>LR738712.1:624482529-624548695 GCA_902687465.1 Secale cereale | reverse complement strand
GGGGTAGTGGAGTTCATAGCAGAAAGCTAGCTTTGACTCTTGGCTAACCTATACTACAACTCTCAACAGATTGCAAGATGTTATTACGAACACGAGTCCTCTACTCACCACATCAATACACTATCGAGGATCCTCTTCCGTCATCCTACGGAAGGGCCATCCACGGTACTCACACTTATCTTGAGGCTTTTAGTAGTATACATCAACTTGTCTATGAACTGTAAGAGTAACCAAGTAGTCCGTACCGCGAACAACGGCTATTCGAATAGTTTGATAACCCTGCAGGGGTGTACTTCTTCACACATGTTCTCACCACTTAGCGTCTGCACACGACATGTGCTCGGCAGACTTCAAGCGAAAGCCGACGTGGGTGTAGACCATGACCTAACCAACCACTCAAGTCTCTCGTCCAGGTTTATCACCTATTTGGGTTCCATCCGTGGGGAGATCCGGCCGGGGTGTCGCTCACGGCCCCAAACGATGTGTACAGGGTTCCCGAGTCACCAAACGGGCAACCGGTACACCGTGCCACGTACCTGTCGCATCACAGCCCACCCCGAGGGTCAACGCTGTGCACGACCTCCAGTAAACTATAAACACCAGAAACTAGTTGCAACTCCTGGACAGAGTACAAGGGCAGTCAATAAGTCGAGCGGGGTCATATTTCAGGGCCCAATGTGTGGTAGTAACTGTAACTTGGGTCACACACACAGATCTCGGGTCCTATGGACGATTCCAATGAAACAATCCACCATGTACTCCTACATGGCCTTTCATCGATACCTTTACCAAGCGTATTCCACACTTCCTTCTCTTTATCGGTATGATCATTTCACTCTGATCCATCACCCAGATGAACCAGACCTGACACAACTCTAAGCATAGCAGGCAACATAAACAAATAGCATGGTGGATCACACATCACATGGCTCAATCAACTCCTACACATGCTAGTGGGTTTCAACTATTTACTGTGGCAACGACAGGTCATGCAAGGGATAGGGTTCAACTACCGCAGCAAGTAGCAGTTCACACGCTGTTGCCTTAATGTAGTAAAAGAGAGCAGGAGCGAGAGGATTGGGTTTGTATCGGAATGATCAATGATTGCTTGCCTGACAAAGTGGTTGTCGGGTACTGCTCTTCAACTGGATACGCAGTAGTATCCTCGGGAGCAGGACCTAACACAGAGAATACCGGCGATACAATCATTAACAAACAAATGCAACAATATGATGCATGCTCATGACATGGCAAGATGCATGTGTGTTGGCTAATGCAACTAAAACCATAAGGGTTTGAGCCTATTTGAATCAAAGATTCAAATTGGCATTTTAGCTATTATTTAAATAAGTGCATTATCATGTTTTTATGTATACATCAAGGTTAACTTGCTCAAACATGCATGAAACCAGTGCCATTGGAAAGATTGGATTTTTCTGATCATTTTTCATATATAAATCTTTTCCATCTGAGCTATGGTTGATTTTATATGATTTTTAGAAGTTTTGGGTATTTTCTGGAATTTCCTGAATTATTTTTAATCTAAAAATCCCAGAAAAACCTTTACTGCGTCA
This sequence comes from Secale cereale, assembly GCA_902687465.1. Classification (NCBI taxonomy): domain Eukaryota; kingdom Viridiplantae; phylum Streptophyta; class Magnoliopsida; order Poales; family Poaceae; genus Secale; species Secale cereale. The sequence goes on along the minus strand of LR738712.1, from coordinate 624,547,121 downwards.
GCATGACATCATGCTGACGTCAGTCAGTCAACAGGAGCTAGTCCAAGTCAAACATGACATGTGGGCCCTGCATGTCAGTGTCACAGCTAATTAACTAAGTTAATTAGAGTTAAACTAAAACTAATTAGCTGTCAGTGGGGCCTGGGCCCACGGGTCAGTGACTAAATTAATTAACTAATTAAATTAACAGAAACTTAATTAAACTAACTAATTAGTAAAAGGTGGCCCACACGTCAGTGACCCAGGGGTGGTCAACCCCTCGGTCAAACAGGTCAAACCCGCCGGCGACGTGACGCCGGCGAGGCCAAGTACGGCGGCGTGCTTTGGAAATCGTCTACGGGGCACGGCTCGAGCTGCGGCTAGGTGCTTTGGAAAGCTCTTGCCATTGCGCGTCGGATGGTGGTGGTCGCCGGACCTGGGGTGGCCGGAGACGACGGCAACAAGCTCGACGGCGGCGACCGACGTCGGGCGTGTGTGGAGAAGCAGCTACAGAGGCCTGGGCGTTGCGTGCGTAGTACCTATCGCATCTACGCGCTGCGGTGAGTGTGATGGACGGGTGCCAGTGACCAAATAGTCACCGGAACGTCACCGGCGGCGAGCACGGCGGCGGTGAGTTACGGTGATCAACGGAGCGACGGCTACATGGTGCAAACGAGGCGGAGAAGAGAGGGGAACGGTGTAGTGGCTCACTGCGGTGCTAACGAGCTCGACGAAGGGGTCGGGGACGCGCTGTAGCTTCGTAACAGCGGCGAGGTGCTCCGGCGATCCGAGGAAGGGGACGGCAGCGTGAGGACGTTGCAGGGCTTCCGGCGGCTCGTGGCTCAGCGAGGAGGAAGAGGACGACGCGGCGGATCTTCTGGACACATTCACGGGGCGAGGGGGTGGCTCTAAGTGCGGCTACGGCGAGCGGCGGCGACGGCGGCTCGGAGATGGAGGAGGAGAGAGCCAGGGGAGGGCGATGGAGATGAGGGGGAGAAGTGAGAGTGGTCGGGGCAGCTGCGTGTCGATTCATGGAGTCCTCCAGGCCATCGGGGAGGCAGGCTAGCAGGGTGGAGGTGGACGGACGCGTGCCGGCGCGCGGCAGCCACGCGCGCGTCCTTCTGGCGCGAGGAGGAAGGCGACAGAGGAGGGCTGGTGGGCTGGGCCTGGCATGCAACAGTGCTGGGCCCAAGGTAAGTGCTTTCTCTTTCTTTCTTTTTCCTATATCTTTTTCTGTTTCATTTCTTTTGCAGCTTTGTTCAATTATTAAAAATGCCAAAACATTTTTATAACTCATGAAACTTGTCATGCCCACTGTATATAATATGAACAGTAGGAAACATTATAGTTCATGATTATTTGAGCATTTAAAATATTTTAAAGTATTTAAATGCCCAAATACAAATACCATATGATTTAATCCAAAGCCCTTGAGTGTCCTAGAAAAATGTGCACCATTTTTGGCAGAGGTTTAAGACCAAGGCAGAAATGATGAACATTTTTGAAGGGCATTTTGGGTACATTGGAAAATATTTTAACAAACCCTAGTTGTTAGGAGAGGGGTGCTGGGGTTTCTGTTAATCCCATTTCAAGTTTCTTTGAAAGTAAACATGATGCACACTCTAGCTAGGTACTAATGCAAGTGCTAACTAGGGATGTGAAAACTCACACCCACTTAAAAGAATCGCGTCCCGAGATTCGGGTTCCTCCGGAAAGAGGGTGGGGTACTCAAGTCGAAGACGATCCTCCCTTTCCCAAGTAGCTTCACTCTCGGAATGATGTGACCATTGAACCTTGAGAAACTTGATATTGTGGCGTCGAGTGGTGCGCTCAGTTTGATCAAGAATAGGAACGGGGTATTCTCGATATGTGAGATTGTCCTGGAGATCAAGCGTTTCGTGGTCCACTCCGCGGATAGGATCCGAGAAGCAATGCCTGAGTTGAGAAACGTGGAACACGTCATGAACTCTGGATAGGTGCGGAGGTTGTTCCAGTTGGTAGGCAACTTCTCCTCGTTTGGCAAGAGTGCGAAAAGGACCGATATAACGAGGGGCCAATTTGCCTTTGATACCGAAGCGATGGGTTCCCTTAAGAGGAGTAACCCGAAGGTAAGCCTTATCGCCGACTTCAAAAGTCACAGCCTTATGATGACTATCATATTGGCTCTTCTGGCGAGACTGGGCTGTTTTCAATCTCTCACGAACGATGCGAACTTGTTCCTCTGCTTCCTGGATCATATCCGGACCAAAGAATTGTCTTTCCCCGGTCTCTGACTAGTTAAGAGGTGTTTGACACCTTCGTCCATATAGAACTTCGAAGGGAGCTTTGCCCAAGCTGGCTTGATAACTATTGTTATAAGCGAATTCGGCAAATGGAAGACACTTTTCCCATTCCATACTGAAAGAAATGACAGAGGCTCGAAGCATGTCTTCCAGAATTTGATTGACTCGTTCCACTTGACCACTTGACTGGGGATGGAAGGCGGTACTGAAGGAGAGATGAGTTCCCATAGCATTCTGGAAACTTTCCCAAAATCGTGATGTGAAAAGACTTCCACGGTCTGAGTTAATCTCCAACGGCACACCATGAAGTGATACTATCCGAGAGACATACAAATCTGCTAGCTGGCTAGCGGTAATACTCTCTCGAACAGGCAGGAAATGAGCTACTTTAGAGAGGCGGTCGATAACGACGAAGATAGCATTATTCCCTTTCCTGGTCCTGGGAAATCCGGTAATGAAGTCCATACCGACTTTGTCCCATTTCCATTCAGGAATAGCTAAAGGTTGAAGGGTGCCAGCAGGCCGTTGATGCTCTGCTTTGACTCGACGACAAACGTCGCAGTTAGCAATGAATTGAGCGATTTCTCTCTTCATCCTAGTCCACCAGAATCTCTGACGTAGATCTTGATACATTTTAGTACTACCGGGATGAATCGTGAGAGGAGATTCATGAGCCTCCTTAAGGATTAACTGCCGTAGATGGTGGTTCTTGGGAACCACTACACGGTTCTCAAAGAAAACAACACCTCGATCATCCATAGAGAAACTTTTAGCGAGTCCGCTAGCAATGTTCTCTTGGAGTCGGGATATACCTTTATCACGCTTCTGGGCAGCTATAACTTGATCCATAAGGGTAGGTTTCGCCACCAAGGTGGAAAGGAATCCTCGAGGAACAATGTGAAGGTTAAGCTTACGAAATTCCTCGTGGAGAAGTGGTTGACCTTGTTGTAACATTAAGTTGTTACAATATGACTTACGACTTAGTGCATCAGCCATGACAATGGCCTTTCCAGGGGTATAAGTGATTCCTAAGTCGTAGTCTGTGAGCAACTCAACCCAACGTCTTTGCCTGAGATTTAAATCCGGTTGGGTGAAGATATACTTCAAACTTTGATGATCAGTGAAGATTTCACAGCGATTACCAAGGAGGTAATGTCGCCATGTTTTGAGTGCATGGACTACAGCTGCAAGCTCTAGATCATGAGTAGGATAGTTATCCTCATGTGGACACAACTGTCGTGATGCGTATGCAATCACTTGACGATCTTGCATGAGTATGCAACCTAGTCCTTGTCGCGAGGCGTCGCAATAGATTATAAAATCCTTGGAAAAATCTGGTGGTACCAGTACAGGTGCAGATGTCAGGCGTCTTTTCAGTTCCTGAAAACTGGACTCGCACTGTGGGGTCCACTCAAACTTTTTATCTTTCTTGAGGAGTTCAGTTAGAGGTTTGGCAACCTTGGAGAAATTCTCGACGAAGCGCCGACAATAGCTCGCTAAGCCAAGAAAACTCCTAACTTGCTTGACCGATTCAGGGGGAGTCCAATCAAGGACGGCTTGAACTCGCTCAGGATTGACAGCAATACCCTTGCCAGAGATCACATGACCTAGATAGGTTACTTCTGGCAACCAAAATTCACATTTAGAGAATTTGGAATAAAGGCGGTGCTCTCGAAGTTTCGTCAATACCAGCCTTAAATGCTCGGCATGATCTTCCTTGTTCTTGGAATAGATGAGTATATCATCGAGGTATACCACGACGAATTTATCCAAATACTCCATGAATATAGAATTCATTAACCGAGAAAAGGTAGCTGGGGCATTGGTTAATCCGAAGGACATAACGGTGTACTCATATTGGCCATAACGAGTAACAAAAGCCGTTTTAGGAATGTCCCCGTTCTTGATTTTGATTTGATGGTAGCCCAACCTCAAATCCATCTTAGAGAAGACTGAGGATCCAGCGAGCTGATCATACAGGTCGTTGATCCTGGGGAGCGGATACTTATTCTTTATGGTGACCAGATTGACAGGTCGGTAATCTACAACCATCCGCTCCGTTCCATCCTTCTTCCCGACGAAGAGGACGGGGCAAGCCCAAGGGGAAGAACTAGGACGGATGAAACCTTTTTGCAAGGACTCATCGAGTTGTTTCTTTAGCTCAGCTAATTCTAGTGGTGCCATCTTATAAGGTCTCCTAGAGATTGGGACAGTTCCTGGGATAAGATCTATCACGAACTCGACATCTCTGTCAGGTGGAATTCCTGGCAGTTCTTGTGGAAAAACATCCGGGAAGTCACAGACTACCGGGATATCTTCGAGTTCTGGTAGAGGGCTGGCAATAAGAGAGTAGAGCTGACGCTCAGCCATTCGGGTCAAGACATTGACTATCTTGCCGGATGGATGTGTAAGTTGAACGGTCCTAGTATAGCAATCAATTTTGGCGTAATGAGTTGTCATCCAATCCATACCCAAAATGATGTTTATGTCCGAGGACTTGAGAGCGATTAAAGATGCTAGGAAAACAAGTCTATCGACAAGGATTTCATTTCCATGGCTTACCCTAGAGGTTTGCCACTTTGAACCAGGAGTTTGAATAACCATGGAAGTAGCCATGTCACAAAAAGTCATGTTGTGCAATCGAGCATAGCTCTCAGATATGAACGAATGGGATGCTCCAGTATCGAAAAGAACAGATGCCGGATGGCAGTTAACGAGAAGCGTACCAAGGACGACGTTAGGATCCTCATAGGCTTCCTCAGCAGAGACATAGTTGACATGACCACGTGCAGTGAGGATTGGCTTGACATAATTCACCTTGCCGGTTGGCTTACCACGGCCAACGGGTTTTCCTGGTTGGTTCTGAGGACACTCACGCATGTAGTGCCCCGGTTCTCCACACTTGAAGCATGTCACAGTGGTGGTGCATGGAGCAAAGTTGGAAGGTGGTCCTCCATAAGTCTTAGCAGGTGCAAACTGTTGAGTTGGGCGAGGCGCCTCATAGGATGGCCTCGGTGTGTACTTGGGTGGCAGAGCAGTGTTAGGAACCCACACACGACGCTTGTGAGAGCCAGAGCCGGATGAGGAACCAAAGTCTCGAGTATGCTTGCGGGTGGCCTCGAAGTCGGTTTGGCCTGTTTCAGCACTGATAGCCTTGTTTACCAACTTCTGGAAGGAAGTGCACTCGTGCAGACGTAGATCTCGGCGGAGTTCAGGGCTGAGTCCCTTGCGGAACCTCGCCTGCTTCTTGGCATCGGTGGATACTTCCTCAGGTGCATAGCGTGCCAAGTTGCCAAACTCGCGACTATAGCCATCCACAGTTAACCGGCCCTGGGTGAAATTGCAGAATTCCTCCCGCTTGCGATCCATGAGACCTTCCGGGATGTGATGTTCACGGAATGCCTCACTGAACTCAACCCAAGTAGTGATTTGGCCAGCAGGACACATAGTTTCAAAGTTTTCCCACCAAAGACTGGCAGGGCCCTCAAGATGGTAGGCAGCGTAGGTAACCTTGTCAACTTCGGCCACACGGGCAGAGTGTAGCTTGTGGGTGATACTACGTAGCCAGTCATCAGCATCCAGAGGTTCAGTGGAGTGATGGAACTTCGGTGGACACATCTTGATAAAGTCATTGATTGACACCACGTCATTCCTCTGGCGGAACCCAGTGTTCTGCTCTATGCGTTCCAGCAGACGGTTGGTCTCTCTCTTGTTCCGTTCTGCTTCGAGCATAACTTCCGCCAAGGAGGGTGGCTGGGGCAGATTCCCATCTCTAGCCCCACTAGCCTCACCCTACTCCTGAGCAGCAGGAGTGTTGCGAGTGTTGACCATCCTAGGAAAACAAAACAACGGTTTAGACAAGGATGGCAAAAATTTGACATAGAAGTGCAGAATGTAATGGATGACACGGAATGCAAGGATGTTCATCCGTACGACGTGGTAATATAGAAACTGCTATATATACACCAGTGGTCATACACACCATACATAGTTCAGTACAAGCCAAGGCTAAAGTACAACTGCGGTGAAAGACGATACATCCCATCAGAGGCATTCCAAGCTCCTATACATTATTTAACTACACCTCCGGAACTCAGTACACACTAAGTCATATTCCACAAGACGCGCAGGACTGTGGAAATACAACTACTACGATACTACTACTACCACGGTCTAGCTCAGACATTCGCGTAGTAATCCTCATAAAGATTACCACCGTAGCCTGGAAGTGGAACAGATGGATCTTGAAACTCGCGAGCACTCGAAGGCTGTGGACCATAGGGACATGGATGTGGCCTCGGTCCCGATGCTGGTGGTAAACGACGCCCACGTGGAGGTGTAATACCCCCAACGTCACGCCAATCCATGCGATCAGGCAGACGAGTCCGCACGGGGTACAAATCCCGCATGTCCAGATATCCGGCGTGCACAGCAGGTGCAAGCCGTGTCAAAGTAGTCCAGTGGGCGGCTCGAGTGTTATACAGCTCCATTCGGAGGGCACGGACCTCACGGTCCCTATCCTCCAACATCTGAACAGTGGTCTGAAGCAGTGGCTCTTCATGAGCAGCATCAGTATACAGACCAGTGTAGTAGCCTTCCTCTCCGGGAAGTGAGGCTGGCATGTAACAGAACTTATTGTTCAGCAACAAGGCATGCCTAGCACGGAGAATGGTCATCATCGAATAGGCGGCATCCTGCACTGCCATCTCGATGGTAATCCCGAGTCCATAAGACCAATGGATGGGATCGTTAGCTCCAGGATATGAGGGGTATATCCGGACTGTGCAGAAATACCGACTCTGATTGAAATCCCGGTACTGTTCCTCCACGGTGTACTCAGGATACCAGCGATAACCGGTCTCAGTCAGCACACGGACTAGCATGGCCGTGTGACCGGGCACATTAATGCACCGAGTCAAACGAACCACTTGGTGAGGGATGCAGCCAGACATCTGAAACACGGAATAATGCAAAGGCATTAGTGTTTCTGGAAGAAATCGGGCAGCATAACAACTGTAAATGCTCAAACAAAGATTTGAGACATCATACAAATGATAGCATAGCCACTCAACAATCCATATCAAGGTTCCGGTCCAACAATCATCATACTAAAAGGATAGAAACTGAACTAAGGCTTGAAACCAACAATCCTAAGAGTCTACGGATTAGTAACACGTGAACCTAACAAGGATAAGAGGCCTAGTCCTAAATCCCCGTAGAAAGAATAGACTGACTCAGATCAGAAGGGCATGAGGTAAAGGAGTAAAAAGAGCCTTACATTCCCTTCCACAATCAATTCCCCTACATATAACTAAGAATTTTTCTAGACTCAACATCGACCAGTTTGGCTTGAGAAACCTACAGGCAGTCCAGCTCTGATGCCAACGCTGTCAGGACCCCGATCCTAAGTCACACCGATCTAGCTGTAACACGTCATATCACTTTGCGGCCTCACGCACGGTAACCCCACGGGTGCCACCTTACCTGGCCCGGGACCGTTTGCGCATTTTGGCACACGTATATGACAGTGTCGCTAGCATCCATATGACAGAGAACCCGGGCCGACATGGCTAGTTATAAACCAAAAGTGGCACTAAATTACAGAGACATGCATCCATGACCCAGCAACGAACGTGTCGGTCATCAACGTATGAACCCAAGTCGTAGCAAGCTACATGGACTTAAAGGAACAACACGTGACATTTCTCCTAAGGGACAGACACAGGAACGAAGAAGGACACATGCCGGCCAGCCTACATGTTCCGAGCAGTAGCAAGCTACCAAGGCTCATTGGAGACACTAGGAGGCATTTCCCTGTAAGATAGGCTACCAAAGGAAAACAACTAGGTGTCAGATCCCACACATACCAAGCATTTCAATCATACACACAATATGCTCAATATGTGCAAATACAACATTGCATCACAACAGAACTCTATGACTCAAAGTACTTTATTTAAAAGGCTCCAAGAGCCATACATAACATATCCATACAGGTAGGGGTCACATGACCCAACACTCAAGTCATACAGTCATACAAGCACAAGCGGAAGCTACATGTCTGAGTACAGACAACTTAGAAAATAAAACAGGCTTGGTGTAGCCTGACTATCTACAAGGCCCTTCACAAGCTCCAGATCTCCGTCTGGGTGTCAAGCTACTCGTCGACGTCAACGTCTATGTAGAACCCATCAGCAGGGGCAGGGTTCTCCTCTGCAACAGTTATTAAGCAAACATGAGTACAAAGGTAATCAGCAAGTCTTACCACAGAACCTATCATACATGCAACATTATCAAGGGGGGGGGTAGTGGAGTTCATAGCAGAAAGCCAGCTTTGACTCTTGGCTAACCTATACTACAACTCTCAACAGATTGCAAGATGTTATTACGAACACGAGTCCTCTACTCACCACATCAATACACTACCGAGGATCCTCTTCCGTCATCCTACGGAAGGGCCATCCACGGTACTCACACTTATCTTGAGGCTTTTAGTAGTATACATCAACTTGTCTATGAACTGTAAGAGTAACCAAGTAGTCTGTACCGCGAACAACGGCTATTCGAATAGTTTGATAACCCTGCAGGGGTGTACTTCTTCACACATGTTTTCACCACTTAGCGTCTGCACACGACATGTGCTTGGCAGACTTCAAGCGAAAGCCGACGTGGGTGTAGACCATGACCTAACCAACCACTCAAGTCTCTCGTCCAGGTTTATCGCCTATTTGGGTTCCATCCGTGGGGAGATCCGGCCGGGGTGTCGCTCACGGCCCCAAACGATGTGTACAGGGTTCTCGAGTCACCAAACGGGCAACCGATACACCGTGCCACGTACCTGTCGCATCACAGCCCACCCCGAGGGTCAGCGCTGTGCACGACCTCCAGTAAACTATAAACACCAGAAACTAGTTGCAACTCCTGGACAGAGTACAAGGGCAGTCAATAAGTCGAGCGGGGTCATATTTCAGGGCCCAATGTGTGGTAGTAACTGTAACTTGGGTCACACACACAGATCTCGGGTCCTATGGACGATTCCAATGAAACAACCCACCATGTACTCCTACATGGCCTTTCATCGATATCTTTACCAAGCGTATTCCACACTTCCTTCTCTTTATCGGTATGATCATTTCACTCTGATCCATCACCCAGATGAACCAGACCTGACACAACTCTAAGCATAGCAGGCAACATAAACAAATAGCATGGTGGATCACACATCACATGGCTCAATCAACTCCTACACATGCTAGTGGGTTTCAACTATTTACTGTGGCAACGACAGGTCATGCAAGGGATAGGGTTCAACTACCGCAGCAAGTAGCAGTTCACACGCTGTTGCCTTAATGCAGTAAAAGAGAGCAGGAGCGAGAGGATTGGGTTTGTATCGGAATGATCAATGATTGCTTGCCTGACAAAGTGGTTGTCGGGTACTGCTCTTCAACTGGATACGCAGCAGTATCCTCGGGAGCAGGACCTAACACAGAGAATACCGGCGATACAATCATTAACAAACAAATGCAACAATATGATGCATGCTCATGACATGGCAAGATGCATGTGTGTTGGCTAATGCAACTAAAACCAGAAGGGTTTGAGCCTATTTGAATCAAAGATTCAAATTGGCATCTTAGCTATTACTTAAATAAGTGCATTATCATGTTTTTATGTATACAGCAAGTTTAACTTGCTCAAACATGCATGAAACCAGTGCCATTGGAAAGATTGGATTTTTCTGATCATTTTTCATATATAAATCTTTTCCATCTGAGCTATGGTTGATTTTATATGATTTTTAGAAGTTTTGGGTATTTTCTGGAATTTCCTGAATTATTTTTAATCTAAAAATCCCAGAAAAACCTTTACTGCGTCAGCATGACATCATGCTGACGTCAGTCAGTCAACAGGAGCTAGTCCAAGTCAAACATGACATGTGGGCCCTACATGTCAGTGTCACAGCTAATTAACTAAGTTAATTAGAGTTAAACTAAAATTAATTAGCTGTCAGTGGGGCCTGGGCCCACGGGTAAGTGACTAAATTAATTAACTAATTAAATTAACAGAAACTTAATTAAACTAACTAATTAGTAAAAGGTGGCCCACACGTTAGTGACCCAGGGGTGGTCAACCCCCCGGTCAAACAGGTCAAACCCGCCGGCGACGTGACGCCGGCGAGGCCAAGTACGGCGGCGTGCTTCGGAAATCGTCTACGGGGCACGGCTCGAGCTGCGGCTAGGCGCGTTGGAAAGCTCTTGCCATTGCGCGTCGGATGGTGGTGGTCGCCGGACCTGGGGTGGCCGGAGACGACGGCAACAAGCTCGACGGCGGCGACCGGCGTCGGGCGTGTGTGGAGAAGCAGCTACAGAGGCCTGGGCGTTGCATGCGTAGTACCTATCGCATCTACGCGCTGCGGTGAGTGTGATGGACGGGTGCCAGAGACCAAATGGTCACCGGAACGTCACTGGCGGCGAGCACGGCGGCGGTGAGTTATGGTGATCAACGGAGCGACGGCTACCTGGTGCAAACGAGGCGGAGAAGAGAGGGGAACGGCGTAGTGGCTCACTGCGGTGCTAACGAGCTCGACGGAGGGGTCGGGGACGTGCTGTAGCTTTGTAACGGCGGCGAGGTGCTCCGGCGATCCGAGGAAGGGGACGGCGGCGTGAGGACGTTGCAGGGCTTCCGGCGGCTCGTGGCTCAGCGAGGAGGAAGAGGACGACGCGGCGGATCTTCTGGACACACTCACGGGGCGAGGGGGTGGCTCAAAGTGCGGCTACGGCGAGCGGCGGCGACGGCGGCTCGGTGATGGAGGAGGAGAGAGCCAGGGGAGGGCGATGGAGACGAGGGGGAGAAGTGAGAGCGGTCGGGGCAGCTGCGTGTCGATTCATGGAGTCGTCCAGGCCATCGGGGAGGCAGGCTAGCAGGGTGGAGGTGGCCGGACGCGTGCCGGCGCGCGGCGGCCGCGCGCGCGTCCTTCTGGCGTGAGGAGGAAGGCGACAAAGGAGGGCTGGTGGGCTGGGCCTGGCCTGCAACAGTGCTGGGCCCAAGGTAAGTGCTTTCTCTTTCTTTCTTTTTCCTATTTCTTTTTCTGTTTCATTTCTTTTGCAGCTTTGTTCAATTATTAAAAATGCCAAAACATTTTTATAACTCATGAAACTTGTCATGCCCACTGTATATAATATGAACAGTAGGAAACATTATAGTTCATGATTATTTGAGCATTTAAAATATTTTGAAGTATTTAAATGCCCAAATACAAATACCATATGATTTAATCCAAAGCCCTTGAGTGTCCTAGAAAAATGTGCACCATTTTTGGCAGAGGTTTAAGACCAAGGCAGAAATGATGAACATTTTTGAAGGGCATTTTGGGTACATTGGAAAATATTTTAACAAACCCTAGTTGTTAGGAGAGGGGTGCTGGGGTTTCTGTTAATCCCATTTCAAGTTTCTTTGAAAGTAAACATGATGCACACTCTAGCTATGTACTAATGCAAGTGCTAACTAGGGATGTGACAACCAGCCTTCGTTGGCAGAGTTAATGTTAGAGATGGAGAGAAACAAGCGTGAGTCTAACCGCTTGTTGGCACGTATTGAGGAGAACACCGCACATCAGTGCAAGGAATCAGCAACCATCCATGACTTCATTCGTCTGAAACCACCCACCTTCCATCATCCCATTGAGCCACTCGATGCAGATGACTGGCTCCGTAGTATCACTCACAAGCTGCGTTCTGCGAACGTAGCTGAAGATGACAAGGTCATCTATGCCACTTATCACCTAGAAGGTCCTGCTAGTCTTTGGTGGCAGAACTATGAGGCCATGATTCCAGCTGGCCAGATTCCTACCTGGAGAGATTTCACCGAGGCTTTTCGTGAGCATCATATCCCTCAAGCCCTTATCGATTGTGAGAGAGAAGAGTTCTGTAGTCTTACACAGGCTAAGATGGCTGTTGATGCTTATAGTCGAGAGTTTGAGAACCTCGCCCACTATGCTACAGAGGAAGTGTCCACGGATGCCAAGAAGCAGGCTAGGTTCCGGAAGGGTCTCAACCCCAAACTGCGTCGTGATCTCCACTTGCATCATTGCAACACATTCCATGCTCTTGTGAACAAGGCCATCAATGCAGAGACAGCTCAGCTCACTTACGATGAGTCTCGTAAGCACATCCTTGATTTGGGATCTTCCTCCGGTTCTAGTTCTCAGAAGCGCCGGATTTGGGTTCCGAACTCTGTTCTTCCACCCATTTATCCTCCGAGGCCATCTTGTGTGGTACCTCTTCCAGTGCAGTAGTATGCTCCACGCAGGTCTATTGATGGACCGTTTGCCAATGCGGGTCCACGTCCTACCTCCAGGATTTGCTACAAGTGCGGAGAACCGGGACACATTGCTCGTATTTGCACTCAGACCCGTGTTGCTCCATCCCAGTCCGAGAAATCTGTTAGACGTGATAAATCATCACGCAAGATGATCAGTGTCAAGTCAGCTCCCACCGAACATGGACGTGTGCATCACGTCTCAGCCAAAGACGCTCATGATGATCCAGATGTCGTTCTTGGAACACTCCTTGTTAATTGTCATCCGACATCGGTTCTATTCGATACTGGAGCATCTCATTCTTTCATTTCCGAAAGTTATGCCCGCTTGCACGACATGTCATTTTGTGATATGCCCTCCCCACTACTCATTCAAACTCCTGGATCCAAATGGCAAACTTCTAGTGTAAGCCATGGTAATGAAATCCTTGTCGACAGACTTGTGTTCCTTGCATCACTTGTAGCCCTCAAGTCTTCAGATATTAATATCATCTTGGGTATGGACTGGATGACAGCTCATCATGCCAAGATTGATTGCTTCACTAGGTCTGTTCAGCTTACACATCCATCTGGTAAGATAGTCACCGTCACCACTAGAGTTGCAAAGCGTCAACTCTATTCTCTTAATGCCAGCCCTCTTCCAGATCTTGAAGATGTTCCGGTAGTCCGTGACTTTCCGGATGTCTTTCCAGAGGAACTGCCAGGTGTTCCACCCGACCGAGATGTAGAGTTTGTTATAGAGCTTATCCCAGGAACCGCTCCAATCTCTAGGAGACCTTATAAGATGGCACCCTTAGAACTAGCTGAGCTTAAGAAACAACTTGATGAGTCCTTGCAGAAGGGTTTCATCCGTCCTAGTTCTTCTCCCTGGGCTTGTCCCGTCCTCTTCGTCAAAAAGAAGGATGGTACGGATCAGATGGTTGTAGATTATCGTCCCGTTAATTTGGTCACGGTAAAGAACAAGTATCCGCTTCCCAGGATCAACGACCTGTATGATCAGCTCGCTGGATCCTCAGTCTTCTCCAAGATGGATTTGAGGTTAGGATACCATCAAATCAAGATTAGAAATGGGGACATCCCCAAGATGGCTTTCGTCACTCGTTATGGTCAGTACGAGTACACCGTCATGTCCTTCGGTCTAACAAATGCTCCAGCCACCTTCTCCCGCTTGATGAACTCGATCTTCATGGAGTATTTAGATAAGTTCGTCATGGTTTATCTCGATGATATTCTTATTTACTCGAAGAACGAGGAAGAGCATGCCGAACATCTTAGACTTGTTCTAGAAAAACTCAGAGAGCATTGCCTTTATGCCAAGTTCTCCAAGTGCGAATTTTGGTTGCCAGAAGTGACCTATCTCGGCCATGTAATCTCTGGTAAGGGCATTGCTGTCAACCCCGAGAGAGTTCAGGCCGTCCTTGATTGGACTCCGCCTGAAACAGTTAAACAAGTTAGGAGTTTCCTTGGTCTAGCCAGTTATTGTCGCCGCTTTGTTGAGAACTTCTCTAAAGTGGCCAAACCTCTCACGGAACCTTAAGAAAGATAAAAAGTTTGAGTGGTCCCCACAGTGTGAGCACAGTTTTCAGGAACTGAAAAGACGCCTGACTTCTGCTCCCATACTTGTGCCACCGGATTTCACTAAGGACTTTGTTATCTACTGTGATGCCTCACGGCAGGGACTAGGTTGCATTCTTATGCAGGATCGTCGTGTGATTGCCTATGCATCTCGACAGTTGCATCCACATGAGGAGAATTATGCTACACATGATCTAGAACTTGCAGCCGTAGTCTATGCACTTAAGACCTGGTGGCATTACCTCCTTGGTAATCGTTGCGAGATCTACACCGTTCACCAGAGTCTCAAGTATTTCTTCACCCAACCAGATTTGAACCTTAGGGAGAGACGTTGGTTGGAGTTGATCTCAGATTATGACTTAGGAATTACCTACACCCCAGGCAAGGGAAATGTCATGGCTGATGCGCTAAGTCGTAAGTCCTATTGCAACAATCTCATGGTGCAGCAGGGCCAACCACTTCTCCATGAGGAATTATGTAAGCTTAACCTTCACATCGCTCCTCGCAGATTCCTTTCTACCTTGGTGGCAAAACCTACCCTTGAGGATCAGATCATTTCTGACCAAAAGTTTGATAGGGGTGTTATCCGCATCAAGAGAAACATTAACAAGGGAGTTGGTGGATGTTTCTCTATGGATGATCGAGGTGTTATTTTCTTTGAGAATCGTCTGGCGGTTCCCAAGAGTCAACATCTGCGACAACTGATTCTTAAGGTGGCTCATGAATCTCCTCTCACGATTCATCCCGGTAGTACTAAGATGTATCAGGACCTACGCCAGAGGTTCTGGTGGACTAGGATGAAGAGAGAAATTGCTGAGTTCATTGCTAAATGTGACATTTGTCATCGCGTTAAGGCAGAACATCAAAGACCTGCTGGCACCCTTCAGCCTCTAGCTATTCCTGAGTGGAAATGGGATAAAGTTGGTATGGACTTCATCACCGGCTTTCCCAGGACCAAGAGAGGGAATAATGCTATCTTCGTAGTCATTGATCATCTCTCCAAAGTGGCTCACTTCCTACCTGTTCGAGAGAGTATCACTGCTAGTCAGCTTGCTGACTTGTATATTTCTCGAATAGTGTCACTTCATGGTGTCCCACTAGAGATCAATTCAGACCGTGGTAGTCTTTTCACTTCTCATTTCTGGGAGAGTTTCCAGACTGCCATGGGCATCCATCTTTCCTTCAGTACCGCTTTCCACCCTCAGTCAAGTGGTCAGGTAGAACGGGTTAACCAAATTCTCGAAGACATGCTTAGAGCTTGTGTTATCTCATTCGGTATGGATTGGGAGAAATGTCTTCCTTTCGCCGAGTTTGCTTATAACAATAGCTATCAATCCAGTCTCAAGCTAGCTCCTTTTGAGATTCTTTATGGACGAAGATGTCGAACACCTTTGAACTGGTCAGAAACTGGTGAAAGACAATTCTTTGGACCGGATATGATCCAGGAAGCAGAAGAGCAAGTTTGCATCATTCGTGAGAATTTGAAAACAGCCCAGTCTCGTCAAAAGAGCCAGTATGATCGTCATCATAAGGAAGTGGCGTATGAGGTTGGTGACAAAGCTTATCTTCGGGTTACTCCTTTGAAGGGTACCCATCGTTTCGGTATCAAGGGCAAGTTGGCTCCTCGTTACATTGGTCCTTTTCGCATTCTTGCTAAACAAGGAGAGGTTGCCTACCAATTGGAACTACCCCCACATTTTTCTCGAGTTCATGATGTCTTCCACGTCTCTCATCTCAGGCGTTGCTTCTCGGATCCCATCCGTGGAGTGGACCACGAAACGCTTGATCTGCAAGATAACCTCACATATCGAGAGTATCCCGTTCACATTCTGGATCAAGCAGAACGTGTCACTCGACGTCGTAACATCAAGTTTCTCAAGGTTCAGTGGTCTCATCATTCCGAGAGAGAAGCTACTTGGGAGCGAGAAGATCGTCTCCGACTGGAGTACCCCACCTTCTTTCCGCCTACTCCTGAATCTCGGGACGAGATTCTTTCGAGTGGAGGCGATTTGTCACAACCCTAGTTCTCGTATGCACTAGGTTAGTCTTGTGGTTTGCATCATGTTTAAATTTCAAATGAAATTGAATTGAGGACTTGTGAAACCCTCAGAAACCCTTTTGAAAATGACCCAAATAAAAATTGCTCCAAAAAGGTCCAAGAAAATGTTCATGTGGCCCTCTGAAAATATTGGTTAGAGATAAAAATAAAACCAATATTATTAGGAGCTCATAAGTATTTATTTTGGGCATTTGGAATTAATGCAATAGTTATTTGCTTGGATATATATATTTATTATATATTTTATATATGTCCAAAATTCTGATTCTTTATTTTGAGGGGCTTGGATTAATTCCTAGGTCCCTGCAAAATAAAAATGTCAGAAGAAAATAATTGGTTTAATTTAGAAACTAAATCAAAACAAATGTCAGAAAAATAGAAAATAAAATAAAAGGGGAAGGACTTACCTGTGCCACCCTGGTGGCCCAACTGCTTGGCCCAGCAGCCGGCCCAGGTGACTGGCAGCGCCAGTCACCCTCAACCTCGCGCCAGGAGGCCGGGGAGCGTGCCCGACGCGTGCTTCGCCGCGCCGCGCCACCTCCTGCCTGCTTGCTTCATCCCTCTCGCCGTCTGGTGGCTTCTGGACGAGCCACGCACCCTCCCCGACCCTCTCGCACTCTCTCTGGACCCCTCCCCTCTCCTCTGCTCTCTCTCCCGCTCGGTCCCGAGCGCCGTCGTCGCCGCCGATCGCAACCACCGTAGCCACCGCCTCCCTCTCGCTTCCCCGACGTGCCCTTGGGATCTGCCTCATCGCCTTCGTCTTCCTCGCCGAGTCACGCAACGCCGGGTGCCCTGGAACGCCACAAATGCCATCGTCTTCATCCTCTGCCCCGACGATTGCCGCCATCGATTCGCCGTAGCAGAAGCTTCCCCGAGCCCACTGAACCCCCAACAGACCCGCGGTGAGCTCCCGGATCGTTTCCCCCTTCTCCCCTAGTCGTTTGCGACCTCTAGGTATTATCCCCACTGATGCCCGACCTCACCGCCGCCGGCGATGCCGCCGCCGTGGCCACAGCCACACAAGCTCAAAACTGAGCACGCCACCGCACTCGCCGTTTCACCAGGAGCCCGTAGCACCTTCTCCCTAGCCTCCCCGTGCCTTGTAGCTCCAATTCCGTAGAGGCCCGAACTCCGACGCCGCCGCGAGCTCGTTTCCGGCGAGCTTCGGCCGCCCTAGCTGCTGCTGCTTATTGGAATGGACGCGGATGAGCTCCAGCTCCCCGTAGATGGTCTCCGCTACGCAAAAGACCCCCGGAATGGAAATCCCGACGCCCTCCGCCGCGTTTGCTGCCGCCGGCGGCTAAACGCCGGCTTGTTAGCTGGGGTTTGACCAGGATTTGACCCCCTGGGTCAATGACAGGCGGGCCCCCACCCCTTCAGTTAGTTGACTGTTTAGTTTAATTAAGTAATTTTGGTTAATTAGATTAGCCACTGACATGTGGGCCCTGCCCTGCTGACTTTCTGTTAGGATTAGTTTAGTGTTAATTAACTCAGTTAATTAACTGAGTCACTGACCAGTGGACCCCATTGTCAGGTTTGACTCTGGACCAGCCCTTTGACCTGCTGACGTCATGCTTGGGTCATGCTGACGTAGTATTCCAATTCTGGTATTTAAATAAATCTTAAATGATTTATTTATTTCAGAAAATTGTTTAAAACTTCAAAAAAATCACAGAAATTCAACCGTAGCTCAGAATGAAATAATTTATATATGAAAAATGATCAGAAAAATATAAGGAATCTGTTTATGGCATTTTCATGCATGTTTAACCAACTTATACTTGCTGTATAGGTGAAAACACATAAATGGCACTTTTAAATGTTAATTTTGGAATTGCATTTGAACCCTTGGTTCAAATGGATTTCTTTCAAATAGAATGCTAGTTGCATTAACTCAAATAACATTACATCTTCATGCCATGATCATGCATCATATTGTTGCATATGCTTGTGTTTGATTGTCGGCACCGTTCTTCTCGATAGGTCCAGCTCCGGAGACCGATCCAGAGTACCTGTCAGAGGAGCAGTGCTCTGCACGTTGTTTTATCAGGCAAGCAAACCCCCCTTGTTCATTCCGATACAACCCCTCTCTCGCTCCTGCTCCCTGTTATTGCATTAGGACAACAACGACTTCAACTGCTACTTTATGCTGCGGTACTTGAACCCATTCCTCTGCATGACCTGTCATTCCACAGTAAATAGTTGAAACCCACTAGCATGTGTAGGAGTTGATTGAAGCCATGTTGTGATCTTACCATGCCTTGCTTGCTATTGCTTAGAGTGTGTCAGGTCCGATTCATCGGGAATGAATTGGAGTACAATGATATGTTCTGATGCTGAGGGTTAAGTGTTTGAACACGATTTGGTAAAGGTAGTGGTGAGAGGCCATGTAGGAGTACATGGTGGGTTGTCTCACTGGAACCTTCCCTAAGAACTGAGTTCTGTGTATGTTGTCCAATGACCAGCTACTACCACGCATTGGAATGCTTAAGTGCCCCTCTCGACTTATTAACCGACTTGATCTCTATCCAGGAGTTCCAATTAGTTTCCGGTGTTTGTAGGTAGTGTTAGTAGTCTACCAAGTGGCACTCGGCCAGTGGGCTTCAGACTAGGCACCATGGCACGGTGTACCAAGCGTAGATCCACTCGGCGAGGTGGGCTTGGGAACCCTGCGCACATCATTTGGGGCCGTGAGCGACACCCCAGCCGGATCTCCTTACGGATGGAACCCGAATGGGCGATAAACCTGGACTAAGTCTTGTGTGGTTAGTCAGGTCGTGGCCGACACCCTCGCCAGGCTTCCGCTTGAAGGTTGCCGAGATACACGAGATGTACATGGCGGTAAGTGGCGAGAGCGTGTGTGAAGAAGTACACCCCTGCAGGGTTAACATGATCTATTCGAATAGCCGGGTCCACGGTTATGGACTTCTTGGATGCTTACGTGGTACATAGACAACTTGAAGTGGATACTCTAAAATAATCTAGACAAGTGTGAGTGCTATGGATGGCCTTCTCGTAGGGATACGGGGATGAATCCATAGTGGTGTATTGTGTGGTGCTTAGTGGACTCGTGTGCGCCACCTCAAAAGAGTTACCAGCAGTCGTAGAATAGGATAGCCACTGAGTCAAAGCTGGCTTGCTGCAACTAAACCCCATTTTGCCATCTTGATACAAGTGCATGTATGATAGGATCTGATGTAAGTCTTGCTGAGTACCTTTGTACTCATGTTTGCTTAATTTATGTTTTGCAGATAGGATTGATGTCTCACTAGTAGTTCCGCTTGGACTTCGACAAGTAGCTTGTACCTCAGCTACGTTCTTGGACGAGTGTTGTGGATAGTCAGGCTCGTCAGCCTTTTTCATTTGTAGATGTCTGTACTCAGACATGTTGTGCTTCCGCTTGTTGCTTGTATGCTCTGAATGTTGGGTCATGAGACCCATGTTTGTAATATTTGGCTTCTCGGAGCCTAATGAATAAATACTTTGTTTATTAGAGTCTTGTTGTGATGCCATGTTGTATTTGCACATATTGAGCATATTGTGTGTATGTTATTGAAATGCTTGGTATGTGTGGGATCCGACACCTAGTTGTTTACCCTTGGTAGCCTATCTTACAGGGAAATGTCTCCTAGTGTTTCCACTGAGCCTTGGTAGCCTGCTACTGCTCCGGAACACTTAGGCTGACCGGCATGTGACCTTCTTCGTTCCTGTGTCTGTCCCTTAGGAGAAATGTCACGCGTTGTTCCTTTAAGTCCCTGTAGCTTGCTACGACTTGGGTTCATACGTTGATGACCGACACGTTCGTTGCTGGGTCATGAATGCCTGTCTCTGTAATTTAGTGCCACTTTTGGTTTATAACTGGTCATGTCGGCCCGGGTTCTTTGTCATATGGATGCTAGCGACACTATCATATACGTGAGCCAAAATGCGCAAACGGTCCCGGGCCAGGTAAGGTGGCACCCGTGGGAATACCGTGCGTGAGGCCGCAAGGTGATATGGTGTGTTACATGCTAGACCGGTGTGACTTAGGATCGGGGTCCCGACAGATCTTGCCTTCAAATATGAGGTAGAAGGTATACCCAATAGTTTCCTTGGGGTATCCTATGAAGACGCACTTTTCCGATTTGGGTTCGAGCTTTTCAGGTTGAAGTTTCTTGACAGAAGCATCGCATCCCCAAACTTTCAGAAACGACAGCTTAGGTTTCTTCCCAAACCATAATTCATATGGTGTCGTCTCAACGAATTTAGACGGTGCTCTATTTAAAGTGAATGCGACAGTCTCTAATGCATAACCCTAAAATGATAGCGGTAGATCGGTAAGAGACATCATAGATCGCACCATATCAAATAGAGTACGATTACGATGTTCGGACACACCATTACGTTGAGGTGTTCCAGGCGGCATGAGTTGTGAGACGATTCCACATTTTCTTAAGTGCGTGCCAAACTCGTGACTCAAATATTCTCCTCCACGATCAGATCATTAGAACTTTATCTTCCTGTCATGTTGATTCTCTACCTCGCTCTAAAATTCCTTGAACTTTTCAAAGGTCTCAGACTTGCGTTTCATTAAGTAGACATACCCATATCTACTTAAGTCATCGGTGAGGGTGAGAACACAACGATAGCCACCATGAGCCTCAATGCTCATTGGACCACATACATCAGTATGTATTATTTCCAACAAGTTGGTTGCTCGCTCCATTGCTCCGGAGAATGGAGTCTTGGTGATCTTGCCCAAGAGGTATGGTTCGCACGTGTCAAATGATTCATAATCAAGAGACTCCAAAAGTCCTTCTACATGGAGTTTCTTCATGCCCTTGACACCAATATGACCAATGCGGCAGTGCCACAAGTATGTGGGACTATCATTATCAACCTTACATCTCTTAGCATTCACACTTTGAATACTAGATGATGCGCCGCGCGTTGCTGCGGGATATTAGTATCCAACATCGTGAACATTCATTAGATGCATTCTTAGAGTGCAGATAAGAGATAAAAGGAAAATGAAATTATCACTAAAGTAGTATGTTTGTGAGATGTTGCAAACCACATTTTAAAACCTATAAGTGACCGTCCACTTAATTATTAGTCATATATTATTTCAGACATGCAAATTACAGGAAGATTGTTAAATCAATGAAACAATGGTAGTAAGGTAATCGTTCAACAAAGTCTTCCAACTATAAATATATGTAGATGGACAATAATTAAGTTCAAGGACCATAACAGCTTGGCCATGTAATCACACATACAATACACCATTTGGAAATTCTTGCTAAGTTCAAATACATACATATATCAATAATATAGTCAGTTTAAGCAAGCTTGGTGTATTGTACAAATATAGATGACCCATATGGAAATAATTTACTTCTATAAGTACATCTGCAACAAACGACTGGCACCATACAAATAATTTACTAGCTAGAAAGGTAACCTATTCGTACCAAAAAAATACACCATGTCCGGCAAGTCCGCATGCACGCTTGAATCTTTCTTTGAGGCAGTTTGACACCCATATATGTCACTTTGAAGAAGATATAGCCATATATTGCAGGAATAAGACACTTGGTAGTGTGTCAGCAGAGATTTTATGCTGGGGAAAAATCTTTTTAAATTGCACAGTTGGATGTTTAGATGAGAGAGCTGGAAAAAATGTCAGGTGACAAAAGTTTATAATTAAGCAAGATGGACAGAGGACATGTAAATCAATAATAGAAGTATACTCCCTCCGTCCGGTGAAGAGTGTACATCTAGAGATTTTAGGACAAATTATGGAGTGAAGTAAAAAATGCATTGGAAAGGTGCAAGTCACCATCTCTCTCATCTTTGATTACTCAACCCCCAATGAGCTAAGTGCATGTAGAAATTAAAAAGACCATGTGTAGATTGTTATTGGTCTTGATTATCGTGTGATGAGAGAGAAATACTTTAAAGTGCATTGGGAAGATGAAAGTACACTCTTTTGTGGACAAATTTTGAAGCCAAACGTACACTTTTCACTGGACGGAGGGAGTATACCAAAGCTTCTCCCAGCAAGGGATGACGAACTATAAAGGGATGGGGAATTAAGGAATTAAGAGAAATCATGAATTTGGGGTCGTATTTACCTCGTTGACAGGAACATCAAGGTATATGATGGAGGAATGCAATGCAATGCTCTTGTATGTCACACTTTAATCCTCTACAATTCTACATAAATATTATGAACATATAGATCATATACTAATTAAAGTCCTTCAGTACCAAAATTGATCATGAACTGCTACATGAACTACTTAACTCGTTATCACTATCTGCAGAAAAGTTTCGAATGAGTAATCAAATAGTTGTTGAGAAATAGATAGATATCATACCACATCACTGAAGATTGCAGGGGACCTCATGAACCTGTCGTTGTAGATTGAAGGATCAAAATAGGTGCTCATGATCAGTGAAGTACTTTCTGGGACATCAATTTTTCCCAATCTTGTAAATAGAAGGGTTCAACAAGGTAACCAAATGATGTAACTATACACAGAGGAAGCATCAAATTAAGCTAGGATCTAGTATGTGGTAAATTCCTGGTACCTGTTGAATTAGTGCATTGTCACTTGTCGTCTTTAGATTGTTGTTATCACTTTGCCTTCCGGCACTTGCCCGCTGACATATTCCTCACAACCATGATCTCCCCCAGGGATCAGGCAAGGTAGATCTGTTTCCAAAATGAAAGTTTTTTATGTTTTTGTTTGGGCTACCAAAAAAACAACAGTCAATATCTGTCCTTGCTCCATGGAAAAGTAAGGTGACTAGATCAGACATGGACGACAACAAGAATCACTCACCTAGAATCCTGCTGATTTACTCCTCCTAGGCACCTTCTTGAACTCGGGGAGGCAAGACCTGCGACGGACCTATAGTATATAGCAAGGCAGATCCATCAAACGACCCACAATGAATGGGGAGGAGCTGCATCAGTTGCTCCTACAATGGTAGGTATAGGAGTAAGATTGGGTGAAGAGAGAGATGTGATTCGGTTACTCCTTCAATGTTGTGGAGAAAGCCCCATAAATCTAGCATCGAGGACAAAATAGTGAGGGGCGATTAGTCCTGTAGTTTCATGTGTATTTTGGGCCGTCGCTTTATACCTTGAGTGGATATTGAATAATGTCTTGGCCGTGGGGGCGGGGAGCGGAAGAGAGAGAGGCGGGGAGGGGAAGAGAGAGCGATGGCGAGCGGAATTGTACGAGGAAGATGAAGCCTGATCGATCGACCTACTGCAATTACTTTTTTTTGAGACACACCTACTGCAATTACATGGGCTCACGCCCTGCACCAAATAAGCTGGCTAGGCCTATATGGGCTGGCACAAATGACAAATCACAATGCCACGTATTGGACCTGGTGGCCTAGTTCTTGGCTTAAATGCGAATGGACGTACATCGCAGCCAAAAAATCGAGTCGGAGCGAGGCCAGGCAGCGAGCGCGACATCGCCAAAGAATGAAGGGGTATTTTCCACTTAGCGGTGGCAACAGTTTGTAAATTCATCAACTTTTGACCAGACTGTTGTAGATTGTTGAGCTACACTACATCAATGGCCACAATAGTGCAGATGACGTGGCTTCATGAGGATTCAGGAAAATCACTTAGTGGGGTGCCCCTATTTAGATATAGAAGATGTGTAACATCACGTTCGAGATTCAATAAAAATAAACCATTGACTAGCAGGGCATGACCATAAAACATATCTCTCCTATAAATAGAACAACAATTATTCTCGAATTTAAATGAGTAGCCATCTCGCATCAAACGATATCTAGTGTCACACCCTGATTTTCATGCCACATCACTTAAGCTAATAGTCATGCTAAAATGTGGATTGGCAAAAAAAAAACTTTTGAGTGTTTTTGACTTTGCTTGATTGATTTTTCAGTTTGCTGTTTGCAAGTGCTCTAAAAATCAAATAAATCATCCAACTCTTATACTTCATCTCCTTGATCCAAAACCTTTTCCCAAATGATCATGCCATGTGAATAGAACATTATAGTATTTTCTTATAAAAATAATTTGGCCAAATAGTATTTTCTAAAATTAGTTTTCCAAAAACCCCTGAATTGAGGTTTGTACTGCAAGTACTTAATTGAGGGTGTGAAAAATCTTTCAAAAATTATATTTGAATCCTATTAGGTATAGGACTCCCATAAACCACAAAATTATTATTTCAAAAGTTGTTTTTATATTTTATTTAAATGCTTTTTCTTTAGGACATAAATGGTCTTTAATAGGTTAAAATTATTTAACTGTTTCAAAAATATTTGCCAAAATTCAGAGAGACTCGTAGGACATATATTCCCCATATATAAGAGTTTCAACACATGGTCATGTTCAAAATATTGGACAAATCCTTCCAAAACCCTTTTGGATATTTCAAGCCTTTGAAATATTTACAAAGGAAATATTCTCTAAAAATTCCAGGGAAATTCTATCATGTCAGATATGACATAATAGATGATCTTACAAAGCCTCATGCCTTGAAGATCAAGAAAACATCATCTAATCCCCTCAAAACCATTTCTATCCATTTTGAAGTTTGAGCAACTTTACATTGCCAAACTTGTCCAAATGCCATCAAACTTGGTGCACATGCTCAAATGATGTAAATATGCATCTATGCCAAATGGCACAAGTTTTGGAGAAGGATAACTTGATCTAAGTGCCCCAAAACCCTTTCTGACCAGATCCAAATTTGAACAACTCTACATTGCCAACTTTTTACTTGGGGCCTCAAATTTTGTGGACATGCTCACGACCCCAAATGATGACACTAAACCAAGTGGTGCATCAAGGAGAGATGATTTGCTTAACTTAATCTTGGAAAATCCATTTCTGTTGATTTCTAGGGTTCACCAAAGTTACAT
Source organism: Secale cereale (assembly GCA_902687465.1). NCBI lineage: Eukaryota > Viridiplantae > Streptophyta > Magnoliopsida > Poales > Poaceae > Secale > Secale cereale. Next base: position 624,522,005 of record LR738712.1, on the reverse strand, counting down.
AGGCAAGTTTCTGCAAATGAGCTCAAACTTGGTGGAATACCCTATTTCTATATGCCATTTGATCCTGTTAATTCTCATGTCAAGTGGAGTTAATTTGCTTGCCCAAATTTGCATCAAACACCTTCTGTCACTTTTCAAAAATCACTACTTTGACCACTTACACTATTCTCCTTGAGCCCAACTTTTTACCACAGCATCTCCTAGTCCTCTCCTACCTCCAGCAACTCTTCCCTGGCCATTTCTCAATGATTGAGGGGTAAACTACCCCCATTTACCTCCCTGGACAACCCCTCTCTCCCTCTTCTTCTGCCTCTCTCCTCTCCTACTGGCTTCCCAGGGCATCCAAGGCCACAGCCCACTTCTTTACTACCCCCTAGAGCTGTTGGACACTGGGGGGCACGGCCAGGGAGCAGCGACACGCCCATGCCGGCCAAAGTCACGCTCTGGAGCGCGCTACAGTGCGCCAAGGCACTGTAGCTCGGCCCTCCCAAGGCACCCAGGCGTCATTGGGCAGAGCGAGCGTGTCCGTCGAGGTCGCCTCGACGTCCACGACACGCTACACGGTCTACCCCCTCCTCCTTCTCCCTCCTATTGTCTCCCTCGCACGCGCACCGGCCGACCGCGAGCTCCAGTGAGCGAGCTCAAACACGCGGAGCTTCTGGCATGCCCCGCTCCCCCTTATCCTTTCCCCTCGACCTAGACCAACCCCACAAACGCCCCAGACGCACCGCGACGAGCTCCTGTGACCCATGGCGATGACAACGAGCTCGCCGGCGCATGAGTCCTCGGTGGACTGTCGCCCGCCTATTTAAAGGCCACCCCCGAGCCCCTCGCTGCTCCTTTGGCCCTCTCTCTCTCCCGTACGCCCCCAGACCAACCCTCTCTCTCCATCGTGCCCTCTAGCCTCCTCCTAAGCCGGAGCCGAGCCACCGGCCATCGCCTAAATTCTCGTCCTCCGGGCCCCCTCCTCTCCACCTCTCTACTCCAGAGCCCCCTCGCCACCACCGCCGACTCGCCCCCCACTCCATTTCCTCCTCCCTATGCCAGCCTCGCCATGCCAAACCTCGCCGACGGTCCCCTCCGCAGCCATCCGAGTCATCGCCGCTACGGCCCTCCCCGGCGTGCGTGAAGCACATGGATGGATGCGGCAGATCCTCCTGAGCACGCCGGTGGCCAGATCACCAGAAACGGCGTCTTGTGGCGCCAGCCAGCCGCCGTCGAAGCCGCCCCTGCCTCTGCTCTATTTGAGCGGGAGGTGGGGGATGAACCCAACAACTGAGCCCCACCTGTCGGCCGGCCAGGAGGGCTGAGCCACTGGCGGGTGGGCCTCGCCTCGTCGTGGATAAGTGGAGGCGGGTCGGGCGGCTACTGTGCCCTGCGGCGAAGGCGTATACCGTGGTTTACGCCTTCGGCGTCGCCTCTGGGCTCGCGTGGCCGTGCAGCTGGGCCGGCCCAGTGCACTGCGGCGCAATACTGCGCCCTGTGCGCAGTATAAGGGTAAAAACCCTTTTTCCTTTTTCCTTTTTCCATTTTTCATTTTCCAGTAAACTTCTAAAATCCATAATCAAATCTTTTGAACTGCAAATTTGATGATTCAAATTTCTAGTAGTTTCTAAAATCATGATCTACCTGTTGGTGCAACATGCACATTTTTCCAGAGACTTTTTCTTCACAAATATTTAGCAAATGTCATTTGTCCATTTCTGTGATGAACTTTAGAAAATCACAGAGAGCTCAAATTTGATCCAAATGCAATGGTTCAAATTCCTAGATACTTGTAATATCAAAACTTAGTTTTGTAACATTTTTCCTAATACTTTCTGTACCCCACAAAACAATGAGCCATTTCTTCATATTTGTCAACTTTGCAAAATCCTAGGAAATTCATTTGAACTCCAAATCCAGTGAAACCAACTCCTAGATGCTTCTAAAATCATGATTTGTTAAATGGGTGCCTTTGCTCATTTTTCAGAAATATATTTCTGTACACTTCTTGCAAATTCTTCAACCCCTTGCTTCCAACATATTGAAATGATCAGAAATATCCACTAATCCAATCCCAATGAAACCAGTCTGGTTATTTTTCATACGGCCAGAGGTATCCTAGAAAAGTCCAACTCCTATTTTTAGAGCACTTTTATTTTTGCCTTGTTGTGTTGCTTATTGTGATTATTTCCGACGTTAGTTGACGAAGTATACGGAGTACTCGGAGAAGAACCAGAGGATTTGAAGACCCCAAGGACTTTGTTAAGACAGGCAAGCAGCCCTTTGACCATGTGTATGGAACCCTTTTTTATGCATGTCATATAGCACCATAGTGTTGTTGCAACAGAATCATGATGAGGTGGTAACCACCTTAATGGGTTGCCACTGTACTTCCTCGTTGATACTTGCATTGTGCATGACCCTACCTTCTTATGAGGGTTATGCTGGTGGGAGTAGATAGATTGCTATAATAGTGGCTACGCAAATGGGACGGGAGTATGCATGGTGACGGAGGCAGAGTACTTTCCAAAGACTTTTCTAAAACCCCGTCGGGTGCCATTTATGCCCAAGGGAGATGATGAGTTGGGTAACCACTTGATGACGAAGTGGTGTACCAAGGCAAGTGTGTGTGTTGTTTTGAAAATGGATTGGTTTAAGTTGCGACCGTTATTCCAACCTTACATGCGCAACCACTCTACCCTTATATGGGAAAGGGAATTATCGATTACCTAGGTCGATACTAGCATGGTGCCCGCATTACTAGTGACAGGGGTGACATGAGGTCACTCTCGGGACGGGGTCGTGCTTGGAAAGGCGGCCATGAATGTTTTCACAGGGCACCGAACACACCGTTGGTACCCCGTGTCAGTGGTATGTGATGAATATGGGAGCGAGGCTCCACAATTTTTAAGACGTGAAATGTTGGGCACGGGGGCTGCTACCAATCGGGTGGACTCCATGTTAGTGTCGTCTAGGTAAAGATAGTGATCGGGTGCTTACCCCGGGTACTTGAGGTACTGCGGGTCGTGGATGACACGGAAGTTCCCCGGTTATAGTGGGTAAAGTGTGCAACCTCTGCAGAGTGTAAAACTATTCGAATAGCCGTGTCCACGGTCAAGGACAGTTGGGTAACCGCTTTTGGGCTACGTCCAATGTTTGCGAAACCTGGTGTGTGTGTGTGAGGAAAACAACACGGTTCAGTGATATTGATGATGTGATTCTTGAGGAAGTCACGATGAGCTTGAGCATGAGTTGATTATAACTCTTTCTCGATAGTGACGTCTGTAACCTCCTGATACTTGTTGCAGACACATGCATGTCCTTGTTATATGTTGATCATACTTGCATATGAAAAACTAGCTTTCCGCAAAACTGCCAATTTAGTAGTAGAGCCTTGCATAATTATTCTGTCATCACACTTGGGTTGCTTGCGAGTACATTCAAAGTACTCATTGGCTTGCCACTAGTTATTTTATTGGCCAGGCATGAAAGAACAGGACATGATGAAGATTTCTTGGTGACGAACATGCAAGCTAGGACGCTTCCCAGTCAGAATGCCTGCAGGGTTAAGGCATATGGCATGGGTCCAAGTTGTTATTGAAGTTTCCGCTGCAACAATATATTCAAGACTTGACCATAATGGTCACAATTTGTGTAATACGGTATGTATGGATGTAAGACTCTTGTTATTCAGCTTCTGTGTGTTCAGTGAGCATTGATCTCTGGGATCACTGTACACGCGCATTCGGTGATCACGACTTATGAGTCGGGGTCCCCACAGAGCTGGTATCAGAGCCATCCTGACTGTAGGAAGCCTTAGTTAGCATGGTCGTTAGTGAGGGTAAAACTATTTCCAAACTATTACTAGTTTTCAAAACTATCTATACTTCTCCTCTCTTCTCTGTTTTTCGAAAACTAGGCTATACATTCCTTATTGATCTCTTCCCCTTCAAAACTTTTGCTCGTTAGAACCCTTATGCCCCTGACCACTGGATCTCCTGAAATCCTCGTGGGTAATCTAGAAGGATGATATCTTGCCAAACACTCACCCACCTCTTCTGAACACAAGATTGGCGACACCACGACAAGACGATACCAACAGAAAATACATCCTCGAGGAATGAAGACATGAAGACCCAGAAGATGGTGACATCCTTGGCACTGCCCCAAGATGATGCGACCTTGGCCTACGATGAACATGGCATGAGTTATGTAAGATCATGGCATACATCTATAATAGGGCAACCATGTCCTTACCGTTGTTGTGTCGGCAACCACCGGTGGATGAGAACCTCACCATTTGGTCCGCCTCACTATAGTGAGCAGGAAAACGGTTCTCTCCGTCCCCCGCTCTCGGTGTCGATGTTGTCATCAACGTAAACGACATGTTGGACCTCTATTATGCCTTGTTATTGTCATTGCATAAGGATTACTACCCACTACCGTCGACGCCTTAGAAGATAAAAGGGATTGATATGATTAAGAAGACAAGAAGAGACCAAGTCAACGCCAGCTACAAGGAGACACCTTCACCAGATCAACTCATCAGGCGAGAAGTTGTTGAAGATTCTTCAAGCTCAACCCGGATCGTTCATCAAACAACTACAAGGGACATAGCAACACCTGAGGAAAACTCAGAAGACTGCACGAGGCACAAGTCATGACTGTTGAGTCCGAGAACCCCTAGGGTAGGATGAGTCGTGTACCCCCTATGCGCAGTCGAGTCCGTATGATGGTTCGAATAGAACCATGATTGTGTGTTGCTTGATTTTATTGTTTGTGTTTTAATATAAGTCGCACTTTTTCCCTAGGCAACAAGTACACGGCTATGTCACCTTCCTTACCTTGTTTCTTTTGTTTCGGCCTTTCTGCACCTGTTTGTTTGCACTTGCACTATAGAACCCCCTTTAGGCATTCCCCTCCTCTATGCTACTTTTCTCTCTCTTCTCTCTCCTCAACTAAAGACCAGCAAGACAAGAAGCACCAAGGATTCCAACTCGGCAACCAACTAACAATGAAGACTTCTGCTACAACCTCCATGACCAAGTGCAACCCCGTGAAGTTATGTTTAACCCTCTAGACTAGAAACCCATTCCTAGACCCTTTGAGATTTCACGAGATACCCCAGCTCGAACCCTTAACCATGTGCTTAACCCATAGTATTAAAAGAGAACCTGTTAGGCCTCTATAACCTTGCACAACACTGGGTTCGTAATGAAACTAGTGGACACAGTGAACGAGCACATTGTCATCCTAATATAGCACAAGAACTGACGATGCCATAGATAGACCAATTTGAGAATATATGACAGATGATTTGGTGAGTTTATATCAGAGACTTCGTGGAATTATCTGAGGCCTTGATGGATTGTGAGGTTTTCATGTTGGTGGGATCATGATTAATAGAGTAGCGTAACTTTCATCACCATGGAGTAACTTGGATTTGCACGGCAATTGTGATCGCAAGATGAAATTCTTGGAAGTATAAGGTTTTGACTTCATCGGAGGATGTTGATTGGAGATAGTTGACATTTTTAGAATGACTTGGGGGAAATGTAGGAATTCTCGTTGGACATGAGATTTGGATTTATGTAGGTGATTCTGGTTGGGTATAGATGCTAGATATGTCTACATGGTTCGGAGTAAATTGGATTTAGACTAATGATCCTGATCATGATTCCATGTTTCTCGGTGGACAATAAACTAAGAGATTGGATCAATTGTCGGAGTTGATTTAGGGATCTATATAAGCATGACCTTGGAGGTTACTTGACCATGATGGTGGGAATTTGGTGGACTTACTATAGAATACATAGCCCTTCCAAGTATTTGGGTATTATAGGGACTTGAGATCTTGAGGAACACCGTAGACATCGGATTTGTAGAATTGTTGGATTATGTGGTGATTGATGGAAGTTACCGGGCTGTTTGAGTTGATCTATATGAAGGAAACAATATCTTGGAGTGGCATACGACGTGTTTCCTTAGAATAGAGATGCATTATCTTGAACCTTGCAAGAATAGACTGAGCGCTTGTATTGTCGTGTTTAATTCAAGCTTAGCAGCTCATATGCCCTACCCATGGATTCTTACGAGTAGCCATACATATGATTTTTCGCGGACCCTAGACATGTATAATTTTGTTAGACCTCCTTTTGGAGTCATGAGGATATGTATGGCATGAGTGGTGATTGAAGTTGGTCTATGCGAGAGGATGCTTTTAGTGGTATAAGGTTATTTGTTTGGAGTACTAGATAGAGCTATTGGCATCTCAGAAACCGTGCTTAAGGATAAGATAATAAACGTTCACTCACACACTAGAATCCTTGAAACCCTTAAGCCCCACCAAGACCACAACCTACCTTGCGTACCCCGTAGACTTCATAGAGTACTTGGACAAGTTAGTTGTCATCTTTATTTGGCAACATACTTGACTACCTGAAGACGGAGAAGGAGCCGTGCGGCTGGTTAGAAGACATTTGAAGACCGACATGTCAAGAAGGAAGAACTACACCGACCACCATCATCAAGAAATAAAACTTCCGCGTCGAAGACCGGGCTGTCTGCAAACCACTCCTCTCGAAGGAACCAAGCATTTCCATGTCGAAGGGACGCTCACGCCAAGATTCATCGACCTTCTTCAAGACCACTGCAAGACGAATAATAGACGGATACCAGCTAGATTTACCACCCAAGGTACCCACCGTACACCAAATATTCCACGAGTCACCACTCTGGAAGTACTTCTTACTCCCTAACTAGCCCGGTCCCTACAAGGACATCAATCACCAAGCCCTTGACGTCTAGCTCAACCTAACCTATACAAGAGACCCCTCCGCAACCTGCATCAAAGAGGGCAACGTGCGAGAAGCCACACCACCACGCACTTCAAGGTTCCATGGAGCACCACTCGGAAGCAGAACCAACAAGAAGAAATGAAGACTACCCCATATCCAAGTTTTCGTATTCCTTTCCACGCCTAGTCTGGGAATCTCGGGGACGAGATTCTTGTAAGGGGGTAGGTCTGTCACACCCTGATTTTCATGCCACATCACTTAAGCTAATAGTCATGCTAAAATGTGGTTTGGCAAAAAAAACTTTTGAGTGTTTTTGACTTTGCTTGATTGATTTTTCTGTTTGCTGTTTGCAAGTGCTCTAAAAATCAAATAAATCATCCAACTCTTATACTTCATCTCCTTGATCCAAAACCTTTTCCCAAATGATCATGCCATGTGTATAGAACATTATAGTATTTTCTTATAAAAATAGTTTGGCCAAACAGTATTTTCTAAAATTAGTTTTCCAAAACCCCCTGAATTGAGGTTTGTACTGCAAGTACTTAATTGAGGGTGTGAAAAATCTTTCAAAAAATATATTAGAATCCTATTAGGTATAGGACTCCCATAAACCACAAAATTATAATTTTAAAAGTTATTTCTATATTTTATTTAAATGTTTTTTCTTTAGGCCAGAAATGGTCTTTAATAGGTTAAAATTATTTAACTGTTTCAAAAATATTTGCCAAAATTCAGAGAGACTCCTAGGACATATATTCTCCATATATAAGAGTTTCAACACATGGTCATGTTTAAAATATTGGACAAATCCTTCCAAAACCCTTTCTGGATATTTCAAGCCTTTGAAATATTTACAAAGGAAATATTCTCTAAAAATTCCAGGGAAATTCTAAACGTCAGATATGACATATTTGATGAGCTTACAAAGCCTCATGCCTTGAATATCAAGAAAACATCATCTAATCCCCTCAAAACCATTTTTGTCCATTTTGAAGTTTGGGCAACTTTACATTGCCAAACTTGTCCAAATGCCCTCAAACTTGGTGCACATGCTCAAATGGTGTAAATATGTATCTATGCCAAATGGCACAAGTTTTGGAGAAGGATAACTTGATCTAAGTGCCCCAAAACCCTTTCTGACCACATCCAAATTTGAACAACTCTAGATTGCCAACTTTTTACTTGGGGCCTCAAATTTTGTGGACATGCTCACAACCCCAAATGATGACACTACACCAAGTGGTGCATCAAGGAGAGATGATTTGCTTAACTTAATCTTGGAAAATCCATTTCTGTTGATTTCTAGGGTTCACGAAAGTTACATAGGCAAGTTTATGCAAATGAGCTCAAACTTGGTGGAATACCCTATTTCTATATGCCATTTGATCCTGTTAATTCTCATGTCAAGTGGAGTTAATTTGCTTGCCCAAATTTGCATCAAACACCTTGTGTCACTTTTCAAAAATCACCACTTTGACCACTTACACTATTCTCCTTGAGCCCAACTTTTTACCACAGCATCTCCTAGTCCTCTCCTACCTCTAGCAACTCTTCCCTGGCCATTTCTCAATGATTGAGGGGTAAACTACGCCCATTTACCTCCCTGGAGAGCCCCTCTCTCCCTCTTCTTCTGCCTCTCTCCTCTCCTACTGGCTTCCCAGGGCATCCAAGGCCACAGCCCACTTCTTTACTACCCCTAGAGCTGTTGGACACTGTGGGACACGGCCAGGGCGCAGCGACACGCCCATGCCGGCCAAAGTCATGCTCTGGAGCGCGCTACAATGCGCCAAGGCACTGTAGCTTGGCCTTCCCGAGGCACCCAGGCGGCATTGGGCAGAGCGAGCGTGTTCGTCGATGTCACCTCGACGTCCACGAGACGCTATGCGGTCTGCCCCCTCCTCCTTCTCCCTCCTATCATCTCCATCGCACGCGCATCGGCCGACCGCGAGCTCCAGTGAGCGAGCTCACACGCACGGAGCTTATGGCACGCCCCGCTCCCCCTTATCATTTCCCCTCGACCTAGACCAACCCCACAAACGCCCCAGACGCACCGCGATGAGCTCCCGTGACCCGTGGCGACGGCAATGAGCTCGCCGGTGCACCGTCGCCCGCCTATTTAAAGGCCACCCCCTAGCCCCTCGCTTCTCCTTTGGCCCTCTCTCTCCCATACGCCCCCCAGACCAACCCTCTCTCTCCATCGTGCCCTCCAGCCTCCTCCTAAGCCGGAGCCGAGCCGCCGGCCATCGCCTAAATTCTCGTCCTCCGGGCCCCCTCCTCTCCACCTCTCTACTCCAGAGCCCCCTCGCCACCACCGCCGACTCGCCCCCCACTCCATTTCCTCCTCCCTGTGCCAGCCTCGCCGTGCCAAACCTCGCCGACAGTCCCCTCCGCAGCCATCCGAGTCATCGCCGCTACGGCCCTACCCGGCGTGCGTGAAGCACATGGATGGATGCGGCAGATCCTCCTGAGCACGCCGGTGGCTAGATCACTAGAAACGGCGGCCTGTGGCGCCAGCCAGCCGCCGTCGAAGCCGCCCCTGCCTCTGCTCTGTTCGAGCGGGAGGTGGGGGATGAACCCGACAGCCGGGCCCCACCTATCGACCGGCTAGGAGAGCTGAGCCATTGGCGGGTGGGCCTCGCCTCGCCGTGGATAAGTGGAGGCGGGTCGGGCGGCTACTGTGTCCCTGCGGCGAAGGCGTATACCGCGGTTTACGCCTTCGGCGTCGCCTCTGCGCTCGCGTGGCCGTGCAGCTGGGCCGGCCCAGTGCACTGCGGCGCAATACTGCACCCTGTGCGCAGTATAAGGGTAAAAACCCTTTTTCCTTTTTCCGTTTTTCTTTTTCTAGTAAACTTCTAAAATCCATAATCAAATCTTTTGAACTCCAAATTTGATGATTCAAATTTCTAGTAGTTTCAAAAATCATGATCTACCTGTTGGTGCAACATGCACATTTTTCCAAAGACTTTTTCTTCACAAATATTTAGCAAATGTCATTTTTCCATTTCTGTGATGAACTTTAGAAAATCACAGAGAGCTCAAATTTGATCCAAATGAAATGGTTCAAATTCCTAGATACTTGTAATATCAAAAATTAGTTTTGGAACATTTTTCCTAATACTTTATGTACCCCACAAAACAATGAGCCATTTCTTCATATTTTTCAACTTTGCAAAATCCTAGGAAATTCATTTGAACTCCAAATCCAGTGAAACCAACTCCTAGATGCTTCTAAAATCATGATTTGTTAAATGGGTACCTTTGCTCATTTTTCAAAAATATATTTCTGTACACTTCTTGCCAATCCTTCAACGCCTTGATTCCAACATATTGAAATGATAAAAAATATCCACTAATCCAATCGCAATGAAACCACTCTGGTTATTTTTCATATGACCAGAGGTATCCTAGAAAAGTCCAACTCCTATTTTTAGAGCACTTTTATTTTTGCCTTGTTGTGTTGCTTATTGTGATTATTTCCGACGTTAGTTGACGAAGTATACGAAGTACTCGGAGAAGGACCAGAGGATTTGAATACCCCAAGGACTTGGTTAAGACATGCAAGCAGCCCTTTGACCATGTCTATGGAACCCTTTTTTATGCATGTCATATAGCACCATAGTGTTGTTGCAACGGAATCATGATGAGGTGGTAACCACCTTGATGGGTTGCCAATGTACTTCCTCGTTGATACTTGCATTGTGCATGACCCTACCCTCTTATGAGGGTTATGCCGGTGGGAGTAGATAGGTTGCTATAATAGTGGCTATGCAAATGGGACGGGAGTATGCATGGTGACGGAGGCAGAGTACTTTCCAAATACTTTTCGAAAACCCCGTCGGGTGCCATTTATGCCCAAGGGAGATGATGAGTTGGGTAACCACTTGATGACGAAGTGGTGTACCGCGGCAAGTGTGTGTGTTGTTTTGAAAATGGATTGGTTTAAGTTGCGACCGTTATTCCAACTTTACATGCGCAACCACTCTACCCTTATATGGGAAATGGCATTATTGATTACCTAGGTCGATACTAGCGTGGTGCCCGCATTACTAGTGACGGGAGTCACATGAGGTCACTCTCGGGACGGGGTCGTGCTTGGAAAGGCGGCCATGACTGTTTTCACAGGGCATCGAACACACCGTTGGTACCCCGTGTCAGTGGTATGTGATGAATATGGGAGCGAGGCTCCACAATTTTTAAGACGTGAAATGTTGGGCACGGGGGCTGCTACCAATCGAGTGGACTCCATGTTAGTGTCGTCTAGGGAATGATAGTGATCGGGTGCTTACCCCGGGTACTTGAGGTACCGCGGGTCGTGGATGACACGGAAGTTCCCCGGATCTAGTGGGTAAAGTATGCAACCTCTGCAGAGTGCAAAACTATTCGAATAGCCGTGTCCATGGCAAGGACAGTTGGGTAACCGCTCTTGGGCTACGTCCAATGTTTGCGAAACCTGGTGTGTGTGTGTGAGGAAAACAACACGGTTCAGTGATATTGATGATGTTATTCTTGAGGAAGTCACGATGAGCTTGAGCATGAGTTGATTATAACTCTTTCTCGATAGTGACGTTTGTAACCTCCTGATACTTGTTGCAGACACATGCATGTCCTTGTTATATGTTGATCATACTTGCATATGAAAAACTAGCTTTCTGCAAAACTGCCAATTTAGCAATAGAGCCTTGCATAATTATTCTGTCATCACACTTGGATTGCTTGTGAGTACATTCAAAGTACTCATTGGCTTGCCACTGGTTATTTTATTGGCCAGGCATGAAAGAACAGGATATGATGAAGATTTCTTGGTGACGAGCATGCGAGCTAGGACGCTTCCCAGTCAGAATGCCTGTAGGGTTAAGGCAGATGGCATGGGTCCAAGTTGTTATTGAAGTTTCCGCTGCAACGATATATTCAAGACTTGACCATAATGGTCACAATTTGTGTAATACGGTATGTATGGATGTAAGACTCTTGTTATTCAGCTTCTGTCTGTTCAGTGAGCATTGATCTCTGAGATCACTGTACACGCGCATTCGGTGATCAGGACTTATGTGTCGGGGTCCCCACATCTAGATACAATGTTCATGCTCAAAGATGGTACTAAATAACAATTATTGAGGTTTAAAACTAATCCTGAAGGTAGATGCAGAGTAGCGTGCCGACAGTGATCACATTGACCTTGGAACCATTTCCGACGTGCATCGCCACCTCGTCCTTCACCAGTCTCCGCTTATTCCGCAACTCCTGTTTTGAGTTACAAATGTGAGCAACTGCACCGATATCAAATACCCAGGAGCTACTACGAGCGCTGGTAAGGTACACATCAATAACTCGTACATCATATATACCTTTGACGTTATCGGCCTTCTTATTCGCTAAGAACTTGGGGCATTTTCGCTTCCAGTGACCATTTCCCTTGCAATAAAAGCACTCAGTCTCAGGCTTGGGTCCATTCTTTGGCTTCTTCCCGGTAACTGACTTACCGGGCGCGACAAATCCCTTGCCATCTTTCTTGAAGTTCTTCTTACCCTTTCCTTTCTTGAACTTAGTGGTCTTATTCACCATCAACACTTGATGGTCCTTTTTGATCTTCAACTCCACTGATTTCAGCATCGAATATAACTCAGGAATGGACTTCTCCACCCCTTGCATATTGTAGTTCATCACAAAGCTCTTGTAGCTAGGTGGAAGCGACTGGAGGATTATGACAATGACCGAGTCATCTGGAAGATTAACTCCCAGCTGAGACAAGCGGTTGTTCAACCCAGACATTTTGAGTATATGCTCGCTGATAGAACTGTTTTCCTCCATCTTACAACTGAAGCACTTGTTAGAGACTTCATATCTCTCGACCCATGCACGATCTTGGAAAACCATTTTCAGCTCTTGGTACATCTCATATGCTCCGTGTTGCTCAAAACATTTTTGGAGCCCTGGTTCTAAGTTGTAAAGCATGCCGCACTAAACCAGGGAGTAATCATCACTACGCGACTGCGAGACATTCATAACGTCTTGAGCTGTTGGGAAAATGGGTATGTCACCTAGCGGTGCTTCCAGGACATATGCTTTCTTGAAAGCTATCAGGATGATCCTTAAGTTACGGACCCAATCCGTATAGTTGATTCCATCGTCTTTCAGTTTGGTTTTCTCTAGGAACGCGCTGAAGTCGAGGGCAACATTAGCGTGGGCCATTGGATCTACAAGATAGATTATAAAGACAATTTTAGACTAAGTTCATGATAATTAAGTTCATCTAATCAAATTATTTAATGAACTCCCACTCAGATAGACATCCCTCTAGTCATCTAAGCGACACATGATCCAAATCGACTAGGCATTGTCCGATCATCACGTGAGACGGACTAGTTATCAACGGTGAACATCTCCATGTTGATTGCATCTACTATACGACTCATGTTCGCCCTTTCCATCTCTCGTGTTTCGAGGCCATGTCTGTACATGCTAGGTTCGTCAAGTCAACCTAATTGTTTCGCATGTGTAAATCTGGCTTACACCCCTTGTATGTGAATGTTAGAATCTATCACACCCGATCATCACTTGGTGCTTCAAAACAACGAACCTTCGCAACGGTGCACACTTAGGGGGAACACATTTCTTCAAATTTTAGTAAGGGATCATCTTATTTATGCTACCATTGTTCTAAGCAAACACTACTGTAGGATGGTCCAAACGCGACACTACGATTAGAGACCCTTTGACGAAACTGTGTGTGATGCCATAATCGCAAACGATGGTATAAAAAACCCGTCAAAAAGGTGCAAAACGTTTGCGATGACGGATGCATCAAACACGGTTCAGATTTTAGTTGCGTGTGCGATAAAGGGCATACGGTCTAGTTCAATTAACTATTTGCGATGGGGAGGAACAAAAGAAACAGACAGCCAGATGAAGGTGTGTGCGATATACAACATACAGTTCACTAGGAACAAAAGAAATGGGCACCCAGATGAAGGTGTGTGCGATATACAACTTACAATTCACTAGGACGAACCGTGTGTGATTAGGCAACACAATGGAAACGGTTCAACTGAACAAGATGTGTGTGATACGCGGCAAACATGCCCGTAATCAGAAATGTGTGTGAAGACCAATAATAACACAGACGATTGCTACTATTAAGCCGTGTGATTTGCTCTGTCTATAGAATAATAACATGTATATATATATATATAACTGAAATAAACATCCAATTACATAAGTGACTATATATATAGATCATTCGACCATGTGCTTTAGAACAATTGCATGCATTCTAAAGTAGGAGAAACGATCGTCTAGTCATCTACTTCTTGTGATGCTCCCGCCACTGCTCTATGGCTCGATCCCTCGTCTAGGGTAGGAAGAAGACACTTCCTCATGTCAACAATCTACCTATACATCTCGTAGCTTGTGTACGCGTCCTTGGCCGCGTACTTGACATGTTCTTCATCCAGTCTCTAATGCCACACACTGTGCTAGACATTCTTGTCCGTGTTGCTCTCATTCTTCATCTTCATGTAGTAGGGGTCGATGATGGCCGAGGCAAGGTCAACCAGGGAGTTCAATTCGTTTTTTTCACTGCCCCAGACCTTCTAGTGGTGCTAGATGTTGACAAGATTCGGGCATTTCAATTCCGAAACCTTGAGCACTTTTAAATCGTTGGTGGTGTCCACCATAGCAAAACTGTAGTCGGAGCTGTTGATAAACCCGGAGAAACGCTCGCATGGCCTTATGGCAAGGTGGTAGTGGTGGACGAGGACGTCATGTCGCACGCACAACTGGGCGACGACAACCTTCTGATTGTGCCCGGCACGACCGGCTGTGTACTCGAGGTCGAAGCCGACCACTTGGCACTTTTCCTCGGCAAGGAACTGCTCCATAGTTTGGATGGATCTCTCCACTGAGACCAGATCGTTCGTGTACACCACAGAGAGGACCTCTCCCCTCACGTGGGTGTCCACTAGGTGATGTGTGGTGAACTGCCCGTCGTTGTCGTTGTCGTCGTCGGCCGCTGGGAGCGCCATTGGAGCCACATGGATTGCCATTAGAACCGCTGGATGTCCTCTCTGTATGTGTCGTCGTGGGTGTGCTTATTGTGTCATGTGACACGAGAGATGAAGGTAAATGGCCGCAGGAATAAATGAGGGCGGGCGGCCTGGATTCTCTGCGCATCCGCATGGCAGTTTTTATAGCGGGTAACTGCATTGTCGCGTCGCGCCCGACACAACCGCATGCACACTAACGTGTGTGATCGTGCGCCGGTCCCAAACACCGGCAACGCGCGTGGAGGGACGAGGGCTGAGCACCCGGAGGGACGCGAGAGCAGAGCGCGCGCGGTGGGACGTGAGAAGAGTGATGGGGAACGTAGTATTTTAAAATTTTCCTACGATCACGCAAGATCTATCTACCAGATGCATAGCAACGAGAGGGGAGAGTGAGTCTACGTACCCTCGTAGACCGAAAGCGGAAGCGTTAGAACAACGCAGTTGATGTAGTCGTATGTCTTCACGGCCCGACCGATCAAGCACCGAAACTACGGCACCTCCGCGTTCAGCACACGTTCAGCTTGATGACGTCCCACGAGCTCTTGATCCAGTTGAGCTTCACGGGAGAGTTTCGTCAGCACGACGGCGTGGTGACGGATATGATGTATTCACCGGCGCAGGGCTTCGCCTAAGCACTGCAACGGTATGATCGAGGTGTGTTTCTGTGGAGGGGGGCACCGCACACGGCTGGAACAATTCAACTTGTGTGTCCTAGGGTGCCCCCTGCCCCCGTATATAAAGGAGCAAGGGAGAGGCCGGCCCTAGAGGGGGCGCGCCAAGTGTGGGGAGTCCTACTTGGACTCCCAAGTCCTAGTAGGATTCCCCTTTCCTTTCCGGAGTAGGAGACAAGGAAAGAGGTGGAGAGGGAGAAGGAAAAAGGGGCTGCACCCCTTGTCCAATTCGGACTAGAAGGGGGGCGCGCGCCTCCTTCCTTTTGGCCTTTCTCCTCTATTCCCGTATGGCCCAATAAGGCCCATATACTCCGAAAAATACCCGAATCACTCGGAACCTTTCCAATGTCCGAATATAGTCGTCCAATATATCGATCTTTACGGCTCGGCCATTTCGAGACTCCTCGTCATGTCCCCGGTCTCATCCGGGACTCCGAACTCCTTCGGTACATCAAAACTCATAAACTCATAATACCGATCGTCATCAAACGTTAAGCGTGCGGACCCTACGGGTTCGAGAACTATGTAGACATGGCCGAGACTCATCTCCGGTCAATAACCAATAGCGGAACCTGGATGCTCATATTGGCTCCTACATATTCTACGAAGATCTTTATCGGTCAAACCGCATAACAACATACGTTGTTCCTTTTGTCATTGGTATGTTACTTGCCCGAGATTCGATCGTCGGTATCTCTATACCTAGTTCAATCTCGTTACCGACAAGTCTCTTTACTCGTTCCGTAATACATCATCTCGTGACTAACTCATTAGTCTTTTGCTTGCAAGGCTTATTATGATGTGCATTACCAAGAGGGCCCAGAGATACCTCTCCGACACTCGGAGTGACAAATCCTAATCTTGATCTATGCCAACACCACGAATACTTTTGGAGACACCTGTAGAGCATCTTTATGATCACCCAGTTATGTTGTGATGTTTGATAGCACACAAGGTGATCCTACGGTATTCGGTAGTTGCATAATCTCATAGTCATAGGAACATGTATAAGTCATGAAGAAAGCAATAGCAGTAAAACTAAACGATCATAGTGCTATGCTATCGGATGGGTCTTGTCCATCACATCATTCTCCTAATGATGTGATCCCGTTGATCAAATGACAACTCATGTCTATGGTTAGGAAACATAACCATCTTTGATCAATGAGCTAGTCTAGTAGAGGCATACTAGGGACACTCTGTTTTGTCTATGTATTCACACATGTACTAAGTTTCCGGTTAATACAATTCTAGCATGAATAATAAACATTTATCATGATATAAGGAAATATAAATAACAACTTTATTATTGCCTCTAGGGCATATTTCCTTCAAAGAGCATACTGCGGCCGCATGAACCGCAAGCAACCACACGCACAGAGCAGTTGAACACGCATGAAATGGTCGCCTACAAGCCGGACGACAGTTGCATCGCTGCATAGAGAGTGGCCGTGTGCTACTACCTATGTCTACTCTATAGTCCCCTTTATATTCTGTGACATACTTTGCCCTCAAATTTAACCAACAAAATATTAATGCATGTTATAAAAATTATATAATTAGAAACTATGTTCAAATACAAATCTAACTATATAATCTTTGGCGACATGCATTCGTATTTTATTAGTTAAATTATAGTTATAAACCAGGACGGGGGTATAGTAGGTAATTAAATCGCAAATGTTTTTTTATCAACCGTATGTGTACGTGACCTTTCGTCTTCCTCTCTCACGTCTTGTCACCCCGCTGCCGCAGACGGCTTACATCGCAAGCTTGCGTAGCGCGCAGGCGCGTTCTTTTGGCCAAACGGTGGCACCAATCAATCGTCAGTGAGCCCGTTCCCGCGCAACCTCGTAGGTTCCCGCGCAAACTTCCCGCCTGACTCAGCCCCCAAAATCCAATTCTTACCAGCCTCAGCCACTCCGCCGTCATCGGAGGACAGCTCCAGCTGGGAGGCTACACCGCGGCGGTGGCGCAGTCGCCGGTGTAGTGTGGTGCGCATGGCGTCCCTATTGGGTGTGCGTGGAGCACCCACCGCACGCTCCACCGTCGCTGCCCGTCGGCAGCTGTTGCCGACCGCCGTTGCCGCCACACCACCGTCGAAAGCCAGGGCCATCTGCCGCTCCGCCGCCGCGGCCCAAAGGTGGGAGGTGGCTGTCGTGCCCGCCACCCCACTGCCGGCCACCGTGGCCGTCACCCGCTCCGCCACCGTGGCCCGAAGGCGGGAGGTGGTGGTCGTGGCCGCCACCCCATCATCGGTCGCCATGGCCGCCAACCAACCATAGCCCGCTAACCAACCATAGACTGCCAGCGTCATCACCCGTTCCGCCACCGCCGCCCGAAGGCGGAAGGTGGAGGTGGATGCCCGCACGTGCGTCAGCGACCTTGTGTGCTACACCGAGTTCCTGCGGGAGGAGGAGGAGGAGCGCCACATAGAGCATGCAAAGAGCCTTACCGTCGCAGTGGTCGCGGCACACGCCGCCTCAGAGGCGAGGAATCAGGAGATTTACGAGGAGAACCACCGTTTTGAGAGGGTTTGTCTAGAGCGGTAGAGGGCGTTCGAGGTGAGTGTCGCTGAAGCTGCAGCAGCGGCAGGCACCGTATTGCAGTTGTCCAGCTCGACGATATGCTCCTCCTCCTCTGCCTCTTACTGAGCACGCTGGGCAGAGGAAAGGCAGCCGGAAGTAGTACAAAGCCCCTCCATAGTGGTATTAGTAATATTTAGAGGCAATTTTGTTCAGTTCATCTCACTATAGATGTGGTGGAACTGTACAACATACTTAAAATTAGCTAGTATATATAGTTGAACTAGCTATTTCAGTATGTGGTTGGCAACAATTTGGGGAAAAGTTTGGTCGGTTCAGCTGTCGAGTTGAACTATTTGTATAAATTAAGAACGACTACTTAATCTATGAATGAAATCTATGCTTAATTACTGAAATTTAGTTGCAAAAATTAGATACTGCTAGTGATTTTTAGGACAAATCGCAGTGTTACAAGGTTGACAAATGGCAATGTTACTAGATCAACAAATATCAATCTTTCCAGTTTGACAAATGGCAACATACGCAATATGACAGATGCAAATCTTACCAAATTGTTTGTAAGTGGTTGCACACGGGTCATCCAAAAGAACCGTTTGCGTTGAAGATATGCACAAATCCCGCTCTCACTATGCATACGGTGTTCTACCTAAAATGTTCGCGATGAAGAGCCGCAAAAATCCTGCTCGGCACATTTCATACGGGTTTTGGATTTATACTAGAATTTTAAAATAAAGTACCTCAACGTTTTATCGGTAATCAACGGTGCACTGGTGTTTGAAATTCATTCCCATTTCTTGCATGAGACCTAAGCTTGCACCCAAGGACACATATTTGATTTTTCAACCAATTTATATGCACTTGAGCATGTGCATGTAATTCAAATTTGAATTATGCACATAAATGCATTAAAAACTCAGTTAATGCATAAAAATGTCCAAACGAACCCCGGAAAATCACAAAAAATGACACAACACTCCTGTTTTTCTATGTTGACACGAGAATTTTTTGAAAGCAATAAGAGGCAATGGATATCATTTCATCCCCAAAGGTGGGACGTTCCCTACCGAAACCATCATGCTTGTTGTGAGAAGCTCCGGTTTGTGAGAAGCATATACCCAAACCTGCCTTAAATGGGACAATTTTTTTTACCACGCCATGTTGATGCCACTCCATGATAGCATGCCAAGTTTCATGAATTTCAGACGAGTTTCGGATTTACTAGAATTAAAAAATAAAGTATCTGAACGTTTTGCCGGCAATCAACGGTGCCCTGGTGTTTGCAATTCATTCCCATTTCTTGCATGGGACCTAAGCATGCAACCAAGAACACAAATTTGAATTTTCAACCAATTTATATGCATTAGAGCTTGTGCATGTAGTTCAAATTTGAATTATGCACATAAATGCATTGGAAACTCAATTAATGCATAAAAATGTCCAAAGGAACCCCGAAAAATCCCTAAAATTGACACAACACTCCTGTTGTTCTATGTTGACACTAGGAAAAAAATTGAAATCGAGAAGAGGCAACGGATATTGTTTCGTCCAAAAGGTGAAACGTTCCCTACCGAAACCATCACACTTGTTGTGAGAAGCTCTGGTTTGTGAGAAGCATATCCCCAAACCTGCCCCAAATGGGACAATTTTTTTACCACGGCACGTTGATGCTGCTCCATGATAGTATGCCAAGTTTCATGAATTTCAGACAAGCTTTGGACTTACTAGAATTTAAAAACCAGGTATCTCAATGTTTGTGGCCGAATGACGGTGGCAGGGTGCTTGACATTCATTCCCATTTCTTGCATTAGAGTATGTGCATGTAGTTCAAATTTGAATTATGCACATAAATGCATTGAAACTCAATTAATGCATAAAAAATGTCCAAACGAACCCTGAAAAATCCCGAAAATTGACACAACACTCCTGTTGTTCTATGGTGACACTAGGAAAAAATTGAAATCGAGAAGAGGCAACGGATATAGTTTCGTCTAGAAAGGTGAAACGTTCCCTACCAAAACCATCACACTTGTTGTGAGAAGCTCTGGTTTATGAGAAGCTTATACCCAAACCTGCCCCAAATGGGACAAAAAATTTCCCACGGCATGTTGATGCCGCTCTATGATAGCATGCCAAGTTTCATGAATTTCGGACAAATTTTGGATTTACTAGAATTACAAAAGCAAGTACGTCGACGTTTGCCGGAGAGCCACGGTGTCGTGGTGTTCGAATTTCATCCCCATTTCTTGCATGCGACATAAGCATAAACCCATGGACACATATATGATTTTACAACCCATGTTGGTGCACCGGAGCATGTGCATGTAGTTTAATTTTGAATTGTGCACCTGAAATGGCTAGAAAACAAGTTTAATGTATAAAATATCCAAACGAACCCTTCATAATTCCAATTCTTTTACGACACGCATATAGTTGCATGTTCATTGCAGATAAAAGGTCTAGCAATTCAAACAACGTCCATTTCCACTGTGACCCCATTATGTAATTCAAATCAAGATGAAAAATCAAGTAGATCGCACACAGTTTATTATGACCAACCATGTGAGAGGCAGCACAAAATATCCTGGAGCACCGTCGGTGTATAGTACGCCTATGGCTTCCGCGAGAAGGTGCGTCGGCTATAGTCAAAGCCGGGCCGGCGTCTCAAGCACACTAGCTCGCTCCCCAAATATCATTTCACTGTTCAATCGCCGCCAGTGAACGATGGGCACGTGGACCCGCGTCATGAGGGAAACTTCGGTGGCCCACTCCGGCGAGAGCGCAGCCGCAGCCGCCTTGCGCGTGCTAACAAGGTGCATGAGCGCGGCCGCAATCTGCGATAGGGCGGCCGAGACAGCCCAAATGGCCGCTGTTGCTTCTCAGGCGGTGGGAGCAACATCTGCCTCGGGGTTAGGAATTGGCGAGAGCGGCACAACAACTGTTCATTCCGCAGCGGCGGCCTTAGCCCTGATGGAGGCCGCCCACGACCATGTCGAGGCCGCCCACGCCCAGCTTGTGGCGCTCACCGCACAAATCGAACGAAGCTTCTCCAACAACGCTCGACAACCCACGGCCGAAGAGTTGGCAATCGTCGAGAGCGTTCGAGCAGTCGTTCGTTCCTCTGCCGCATACCTTGCAACGGCGGAGCCTGTCCAAGCCCAGACCGTGACCGCCCCCGCCCAGCTCATGACGGCCTTTCCCAAAGAGATGGCAGACCTGAATGGCGAGATGCTTGTCGAGTATGGTGCAATGGATGCCATGGAGCCCCTTCCCCAGGAGATCATTGGGCGCGAGCTGGACATGGCGACGGCGGCGGAGATTGACGAGCACCACCCGTAGTAGTACTCTTTATTTCGTTTAATTAAAAGTGCCGGTCTTTAATTTGTTAGAGTATTGTTTAGGTCAGCTAGCTCGGTTTAATTGTTGAACTTGCTCGATTAAGAAGTGTGGGTGTGCTGTAGCCTCCTTTGTGTACCCAAATTATGCAATGACATGGATGACCACTGTAACCATGGAAATTCGAACCAAAATTTTTGACGTTCAAACTCATCAGACACAGGTTAAGCTATCTGAATCGTATGTGATGTTCACATATCGTACACAGTTCTGAATAAGGGACTGTGTCTGATGACACTTTGCGCGCTAGTTTTTTCGCCGACGCCATTCCAAATTTTTGATTTTCGCGGAAATATCTACCTCCCCGCCGCCTTCCCGCCCCCCTTACCAAAAGCCACATTTCCCCTATTTCCGCCTTCCTTTCCAAGTTGAAACCTTCACTCCTTGCTTGCAGCGCCGCCTCCTCGCCGGCGGCCCTCTCCTTCATGCTGTTCGGCCTCGTCTATCCAGGCAGGTAATCCACACCCGACCCCCATCCTCCTTCTCCTTCCACATCCCAAATGCCCCGATCGCCGGCACGAGGTGACACCTTCCATCCAAATCACCGACCCTCCACCAAATAAGCGCCGCCCACAGCCATGGTGCATGCAGTATAGCCAAGATCTCAAGGAGCATTTGGCAGCGGAGAAGCAAATCGCGGCCGCACGCGCGGATGAGGTGGCGATGGCTGCCTTTCATGCCGACCCCCAGATCTTGGAGGAGCACCTTACCATTTGCTAGCTACGCTAGTTAAGCATGCTCGATTTACCCGTTGTGTGTGCTGCTCCTGCCTTTCCTTAACAAAGTCTAGTGAATTGTGCTATCTAATTTTACCATGCAATCTGTTGCTCTAGTGTATATGTTCTATATGTCGTGCAGTGTGGTGCTCACTTATTAACTATTTGGTTAATTAGTTGTCGTCTTCAGTTAACTATTTGGTTCAATTCTACAAATGTGATGTTCAATTCTTCAGGCTGCAATTTTGTATTGTCTTCCATGTGAGAAATAAATCGAATTTATCTTTACAAAATACACGAGAAACGAATACAATTGCTATATTTCCAAGTTGTCAAGCATGCTTGGTTTGGTTATACATTGTGCAATGTGGTGCTCAGTTAACGTTTGGTTCATTTGTGTTGTGGTGTTTAGTTAACTGTTTGGTTCAATTCTGCAATGCGATGTTCAATAGTTGTGGGTGCATTCTGTTATTGTATACCATGTGAGTAGTAAATCGAATTTGGCTGTACTAAATACATGAGAAACATACACAATTGCTATATTTCCAAGTTGTTAAGCATGCTTGGTTTGGTTAACTGTCCGATCTTCTATTAGCAGTATGTTATATTGTTCAATGTGGTGCTCAGTTAATGTTTGGTTCATTTGTTGTGGTTTTTAGTTAACTGTTTGGTTCAATTCTGCAATGTGATGTTCAATAGTTGTGGGTGCATTTTGTTATTGCATACCATATGAGGAATACATTGAATTTGGCTGTAGTAAAATACATGAGAAACAAATACAATTGCTATATTTCCAAGTTGTTAAGCGTGCTTTGTTTGCTTAACTGTCTGATCTTCTATTAGGAGTATGTTATATTATGCAATGTGGTGCTCAATTAATGTTTGGTTCATTTGCTATGGTGTTTAGTTAACTACTTATTTCAATTCTGCAATGCGATGTCCAATTGTCGTTGGTAGAATTTTGTATTGTTTTGCATGTGAGGAATAAATCGAATTTGGCTGCACTTAATACATGAGAAACATATACAAGTGTTATATTTCCTAGTTCTTAATCATGATTGGTTTGGATAAATGGGTTTTCCATGTGGCTTGAATTAATCTGATGAATCTGCAATGTGCTTATTTTTCAGCTACATATTTTACTGATAGCATGCGAACCCTTAATCAAACTCATGACTAACTACCTTATATGTGTTGCAGGGAAACAATGGGAAGCACTAAGGTTTACAATCGAGGTTAGCACGTGCATGGTCCGTTGTCTAATAGCACATTATTGTGCAATTACAGGAACCATTCAAATATTTAGGTTTTTAACAATTTGGTCTTGCACATGTAGGTCCTACTGTCAGATGTTTTGACCCACTGTTCCACCCTTTTTGCATATGGGGAAATGAGTTGTCCATGAATATCAATTAAATCAAGAAACTCAGAAAGATTGTTAGAATAAAGAAATTAGTGACAAAAAACAACAATATCTTTGTCTGCACAATGAAGAAGACATCAGTTAACTACAAGATGGTACTAACTATTATACCTTGCCTTTTTTTTATTTCTTTGCCACATTTTCAATATAGAGAAGATATTTATGCACATCCTTGTTTTCAGGCCTTTCCAAAGCAGTTCACCGATGATTACCTCTCAAACCACCTCTGTGGTCAGGAGGCGAGGAAGGTTTTCATACAACACCCACGGTTCAATATTGAAGTGTTTCCGAAGAGGACGAAGGACGGACGATCAATCATCCACAGACACTGGCCTAAAGTTGTAAAGACCTTCAATATGAATGAAGGCTCAATATTCGCCTTCCGCTTCAGCAGTTTTCCAGATGAGATGCATTTGCCTATATACCGACTATGATGCTAATTTCGAAAGGTTCTACATGTTGCATGTGAAACTTGGTGCTGGTGCCGTTGTGTAATGGGGTAGCTGAGTGCTGAAGCTATATCATGTTGTACTCTGATGTATTTCAATTATGAAATTCTGCTTCCTTAATATGGAAATGAAATATATTATGAGCTTAATATGAATATCAATTAGATTAATAAATTGATTATTAATAATAGGGCAATTAGCCTGCTAATGGCGAATTAGCCTGCTAATTGCGTTTTGCTATTGCAAACGGTTATTAAAAAAAACGTGGGCGATGACATCAGGCAACAGACAGTTTCTAGGAATAAACCATATTGGATCAATGAACAATCACACACGGCTTTCTCTTGAAAACTGTTTGCGTTAGGTCACCTTGTGCAAATGTTTACCATATAAAAACTATGTGTGATGGACAGCCTTTGCCACACAGTTTATTCTACGCACCGTGTGTAATGGCAACGCTATCACAAACGATTTAACGAAAAAATTGTGTGTGATGTACCCGTGGATGGAAACGTTTTCCTTGGAGCAACTGTGCGAGATGTACATATGAACGGAAACGTTTAGCGGGGACTGACTGTGTGGGGGTGTACTGACGACCGGAAACAATTTCGCATGTATAATTGCATCTATAATACCTAAATTGTTGATCCCCACTACTTATAAATCTCTCAACATGCAAGCCATCCGCATCATCAAGTGTGCCACATCAGCATCCACTAGCAATATTTTTCAGCCCATGCAAACCTTATTTCATTATCACTAATTCTCTCAACATGCAAGCATCCCAATTCACCATACACTAACATTTTTTCTAGCCCATGCAAACCATACAAATATGTTTATTTTTTCATGGGACATATGTAGTAGATTAGATAATTATTTAATTTATTTACTTCCTAAAGGTTGTGAAATTCCCTGATTTACATAGAATGCAAGCATGGAATATTTACATGTTAAATTAGTAGCTTTTAATTTAGATCTTTCCCTTCATATATAAGTCATTTGTAATTAATTTTTATATTCCCGCATCAACACGCGGGGAAATTACCTAGTTTCTTAGCTCTACTTTACGTATTTCCGTAGTTGAGCACTCGCCGGTCGCACACGACCTCATTTTGCCGAGCGTGTGTGCCAGGAGGGCATATCCTGGATGGTTTCCGGGTCGTGTGGGAAGGACCCCCCTATCGCCCACACTCAATAGGCGATGGATCCAAATGCCGTAGCGGAAAGGGGTTTAAAACCGTTTGTATAGCACCAATGCGTACTAGTGAAATAAGATGTAAACATGATAAACATCACATGCAAATCATAAAGTGACATGATATGGCCAATATCATCTTGCGCTTTTGATCTCCATCTTCGAGGCGCGGCATGATCACCATCGTCACTGGCATGACATAATGATCTCCATCATCGTGTCTTCATGAAGTTGTCTCGCCAACTATTACTTCTACTACTATGGCTAACGGTTAGCAATAAAGTGAAGTAATTACATGGTGGTTTTTATTGACTCGCAGGTCATACAATAAATTAAGACAACTCATATGGCTCCTGCTGGTTGTCATACTCATCGACATGCAAGTCGTGATTCCTATTATAAGAACATGGTCAATCTCATACATCACATATATAATTCATCACATCCTTTTGGCCATATCACATCACATAACATAGCCTGCAAAAACAAGTTAGACGTCCTCTAATTATTGTTGCATGTTTTACGTGGCTGCTATGGGGTTCTAGCAAAAACGTTTCTTACCTACGCAAAAGCCACAATGGTGATTTCAATTGCTATTTACCCTTCATAAGGACCCTGTTCATCGAATCTGATTCGACTAAAGTGGGAGAGACAGACACCCGCTAGACACCTTATGCAACAAGTGCATATTAGTTGGTGGAACCTATCTCACGTAAGCGTGCGTGTAAGGTCGGTCCGGGCCGCTTCATCCCACAATGCCGCCGAATCAAGATAGGACTAGTAACGGTAAGCAAATTGACCAAATCATCGCCCACAACTACTTGTGTTCTACTCGTGCATAGAAACTACGCATAGATCTAGCTCTAATACCGCTGTTGGGGAACGTAGTAATAATTCAAAAAAAAATCCTACGTGTCACCAAGATCAATCTAGGAGATCCTAGCAACGAGAGAGAGAGGGAGTGCATCTTCATACCCTTGAAGATTGCTAAGCGGAAGCGTTGCAAAGAACGTGGTTGATGGAGTCGTACTCGCGGCGATTTGATGGACTATGGAACAAAGAGTGGCAAGAGCCTAAGCTTGGGGATGCCCAAGGTACCCCAAGGTAAAATTCAAGGACGATCAAAACTCTAAGCTTGGGGATTCCCCGGGAAGGCATCCCCTCTTTCGTCTTCGTCTATCAGTAACTTTACTTGAGACTATATTTTTATTCATCACATGATATGTGTTTTGCTTGGAGCGTCATGTATAATTTGAGTCTTTGCTTTTTAGTTTACCACGATCATCCTTGCTGGACACACCTTTTGAGAGAGATACACATGAATCGGAATTTATTAGAATACTCTATGTGCTTCACTTATATCTTTTGAGCTAGATAGTTTTGCTCTAGTGCTTCACATATATCTTTTTAGAGCATGGTGGTGGTTTTATTTTATAGAAATTATTGAACTCTCATGCTTCACTTATATTATTTTGAGAGTCTTTTATAACAGCATGGTAATGTGCTTTGGTTATAAAATTAGTCCTAATATGATAGGCATCCAAGATGTGTATAGTAAAAACTTTCATATATAGTGCATTGAATATTATGAGAAGTTTGATACTTGATGATTGTTTTGAGATATGAGCGTGGTGATATTAGAGTCATGCTAGTAGAGTAGTTGTGAATTTGAGAAATACTGGTGTTGAGGTTTGCAAGTCCCGTAGCATGCACGTATGTGTCGGCGTCCTGGGAACCAGGGTACCCAGACTTTCCTGTCTGCGGGCCGTGACGCACTCCTACAACGGCCTGGTACGGCCCAGCTGATCAACCAGCTGCCCAAGACCTTCGCGAGGGAGCTAAGCCTCGCGAGGAGAACGATGTCAAGACCTGCTCAGGAGCGGCCCCAGCAGGGCGCTCTGGAGGGGTGGAGAATCCAAGGCCAAGCCTACCTCAGGAGGAGGCAGTGATGTCAGCAGTGATGCACCGCGCCAGCGGGTGCCAGTGCTCGCCAGTGGCGCAGTTGCCATTTCGGTGGAAGGAGGACAGCGCAGCCGCAGGTTCCCGAGGAGCGGGGCAAAGTTTTCCCCATTGGTGCAACAAGACCGAAGAACGCAAGGACGACAAGGAGGATGTCACTGTCGAGCCCACCACCGCGTCACCGCCTGGTCCTTTTGCAGGCGAAGACTGCTTTTGTCAGGTTAGGAACGTCCTTGTCTTCCTGCTCAAAAATGGCTGTTGTGGGATCCCTTCCCGCCAAAAAATTTCGGGGGAAGAGGATCGTGGCCGCCTGTATAAGTAGCTAGGATCCCCACTATGAAGGGGAGATAGATCCATACACTCCGCCACCACGCAAGGAGCAAGAACACTTGCCTCCTGACCCTCCTGAGCTCACTTCCTGAGCTCAGGAACACTGTACTAGCTCATATTCCAGCCCTCCCGAGGCTAATCCACCAAAGCAGGAAGTAGGGTCTTACACCACTTGGTGGCCCGAACCTGGGTAAACTCTTGCGTGCTCTATCTGTTACTTGCTTGAATCTCTTGACCGACGAGGGCGATGTGCTAGGTAGACGCGAGTGGGAGAGACCTTCGTTCACGCCCCTGTGTTCGAACTTCTTGGGTTTTGCGGAGCCCTAAATCCGACATTTGGCGCGCCAGGTAGGGGGCATGTCAAAATCTCGCCTCTCCGACGACCTCGCCTCCCCTCTCCTGTCCAGCGCCGCTACAATGACTGTGGCCTACCACATCCGCGCGGGGGCTGACTCCCCTACCTCGACCGAGCGGTACCGGCGGACCGCGTCACCTATGGGCGCTCCTCCTCCTTCCTCGATGACGCTCTTGCCGGCCAGGCCACCGAAGGGCGGCCTGCACCGCCACTCCCACCTCCTGTGGCCTCGCCAGTCACGCTCTTGATGGCACGACGGCTGCCCTAGCACCGGCCGTCCGCCGGAAATCACAGCATGCGAACGGCCCGCAGCTGCGAGCTGCGAGGCGTCGCCAGCCGGGAGCGGCCTTGCCGCGGGGTCGCCTACATCCTCGGTGGGTCCCAAGCGCCGGCGTCTGCCCAGCACGTCAATTCGCACTTTTGGCAGGTTGGGGCTGACGCCCAGCCGCGGGAGGCCTTGCGGGCACAGAGCGAGCAGGGGCCCACCATCACCGTCGGCCCCGACAACCTCGCCTCAGAAGCGG
Source organism: Secale cereale (assembly GCA_902687465.1). Taxonomy (NCBI): domain Eukaryota; kingdom Viridiplantae; phylum Streptophyta; class Magnoliopsida; order Poales; family Poaceae; genus Secale; species Secale cereale. Next base: position 624,493,617 of record LR738712.1, on the reverse strand, counting down.
CCGGCACTAGCATTCTCCCCACGGTGTGCACGCCCACCATCTGCAGAGTGGCCGTGATGAGGACCCTCATTGACAGCGGCGCCGGCCTCAACATCCTCTCCCCCGAGGCCTTCGGTCATCTGCTTGTGTCCTACAGGCAGTTCCTCCCCACCAAGCCCTTCTCAGGGGTCGCGGGCTCGGCTGTTTCGCTCAGCCAGATCCGCCTCCCGATCACCTTTGGCACACCGGCTAACTACCGGACTGAGCTCATCGACTTTGATGTCGCGCCCATCCGCTTGCCCTACAACGCCGTCCTCGGCTTCCCAGCCTTGGCAAAGTTCATGGCAGCGACTCACCCGGGCTACAACACCATCAAGATTCCCGGGAGCAGCGGCGTCAACACCGTCAAAGGGGACCCCAAGGCCTCCCTTCAGGTCCTCGGGCACGCTTATAGGGCTGCAGCCGCAGATCACCCATGAGCGAAGGGGGCTCCGGAGGCTCCGGAGGGCGCGCCTGCCAAGAAGAAGTAGCACTTCTCTCAGGACCCCGCCGAGGCGAAGCAGGTGCCCACCGATGAAGAAGGCTCAGGAGCCACCTTCACCATCGGTACGGGCATGGATCCAGAGCAAGAGGCAGCGCTGGTCAGCTTTCTCAAGGCCAACAAGGACGTGTTCGCTTGGAAGGCCACGAATTTGGTCGGGGTGCCTAGGCATGTCATCCAGCATCACCTCACGGTGTGCCCCAATGCGCGCCCTATCAAGCAGAAGGCACGCAGACAAGCCCCAAAGAAGCAGGCCTTCACTGTTCAGGAGGTTAGGAAGCTAAAGGAAGCAGGCGTCATACGGGAAGTATGGCACCCGGAGTGGCTGGCCAACCCTTTCATAGTCCCGAAGAAAGGAGGCAAGGAACACATGTGCGTCGACTTCACGAGCCTCAACAAGTTTTGCCCTCAGGACCCTTTCCCTCTTCCGCGCATCGACCAAATCATGGATTCAACGGTCGAGTGCGACTTGCTCTGCTTCCTCGACGCTTTCTCGGGCTACCACCAAATCAAGATGGCGGTGGAAGACGTGGAGAAAACGGCGTTCCTGACCCCATGTGGGGTCTACTACTACACTTGCATGCCTTTTGGGCTGAGGAACGTGGGCACCACTTTCCAGCGCCTGATGCACATCACCCTCGGCCCTCAGCTCGGTAGGAATGCGGAGGACTATGTCGACGACATCGTGGATAAAACCAGGGCGGCCAGGACCCTCATCCAGGACCTAGAAGAAACATTCACCAACCTTCACAAGGTGAAGTTGTGCCTCAACCCGGAGAAGTGCGTGTTCGGTGTACCCTCTGGCAAGTTGCTAGGGTTCCTGGTTTCGCACCGGGGCATCGAAGCTAATCTGGAGAAGATCAAGGCCATCGAGAGAATGAGGCCGCCCACGAACCTGAAGGAGATGCAGAAGCTCGCCAGGTGTGTAACGTCCCTGGGGCGCTTCATCTCTAAGCCTGGGGAACGCGCCCTTCCGTTCTTCAAGCTCATGAAGAAGAAGGGGCCCTTTGAGTGGACTTCGGAGGCCGATGCTGCCTTCCGAGACCTCAAAGAATACCTCACTAGCTCGCCGGTTATGGTAGCGCCACGACCCCTGGCGCCCATGACTCTCTACCTCGCTGCAACGCCTCATTCCGCTAGCGCGGCACTAGTCGTGGAGCGCGAGGAAAGGCCCCGAAGCTCAAGGCCACCGGGCGGCTCGGCACCTTCAGGGCCCGCGCCACCCCCTGACGCGGCCCCAGGGGCAAATTCGACCACGGGCACTGACGGCCCCGCCACTCAGCAAGAGGCACCTAAGGTTCCTAAGGCACCCGTGGACCCTGCTGCGCCGACCCTCGTGGAGCACCCGATGTACTTCGTCGGCACTGTATTGCGTGATGTGCGCTCACGCTACCCGATGCCCTAGAAGTTGCTCCTGGCGCTCCTCGTCAGCTGCGCCACTACTTCCAAGGCCATCCCATCAAGGTTGTTTCATCATATCCTCTCGAGAAGGTACTGCGGGGCCCGAATGTCGTCGGGAGGGTCGCCGAGTGGAACATCGAGCTTCAAGTGTTCCAGTTGGAGTTCAGCACCACGCAGGTGATCAAGGGAGCAGCTCTGGCAGACTTTGTGGCGGAGTGGACTGACGCGTCGGAACGAGGGGCCAGCGAAGACCGCTCACTGGCCCCCGACGACGAAGCCCTAGACGGATGGGTGGTATACTTCGACGGCGCCTTCTCGCGCCTCGGTGCGGGGGCTGGCGCCGTGTTAGTATCTCCCACTCAAGATAAGTTGTACTATGCTGTGCAACTCTGCTTCCAGCAAGGCGAGAAGGTCTCCAACAACATCGCAGAGTACGAGGGCCTAATTGCTGGGCTCAAGGCCGCCGCTGCGCTGGGGGTCAAGCGTCTCACCATCAGGGGCGATTCGCAACTCCTCGTCGACTTCTCCAATAAGAAATACAAGCCCAAGGACGAGCACATGGAGGCATATCTAGAGGAGGTGCGCAAGATGGAGAAGCGATTCCAAGGGCTAGAGGTGCAGCATGTACCAAGAGGCACCAACAAAGAAGCGGACAATATCGCCAAACGAGCCTCCAGACGAGAGCCTCAGAGGTCGGGCGCCTTCGAGGAGCGGCTACTCAAGCCGTCGGCGGCACCGCCAGCCCCTGAGCCGGCCTCCCCTCAACAGGGGTTACCAGCGGCGCCTCTGGGTGGCGCCCCGCCCTGCGGACCACCCTCCGGAGCCCGCCTGCTGCTCGCCGCGGAGCCTGAGGAGGGTTGCTGGACCCAAGAGCTCAAGATGTACCTGCAACACGATACCCTGCCGGACAAGGAAGAAGACGTAGAGCGCGTGGTCCGACAGGCCTCAGCTTACTGCATCCAAGATGGTGAACTCTACAGGAGACGCCCCAACGATGTCTCGCTAAAATGCATCTCGAGGAAGCAAGGGCGCGAGCTGCTGGCTGATATCCACGGTGGAGACTGCGGTCATCACTTGTCGTCCCGCACCCTCGTGGGCAAGGACTTCTGCAGCGGCTTCTACTGGCCCACGGCGCTCAACGATGCCACAGAGCTCGTGCGGGTTTGCGAGGCATGCCAATTTCATGCCAAGCAGATCCACCAGCCGGCGCTGGGCCTCCAGACGATTCCGCTCTCCTGGCCCTTCGCGGTCTGGGGATTGGACATCCTGGGTCCATTTCCTCGGGAAGCAGGGGGCTACCGCTTCCTCTATGTCGCCATCGACAAATTCACCTAGTGGGCAGAGGTGGAGCCTGTTCGTGTGATCCCAGCTGGGTCGGCTGTCAAGTTCATCCAGGGCCTCGTGAGGCGATTCGGGGTCCCCAGCCGCATCATGACGGATAATGGTTCGCAGTTCACAAGCAATCTCTTCAGGTCATATTGTGCTAACCTTGGAACACAGATCTGCTACGCTTCGGTAGCTCACCCCAGGAGCAACGACCAGGCCGAGCGCTCCGACACGAAAGTCTTGCGTGGCATCAAGGCACGCAGCTTTAAGAAGAAGCTTGAGGCTTGCGGCAGGGGCTGGATCGACGAACTCCAGTCCGTGCTATGGTCAATCCGAACCACTGCCACCAAACCTATGGGGGAAACTCCTTTCTTTCTCGTCTATGGGGCGGAGGCGGTCGTCCCTCACGAGGTCAAGCATCGATCCCCATGGGTCTTGGCCTTCAATGAGGAATGCTAGGATGCCGCCTGGCGGATGGACCTCGTGCTCAGCGAGGAGGGCCGCCGCCGAGCTACCCTCAGGGTGGCACGTTATCAGCAGGCGCTGCGACGGTACCACTGTCGTGACGTCCGTGCAAGAACACTTGAAGTTGGTGACTTGGTCCTGAGGCGGGTCCTCTCTCGTGAGGGGTTGCACAAGCTCTCGCCCATGTGGGAGGGCCCGTTCAGAATCGCCCGTGTCTCTAGGCCTGGTGCTGTGCGCCTGGAGACGCAGGATGGGGTACTTATCCAGACTTCCAGGAACATCGAACACCTCAGGAGGTTCTATCCGTAATCAAGGCTCCGTGCCCGTGAAGGTCTCCGCCCGTGACACTCTCACGTAATAATGAGTTGGGGATGTACACGCCTCGGAGTCTCCTGTGCGTTGCCTACGGGCCCTCAGACGGGGTTCCCACCCCGCCCCAGTGGCAGTCCTTAGCTTCGCGCTGGGAAGAAGACGTAGTGTAGGGGTCGGACGCGACCTTTTTTCCTTTCGTGGCTTGGTGTTTGGCTGTCAGCCTTTTCTACTTCCTTGGCTACCAGCCCTTCCTCTACCCCATGCTATGAAGTTCTCGTGTTTCTTGCGCTTCCTGCATTTGGTTGAAAGTCTTGTTCGGGATCTTTCTCGCTAGTTTTAAGTTCAGCTGCGTTACTCGCTCTTCTTCGCGCGCCTCGAGCGTGGGGGCTGGGGCACGGTCGGTCACCGGTCCTCGTCTGCCGCGGCCCCGTGACCTCGCCTGGCCAAGCCTGCTCAGGCTCTGGCGCCGGGCTTCTCAGTCCGCACAACCTATCCTACCGAGCCGGCTCAGGCTTTGGTGCTCTAACACGCGCTTGGCGCTCTTAGGAGATCTTAGTGGCTCACCCCCGCTCGGGGGCTGCACGAGCCCTTCAGATTCAGCCACCCTGTCACGACCCGATGGGGCTCATGACGCCGGAGTCAGGAGGACTCTGCCTCAGGATGTCGCGACGCATAAAAGCTAAGTGATTTTACCCAGGTAACAAAAAACATGACAGTGAGTTCTCGCTTCCTACATATATCACAGTCCATTACACGCCTCCTCGAGGCAACTTGAAATTTTGATGCAAAAAGGACATGAAGGAAAGGAAAGGAGGAGAAGCAGAGGCCGCACCCTCTCAGTCGAAGTCTTCCAGTTCCTCCGGCTTCACCGAGCCACAACGGCACGGCAATCCCCTCCCCTCGTCGGGCCGAGCTCGGCGACGTGGTGGTTCAGTGGCCTGGAGAAGCTGCTGCTGCCATAGAGGGGGTACCCATGGCGCCCCCAGGACTGAGATCGTCTTCGGAGGAGGAGCTTCTCCTCCGGATGCCGCCCTTGTCATCCTCTTCGTCATCGACCTCGGGACAGCACCCAAGGCGCATCCCTTCCTCCGAGAAGACCTTGACGAATAGTGTGGAGACGCCATCGTACCTAAAGTGGAGCACACATCTCCCTTGCAACCGGCGTGCGCGAGCAAACGATTGCCAACCGCGCTCCAGGAACACATCGCCTGAGGGAGCCACATCAACCTCCACCCAGGATGCACCACGGCAGCAGCCGTCAGCTTGCAGCCAGATGCCGCCGAGGCCTCCGGCTGGTAACACGTCGTCGAACGAGCGGGGAAGCCGGAGCCACGGGCCACCAGGCTTCTCCGCCCACACCATGAACTCCGACGACCCGTCGGAGGAATGGAGCTGCGGGCGCGGAGGACGCGCGACCAACAAGCACCGTTGCGCGCCCCCTCTCCCTCCACGACCACGACCACCTTCACCACGGGAGGACGTCCTGCGCCTTTCGCCAGCGGCCCGGCAGAACTCAGAAGGCCGCGCCCGCCTCCCCGAGGAGTCGCTACAGGCGCAGCAGCATGCTTGCGGGGACGACCGCGGCCCCTCTTCGGCAGCAGTGGGGCCGGATCCTTCGGGGCCTTCCCCTTCTCTGCGGCGGACGGCTTCCTCGACGATGCCATGGAGATCTCGTGACAGGAGAGAGAGCGAGGAATAAGCAAGGAGAAGACACTAAACTTGGAAACTGCTTGGTGGCTTCCCCCTAGTCCCATTTATAGGGCGGAGGAGCCCAACCGCCAGCCATTGGTGTCACAGCCATAACGCCCCCGTCGTCTGCGCCAAGAAGTTGTCAAGTCGCACGATCACCAAGACTGCATGGGGAGCGGAGCCGCCACGTCCCATCCAACCATCGCACGCCGGCCTGGCCCGCAACCTTTAAGGGCCCGCGGCGCTTCGTCATCGACTAAGGCTTCGCCCCGAAGCCAACTCCGCACGCGCCTTGGGCCCGGGGGCTACTGTCGGCATCCTAGGAACCAGGGTACCCAGACTTGCCTGTCTGCGGGCCGCGACGCACTCCTACAGCGGCCTGGTACGGCCCAGCTGATCAACCAGCTGCCCAAGACCCTCGCGAGGGAGCTAAGCCTCGTGAGGAGAACGACATCAAGACCTCCTCGGGAACGGCCCCAGCAGGGCGCTCCGGAGGGGCGGAGAATCCAAGGCCAAGCCTGCCTCAGGAGAAGGCAGTGATGTCAGTAGTGATGCACCGCGCCAATGGGTGTCAGCGCTCGCCAGCGGCGCAGTTGCCATTTCGGTGCAAGGGGGACAGCGCAGCCGCAGGTTCCCGAGGAGCGGGGCAAAGGTTTCCCCATTGGTACAACAAGACCAAAGACCGCAAGGACGACAAGGAGGATGTCACCGTTGAACCCACCACCGCGTCACCGCCTGGTCCTTTTGTAGGCGAAGACTGCTTTTGTCAGGGTAGGAATGTCCTTGTGTTCCCGCTCAATAATGGCCGCTGTGGGATCCCTTCCCGCCTAAACATTTTGGGGGAAGAGGACTGTGGCCGCCTATATAAATAGCTAGGATCCCCACTATGAAGGGGAGAGAGATCCATACACTCTGCCACCACTCAAGGAGCAAGAACACTTGCCTCCTGACCCTCCTGAGCTTAGGAACGCTGTACTAGTTCATATTTCAGCCCTCCCGAGGCTAATCCACCAAAGAAGGAAGTAGGGTCTTACGCCACGCGGTGGCCCAAACCTAGGTAAACTCTTGCGTGCTCTATTTGTTGCTTGCTTGAATCTCTTGACCGATGAGGGCGAGGCGCTAGGTAGACGCGAGTGGGAGAGACCTTCATTCATGCCCCTGTGTTCGTACTTCTTGGGTTTTGCGGAACCCTAAATCCGATAGTATGGTAACCGTTGTGTGACAAATTTGATACATGAGGTATTTCATTGAGTGTCATCCTTTGTGTGGAGGTCGGGATCGCGCGATGGGTAACTCCTACCAACCCTTCCCCTAGGAGCATGCGTGTAGTACTTTGTTTTGATAACTTGTAGATTTTTGCAATAAGTTTGTGAGTTCTTTATGACTAATGTTGAGTCCACGGATTATACGCACTCTCACCCTTCCACCATTGCTAGCCTCTCTTGTACCGCACAACTTTCGCCGGTACCATACACCCACCATATACCTTCCTCAAAACAGCCACCATACCTACCTATCATGGCATTTCTAGAGCCATTATGAGACATATTGCCATGCAACTTTCCACCGTTCCGTTTACTATGACACGCTTCATCATTGTCATATTGCCATGCATGATCATGTAGTTGACATCGTATTTGTGGCTAGGACACCATGCATAATTTTTCATACATGTCACTCTTGATTCATTGCACACCCCGGTACACCACCGGAGGCATTCATATAGAGTCATACTTTGTTCTAGTATCGAGTTGTAATATCGAGTTGTAAATCAATAAAAGTATGATGATCATCATTATTAGAGCATTGTCCCAAAGAAGAAAAAAAGAAGGACATGCCAAAGAAAAAAAATAAAGGCCCAAAATAGAAAAAGGAAAAAAAGGGACAATGCTACTACTTTTTTCCACACTTGTGCTTCAAAGGAGCACCATGATCTTTATGATAGAGAGTCTCTTGTTTTGTCACTTTCATATACTAGTGGGAATTTTCATTATAGAACTTGGCTTGTATATTCCAACGATGGGCTTCCTCAAATGCCCTAGGTCTTCGTGACCAAGCAAGTTGGATGCACACCCACTTAGTTTCTTTTGTTGAGCTTTCATACATTTATAGCTCTAGTGCATCCGTTGCATGGCAATCCCTACTCACTCACATTGATATCTATTGATGGGCATCTCCATAGCCCATTGATACGCCTAGTTGATGTGAGACCATCTTCCTCTTTTGTCTTGTCCACAACCACCACTCTATTCCACCTATAGTGCTATGTCCATGGCTCACGCTCATATATTGCGTGGAAGTTGAAAAAGTTTGAAAAAAATTTAAGTATGAAACAAATGGTTGGCTGAAATCGGGGTTGTGCATGATTTGAGTATTTTGTGTGACGAAGATGGAGCATAGCCAAACTATATGATTTTGTAGGGATAAACTTTCTTTGGCCATGTTTTTTTAGAGTACATGATTACTTTGTTAGTATGCTTGAAGTATTATTATTCTTATGTCAATATAGACTTTTGTCTTGAATCTTTCGGATCTGAACATTCATGCCACAATAAAGAAAATTACATTGAGAATTATGTTGGTTAGCATGCCACATCAAAAATTCTGTTTTTATTACCTACTCGAGGACGAGTAGGAATTAAGCTTGGGGATGCTTGATACGTCTCCAACGTATCTATAATTTTTTATTGTTCCATGTTATTATATATTCTGTTTTCGATGTTTAATGGGCTTTATTATACACTTTTATATTATTTTTGGGACTAACCTACTAACCAAAGGCCCAATGCAAATTGCTGTTTTTTTGCCTATTTCAGTGTTTCGCAGAAAAGGAATATCAAACGGAGTCCAAACGGAATGAAACCTTTGGGAGAGTTATTTTTGGAACAATATCAACATAGAAGACTTGTAGTACACGCCAGGAAGCGAGAGAGGCGGCCACAAGGGCAGGGGGCGCGCCCAGGGGGTAGGCACGCCCCCACCCTCGTGGGCCCCCTGTTGCTTCCCCGACGTTCCTCTTCAGCCTATATATACCTACGTACCCTGAAACCATCGAGGAGCACCACGAAACCCTAATTCCACCGCCGCAACCTTCTGTACCCGTGAGATCCCATCTTGGGGCCTGTTCTGGAGCTCCACCGGAGGGGGCATCGATCACGGAGGGCTTCTACTTCAACACCATAGCCTCTCCGAGTTATTAGCTAGATGGCTTCTTCTCTCTCTTTGGATCTCAATACAAAGTTCTCCTCGATCTTCGAGGAGATCTATCCGATGTAATTCTTTTTGGGGTGTGTCTGTCGAGATCCGATGAATTGTGGGTTTATGATCAAGATTATCTATGAACAATATTGTATTCTTTTCTGAAAGCTTTTGTGCATGATTTAAATATCCTTGCAAGTCTCTTCGAATTATCGGTTTGGTTTGGCCTACTAGATCTATAGTTCTTGCAATGGGAGAAGTGCTTGGCTTTGGGTTCAATCTTGCGGTGTCTTTTCCCAGTGACAGCAGGGGCAGCAAGGCACGTATTGTATTGTTGCCATCGAGGATAAAAAGATGGGGTTTATATCATATTGCTTGAGTATATTCCTCTACATCATGTAATCTTGCTTAAGGCGTTACTCTGTTCTTATGAACTTAATACTCTAGATGCATGATGGATAGCGGTTGATGTGTGGAGTAATAGTAGTAGATGCACAATCGTTTCGGTCTACTTGTCACGGATGTGATGCCTATATACAATGATCATGCCTAGATATTCTCATAACTATGCGCTTTTCTATCAATTGCTCGACAGTAATTCATTCACCCACCATAGAAATCTGCTATCAGGAGAGAAGCCACTAGTGAAAGCTATGGCCCCCGGGTCTATCTTTATCATATTATCTCCTGTCAACTAGCTAATTTCTTTCGCCGTTGCTTTACTTTTTATCTATACCAAAAATACCAAAAATAGTATCTTATCATCTCTATCAGATCTCACTTTTGTAAGTGACCGAGATGGGATTGACAACCCCTTTTATCACGTTGGCTGCAAGGTTCTTATTTGTTTGTGCAGGTACGAGGGACTCGCGCGTGGTCTCCTACTGGATTGATACCTTGGTTCTCAAAAACTGAAGGAAATACTTACGCTACTGTGCTGCATCACCCTTTCCTCTTCGAGGGAATACAACGCAAGCTCGAGAAGTAGCAAGAAGAATTTCTGGCACCGTTGCCGGGGAGATCTACGCAAAAGTCATATACCAAGTACCTATCACAAACCCTTATCCCTCGCATTACATTATTTGCCTCTCGTTTTCCTCTCCCCTGCTTCACCCTTGCCATTTTATTCGCCTTTTTATTTGCTCCGTGTGTTTTATCGGTTGTCTTGTTGCCATGGCTAGTCCCTTATCTGCTCCTTTGTCTCCCGAGTTTGAAGTTCTTCACTTCAAACAAAAGCAAGGAGAAAACTTAAAAGATGCTTGGTGTAGGACGATGGAATCTTATCATAATTGCACCTTAGAGGTGAATTTTAGAATTTTACTTCGCAATTTTTATGTTGGGCTAAATATGTCCCATAGACAACTCTTGGATTGCGTTGCCAAAGGAAATTTTATCGAAATTGATCATAGTATTGCGCATGAAATTATAGAGGGCATAGTGGGAGCACCACCTCAACAAAATGGGTTGCATCATGCCCAAGAAGAGACACAAGTTTTTTTAGAAAATTTGCGAAGTAACAAAAATATTACAAAAGTCTCTTGAACCTCTTAAGAGTGTTAGTGGAAATCTCCACCGCATGAATATGTTGATCACCCTTTGCAATAAGCGGTTGGATTCGTTAGATATAAAAATTTCCGAATATGAAGGGAGATGTAAAGAACCTCCCGGATTCGAGCTTGACGTCGCTAAAAGGATAAAAAACCAAGATGGCAATACCTAGATCTATTCTTGTATCATGCCTAGCTAGGGGCGTTAAATGATAGCGCTTGTTGGGAGGAAACCCAATTTTATTTTCCTTTTTTTTGCTTCTATTTAGGAATAAATATTGCATCTAGCTTCTATTTATATGTGGTTTTGTGCTTTAATTAGTGTTTGTGCCAAGTAGAACCTTTGGGAAGACTTGGGTGAAGTTTATGCGATCATGTAGTAAAAAATAGAAACTTTAGCGCTCATGAGATTAGCTACCATTTTTTTACTGGAGAGTGCTTTTTAGTTGATTCTTTTTGCAGATGATTAATAGACAAATTCCTCACGTCCACCAATTTATTTGAAAAAAATTAGAGTTACAGAAGTATTCGAAAGTTACAGATTGCTACAGACTGTTCTGTTTTTGACAAATTCTGTTTTTCGTGTGTTGTTTGCTTATTTTGATGAATCTATGAGTAGTATCGGGGGGG
>LR738712.1:624428496-624482435 GCA_902687465.1 Secale cereale | reverse complement strand
AGAGAAGTTGCAATACAGTAGGTTTAACACCAATATAAACAAAGAATGAGTTCATTACAGTACCTTTGAGTAGTGGTTTGTTTTCTTATACTAACGGAACTCACGAGATTTTTGGCTAAGTTTTGTGTTGTGAAGTTTTCAAGTTTTTCAGTAAGGATTCGATGGACTATGGAACAAGGATTGGCAAGAGCCTAAGATTGGGGATGCCCAAGGCACCCCAAGTTAAAATTCAAGGACAACCAAAAGCCTAAGCTTGGGGATGCCCCGGGAAGGCATCCCCTCTTTCGTCTTTGTCTATCGGTAACTTTACTTGAGACTATATTTGTATTCACCACATGATATTGTTGGGGAACGTAGTATTTTAAAATTTTCCTACGATCAGGCAAGATCTATCCACTAGATGCATATCAACGAGAGGGGAGAGTGTGTCTACGTATCCTCGTAGACCGGGAGCGGACGCGTCTAGTGACACGGTAGATGTAGTCGAACTTCTTCGCGATCCAACCGATCAAGTATCGAACGTACGGCACCTCCGCGTTCAACACACGTTCAGCTTGATGACGTCCCACGAGCTCTTGATCTAGTTGAGCTTCACGGGAGAGTTTCGTCAGCACGACGGCGTGGTGACGGATATGATGAAGTTACCGGCGCAGGGCTTCGTCTAAGCACTGCAACGGTATAACCGAGGTGTGTTTCTGTGGAGGGGAGCACCGCACACGATTGGGAGAGATCAACTGGTCAACTTGTGTGTCCTAGGGTGCCCCCTGCCCCCGTATATAACGGAGCAAGGGGAGGGGCCGGCCAGCCCTTCTATGGCGCGCCAGGGAGGCAATCCTACTAGGAATAGGATTGCAATCCTATTCCTAGTAGGAGTCCACCAAGAGGGAAGAGGGGGAAAGGAAGGAGAGGGAGAGGTGGCGCCCCCCAATCCTAGTCCAACTAGGATTCCCTGGTGGGGCGCCGGCCAGCCTCTATGGGCTGCCTCTCTTCTTTCCTCAAGGCCCACTATGGACCATCCCCCCTCGTGGTGGGTTCTGGTAATCCCCTCCAGCAATCCGGTTAAATCCAAAACTTTACCGGAACACTTCCGGTGTCTGAATATAGTCGTCAAATATATCGATCTTTATGTCTCGGACATTCTGAGACTCCTCCTCATGTCCGTGATCTTATCCGGGACTCCGAACTACCTTCGGTACATCAAAACTCATAAACTCATAATACCGATCGTCATCAAGCGTTAAGCGTGCGGACCCTACGGGTTCGAGAACTATGTAGACATGGCCGAGACTCATCTCCGGTCAATAACCAATAGCGGAAACTGGATGCTCATATTGGTTCCTACATATTCTACGAATATCTTTATCGATCAAACCGCATAACAACATACGTTGTTCCTTTTGTCATCGGTATGTTACTTGCCCGAGATTTGATCGTCGGTATCTCTATATCTAGTTCAATCTCGTTACCGGCAAGCCTCTTTACTCGTTCCGTAATACATCATCTCATGACTAACTCATTAGTCTTTTGCTTGCAAGGCTTATTATGATGTGCATTACCGAGAGGGCCCAGAGATACCTCTCCGACACTCGGAGTGACAAATCCTAGTCTTGATCTATGCCAACACCACGAACACTTTCGGAGACACCTGTAGAGCATCTTTATGATCACCCAATTACGTTGTGACGTTTGATAGCACACAAGGTGTTCCTACGGTATTCGGGAGTTGCATAATCTCATAGTCATAGGAACATGTATAAGTCATGAAGAAAGCAATAGCAGTAAAACTAAACGATCATAGTGCTAAGCTAACGGATGGGTCTAGTCCATCACATCATTCTCCTAATGATGTGATCCCGTTGATCAAATGACAACTCATGTCTATGGTTAGGAAACATAACCATCTTTGATCAATGAGCTAGTCTAGTAGAGGCATACTAGGGACACTTTGTTTTGTCTATGTATTCACACATGTACTAAGTTTCCGGTTAATACAATTCTAGCATGAATAATAAACATTTATCAGGATATAAGGAAATATAAATAACAACTTTATTATTGCCTCTAGGGCATATTTCCTTCAGTCTCCCACTTGCACTAGAGTCAATAATCTAGCTCACATTGCCATGTGATTTAATACCGATAGTTCACATCGTTATGTGAATAACACCCATAGTTCACATCGCCATGTGACCAACACCCAAAGGTTTTACTAGAGTCAATAATCTAGTTCACGTCGCTATCGGATTAATACCCAAGAGTAATAAGGTGTGATCATGTTTTGCTTGTGAGAGAAGTTTAGTCAACGGGTCTGTCACATTCAGATCCGTATGTATTTCGCAAATTTCTATGTCTACAATGCTTTGCATGGAGCTACTCTAGCTAATTGCTCCCACTTTCAATACGCATCCAGATTGATACCTAGAGTCATCTGGATTTAGTGTCAAAGCTTGCATCGGCGTAACCCTTTACGACGAATTCTTTATCACCTCCATAATCGAGAAACATTTACTTAGTCATCCAGTAACTAAGGATAATTTTGACCGCTGTACAGTGATCTACTCCTGGATCACTATTGGTCCTCCTTGTCAAACTCATGGCAAGGTACAACATATGTTTGCTACACAGCATGGCATACATTTTAGAACCTATGGCTGAGGCATAGGGAATGACTTTCATTCTCTCTATATTTTTCTGCCATGGTCTGGCTTTGAGTCTTACTCAACTTCACAACTTACAACTCAGGCAAGAACTCCTTCTCTGACTGATCCATTTTGAACTACTTCAAAAACTTGTCATTGTATGTACTTATTGAAAAACTTATCAAGTGTCTCGATCTATCTCTATAGATATTGATGCTCAATATGTAAGCAGCTTCACCAAGGTCTTTCTTTGAAAAACTCCTTTCAAACACTCCTTTATGCTTTCCAGAAAATTCTACATCATTTCCGATCGACAATATGTCATTCACATATACTTATCAGAAAGGTTGTAGTGCTCCCACTCACTTTCTTGTAAATACAGGCTTCACCGCAAGTCTGTATAAATCTATATGCTTTGGTCAACTTATCAAAGCGTATATTCCAACTCCGAGATGCTTGCACCAGTCCATAGATGGATCGCTGGAGCTTGCACATTTTGTTAGCACCTTTAGGATTGACAAAACCTTCTGGTTGCATCATATACAAGTCTTCTTTAATAAATCCATTAAAGAACGCAGTTTTGTTATCCATTTGCCAGATTTCATAAAATGTGTCAATTGTTAACATGATTCGGATAGACTGAAGTATCGCTACGAGTGAGAAAATCTCATCGTAGTCAACATCTTGAACTTGTCGAAAACCTTTCGCAACAAGTCGAGCTTTCTAAACAGTAACATTATCGTCAGCGTCGGTCTTCCTCTTGAAGATCCATTTATTTTCGATGGCTTGCCGATCAACGGGCAAGTCAACCAAAGTCCACACTTTGTTCTCATACATGGATCCCATCTCAGATTTCATGGCCTCAAGCCATTTTGCGGAATCTGGGCTCATCATCGCTTCCTCATAGTTCGTAGGTTCATCATGGTCTAGTAACATGACTTCGAGAACTGGGTTGCCGTACTACTCTGGTGCAGAACGAACTCTGGTTGATCTACGAAGTTCAGCAGAAACTTGATCTGAAGTTTCATGATCATCATCATTAGCTTCCTCACTAATTGGTGTAGGAATCACTGGAACTAGTTTCTATGATGTTCCACTTTCCAATTCGGGAGAAGGTACAATTACCTCATCAAGTTCTACTTTCCTCCCACTCACTTCTTTCGAGAGAAATCCTTCTCTAGAAAGGATCCATTTTTAGCAACGAATATCTTGCCTTCAGATCTGTGATAGAAGGTGTACCCAACAGTTTCCTTTGGGTATCCTATGAAGACACATTTCTCCGACTTGGGTTCGAGCTTATCAGGTTGAAGCTTTTTCACATAAGCATCGAAGCCCCAAACTTTAAGAAACGACAACTTTGGTTTCTTGCCAAACCACAGTTCATAAGGCGTCGTCTCAACGGATTTAGGTAGTGCCCTATTTAACGTGAATGCAGCTGTCTTTAATGCATAACCCAAAACTATAGTGGTAAATCGGTAAGAGACATAATAGATCGCACCATATCTAATAAAGTACGGTTACAACGTTCGGACACACCATTACATTGTGGTGTTCCGGGTGGCGTGAGTTGTGAAACTATTCCACATTGTTTCAAATGAAAACCAAACTCGTAACTCAAATATTCACCTCCACAATCAGATCGTAGAAACTTCATTTTCTTGTTACGATGATTTTCTACTTCACTCTGAAATTCTTTGAAATTTTCAAATGTTTCAGACTTGTGCTTCATCAAGTAGATATACCCATATCTGCTCAAATCATCAGTGAAGGTCAAAAAATAACGATACTCACCACGAGCTTCAACACTCATCGGTCCACATACATCAGTATGTATGATTTCCAACAAATTCATTGCTCGTTCCATTGTTCCGAAGAACGGAGTTTTAGTCATCTTGCCCATGAGGCATGATTCGCAAGCACCAAGTGATTCATAATCAAATGATTCCAAAAGTCCATCACTATGGAGTTTCTTCATGCGCTTTACACCAATACGACCTAAACGGCAGTGCCACAAATAAGTTGCACTATCATTATTAACCTTGCATCTTTTGGCTTCAATATTATGAATATGTGTATCACTACGATCGAGATCCAACAAACTATTATCATTGGGTGTATGACCATCGAAGGCTTTATTCATGTAAACAGAATAACAATTATTCTATGACTTTAAATGAATAACCGTATTGCAACAAACATGATCAAATCATATTCATGCTTAACACAAATGCCAAATAACATTTAATTAGGTTCTACACTAATCTCGAAAGTATAGGGAGTGTGCGATGATGATCATATCAATTTTGGAACCACTTCCAACACACATCGTCACTTCACCTTTAACTAGTCTCTGTTCATTCTGCAACTCTTGTTTCGAGTTACTAAATTTAGCAACTGAACCGGTATCAAATACCCAGGGGTTGCTATGAACACTAGTAAAGTACACATCAATAATCTGTATATCAAATATACCTTTGTTCACTTTGCCATCCTTCTTATCCACCCAGTATCTAGGGCAGTTCCACTTCTAGTGACCATTTCCTTTGCAGTAGAAGCACTTACTTTTAGGCTTGAGTTTAGCTTTGGGTTTCTTCACGGGAGTGACAACTTGCTTATCATTCTTCTTGAAGTTCCCCTTCTATCCCTTTGCCCTTTACTTGAAACAAGTGGCATTGTTAACCATCAACACTTGATGCTCTTTCTTGATTTCTACCTTCGCCGATTTCAGTATCGCGAAGAGCTCGGGAATTACTTTTGTCATCCCTTGCATATTGTAGTTCATCACGAAGTTCTACTAACTTTGTGATAGTGTCTAGAGAACTTTGTCAATTACTATCTTATCTGGAAGATTAACTCCCACTTGATTCAAGCACTTGTAGTACCCAGACAATCTGAGCACATGCTCACTGGTTGAGCTATTCTCCTCCATCTTGTAGGCAAAGTACTGTCAGAGGTCTCATACCTCTCGACACGGGCATGATTATGAAATACTAATTTCAACTCTTGGAACATCTCATATGCTACGTGGCGTTCAAAACATTTTTGAAGTCCCGGTTCTAAGCCGTAAAGCATGGTGCACTAAACTATCAAGTAGTCATCATACCGAGCTTTTGTGAAAATGTTCATAACGTTTGCATCTGCTCCTGCAATAGGTCTGTCACCTAGCGGTGCATCAAGGACATAATACTTCTGTGCAGCAATGAGGATAATCCTCAGATCACGGAACAAGTCCGCATCATTGCTACTAACATCTTTCAACTTAGTTTTCTCTAGGAAAATAAACGGGGAGCAACATCGCGAGCTATTGATCTACAACATAGATATGCTAATACTACCAGGACTAAGTTCATGATAAATTAAAGTTCAATTAATCATATTACTTAAGAACTCCCACTTAGATAGACATCCCTACGGTCATCTAAATGATCACGTGATCCAAATCAACTAAACCATGTCCGGTCATCACGTGAGATGGAGTAGTATCAATGGTGAACATCTTATGTTGATCATATCTACTATATGATTCACGCTCGACCTTTCGGTCTCCAGTGTTCCGAGGCCATATCTGCATATGCTAGGCTCGTCAAGTTTAACCCGAGTATTCTGCGTGTGCAAAACTGTCTTACACCCGTTGTATTTGAACGTAGAGCCTATCACACCCGATAATCACGTGGTGTCTCAGCACGAAGAACTTTCGCAACGGTGCATACTCAGGGAGAACACTTGTACCTTGAAATTTTGTAAGGGATCATCTTATAATGCTACCGTCGTTCTAAGCAAAATAAGAAGCATAATAAGATAAACATCACATGCAAATCAAAACATGTGACATGATATGGCCATCATCATCTTGTGCTTTTGATCTCCATCTCCAAAGCACCGTCATTATCACCTTCGTCACCGGCGCGACACCTTGATCTCCATCGTAGCATCATTGTCGTCTCGCCAACTATTGCTTCTACGACTATCGCTACTGCTTAGTGATAAAGTAAGGAAATTACATGGCGATTGCATTTCATACAATAAAGCGACAACCATATGGCTCCTGCCAGTTGCCGATAACTTTACAAAACATGATCATCTCATACAAAAACGTATAACTCATCATGTCTTGACCATATCACATCACAACATGCCCTGCAAAAACAAGTTAGACGTCCTCTACTTTGTTTTTGCAAGTTTTACGTGGCTGCTACGGGCTTAGCAAGAACCGTTCTTACCTACGCATACAAAACCACAACGATTTTTCGTCAAGTATGTGCTGTTTTAACCTTCATAAGGACCAGGCGTAGTCACACTCGATTCAGCTAAAGTGAGAGAGACAGACACCCGCAAGTCACCTTTAAGCAACGAGTGCTCATAATGGTGAAACCAGTCTCGCGTAAGCGTACGCGTAATGTCGGTCCGGGCCGCTTCATCTCACAATAACGCTGAAGCAAAGTATGACATGCTGGTAAGCAGTATGACTAGTATCGTCCACAACTCACTTCTATTCTACTCGTGCAAATCATCTACGCATAGACCTGGCTCTTATACCACTGTTGGGGAACGTAGTATTTTAAAATTTTCCTACGATCACGAAAGATCTATCTACTAGATGCATAGCAACGAGAGGGGAGAGTGTGTCTACGTACCCTCGTAGACCGGGAGCGGAAGCGTCTAGTGACGCGGTTGATGTAGTCGAGCTTCTTCGTGATCCAACTGATCAAGTACCGAACGTACGGCACCTCCGCGTTCAGCACACGTTCAGCTTGATGACGTCCCACGAGCTCTTGATCCAGTTGAGCTTCACGGGAGAGTTTCGTCAGCACGACGGTGTGGTGACGGATATGATGAAGTTACCGGCGCAGGGCTTCGCCTAAGCACTACAACGGTATAACCGAGGTGTGTTTCTGTGGAGTGGAGCACCGCACACGGTTGGGAGAGATCAACTGATCAACTTGTGTGTCCTAGGGTGCCCCCTGCCCCCGTATATAAAGGAGCAAGGGGAGGGGCCAGCCAGCCCTTCTATGGCGCGCCAGGGAGGCAATCCTACTAGGAATAGGATTGCAATCCTATTCCTAGTAGGAGTCCACCAAGAAGGAAGAGGGGGAAAGGAAGGAGAGGGAGAGGTGGCGCCCCCCAATCCTAGTCCAACTAGGATTCCCTGGTGGGGTGCCGGCCAGCCTCTATGGGCTGCCTCTCTTCATTCCTCAAGGCCCACTATGGACCATCCCCCCTCGTGGGGGGTTCCGGTAATCCCCTCCGGCAATCCGGTTAAACCCGAAACTTTTCCGGAACACTTCCGGTGTCCGAATATAGTCGTCCAATATATCAATCTTTATGTCTCGGACATTCCGAGACTCCTCGTCATGTCTGTGATATCATCCGGGACTCCGAACTACCTTCGGTACATCAAAACTCATAAACTCATAATACCGATCGTCATCAAACGTTAAGCGTGCGGGCCCTACGGGTTCGAGAACTATGTAGACATGACCGAGACTCATCTCCGGTCAATAACCAATAGCGGAACCTGGATGCTCATATTGGTTCCTACATATTCTACGAAGATCTTTATCGGTCAAACCGCATAACAACATACGTTGTTCCTTTTGTCATCGGTATGTTACTTGCGCGAGATTCGATCATCGGTATCTCTATACCTAGTTCAATCTCTTTACCGGCAAGTCTCTTTACTCGTTCCGTAATACATCATCTCGTGACTAACTCATTAGTCTTTTGCTTGCAAGGCTTATTATGATGTGCATTACCGAGAGGGCCCAGAGATACCTCTCCGACACTCGGAGTGACAAATCCTAGTCTTGATCTATGTTAACACCACGAACACTTTCGGAGACACCTGTAGAGCATCTTTATGATCACCCAGTTACGTTGTGACGTTTGATAGCACACAAGGTGTTCCTACGGTATTCGGGAGTTGCATAATCTCATAGTCATAGGAACATGTATAAGTCATGAAGAAAGCAATAGCAGTAAAACTAAACGATCATAGTGCTAAGCTAACGGATGGGTCTAGTCCATCACATCATTCTCCTAATGATGTGATCCCATTGATCAAATGACAACTCATGTCTATGGTTAGGAAACATAACCATCTTTGATCAATGAGCTAGTCTAGTAGAGGCATACTAGGGACACTCTGTTTTGTCTATGTATTCACACATGTACTAAGTTTCCGGTTAATACAATTCTAGCATGAATAATAAACATTTATCATGATACAAGGAAATATAAATAACAACTTTATTATTGCCTCTAGGGCATATTTCCTTCAATAAAATCATTATTGTTGGTATTGAAAAAGTAACACAATTTAGTATTGTCTTGGGCCATAGTGACGAACAAGCAATCCAACATACAAGCAAACAATATTTCTTCTAAAAACCGTTCGTTTTTTTAGAAACCCTAGATCTGTTTTTTATAGATCGGTTCAGTTTTTTCGGTTTAATTAAATAGCGGACGTCCGTCCGTACTTTTGTTTTAATGAACGCTGTTCGCCCGTTAGTCACAGTTAACGAACGTTTGTTTGTTATCCTATTCATCAGTTTTCTTTTTCAGGGTTTTTTCTGCGATTATTTCCCTGATCTTGTTTTTAGTTTTCCTTTTCGCTCGAAAGTCGGAATCAAGCGATTCAAGCGCCCAGATCTTCGTCTCTAAGCCCTCTTTCCGTTTAACCAACTTGAACAAGGTTTTTCTACTATAAAATTTGAATTTAGATCAATCTAGTAAACTGATCTTGTTTCTTTCGCAGTTTGAGTTTCGTTGCTCCGTTTGATTTGTTTCTTTTTGCAAACCAGAGTTCTTAAGTTGAACTTTCTGGTTAGATCTGCTTATTTTGAGTTTTGTCTGTGCATCTTAGCTTGTTTGCTTATGTATGCTATTGTTTATTTGCGACAGAATTCCCGGAGTGCGAATCATGCTACTACGAGTCCCTAGGTTTTGCGAATCATCAGCAGGGCAAGTAGCACTTTGATCATACCCTTTATTACCCAGTTTTTATGCATTAGATAAAACCCTCACACATTGCATGAGTAGGATCTCTTAACTTGTGGGTTTGGGAAGTAGGTGAGGTAGAACATATTACCTGCATTATTTTTAAACCCTTGGGATTTACTTCTACGTTATTCTTAGGTTGCCATGTTAGGCTCGTAGACGTGGATTGGGTTTGAGAGTATCCATGACAGATGTGAGTTGTTAATTAATGGTTCAACTTAAGGTGGCTACTTGAATACACATCTGGGTGGATTGGTTGCAGGGCACCTAGAGATTCCAGTGTTGTCCTAGGAAATCCCGGGGTTACCGTGCGATTATCCTATGGAATGCCACCCAGGCTCAAAGGGATCATAAGACTATTCATGCTAGAAAGTTCTGTGTGCAGCCACAACGCCATTATGGGCTCTGGCATAGTATGAGTAAGTTGTGTGAGATCTTTCAGTGGTGGACTAGCAGATGTAGGGGAAAGTAGGTGTATCGGTCCACCCGGGGTAAAGAGTGAATGCTTCTGAAAGACTGTGTCTCGGTCATCCGTTTCTCAAATACCATGCAGTGCAAGAAATCCAATGGAGGAGATCGAGTGTTGTGGGGAAAAGTGCACAAACCTCTGCAGAGTGTACAAACTAATCATGATTAGTCGTGTCCCCGGTTGTGGACATCGTTAGTATCTGGTACTTGAATTATTGGTTGATCAAGTCACTCTAAAATTAATTTGTTAGGTTAATGATGACTACTTTAATTGGGATTGAGTTGGAGGTACCTTCTCAATGATGTTTCAATCACCATGATAGTTATAATAAATCTTATTCCTTTGTTGTACGAACTTATTGGCTTTATGCAAAAACCTTAACCTTAGAGCCTCCACCAGCCAAATATGCATATAGTGTTAGCCTTTATTTCTGTTACTTGCTCTGCTGTGTTATCTTGCCAGCATATTCCATGTGCTGACCCGTTTCAGGCTGCAACATGTTACGTTGCAGACTTTTCAAAAGAAGAGTAAGACGCGCTAGGTCGTTTGTCATGCACTCATCTATGCCGTTGGAGTTGATGGACTCACTTCTCTTCCAAGCCTTCCGCTGTTATTTTGTTAGATAGCCTTAAGCCATAGACTTTTGTAATAAGTTTTCTTTTGAGACATTCGATGTAATAAGCGTGTGATTGCCACTCTGTTATAAATCCTTAAAATACTATGTGTGTCTGCATTACCGATCCAGGGATGACACAGAAACACAAAGACTTCGGTCCATTCGGATCGTGGTCGCTACAAGATGGTATCAGAGCACGCTGACTATAGGACATGACCACTAAGATAAACGCTAGGTCTCTCTTCTCTACTCATTTCTGACTCCTCTCCATTTTCTACTCGGAGTCACCATGCCACCGCATGTAAATTATGTGCCCCACCGAGGGTATTCTCGTGTTTTCGCATCACATGAGAGGGGGATCGATAGGGCACTGCTACTTCTCGAGCTTGCGTTGTATTTCCTCGAAGAGGAAAGGGAGATGAAGCACAGTAGCGTAAGTATTTCCCTCAGTTTTTTAAGAACCAAGGTATCAAACTAGTTGGAGACCACGCGCGAGTCCCTCGCACTTGCACACCAAATATTTCTCATAGATAATCTTGATCATAACTCACAATTCATCAGATCTCGACAAACACACCGCAAAAAGATATTACATCGAATAGATCTCCTCGAAGACCGAGGAGAACTTTGTATTAAGATCTAGAGAGAGAGAAGAAGCCATATAGATACTAGCTATGAACCCGAAGGTCTATGGTAAACTACTCACACCTCATGGTGAGGGCGATGATGATGATGATGAAGAACTCCGTGATGGCTCCCCCTCCGGTGGAGCTCCGGAACAGGATCCAAGATGGGATCTCACGGGAACAGAAGGTTACGGCGGTGGAATTAGGGTTTTATCTCTGTTGTCGAAGGTTTCGGGGTACGTAGACTTATATAGAAGTAAGGAGGACACCGGGGGGTGCTCGAGGGGCCCACGAGGCAGGGGGCGCGCCCTGGGAAGGGGGGTGCGCCCCCTCCCTCGTAGACACCCCGAGGCTCCCCTGACGTGGTTCTCAAGTCCCCTGTGCGTGATTTTCTCCAAAAATATCTCTCGCGAAGGTTTCATTCCGTTTGGACTCCGTTTGATATTCTTTTTCTGCAAAACCCTGAAACAGGCAAAAAACAACAATCTGGACTGGGCCTTTGGGTTAGTAGGTTAGTCCCAAAAATGATATAAAAGTGTAAGATAAAGCCCATTAAACATCCAAAACTTCATAAATAATAGCATGGAACAATAAAAAATTATAGATACGTTGGAGACGTATCAAGCTTCCCCAAGCTTAATTCCTGCTCGTCCTCGAGTAGGTAAATGATATAGAAAGAATTTTTGATGTGGAATGCTAACCAATATAGTTTTTCAATGTAACTCTTAATTGTGGCATGAATGTTCAGATCTACAAGATTCAAGATAAAAGTCTATATTGACATAAGATATAACAATACTTCAAGCATACTAACAAAGCAATCATGTCTTCTCAAAATACTATGGCTAAAGAAAGTTATCCCTACAAAATCATATAGTCTGGCTATGCTCCCTCTTCATCACACAAAATATTCATATCATGCACAACCCCGATTTCAGCCAAGCACTTGTTTTCATACTCTATCTCTTCAAACCTTTCAACTTTCATGCAATACATGAGCATGAGCCATGGACATAGCACTATGGGTGGAATAGAAGTGGTTGTGGAGAAGACAAAAAGGAGGGAGATAGTCTCACATCAACTAGGCGTATCAACGGGCTATGGAGATGCCCATCAATATATCAATGTGAGTGAGTAGGGATTGCCATGCAACGGATGCACTAGAGCTAAATATGGATGAAAGCTCAACAAAAGAAACTAGTGGGTGTGCATCCAACTTGCTTGCTCACGAAAACCTACGGCATTTGAGGAAGCCCATAGTTGGAATATAAAAGCCAAGTTCTATAACGAAAATTCCCACTAGTATATGAAAGTGACTAAACATGAGACTCTCTACAATGAAGAACATGGTGCTACTTTGAAGCACAAGTGTGGAAAAAAAGATATTAGCAACTGTCCTTTTTTTTCTTTTCTTTTTCTTTTTTTTCTTTTTTGGGCATTTCTTTTTTTGTTCCGCCTTTCTTTTTTTTCTTTTTTTGCGGAGGGGCTTTATAGATTTAGCCTTTCCTCCCATGGGACAATGCTCTAATAATGACGATCATCACACTTTCATTACAACTCGATATTACAACTCGATACTACAACAAATTATGACTTTATATGAATGCCTCCGGTGGTGTACCGGTATGTGCAATGAAACAAGAGTGACATGTATGAAAAGTTATGCATGGTGGCCTTGCCACAAATACGATGTCAACTATATGATCATGCATGGCAATATGACAATATGATGCGTGTCATATGAACGAAACGGTGGAAAGTTGCATGGCAATATATCTCGGAATGGCTATGGAAATGCCATGATAGGTAGGTATGGTGGCTGTTTTGAGGAATAATATGGTGGCTGTTTTGAGGAAGGATATATAGTGGGTTTATAGTACCAGCGAAAGTTGCACGGTACAAGGGAGGCTAGCAATGGTGGAAGGGTGAGAGTGCGTATAATCCATGGACTCAACATTATCATAAGAACTCATATACTTATTGCAAAAATCTACAAGTCATCAAAACAAAGCAATCAACGCATGCTCCTAGGGGGCAGGTTGGTAGGAGTTAACCATCGCGCGCCCCCGACCTCCACACAAAGGTTGGCAGTTTACAAATACCTCATGCTCTAACTTCGTCACATAGCGGTTCACCATACGTGCATGCTACGGGAATCACTAACATTAACACAAGTATTTCTAAATTTCGTAATAACTCCACTAGCATGAATCTAATATCACTATCCTCATATCTCAAAACAATTATCAAGCATCCAACATCTCATTCTATTCAATGCACTTAGTGTGATTTTTTTTACTACACTGACATTGGATGTCTATCATGTGAAGACTAGTTTTTTAGCCTAAACACATTACCATGCTGTTTTAATAGACTCTCAAATAGATATAAGTGAAGCATGAGAGTTCAACAATTTATACAAAATATAACCACCACCGTGCTCTAAAAGATATAAGTGAAGCACTAGAGCAAAAACTATTCAACTCAAAAGATATAAGTGAAGCACATAGAGTGTTCTAGCAATTCCTAGTACATATTTAACTCTCTCAAATAGGTGTGCCCAACAAGGATGATTGTGGCAAACTAACAAGCAAAGACTCAAATTATACAAGACGCTCCAAGCAAAACACATATCATGTGGTGAATAAAAATATAGCTCCAAGTATAGTTACTGATGGATGAAGACGAAAGAGGGGATGCCTTCCCGGGGCATCCCCAAGCTTAGGCTTTTAATTATACTTGAATTTTAATTGGGGTGCCATGGGCATCCCCAAGCTTAGGCCTTTGCTACTCTTTGTTCCATAGTCCATCAAAGCAATACTCAAAACTTGAAAACTTCACAACACAAAACTTAGACAAAAATTCTCGTGAGCTCCGTTAGTATAATAAAGCAATCCCCTACTCAAAGGAACTGCAATGAATTCATTATTTGTTTATATTGGTGTTAAACCTACTGTATTATAACTTCTCTATGGTTCATACCTCCAAATATTGCTCATAGATGCATTGAAATAAGCAAACAGCACACGAAAACAGAATCTGTCAAAAACAGAACAGTCTGTAGTAATCTGCAGGTTTCGCATACTTATGTAACTCCAAAAAATTCAAACTAAATTGATAAATGTGAGGAATATGTCTATTAATCATCTGCAAAAAGAATCAACTAAATAGCACGCTCCAATAAAATCTGACGACCACTTTAGCGAGCACTAATGATTCTGTTTTTCTCAGCAAGATCACATAAACTTCACACACATCTTCCCAAAGGTTCTACTTGGCACAAACACTAAACAAAACATGAAACCACATCTAAACAGAGGCTAGATGAAATATTTATTCCCTAACTGGAGCAAAAACAAAAAGTATAAAATTGGGTTGCCTCCCAACAAGCGCTATCGTTTTACGCCCCTAGCTAGGCATTGATAGTTGGATGATGCTCACATGAAAGATAAGAACTGAAGGACAAAGAGAGCATCATAAAGTATGTGATAAACACATCTAAGTCTAACATGCTTCCTGTGCATAGGCATTTTATAAGCAAACAATTTATCATAGCAAGCAAGATCTAGCGTATGCAAGGAAGAAGAAAGAAACAAGATCAATCTCAACATGAAGAGAGGTAATTTAGTAACATGAAGATTTCTACAACCATATTTTCCTCTCTCATAATAATTGCATGTAGGATCATAAGCAAATTCAACAATATAGCTATCACATAACATATTCTCAACACGATCCACATGCATGCGAAGTTGACACTCTTCCAAAATAGTGGGATCAACATTAACTAAAGTCATGACATTTCCAAACCCACTTTTATCAAAAATTTCATAATATTGATCAATATATAAAGTAGTGGGATCAAAAGTTGACACTCTTTCAAAGCCACTTTCAATATTATGGCAAACATTATTATCAATCTCATATTCATGATGGGGTTTGAATAAATTTTCAAGATCGTAAGAATCATCGCCCCAATCATGATCATTGCAACAAGTAGTGGGCATAGCAAAATTAGCATCCCCAAGCTTAGGGTTTTGCATGTCATTAACACAATTGACATTAATAGAATTTACAATAACATCATTTCAATCATGCTTTTTATTTAACAAGCTATCATGAATCACTTTTTCTTTTAACAATTCCTCACAATTTTCAGATTCATAAATTTCAAGCAAAACCCCATAAAGATAATCTAGTGCACGCAGCTCACTAGCAATAGGTTCAACATAATTGGATCTCTTAAAGATATTAGCAAGTGGATGAGGATTCATACTTTAGCAAGCGAAGATGCAAGCTAAATGAGGGCACATAGCAACACAAGCAAACAAGAGGCACGCAAACGATAAACACACGACAAAAGAAGGGCAAATAAAACGGCAAGGGTGAAGTGGGGGAGAGGAAAAGGAGAGGCAAATAAATGTAATGCGAATGATAAGGGTTTTTGATAGGTACTTGGTATATGACTTGTGCGTAAGCCTCCCCGGCAACGGCGCCAG
The DNA here is from genome assembly GCA_902687465.1 of Secale cereale. Classification (NCBI taxonomy): domain Eukaryota; kingdom Viridiplantae; phylum Streptophyta; class Magnoliopsida; order Poales; family Poaceae; genus Secale; species Secale cereale. The sequence goes on along the minus strand of LR738712.1, from coordinate 624,466,590 downwards.
AAATTCTTCTTGCTACTTCTCGAGCTTGCGTTGTATTCCCTCGAAGAGGAAAGGGAGATGCATCACAGTTGCGTAAGTATTTCCCTCAGTTTTTGAGAACCAAGGTATCAATCCAGTAGGAGACCACGCGCGAGTCCCTCGCACCTGCACAAACAAATGAGAACTTCACAGCCAACGCGATAAGGGGATGTCAATCCCTTTACGGTCACTTGCGAAAGTGAGATCTGATAGAGATGATAGTTTATATTTTTGGTATTTTGGTTTATAAGAACAGAAAGTAAAAGCGGAAAAAGTAAAGTAGATGTAGATTGATATGTTTGAGAATAGACCCGGGGGCCATAGTGTTCTCTAGCGGCTCCTATCATGATAGCGATATTATATGGCGAGTAAACAAATTATTGTCGAGCAATTGATAGAAAAGCTAATGATTATGAGACTATCTAGGCATGATCATTGTATATAGGCATCACGTCCGAGACAAGTAGACCAACTCCTGCCTGCATCTACTACTATTAATCCACACATCGACCGCTATCCAGCATGCATCTAGTGTATTGAGTTCATAAAAACAGAGTAACGCCTTAAACAAGATGACATGATGTAGAGGGATAAACTCAAGCTGTATTATGTAAGCCCCATCTTTTTATCCTCGATGGCAACAATACAATACATGCCTTGCTGCGCCTACTGTCACTGGGAAAGGACACCGCAAGATTGAACCCAAAGCCAAGCACTTCTCTGATTGCAAGAACTATAGATCTAGTAGGCCAAACCAAACTAATAATCAAGAGACTTGCAAGGATATTATGAGCACACATAAAAAGTTTAGAGAAGAACCAAATATTTCTCATATATAATCTTGATCATAAACTCACAATTCATCGGATCTCGACAAACACCGCAAAAAGAAATTACATCGAATAGATCTCCTCGAAGACCGAGGAGAACTTTGTGTTGAGATCCAAAGAGAGAGAAGAAGCCATCTAGATACTAGCTATGAACCCGAAGGTCTGTGGTAAACTACTCACAACTCATGGTGAGGGCGATGATGATGATGAAGAAGAACTCCGTGATGGATCCCCCTCCGGTTGAGCTCCGGAACAGGCTTGTAATGCCTCGGATGTAACACTTTCCCTATATGGCAATATATAAACTTTGGCCTCATCATTTCCGTTCTGGGTTCTTCTTTCTTTTCGGTTTCTTCGTTTTGTCGTGTGCGTGTGTGCATTTCATCCATGTCATGTTGTCATGTGCATTCCATTGCATTTGTGTTGTCATTTGCATCCGGTCCCACACGTCTCTTCCCGTTGTCCGTTTGGAGTTCCGACGCTCTCACACGTGCCCATGGCATCCCCGAGTCCTTCTTTCGTGTTTGGCCGTGTAACATTTCCGGAATGACGCGAGACTTGTCGTGCGATGTTGTTTTGGTACGTGTAGGCCGCCTGTCAAGTTTCGTCACGTTTGGAGTTCGTTTGGTACTCCAACAGTTAACCTAGTGGGCTAAAAGTACCTTTTCTTTGAGGCCCAAGACCCCCTCCACAACAGCCCACCAACCCAGCACAACCCTTCCCATCATCTCGGTCGTCGAATTGTGACCGCGTGGCGGAAAACCGCTCCCCATTTGGAGTCTCCTAGCTCCTTGTGCCTATAAAAATGTCCCCATGCCCATTTTTTCGCCCAAAAACCCTAGCCTCCTCCTAGCTCCAGCCCCGCCTCGGAATCTGCGCCGGATGGACGTGTCTGACCCGGGCCGGACAGATCCGCCACCGCACAGTTCCGCCTCCACCGCCGCGCGGGCCCGAAGGCTCGTTCCCGGCCCGCCGCCGCCGCCTTCCAGGCCTCTCCGCCCCGACCCTGCACCTCGCCAGTACTGACCGCGCCGCCGCCGGCCGGGCACGCCGCCGCTGCCTTCCCGGCAAGCAGCCGCGCCGCCGCAGGGCGGGCTGCAGCCGCGCGCCGCCTTGGGCCACAAGCTCCGCCGCCGGGCTCTCCCTCGAGCCGTCGCCCGTCAAGCCTCACCGCCGGCCCTAGCTCAGGCCACCGCCGGCGCCCGTCGTACGCCGCCCGAGGACCCCCGCCGGCCCACCTCCATCGCCGAGGCCGCCGACCGCCGCCGATCCAGCCCGGGCCGCCGCAGGATCTCGATCCGATCTGAGCCGCCCGGTGCTGCTAACCCTAACGGGTCCCGCTCCGACCCGTGGACCCGCTTTACCCGGCGCCCGTTGACCCGCCCCGTCCACCCGTTTGACCCGATCCAGTAAGGTTGGCCCTTGTTTCTTCACTAAGTCATTTTTGCATTTTGTTGTCTGATGCATTATTGTGATGGCTATAACTTTTACTGTGCTTGTCGGATTTGTGCATATGATATGTCAAAATGATCGTGGTGATGTGTACTACGTTTCGTTCCATTGTGTCATGCATGTTTGAGTCCATCTAGATGTATTAATCATCATGACAAGAGTGCTACTTGATATAAACTGCTGCTACTAGTTATTTTCAAGCCATGTTTGTGATGTGATAACTTGGTGCATGTTTATCCAAATGAAGCAAATGATATGTCCAAATATTCATCATGAGATGCTCTACATGTTGGTTGCTATAGGATGCATGTTAGAGTTCATATTGCCATGTTTATCTCTGTTGCAAAAGTGCATGTGGCTGTTAGGTTTTGTAACTTGTTATGAGATGCCTAGTTGAGGAGCTCATTGCTATTGTTGTGTTTGTCCCCATGTTGCATGCTCATATGTTTTAGATTCCCCATCATGTGATCTTTGCTGTAGTGCAAAACTTTTGCCATGATATGCCTTGGGATGACTTAAAAATGCTCACAAACATGCCATGATAATGTTACTGTTTTAACAGTTAGTGAAATTTCACTAAGTCTGGAATCTGTAATATCCTGATGCTATGTTTGCTTGCTGTCCTAGGCAAATCCATGATTGTTTTGGGGTGGCCTTTGATCATTCCTTGTTGTATAAGTTGTTGTCTATCCATCCATGCCCTCACATGTTCTTTTGGATTTCTGTAGCATATTTAATTCTTGCTCCCAAGTTGCTATAAAATATTGCTGTCAGGTTTTTAGTGTCATGATCAAAATGTTGTAGCTTGTTGCTATTGATCCATGCCTCCTATGGAGTTGCTCCAATGGAGTTGTTTGCTGTAGGATATGTCTACTTCATGTCCATGCTTCTTGTCCCCATGTTTGAGTGATGTAGAGTATATATATCTTGCTTCCAAGTTGCTATGTGGCTGTTAATTTCAGCTTTACATTGTTTCTTGTTTCGGGTGTATCTTTTAGTCCGTTGCTCCGTTTTGAGCGTGCCCTACATGAAACTTGTGTGGTTTTGCATGTATATTCATAATATTATCTTGTTAACATGTTTGTAGTATGTTTGCTTGATGTTTGGGTGCATCTTGCACCGTTGCCATGCTTATCTTGTTTTGATCATATCTTCTAGACCATAGCTCCGTTTTAAACAAACTTTATATGAAACTTGACTAGAATTTCGTGTAGATCATCATGGTGCATGCTAACTTGCTGTTTAACAACTTTAACTTAAGGTTTGTTCAGATCTGGACTAATTTCAAACTATGCTTATGAGGACTTACCGGATTTGTCTTAAGTAGTTTCCAGCCTCTTTTAAACCTGTTGTTTCTTGTGTTGTTTCTCTGTGCTTCCTACCTGGCCTTGTTTTGCATCCTAAATGACTTGTCTTGCATCCTACTTGCTTGAGTATATTGTCTTGTTATTGTGCTGTTTCTCTGTGCTTCCTGTGTTGTCATGTTGTGCATCCCAAGTGCATTAGTAGTGCTTCCTAAGTGCATCATACATGCATCCTGTAGTTTGCGCTTTGCACCTTGTTTGATTTCGTGCCTCGTGTGTTCTTGTGTTGAGTAGAGCCGGAAGCCGAGACCGAGTACGAGAACGAGGTTACTACCGAGGTTGAGAACGAGGAGCCGTCTTACGATCCCATCGACGACTCGACAGGCAAGATGACCTGACCCAGATATCATTACTATCTTTGCCTATTGCTAGAAGTCTCGCTCTTTAGCTTATTGCCTCGATGCCCATGTTTGTTTGTCAGCCTCCTATTGTAACCATGAATCTGTCTAACCACCCAACCTAAGCAAACCTTTGATTGGCTACGTAGGCTTCGCTCAGCCCCTCTTATAGCATTGCTAGTTGCAGGAGGAGATTTGAAGATTCTTGCTTCATGTTGAAGCTTGTTGGGATATCACACTATATAATCTATTAAATGAAATCATCTATATATTGGTAATGGGTGGAAGGCTAAGCCTCTTGCTTGGTGATTTGTTCCACTCATGCCGCCTTAGGAACCGTATAAACCGGTGTTATGTTCCTTGATTTTGCGTTCCTCACACGGTTGGGGTTATGGGACCCCCTCGATAAACCGCTTAGCGCTAAGTCTTTTGTAGCGAGGCCCAACATTGGTACTCCATTCGCCTAACAACTAAAACTTGCCGAGGGAGTAATTAACCCGAGGATTAATTAATCAACCCCCCTGGGCCAGTGCTCGATTTGAGTGTTGGTCCAAACTAGAGTCGTGTGCGGTACCCCCCTTGGGAACTTGGGTTTTGGTCACTGTACGTTGTGCTCATCCGGTCGTGGCCTGAGACTAGATACACGCGGCTACTATCAGCGTGTCGGCATGTCGGGAGGTCTTGCTGGATTAGTCTTACCTTAGTCGGAGTATCTTGAGCACGGGATTCCGAGAATACTCGGGCCTTCCCACCTTGGAGTTGCGACTCCGCGGATCGTGGGCTTGTAATGGGCCAAGTTGGAACACCCCTGCAGGGTTTTGAACTTTCGAAAGCCGTGCCCGCGCTTATCTGGCAGATGGGAATTTGTTAATATCCGGTTGTAGAAAACTTGACACCATGTTCAGAACACACTACCAGCGTGAGTAACCGTGACGGTCATTTTCCGAAAGGGGTTCGGAAAGTGAACACGGTGGGGTTATGATTGACATGCTTAGTTAGGATCACTTCGTGATCACCTTGTCGCTCGTGGCACTTCTCTTCTCGCTCTTATTACGTAAGTTAGTGCTAGTGCAGCTGCAACCTTTTATCTTTCTTCAGCCTTGTTCCACACCCAAAGGCTTAGATAGTTTTGCTACCCAGGAAAGGGATTGCTGAGTCCTCCGTGGCTCACAGATTCTACACCACACCAGATGCAGGTACCATGGTGAACGACTCAGGTAACGGCACAGAGCTGTTCTGGGAGTACGATGAAGAACGTAGCTGTTACTACGTGCACTATCCCGATGATCAGTAGTGGTTTCTACTAGGGGCGATCTGAACCTGTGGCTTTATGTATTTGGTATCTTTCATTTGGATCTTCACCCGTAGTCGGGTTGTGATGTTATTTGGATGATGTTTCACTATGTAATGATTTGTGTGACGTGGCGAGTGTAAGCCAACTATCTTTTTGCTTTTCATCCCTATTTTACATGAGATGTGCAAAGATACCGAACTTGAGATCATTCCAGAATGGGATTATACCTTTAAGTCGTGCCTCGACACGTAGGAGTTATAGTCCCATCCTGGGCATTACAAGTTGGTATTCAGAGCCTTTTCCGACCTAGAAGCCCCCACTGATTGATCGAATCGTTGACGGTTGAGTCTAGGCACACACTTGAAATGTTTTGAGTCCTATATATATATATATATATATATATATATATATATATATATATATATATATATATATATATATATATATATATATATATATATATATATATATATATATATATATTGGGGAGTAGGATTTCTTTTGCTCCTCATCTCTTTTCACTCTGGTGAGGACTCCTGACGATTACTCTTGTCTCTTCTACTCTCAAAATTTCACCAATTTTTTTTAGGAATCTTGCGAGTATTGTTTGGATTGTTCCGATGTCTTTGTGACGAGAACATTGTTCTCGATGCCTCCTGTCATTTAGGGGTTGTGGCAGTGTCCCGGGGAGTTGAGCTCCGAGGTGTTGTCGTCACAAATATATCGCATCAGTTCTGGAATACTTAAGACGGCCGACATAAAAAACTCTCCTATGCGGTTAGTGGCAAGATAACCCCGATGTCACCCAGTACTGGGGAGGTAGTTCGGGAGTATTGCCATAGCTTGTATAGTAGATGCGTTTCGAAGGTCCGAGGTAGACAGTTTCCGGAAATAACTAGTTATGTGTTGAAGGATGGATACAGCTGGATGTAGGATTAGAGTTGAGTGCGCGATGCTTCCCCTGTATCCCCAACACCTGATTGCATAACTGGAAACTTTCGGAAATTAATAGGTGGGTTCATCTAGTAGCTCATAGGCATTCTTCCAACGAATGCATGATATGGAGTTCGGGGTTCTACATTGAGTGAAGTAGTTTTATGGCCGTTGTTCCGATCGGGAGTTGCATCTTAAAGGGTCCTTGGCTATGCCGATCCGGGGATTGCAAAACCCTTTTGTAACACGTTCCATAAGCTTTCAGCACGAATATGTCGAACGAAACTTCTATCTTGTATTTGTTCTATCTGCTCCTCGTTGTTTTTTATTTACCTTTTGTTCTCCCAAGTGGCTTCTCGTGAAGATTGTTGTTATCATTAAACTGTGGATTACATTCGTTCATTGTTGTTCGAATGTTCTTGTGAAGACTATGTTGCAATTTCTAGCCGTTGATTCAGCTTATATATTCTTTCAATCAATGGCTAATAGTTGTCATCTCATTCAGGATGGCTCCTAAAAGGGTTCCCAACGCTAACCCAGAGGGTGAAGAGGTTCTTGATCGTCCTCCTTCCCCTCCTCCTCCGTCTGAGGCCTGGAGAGCAATTATGAAAGCGACGAATCAGAACACCCAGATGCTTTTGCAAATGATGCAGAACATTCAAGCAAATCAAGCAAATCAGGGTGCTCATGGGAACCAAGGCAATTTGTTCAACCAACCTCACTTTGCTACGCTCAACCAGTTCTTGGCAAACCAACCAAAGGCATTCAGTTACTGCGTGGACCCTCTAGATGCTGAAGACTGGATAACAGATATCAAGAAGCATTTCGAGTGCAGTAACGTCAGGCCCGAGGACTATGTGAAGTTTGCAGCCTTCCAACTCAAGGACCAAGCAGCTGATTGGTGGCAGCAGTACAAAGATTCCAGAGCAAGACGTGTAATCTCCTGGGATGACTTCTGCAAGGACTTTCGTTCTCACCACATTCCAACAAGTGTCATCGAGGGTATGCGTGAGCAATTCCGCAACCTGAAGCAAGGCTCAATGTCTGTCTACCAATATAATGTCAAGTTCCAGAACCTTGCCCGCTATGCCAAGCAAGACATCCCAGATGCCAAGAGCAAGATCTATCAATTCCGTGGTGGTCTGAAGGATGAACTCCAACTAGCTCTCACCTTGTTCGAGCCTAATGAGTTTGATCAATTCTATAACATGGCACTTAAGCAAGAGGCAGCCCAGCTCAAGATGGAAGCTTCCAAAAAGAGGATCAGAGACGATGTTCACTCCTCATCTTCTTCTCAAGTGGTCGCAAAGCAACAGAAGTTTTGGCTTCCACCTCCTCCAATGATCCGAGCTCCCAACAACAACAACAAGAACTCTGGTGGCCGTGCTTTCTCCCACCCACCCAACCCAAGCAATCAGTCAAAGAATCATTTTCAAGCTTCCAAGTCAAGTGCTCCTCATTACCGTCCTCTCTCAGAAGTGGTTTGCAACAAGTGCTCTCAGAAGGGTCACTATGCTAACAAGTGCCCCAACCCAAGGCGCCTTCCGCCTCCTCCACCTGTCAGCACTGCTATTTTCAAGCACAACCCCATGTCAGCAAGAGTGAATCTGATGAATGCAGATCAAGCAGAGAATTCTTCAGATGTGATACTTGGTAACCTTCCAGTTAACTCTATTCCTGCAAAAGTCTTGTTTGATTCAGGTGCATCACATTCTTTCAGGTCAAGACCTTTTGCATTGTCACATGATATGCCATTGCAAGCTTTGCCTAGTCCGATGTCTGTGCTTTCTCCGGGTTTGCTTATGAAGTCCAACAACTTTGCTCCGAATGTATCTATTCGCATGGGTGATTACCGTTTTCTGGCTTCTTCGGTTATTCTCGGCAATTCCGACATTGATCTTAGTCTCGGGATGGATTGGATTTCTCAGCATGATGCTCACATTGGTTGTGCAAATAAGGAAGTCAAGATTACTCATTCCGACAAAGACATGATTATCTTCGCCTCTCGAGATAACACAATCAGGCTATTCTCTCTCAATGACAAGGGCGAGATTAATGCCATCTCTCAAATTCCGGTGGTCAATGAATACGAGGATGTTTTCCCTGAAGAGCTTCCAAGCATGCCTCCGCATCGTCAAATTGAATTCGTCATTGAACTCGAGCCTAGTACTGAGCCAGCATGCCGGCGTCCGTACAAGCTTTCCCCTGAAGAGTTGAAGGAGTTGAAGAAACAGCTTGATGAACAAGAGCGTATGGGTCTGATCAGGCCTAGCACTTCTCCTTGGGGCTGTGGTGTCTTATTTGTCAAGAAGAAGGATGGCACGGAGCGCCTTTGCGTTGATTACCGGCCATTGAACAAGAAGACAATAAAGAACAAGTATCCGCTCCCCAACATCAATGAATTGTTCGAGCAGCTCAAAGGAGCTAAAGTTTTCTCAAAGCTCGATCTCCGGATGGGTTATCACCAGATCCGCATTCATGAAGAAGATATTCACAAGACTGCATTCAGAACAAGCTACGGCTCCTATGAATATACAGTCATGTCTTTTGGCCTCGCAAATGCTCCACCCACCTTCTCGAGAATGATGCACTACATTTTCAACCCCTACACCAACGAATTTGTGTTTGTGTATCTGGATGTCATCCTGGTATTCTCCAAGAATGAAGAGGATCACGAAAAGCACCTCCATCTGCTTCTCGACAGACTCCGTGAACATAAGTTCTATGCCAAGTTCTCCAAGTGCGAATTCTGGCTCGATAAGGTCTTCTATCTGGGCCATATCATCTCCGCTAACGGTATTGCGGTCAACCCCGAGAAAGTTGAAGCGATTGTCAACTGGGAACCACCTTAGAACGTCAAGCAACTCCGAAGCTTCCTTGGTCTTGCTAGCTATTGCAGAAGATTCGTTGAGAACTTCTCCAAGATTGCCAAGCCTCTCTCCAACTTGTTGCAGAAGAATGTCAAGTACAACTGGTCTCTGGATTGTGATGTGGCATTCAAAACTCTCAAAGAAAAGCTCATCTATGCTCCAGTTCTTACCCCTCCAGATGACTCCAAGCCCTACGAAGTATTCTGTGACGCTTCTCTTCAAGGACTTGGTGGTGTGCTTATGCAAGACAAGAAAATTGTGGCATACACTTCTCTTCAATTGAAGCCAAGTGAGAAGAACTACCCCACACATGATCTCGGGCTAGCAGCTGTGGTACATGCCTTGATCACATGGAGACACCTTCTGTTGGGCAGAAAAGTCGACACCTTCACCGATCACAAGAGCTTGAAGTACATCTTCACACAGCCGAACCTGAACCTTCGCCAGACTCGTTGGGTTGAGATGATCCAAGAGTATGATCCAAGCATCGAATACACACCTGGCAAGGCCAATGTCATTGCAGATGCCTTGAGCAGAAAGGCATATTGCAACAGTCTCCTTATCAAGCCGTTTCAGCCTGAGCTTTGTGAAGCATTCAGGAAGCTAAACCTCCAAGTTGTTCCGCAAGGCTTTCTTGCAAATCTTCAAGTTGCTCCTACCTTGGAAGATCAGATCTGTGAGGCCCAACTCAGTGATGCTATGGTGCAGAAAGTGAAACATGGTATTGCAAAGGGTACTCCCAAATACAAGTGCTATCGCATTGATGAGAAAGACACCTTGTTCTTTGAGGACATACTTGTGGATCCCAAGGGTGATCTCAGGAAGCTCATAATGAGCGAAGCACATGACTCCCTCCTCTCGATTCATCCTGGAAGTTCCAAGATGTACCAAGACCTCAAGCAATCTTACTGGTGGACTCGCATGAAAAGGGAGATTGCCCAATTCGTGAATGAATGTGATGTCTGCAGAAGAGTGAAGGAAGAGCATCAACGTCCAGCCGGTCTTCTCCAACCTCTTCCTATTCCCGAGTGGAAATTCGACCACATTGAAATGGATTTCGTCACTAGGTTTCCTAAGTCCAAGAAAGGAAATGATTCTATCTTTGTGGTGATTGACAAGCTTACCAAAGTAGCTCACTTCCTTCCAGTCAAAGAATCCATCAATGCAGCTCAATTGGCAGAGTTGTACACTTCCAGAATTGTGTCCTTACATGGCATTCCTCAAGTTATCTCCTCAGACCGTGGAAGTTTGTTCACATCCAAGTTCTAGGACTCCTTTCAGTCTGACATGGGCACTAAGATCCGTTTCAGCACTCCGTTTCACCCTCAGACTAGTGGTCAAGTCGAGAGAGTGAACCAGATCCTAGAAGACATGCTCAGAGCTTGTGTCATATCTTTTGGCATGAAGTGGGAAGATTGCCTTCCGTTTGCCGAGTTCTCTTACAAAACAGTTTCCAAGCAAGTGCCGGCAAAGCTCCGTTTGAAAACCTCTATGGCAGAAAGTGTCGTACTCCCAACTGGTCCGAGACTGGTGAACGTCAACTTCTTGGCAATGACTTGATCTCAGAAGCCAAAGAAATGTGCAAAGTCATAAGTGAGAATCTCAAGGCCGCTCAGTCGCGTCAGAAGAGCTACTATGACGGCAAGCATCATGATTTGGCCTTCAACATTGGGGATCATGTCTATCTCCGTGTTTCTCCTATGAAAGGCACCCAAAGATTCGGTATCGAAGGCAAGCTTGCTCCTAGATACATGGGCCCTTTCAAGATCCTTGGTAAAAGAGGCGATCTAGCCTATCAACTTGAGCTCCCATCCAACTTCGCTAATGTTCATGATGTGTTTCACGTGTCTCAACTCTGCAAGTGCTTCAAGGCTCCTGAACGCACCATTCCGTTTGAGGAGATTGATCTTCAACAAGATTTGTCTTACCGAGAGCACCCCGTTGCTATTCTCGAAGAAACCGAGCGCAAGACCCGCAACAAGTCAATCAAGATCTTGAAAGCTAAGTGGTCACACCATACCGACCGAGAAGCTACGTGGGAACGAGAAGATCACCTTCGTTCCGAGTACCCTTCCTTCTTCCAGTCCTAGATCTCAGGACGAGATCTTTTTGTAGTAGAGGAGAGTTTGTAATGCCCCGGATGTAACACTTTCCCTATATGGCAATATATAAACTTTGGCCTCATCATTTCCGTTCTGGGTTCTTCTTTCTTTTCGGTTTCTTCGTTTTGTCGTGTGCGTGTGTGCATTTCATCCATGTCATGTTGTCATCTGCATTGCATTGCATTTGTGTTGTCATTTGCATCGGGTCCCACTCGTCTCTTCCCGTTGTCCGTTTCGAGTTCCGACGCTCTCACACATGCCCGTGGCATCCCCGAGTCCGTCTTTCATGTTTGGCCGTGTAATGTTTCCGGAATGAAGCGAGACTTGTCGTGTGATGTTGTTTTGGTACGTGTAGGCCGCCTGTCAAGTTTCGTCGCGTTTGGAGTTCGTTTGATACTCCAACAGTTAACCTAGTGGGCTAAAAGTACCACTTCTTTGAGGCCCAAGACCCCCTCCACAACAGCCCACCAACCCAGCACAACCCTTCCCATCATCTCGGTCGTCGAATTGTGATCGCGTGGCCGAAAACCGCTCCCCATATGGAGTCTCCTAGCTCCTTGTGCCTATAAAAACGTCCCCATGCCCATTTTTTCGCCCAAAAACCCTAGCCTCCTCCTAGCTCCAGCCCCGCCTCGGAATCCGTGCTAGGCGGACGTGTCCGACCCGAGCCGGACAGATCCGCCACCGCATAGTTCCGCCTCCGCCGCCGCGCGGGCCCGAAGGCCCGTTCCCGGCCCGCCGCCGCCGCCTTCCAGGCCTCTCTGCCCCGACCCCGCACCTCGCCAGTACTGACCGCGCCGCCGTCGGCCGGGCACGCCACCGCCGCCTCCCCGGCAAGCAGCCGCGCCACCGCCGGGCGGGCTGCAGCCGCGCGCCGCCGCGGGCCACAAGCTCCGCCGCCGGGCTCTCCTTCGAGCCGCCGCACGTCAAGCCTCACCGCCGGCTCGAGATCAGGCCACCGCCGGCACCCGTCGTCCGCCGCCCGAGGACCCCCGCCGGCCCGCCTCCATTGCCGAGGCCGCCGGCCGCCGTAGATCCTGCCCGGGCCGCCGCGGGATCTCGATCCGATCTGAGCCGCCCGGTGCTGCTAACCCTAACGGGTCCCGCTCCGACCCGCGGACCCGCTTCACCCGGCGCCCGTTGACCTGGCCCGTCCACCCGTTTGACCCGATCCAGTGAGGTTGACCCTTGTTTCTTCACTAAGTCCTTTTTGCATTTTGTTGTCTGATGCATTATTGTGATGGCTATAACTTTTATTGTGCTTGTCCGATTTGTGCATATGATATGTCAAAATGATCGTGGTGATGTGTACTATGTTTTGTTCCATTGTGTCATGCATGTTTGAGTCCATCTAGATGTCTTAATCATCATGACAAGAGTGCTACTTGATATAAACTGCTGCTACTAGTTATTTTCATGCCATGTTTGTGATGTGATAACTTGGTGCATGTTTATCCAAATGAAGCAAATGATATGTCCAAATGTTCATCATGAGATGCTCTACATGTTGGTTGCTATAGGATGCATGTTAGAGTTCATATTGCCATGTTTATCTCTGTTGCAAAAGTGCATGTGGCTGTTAGGTTTTGTAACTTGTTACGAGATGCCTAGTTGAGGAGCTCATTGCTATTGTTGTGTTTGTCCCCATGTTGCATGCTCATATGTTTTAGATTGCCCATCATGTGATATTTGCTGTGGTGCAAACCTTTTGCCATGATATGCCTTGAGATGACTTAAACATGCTCACAAACATGCCATGATAATGTTACTGTTTTAACAGTTAGTGAAATTTCACTAAGTCTGTAATCTGTAATATCCTGATGCTATGTTTGCTTGCTGTCCTAGGCAAATCCATGATAGTTTTGGGGTGGCCTTTGATAATTCCTTGTTTTATAAGTTGTTGTATATCCATCCATGCTCTCACATGCTCTTTTGGATTGTTGTTGCATATTTAATTCTTGCTCCCAAGTTGCTATAAAATATTGCTGTCAGGTTTTTAGTGTCATGATCAAAATTTTGTAGCTTGTTGCTATTGATCCATGCCTCCTATGGAGTTGCTCCAATGGAGTTGTTTGCTGTAGGATATGTCTACTTCATGTCCATGCTTATTGTCACCATGTTTGAGTGCTGTAGAGTATATATATCTTGCTTCCAAGTTGCTATGTGGCTGTTAATTTCAGCTTTACATTGTTTCTTGTTTCGGGTGTATCTTTTAGTCCGTTGCTCCGTTTTGAGCATGCCATACATGAAACTTGTGTGGTTTTGCATGTAGATTCATAATATCATCTTGTTAACATGTTTGTAGTATGTTTGCTTGATGTTTGGGTGCATCTTGCACCGTTCCCATGCTTATCTTGTTTTGATCATATCTTCTAGACTGTAGCTCTGTTTTAAACAAACTTTATATGAAACTTGACTAGAATTTCGTGTAGGTCATCATGATGCATGTTAACTTGCTATTTAACAACTTTAACTTAAGGTTTATTCAGATCTGGACTAATTTCAAACTATGCTTATGAGGACTTACCGGAGTTGTATTAAGTAGTTTCCGGCCTCTTTTAAACCTGTTGTTTCTTGTGTTGTTTCTTTGTGCTTCCTACCTGGCCTTGTTTTGCATTCTAAATAGACTTGTCTTGCATCCTACTTGCTTTAGTATATTGTCTTGTTCTTGTGTTGTTTCTCTGTGCTTCCTGTGTTGTCATGTTGTGCATCCTGAGTGCATCAGCAGTGCTTCCTAAGTGCATCATACATGCATCCTGTAGTTTGCGCTTTGCACCTTGTTTGATTTCGTTCCTCGTGTGTTCTTGTGTTGAGTAGAGCCGGAAGCCGAGACCGAGTACGAGAACGAGGTTACTACCGAGGTTGAGAACGAGGAGCCGTCTTACGATCCCATCGACGACTCGACAGGCAAGATGACCTGACCCAGATATTATTACTATCTTTGCCTATTGCCATAAGTCTTGCTCTTTAGCTTATTGCCTTGATGCCCATGTTTGTTTGTCAGCCTCCTATTGTAACCATGAATTTGTCTAACCACCCAACCTAAGCAAACCTTTGATTGGCTATGTAGGCTTCGCTCAGCCCCTCTTATGGCATTGCTAGTTGCAGGAGAAGATTTGAAGATTCTTGCTTCATGTTGAAGCTTGTTGGGATATCACACTATATAATCTATTAAATGAAATCATCTATATATTGGTAATGAGTGGAAGGCTAAGCCTCTTGCTTGGTGATTTGTTCCACTAATGCCGCCTTAGGAACCGTATAAACCGGTGTTATGTTCCTTGATTTTGCGTTCCTCACACGGTTGGGGTTATGGGACCCCCTCGATAAACCGCTTAGCGCTAAGTCTTTTCCAGTGAGGCCCAACATTGGTACTCCATTCGCCTAACAACTAAAACTTGCCGAGGGAGTAATTAACCCGAGGATTAATTAATCACCCCCCCTGGGCCAGTGCTCGATTTGAGTGTTGGTCCAAACTAGAGTCATGTGCGGTACCCCCCTTGGCAACTTGGGTTTTGGTCACTGTACGCTGTGCTCATCCGGTCATGGCCTGAGACTAGATACGCGCGGCTACTGTCAGGGTGTCGGCACGCCGGGAGGTCTTGCTGGATTTGTCTTACCTTAGTCGGAGTATCTTGAGCACGTGATTCCGAGAATACTCGGGCCTTCCCACCTTGGAGTTGCGACTCCGCGGATCGTGGGCTTGTAATGGGCCAAGTTGGAACACCCCTGCAGGGTTTTGAACTTTTGAAAGCCGTGCCCACGGTTATGTGGCAGATGGGAATTTGTTAATATCCGATTGTAGAAAACTTGACACCATGTTCAGAACACACTACCAGCGTGAGTAACCGTGACGGTCATTTTCCGAAAGGGGTTCGGAAAGTGAACACGGTGGGGTTATGATTGACGTGCTTAGTTAGGATCACTTCGTGATCACCTTGTCGCTCGTGGCACTTCTCTTCTCGCTCTTATTACGTAAGTTAGTGCTAGTGCAGCTGCAACCTTTTATCTTTCTTCAGCCTTGTTCCACACCCAAAGGCTTAGATAGTTTTGCTACCCAGGAACGGGATTGCTGAGTCCTCCGTGGCTCACAGATTCTACACCACACCAGATGCAGGTACCATGGTGAACTACTCAGGTGACGGCACAGAGCTATTCTGGGAGTACAATGAAGAACGTAGTCGTTACTACGTGCACTATCTCGATGATCAGTAGTGGTTTCTACTAGGGGCGATCCGAACCTGTGGCTTTATGTATTTGGTATCTTTCATTTGGATCTTCACCCGTAGTCGGGTTGTGATGTTATTTGGATGATGTTTGACTATGTAATGATTTGTGTGACGTGGCGAGTGTAAGCCAACTATCTTTTTGCTTTTCATCCCTATTTTACATGAGATGTGCAAAGATACCGAATTTGAGATCATTCCAGAATGGGCTTATACCTTTAAGTCGTGCCTCGACACGTAGGAGGTATAGTCCCATCCTGGGCATTACAAGGCTCCCAGATGGGATGTCACGGGAACAGAAGGTTACGGCGGTGGAATTAGGGTTTTCTCTCTGTTGTCGAAGGTTTTTGGGTACGTAGACTTATATAGGATGAAGGAGGACACCAGGGGGTGCTCGAGGGGCCCACGAGGCAGGGGGCACGCCCTGGGAAGGGGGGCGCGCCTCCCACCCTCGTGGACACCCCGAGGCTCCCCTGACGTGGTTCTCAAGTCCCCTGTGCGTGATTTTCTCCAAAAATATCTCTCGCGAAGGTTTCATTCCCTTTGGACTCCGTTTGATATTCTTTTTCTGCAAAACCCTGAAACAAGAAAAAACAGCAATCTGGACTGGGCCTTTAGGTTAGTAGGTTAGTCCCAAAAATGATATAAAAGTGTAAGATAAAGCCCATTAAACATCCAAGACTTCATAAATAATAGCATGGAACAATAAAAAATTATAGATACGTTGGAGACGTATCAGGCGCCGACAGTGTCGTCCTCTCCTCGTCTCCTCACCCCCCCCCCCCGCTCCTCATTCCCCTAACCTTAGCCCATTCTCCACGCTGCCGCCACCATGCCCACTCGCCGTCGCGCCTTCCCCTCCTCCTCGCCCTCTTGCTGATCAGCAGGAGGAGCACGGCCCGCCGCCGGCCCTCACACGCCGCCTCCGGCCAGTCGCCCGCAACCTCCCCCCTCCCGTTTTTAGAAGGGAAGGGAAGGGAGGAGAAGAGGGAGAGCGAGCAGGTCAGGCGATGGGAAGGGAAGAGGAGAGGGAGAGCAAGCGGGTCAGGTGATGGCCATGGCCATGGCGCTCGCAGATCCGCCGACCCCGTCGTCGCCGCTGCACTCGCAGGTGAGCGGCGCCGACCTGCCGGATCTTCCTCATCATCAACAAGCCGACTGATGTGGTGGATCCGCATCCTCTCTGTTTTAACCCTGGTTCTGCTCTTTCATATGCGCGGCCCTCTCCGTGACAACTGCAGCCCGAGGCCATCAAATCCATCACCGTCGCCATTCTTCTGCTCGAGGCCTTCGCCACCATTGATGGATGCGGGCAAGGCCAGCCTCCCCTCCCCACACATAGGTACTCCCCACTCCCCTTCTCCTTCCCTTGATTTAAATCTCTCTCCCCCACCCTATCTTTCCCCTTCCGCTTTGCCATGGCCTGTGATCTGCTCTGCTTGTTTTGGCTCCTTTTAATTGATGCATTATTTTTGTTTATTTCTATGTACCCAGGTGACTATGCGAGTTGCATTGACCATGTATTAAACTGGGGCATTTTACACAGCTGCAGCAACCTGACAATTAATTCGTTCTCATCCAAGGTAATTTACCCCCCCCCCCTTTATGTATCATGTATGGATATATGTGATGGTTGGTTGTCATTACTGAAGCAAGAATTGTTGATGATGACTACCTTTCGAGCAGGTTTAACGCTCGTCTTGCTAATGTTAATTTGTATGTTTTCATTTGTTTTTCCTTCTCCATTTTGTTGTATAATCTATGGATGTTGTAGGATAAATGTGAGTTGACAATACAACAGCTTCCAGAAAGTATTTTGCAACTTCAAAAATCCAAAATTATGGTTCTGATGTTAATGACCAGGATGATGTTATAGCCTCTTTTGATCCGTATCTATTTTCTCGAAGCTTGAAAGATATACTTGCAGCACCTGACTGAAATGATCTAACTTGTTTTTTTAATTTCCAGAATGCTTTGCTGTTAGCATAACTGTGATCCCTTGTTTACTCTACTTTTCCTTGACCTATATACATGATTGCCAATTTCCAACTTCTTAGTTATAGAAAAAACAAAGAAAATTCAGTTTAAATGTGTCTGCTGTAGGCATTAAAAGTTTCACCAGAGCCATCATTAAAACAACACCCTATTTCCCTTGGTTCATATGTAGATATTACTTTTTAGTAGAATATGAAGCAAAGATTGGGATTTTGATTTCTAACATGCATATCTTACTTTTCCTCTATCTTACTATATGGTCTGTCCTTCCAGTCCTAATTCAGTTGGCTGAGGTGTTTGTTGTTTGTTTGCTTACGTTTATGTGTCATCTCACATATCACACTTTGCTACTTGCAAGTGTGAGTACTCTCTCTGAGCTGTAAGAGGCAACCCAAAATGGTATTTGTGTTCTGTTGGGGTGTGATTGGATGGTGGATTAGCATCAGTGCCTAACTATGTCCCTAGGATGTATAATTTGGATTGCGTAGTTCAGTTTTGTATCTCAGTCTAGATTTGGATTGAAAATAATTCCTTGCAAAAACTGACATGTTAGGAAAAAAGCAAATGTATAAGATATGTAGACGCAATCTTTTTTTTGTACTCCCTCCGTAAACTAATATAAGAGCGTTTAGAACACTATTTTAGTGATCTAAACGTTCTTATATTAGTTTACAGAGGGAGTATAAGATAACGGGTTTATCTATTTAGTTGATCCTTACTGTCGGTTGTCCATGACAGAAGTTTAGGTTACTGTCGAAATTGATTAAGTTGAGTTTTCTAACGTTTGCCTCTTTCTAATATCAATTATCACGTAAGGACTCCAGTCTAAATGTAATCAATAGTTCTAGGCTATGCAAATAAATGAAGTACCGGCCTATTTTTAGTGAATGCCCTACTGGATGCCATTTCTTAAGTTACTTTTTACCTACAGAGAGCTCATTAGTGGATAAGTTCTATGGTGCATTGGGATTATATGTAGGAAGAATAAATGGCTTGATTAAATAGAGGAAACACTTTTACTGGATGCTTATTAAACTTAAATGGCAACTACAGTATAAAAGTAACAAAGATCAATGCCTGCATATGGATCAGTGACGATGAAGGTAGGAATATTAATTTCCACCTCTATTTGCCATGGATGCTTATGGATTGGATTCTGTTGGATTAGTATAAACATTATACATGTTGCCATTCCTTGCTTAATAAACATGCATGCACTGTTTATCATGGCTGCTCAAAGTCCTAATGCATCGAGTGCATGGTGTTTTGCTTTAGCCTTAGTCTTTTGTTCCGTAATTTTTGCTTCTCCCTTAAACAAACTGACACTTTGTATGATTGATTACTCAGAGAGTCACAACCGCACAAGGAAATCTTAACATCCAGGTGGGTATTCCAAGAAGTAACAATTTTAGAAGACCAATACAAGAGGTAACCACTGATTCCTTTACAACATCAATTACCCATGGAATAAACGTTTCCAGTCAATCATTTTTTGTTGGATAGTTCTTGAACTTTTGTTTATTTGCTACAGTTGGACATATTATTCCTACAGTAGTAAATTTCTACATTCCAATATTTCTGTTAGTTTCAGGTACAATCCACTAACTGCTTTGGTGTTTATTCAGGGTTTGAAAACATTCTGGACCACTGCATTGTTCAAAGCATGGAGTGATTTGTATACTTTGACAGAAAAATTTACAGATGGTTGGCTTTCTTTGGGTATTCTGATTCATAGTAGTCTGGAGGGAATTCACTTATATATTTGTGGTGCATAATTATCATGATTCTTTCACCTATCCAGCCGATCATCGCTCACCATGGCCGCAGCTGCTCTGCGTCGCTATTCCTCAGCCAAGCTCGCGCCTCGGCCACCAAGTCGCCACTGGGAATACCGAATTTCTCGAGTACGGGCTGCAGAGACGACGAGGATCTCGCGTCGCTGCTGCACGCCCTTTCTTGCGGCCTCTCGTCGTCCTCGCGCCGGGCAGAAGGAGGACGAGGACGTCGAGCAGACAAGGGTTGCCACTCCCTCCACGGCCGAGTTGGAGCTCGAGCGCTATGGCATTAGCGAGGACCTCCGCGAGTTTGTCAACGGCATGACCTTTATCCCCTTTCGCGATTTCCCCTTGCAAGGTACTGTTTACTCATGGTTCGGTTTAGGGGAATCAGCTGGATTGACTGATGACATGATTTTCGCTGTGCAGATGTGTTGAATATTCCTCAGGATCTGAACGAATTGCAGGCTAGGCATACCACTCTCGTCCTCTCGCCCGTCAGGATTTTCTTTCCATCGACCATATCTCCGTTGTATTGAGAATGGTAGGCTAATGTTGGAATTCTGAACTGACAGCAGAATAGTCCATTTCAAATCCTCTCTAAGTATTATATTCAAATTTTCTCTGCGCATCTCTTACTTCTATGTAGCTGTTTGGCCTATTCTGTACTGTTCACTAACCGTTAGTCATAAATGAAGGCATTTTCCACCGGCATATAGGTAAATTGAAGTACATTTGTTTCTGACGCCCCACACTCGGCGCTTTGTGGGGCAATACCATTCTTTTAATAGATCCATGCCCCTGTTGCTTAATATTCAGGCCACCTATACCTTTGCAGTTTGGGTTCATAGATGAGTGTTTACGATTGTCATCGGCAATTTAGTTTTGATGTAACATCATGTCATCACAACATTTTATCAGATAGTTTAGGAGGTGCTGTTTGAGGGGGTATTTGTTTTTTGGATTATTGGCGTACTGGTATCGTTTAGCTGCAGCCTTATATTATATGTGTGTTAACTGAATGCCATAAAGATGCCACCTGCAAAACACTGAAAATTATATAATGCCATTTTTATATTTGCAATGCTTCAATAATTGTGTTACCAGATTGGATATGACTATACCCAGCAGCATCGCTGCTGGGTGCGGCAAGCCGCACTTCCTACCTAGTAAAGTAGATTTTAGAGCACTTTTGTAACGTTAGTTAGATCTTTGTATGCCCTTGCTTGAAATTTATTGGTGTGTTATGTTTGTGTTTGTCTCATGTGCATATGGGTAGTGAAATTTCCCTTAGACCCCATTTCTATTCTAATCTCTTCTCTCTACACCCCCCTCATATGCCTCCGAGATGTGAGCCCGGATTTCAGTTTCCCCCTGAGCTCACTCAGTTGATCCAACAACAGAACACTTTGATGCAACTTCTTGTCCAGAACAATCAGAACAATCAAAACAACAACAAGAACCCTCCACCACCACCGCCCGTGGACAACCTGACACGTTTCTTAAGGTTGCAACCACCGGTGTTTTCTAGTAGCATTGAACCAATAGTTGCTGATGACTGGCTGCGCAAGATTGGAAGGGAGTTGACCACCGCAAACTGCACGGATGCCGAGAAGGTGTGTTTTGCCGCTCATCAGTTGGCTGGACCAGCAGCAGCATGGTGGGAGAACTACACAACTACTTTCCCTATAGCCAATGTCACTTGGGATCAGTTTCAGCAAGCTTTTCGCACTGCCCATGTCTCAACTGGAGCCATGAGCATGAAGAAGCGGGAGTTTCGCAACTTGTGCCAAGGAAATCGTACTGTGGCTCAATACGTAGATGAGTTTAGTACTCTATCTCGTTATGCCCCGGATGATGTGGCCACAGATGCGGCGAAGCAAGAGAAGTTTATGGAAGGGCTGAATGATGAGATGAGCATACAGTTGATGGTGGCAACCTTCAACAACTACCAGGAGTTGGTAGATAAGGCTCTTATGATTGAAGGGAAGCAGCAGCAGATTGAGAGCCGCAAGAGGAAGTATAGACAATGCAGGAATAATTCTGGCGCCCAACAAAAGCCCCGTTTCACCCCGAACCTGGGAGGATACACCCATAACCATGGAGGACACACCCATAATGGAGGAATTTCTCACAACCACAATGGCACCAAGAATGGGAATGGGAATGGAGCAAGAACCGCTCCACTCCATCCACACCCGCCAAGAGGGATTTAAGTCATGTTGCCTATTTCAAGTGCGGGAAGAGTGGACACTACGCCATAGACTGCCCTGAAGCTAAGAATGGGAACGACAATGGAAGCGCTGGGAATAAGCCCAACCCATTCAACAAAGGACAAGTGAACCACGTGACCGTGGAGGAGGTTGAAGAGCAACCTGATGCAGTTGTCGGTAAGTTTTTGGTTAAGTCATTTACCGCAGTAGTTCTTTTCGATACCGGTGCATCGCATTCATACATTTCAAGGGTATTTGTGAATAGATATAAGTTGCCCACCCAAGTCCTTAAGACCTTGTAACGCCCCGGACACACCCGCCGGTGGTCGTTACTCCTGGCGGGATCTAGACTGGCCTCACATATCAATACTAGTCTATTCTGCGCACTTTGTCCTCACTCGTGCGCACCCGGGAGCTACTTCCCGGTCGGTCAGCCATCCTGAAACTACTCCAAGCTAAGCACGCTTAACTTTGGAGTTCTATCCGAATGGGCTCCCGGAAAAGAAGGAATTCCTTATTGATATGAGTAGTCTATCATCCCTAATAAGCCAGGCCATCACATACACCCTCACTCAGAGGAACCGACGTCCTCGTCGGGCCACATGAACGTTCCCTCTTGGCACAACCGTCTGTGCTTCCAGGACAGCACATGTGCCATGCCGTGTGCCACGACGGGTCACAAACGTCATGCACAACATGACTGCAAACTGTCCGCAAACATCCGTGTAACCGCGAGGGTCGGCTCTGATACCAACTTGAGATCATTCCAGAATGGGCTTATACCTTTAAGTCGTGCCTCGACACGTAGGAGGTATAGTCCCATCCTGGGCATTACAAGTTGGTATCAGAGCTTCTAGGAGTTCCATGACGAGTGTGGCCGTATGCTTGTGGCGTTTTCGACGATCAGTAGTGGTTTCTACTAGGGGCGATTCGGACCTGTGGCTTTATGTTTTGGTATCTTCTTTGGGATCTTCGCCCGTAGTCGGGTTGTGATGTTTTGAATGATGTTTTGCTTATGTAATGTATTGTGTGACGTGGCGAGTGTAAGCCAACTATCTCCTTTTGCATTTTAATCCCTCTTTTACATGAGTCGTGCAAAGATACCAAACTTGAGATCATTCCAGAATGGGCTTATACCTTTAAGTCGTGCCTCGACACGTAGGAGGTATAGTCCCATCCTGGGCATTACAGACCCCCATGTTAGTAAGTTCCCCAGGAGCCGAGTATATGGCACATCAAGGATGTTTTCAAGTACCGTTGACCATTGGACGCCATGTTTTCCCTTCAGACCTGATAGTTTTGGAGTCACAAGGATTGGATGTGATACTAGGTATGGATTTGCTATCGATGTATGGAGGGAACATCGATTGTGCTAATAGGTCGATTTTGCTTACCACCCCGGAGGGAAAAATGATCAAGTATGTATCTAGGCATTCGCCTAGGAGGACGCAAGTACATTCTCTCTCAGGAGTTGTTCGGGAGGAAGTGCCCGTAGTAAGGGATTATCCATATGTATTTCCAGAGGAGCTACCAGGCATGCCGCCGGATAGGGATATTAAGTTTCTGATAGAGCTATTGCCTGGCACCGGACCAATATCGAAGAGACCATATCGGATGCCAGCAAATGATCTGGAGGATATCAAGAAGCAGATTAAGGAGTTATTGGAGAAATGATTTATTCGACGAAGTTCATCACCTTGGGGAGCCCCATTGCTTTTGGTCGAGAAGAAAGATGGATCTTTAAGGATGGTCGTTGATTATCGGGCACTGAATGAAGTCACGATTAATAATAAGTACCCATTGTCGATGATCAATGATTTGTTTGACCAACTTCAAGGAGCTAAAGTATTCTCCAAGATCGATCTACGATCAGGATACCACAAGTTGAAGATCCGAGAGAAGGATATACCTAAGACAGCCTTCACCACAAGGTATGGGATATACGAGTATACAGTTATGTCATTTGGATTGACTAACGCCCCTGCCTATTTCATGAGTATGATGAATAAGGTATTCATGGAGTTCTTGGATAAGTTTGTGGTGGTATTCATTGATGATATCTTGGTGTACTCGAAGAACGAATAGGAACACGAGGAGCATTTGCATTTGGTTCTGGAGAAGCTCAGAGAACATCAGTTGTATGCCAAGTTTAGAAAATGTGAGTTTTGGTTGAAGGAAGTTGGATTCTTTGGTTATGTTATATCAGGAGAAGGTATAGAAGTGGACCCTGTCAAGGTGCAGGCAGTCACTGAGTGGTTGGCACCCACTTCAGTTGGAGAGATCCGTAGTTTTCTTGGACTAGCGGGGTACTATCGGAGGTTCATAGAGAATTTCTCCAAGATTGCAAAGCCTATGACGGCATTGTTAAAGAAAGACACAAAGTTTCATTGGACTGAAGAGTGCGAACAAAGTTTCCAGGAGTTGAAGAAACGGTTGACGACAGCCCCAGTGCTGATCTTTCCAGATATACGCAAGGATTTCCAAGTGTATTGCGATGCTTCACGCTTAGGACTTGGAGGAGTACTCATGCAGGACGGAAGAGTTGTTTCTTATGCATCTCGACAACTTCGACCGCACGAGTTGAATTATGCTACGCATGATTTGGAGCTAGCAGCAGTAGTGCATGCGCTCAAAAACTGGAGACATTTCCTTATTGGAAATCGTTGTGATGTGTACAGGGATCACAAGAGTTTGAAGTACATTTTCACACAGAAGGAGCTGAACCTCAGACAAAGGAGATGGTTGGAGCTTATAAAGGATTATGATATGAAGCTGCACTATCACCCCGGAAAGGCCAATGTCGTTGCAGACGCTTTGAGCCGGAAGAGTTATGCAAATACCCTAGTGAATGGAAGATTGCCAAATGTGTTAGCAGAAGATCTCGGGGAGCTTCGTTTGGAGATAGTTCCTAGAGGTTTTGTTGCAACATTGGAGGTTCAGTCAACATTGTTGGGAAAGATACGAGAAGCCCAGAAGGATGACAAAGAGATTGCCGAAATTAAGGAGAAGATGAGTGAAGGAAAAACCAAGGGTTTTTGTGAGGAAGAACACGACACCTTGTGGTTTGAGGATCGAGTCTATGTGCCCAACAACGCCGAAATCAGGAAGTTGATATTACAGGAAGCACATGATTCGCCATACTCGATACACCCCGGAAACACTAAGATGTATTTGGATTTGAAGGAATGTTTCTGGTGGACGGGTGCTACCTCTTGAGCTTGCGTTGTATTCCCTCGAAGAGGAAAGGGAGATGCAGCACAGTAGCGTAAGTATTTCCCTCAATTTTGAGAACCAAGGTATCAATCCACTAGGAGACCACGCGCTAGTCCCTCGCACCTGCACAAACAAATAAGAACTTCGCAGCCAACATGATAAGGGGTTGTCAATCCCTTTACGGTCACTTACGAGAGTGAGATCTGATAGAGATGATAGTTTATATTTTTGGTGTTTTTAGTTTAATAACACAGCAAATAAAAGCGAGAAAAGTAAAGTAGATGTAGATTGATATGTTGAGAATAGACCTAGGGGCCATAGTTTTCTCTAGTGGCTTCTCTCATGATAGCGATATTCTACGGCGGGTAAACAAATTACTGTCGAGCAATTGATAGAAAAGCGAATAATTATGAGACTATCTAGGCATGATCATTGTATATAGGCATCACGTCCGAGACAAGTAGACCGAAACGATTCTGCATCTACTACTATTACTCCACACATCGACCGCTATCCAGCATGCATCTAGTGTATTGAGTTCATACGAACAGAGTAACGCCTTAAGCAAGATGACATAATGTAGAGGGATAAACTCAAGCAATATGATGAAAACCCCATCTTCTTATCCTCGATGGCAACAATACAATACGTGCCTTGCTCCCCCTACTGTCACAGCGAAAGGACACCGCAAGATTGAACCCAAAGCCAAGCACTTCTCCCATTGCAAGAACTATAGATCTAGTAGGCCAAACCAAACCAATAATTCAAAGAGACTTGCAAGGATATTATGAGCACACATAAAATTTTAGAGAAGAACCAAATATCTTTCATAGATAACCTTGATCATAAACTCACAATTCATCAGATCTCGACAAACACACCGCAAAAAGAGATTACATCAAATAGATCTCCTCGAAGACCGAGGAGAACTTTGTATTGAAATCTGGAGAGAGAGAAGAAGACATCTAGATACTAGCTATGGACCCGAAGGTCTGAGGTAAACTACTCACGACTCATGGTGAGGGCGATGATGATGATGATGAAGGCCTCTGTGATGGACCCCCCTCCCGATACAGGCTCCAAGATGGGATCTCCACGGGAACAGAAACTACGGCGGTGGAATTAGGGTTTTCTCTCTGCTTCTGGAGTTTCTGGGGTACGCGGGTATATATAGGAAGAAGGAGGGCACCGGGGGGCCACACGGGCCAGCCTCGAGGCCGGGGGGCGCGCCCCCACCCTCGAGGGCAGGCCCTTTGTCCCCTGACTTGGTCCTGACGTTTCCCGAGCGTGATTTCCTCCAAAAATATCTCTCGCGAAGGTTTCATTCCGTTTGGACTCTGTTTGATATTCTTTTTTCTGCAAAACCCTGAAATAAGCAAAAAATAGCAATCTGGACTGGGCCTTTGGGTTCGTAGGTTAGTCCCAAAAATGATATAAAAGTGAATGATAAAGCCCATTAAACATCCAAGACTTCATAAATAATAGCAGGGAGCAATAAACATTATAGGTACGTTGGAGACGTATCAACGGGAATGAAGAAGGACATTGCGGAGTATGTAGCCGTATGTGATGTATGCCAGAGAGTGAAGGCAGAACATCAGAAGCCAGCAGGATTACTACAGCCTATGCCGATACCCAAATGGAAGTGGGATAAGCTTGGCATGGACTTTATCACCAGATTGCCCAGGACCAGATCTGGATATGACTCAATCTGGGTAGTAGTGGATCGCTTGACCAAAGTAGCCCACTTTATCCCCGTGGAAACCACGTATACCAGTGCGAAGTTGGCCTATATACATGACCAGGATCGTATGTCTGCACGGAGTTCCGAGGACCATTGTATCAGATAGAGGAACACAGTTCACCTCAAAGTTTTGGCATCAGCTACACCAGACTTTGGGAACCAGGCTAGAATTCAGTATAACTTTTCACCCGCAGACCGATGGATAGACCGAGAGAGTCAATCAGATTCTGGAGGACATGCTGAGAGCTTGTGCGCTAGGTTATAGATCCAGTTGGGATGACAACTTGCCCTATGCGGAGTTCTCGTACAACAACAGTTAGCAGGCCAGTTTAAAGATGGCACCATTCGAAGCATTGCATGGGAGGAGATGTCGAACGCCGTTAATGTGGGATGAAGTCGGAGACCGTCAGTTGTTTGGACCAGATCTGATTAAAGAGTCAGCAGAGAAGGTTAAGATGATTCGAGACAGACTGAAGGTAGCTCAGTCCAGGCTGAAGAGTTATGCAGATAAGAAGCGCAAGAAAGTAGTCTATGAAATCAGAGACAAAGCGTACCTAACAGTGTCGCCTCAGCGAGGAGTTAGACGTTTTGGAGTTAAGGGAAAGTTAGCCCCGAGATTTGTGGGACCATACCGTGTTTTGGAATGCATGGGAGAGGTTACCTACAAGTTGGAGTTACCCAAAGGATTGTCAAGAGTTCATGACGTGTTTCACATTTCTCAGCTTAAGAAGTGTCATGCGGAGATGGCTGATATTCTTTTAAGAGACACAGTGCCGCTGGAAGCAATTTAGTTGGATAGTGATCTGACTTACGAGGATAAACCCGTCAAGATCCTCGAGTTTGCGAGCAGAGTCACCCGCAGCAAAGTTATCAAGTTTTACAAAGTTCAGTGGAGTCACCACACCGAGGATGAAGCCACCTGGGAACGAGAAGATGATCTACGCAAAGACCACCCACACCTGTTCTCTAGCCCAACCGAATCTCGAGGGCGAGATTCATTCTAAGGGGGGTAGGTTTGTAACATCCCAAATTTTCAATTTGGAATGTTATACATAGATCATATTGCATTGCATATTTTATTGCATTTGTGCGCTTGCGATCCTCGAATATTCTAAGCAACTCAAGGACCCACGGAGAGAGTTGGGGATTTTGCCGTTTTCGTATTTGAGTTTTCTCAAATACCGGTACGAAGATCACTTTGGTTTTAATAGTTTTTCCACCCTAAAAATATTTCTTAATAAAATATATGAGCGGAGATAATATGACTTCTCCAAAATAAAAGAAATATTGGAGGAAAAATATTAAAATCACTTTTGGATTTTATTAGGATTTATTTGTGATTTTATTTGCATAGGAAAAAATAGCGTTTTTCAAAATTGCATTTAGGTCCGGGAAAACTGTTCACTTTGTCCTAAATATTATTAGAGGACGGTGAAAATTTATTTCGGAATTTTTTGAGTCCGTTTAGTATTTTATTTTTGTGTTTTTCTGCGTTAGGATCGTTTTAAAAAAAGTTCGGACCGACTGGGCCGAAGCCCAGCCGGCCCAGCGTCGCCGCCTCCCCCGACTCCGACCGGAGTCCGCCCCTCGCACGCCGCCCGCCGTGGCCGAGTCAGCCGCCGCCGCCGCCTTGCCCCCTCCCCCAAGCAAGACCCCCTAGCCTTTATAAGCCGCCACCCCCACCCCGTCTCGCCGCCCCAACCCCGCCGCCGCCGCCGCAGCCCGCGCCGCCGCCTGCCGCTGCAGCCGCCCAGCGCTGTACCCCGCCGCACTCCGCCTCGCCGCCCTAGCCGCCGCCGCCGGTAACCACCCGCCGAGGTAGCCGTCGTTTTTTTCTTTCTAAAAACCGTTCGATTTTTTTAGAAACCCTAGATCTGTTTTTTATATAGATCGGTTCGGTTTTTTTGGATTAGTTAAATAGCAGACGTCCGTCCGTATGTTCGTTTTAACGAACATTGTTCGCCCATTAGTCATAGTTAACGAACGTTCGTTCGTTAGCCTGTTCGTCGGTTTTCTTTTTCAGGGTTTTTTCCGTGATTATTTTCGATCGTGATTTCTGGCCTGATCTTGTTTTTAGTTTTTCTTTTTGCTCGAAAGTCGGAATCAGGAGATTCAAGGGCCCAGATCTTCATCTCGAAGCCCTTTTTCCGTTTAACCAACTTGATCAAGGTTTTGCTACTGTAAAATTTGAATTTAGATCAATCTAGTAAACGGATCATGTTTCTTTCGCAGTTTGAGTTTCGTTGCTCCGTTTGATTTGTTTCTTTTTGCAAACCAGAGTTCTTAAGTTGAACTTTCTGGTTGCTTATTTGGAGTTTTGTCTGTGCATCTTAGCTTGTTTGCTTATGCATGCTATTGTTTGTTTGCGATAGAATTCCCGGAGTGCGAAGCGTGCTACTACGAGTCCCTAGGTTTTGCGAATCATCAGCAAGGCAAGTAACACTTTGATCATACCCTTTATTACCCCGTTTTTATGCATTAGATCAAACCCTCACACATTGCATCAGTAGGATCTATTAACTTGTGGGTCTGGGAAGTAGATTGAGGTAGAACCTATTATCTGCATTATTTTCAAACCCTTGGGAGTTACTTCTACGTTATGCTTAGGTTGCCATGCTATGCTCGTAGACGTGGATTGGGTTTGAGAGTATCCATGACATATGTGTGTTGTTAATTAATGGTTCAACTTAAGGTGGCTACTTGAATACACATCTGGGTGGATTGGTTGCAGGGCACCTGGAGAATCCAGTGTTGTCCTAGGAAATCCCGGGGTTACCGTGTGATTATCCTATGGAATGCCACCCAGGCTCAAAGGGATCATAAGACTATTCATGCTAGAAACTTCCGTGTGCAGCCATAATGCCATTATGGGCTCTGGCATAGTATAAGTAAGTTGTGTGAGCTCTTTCAATGGTGGACTAGCACATGTAGGGGAAAGTAGGTGTACCGGTCCACCCGGGGTAAAGAGTGAATGCTTCTGAAAGATTGTATCTCGGTCATCCGTTTCTCAAACACCATGCAGTGCGAGAAATCCAACGGAGGAGATCGAGTCTTGTGGGGAAAAGTGCGCAAACCTCTATAGAGTGTACAAACTAATCATGATTAGCCGTATCCCCGGTTATGGACATCTTGAGTATGTGGTACTTGAATTATTGGTTGATCTCAACACTCTAAAATTAATTTGTTGGGTTAATGATGACTACTTTAATTGGGATTGAGTTGGAGGTACCTTCTCAATGATGTTTCAACCACCATGATAGTTAAAATAAAACTTATTCCTTTGTTGTAGGGGAAAACTGGCTTTATGCAAAAACCTTAACCATAGAGCCTCCACCAGCCAAATATGCATATAGTGTTAGCATTTATTTCTGTTACTTGCTCTACTGTGTTATCTTGCCAGCATATTCCATGTCCTGACCCGTTTCGGGCTGCAACATGTTACGTTGCAGACTTTTCAGAAGAAGAGTAAGACGCGCTAGGTCGTTTGTCATGCACTCAGCTATGCCGTTGGAGTTGATGAACTCACTTATCTTCCAAGCCTTCCGAGGTTATTTTGTTAGATGGCCTCATGCCATAGACTTTTGTAATAAGTTCTCTTTTGAGACATTCGATGTAATAAGTGTGTGATTGCCACTCTGTTATAAATCCTTCAAGTACTGTGTGTGTCAGCATTACCGATCCAGGGATGACACAGAAACACAGAGACTTTGGTCCATTCGGATCGTGGTCGCTACAGCCGACCCCCCTTTTCTTTCTTCTTCTTCTCCTCCTTCTTCTTCTCCTACTCCTACTAGGGAAAGGGGGAATCCTACTCCCGGTGGGAGTAGGACTCCCTAGGGCACGCCATAGAGAGGGCCGGCCCTTCCCTCCCCTCCTCCTTTATATACGAGGGTAGAGGCACCCCATAGACACACAAGTTGATTAGTTGATCTCTCCCAACTGTGTGCGGTGCCCCTCTCCACAGAAACACACCTCGGTCATATCGTTGCAGTGCTTAGGCGAAGCCCTGCGACGGTAGCTTCATCATCTCCGTCACCACGCCGTCGTGCTGACGAACTCTCCCTCGAGGTTCTACTGGATCAAGAGCTCGTGGGATTTCATCAAGTTGAACGTGTGCTGAACGCGGAGGCTCCATACGTTCGGTGCTTGATCGGTTGGATCGCGAAGAAGTTCGACTACATCAACCGCGTCACTAGATGCTTCCGCTCCCGGTCTACGAGGGTACGTAGACACACTCTCCCCTCTCGTCGCTATGCATCTAGTAGATAGATCTTGCGTGATCATAGGATTTTTTTTAAATACTACGTTCCCCAACAGTGCCATCATGAGCCAGGTCTATGCGTAGATGATATGCACGAGTAGAACACAATGAATTGTCGGCGATAATATTCATACTGCTTACCAGCATGCCATACTTTGTTTCGGTGGTATTGTGAGATGAAGCGTCCCGGACCGACATTACGCGTATGCTTACGCGAGACTGGTTTCACCGTTACGAACACTCGTTGCTTAAAGGTGACTGGCGGGTGTCTGTCTCTCTCACTTTAGCTGAATCAAGTGTGGCTATGCCCGGTCCTTGTGAAGGTTAAAACATCACATACTTCACGAAAAATTGTTGTGGTTTTTGTATGCGTAGGAAAGAACGGTTCTTGCTAAGCCCATAGCAGCTACGTAAAACTTGCAACAACAAAGTAGAGGACGTCTAACTTGTTTTTGCAGGGCATGTTGTGATGTGATATGATTAAGACATGATGAGTTATACGTTATTGTATGAGATGATCATGTTTTGTAAAGTTATCGGCAACTGGCAGGAGCCATATGGTTGTTGCTTTATTGTATGAAATACAGTCGCCATGTAATTGCTTTACTTTATCACTAAGCGGTAGCGATAGTCGTGGAACCAATAGTTAGCGAGACACAACGATGCTACGATGGAGATCAAGGTGTCGCGCCGGTGACAATGGTGATCATGACGGTGCCTTGGAGATGGAGATCAAAAGCATAAGACGATGATGGCCATATCATGTCACATAT
Source organism: Secale cereale (assembly GCA_902687465.1). Taxonomy (NCBI): domain Eukaryota; kingdom Viridiplantae; phylum Streptophyta; class Magnoliopsida; order Poales; family Poaceae; genus Secale; species Secale cereale. The sequence goes on along the minus strand of LR738712.1, from coordinate 624,435,189 downwards.
TTTGATTGCATGTGATGTTTATCTTATTATGCTTCTTATTTTGCTTAGTACGACGGTAGCATTATAAGATGATCCCTTACAAAATTTCATGGTACAAGTGTTCTCCCTGAGTATGCACCGTTGCGAAAGTTCGTCGTGCCGAGACACCACGTGATGATCGGGTGTGATAATCTCTACGTTCACATACAACGGGTGTAAGCCAGTTTTGCACACGCAGAATACTCGGGTTAAACTTGACGAGCCTAGCATGTACAGACATGGCCTCGGAACACTGGAGACCGAAAGGTCGAGCATGAATATAGTAGATATGATCAACATAAGATGTTCACCATTGAAAACTACTCCATCTCACGTGATGATCGGACATGGTTTAGTTGATTTGGATCACGTGATCATTTAGATGACTAGAGGGATGTCTATCTAAGTGGGAGTTCTTTAGTAATATGATTAAATTGAACTTTAATTTAAGATGAACTTAGTCCTGATAGTATTTGCAAATTATGTTGTAGATCAATAGCTCGCGTTATAGCTCCCCTATGTTTTTTTGATATGTTCCTAGAGAAAACTAAGTTGAAAGATGTTTTTTTTTCGAGAAAACGCAAAAGACTTTTGCGTTTCATTGCATTGAAAAGAGAGAGTTTGGTACAAATCCTCCTAGGAGGCAGGTTCCACAGGTATTACAAGCGCGCTAGTGGACATCCCAGGTCTGCGGCAAGATGGCACGGAGTCCTAATGCTCCAGCTCTGGCCCAAAGTGCAGCTTCTTCCTTAATCCTACCAATCAGGGAGGCAGTCGACAGGGTGGCGCCCTCAAACACGCATCCATTGCGATGCTTCCATAACATCCAAGGGACAAGCAAGGCAGCGGACGCCAAACCCTTGTGCATAGGCTTGGGGGTGTCACGCCGAGCGGAGCGCCACCAGTCATGAAAAGAGTCCTCACCATTGGGTGGTCGACAGGAGAGGCGCAGCCATGAGAGAATCTCGTGCCATATTTGGCGGCTGAAGGGGCAGTCCAAGAGGAGATGATGAATCGTCTCCGGAGCTTGGTCGCAAAGGGGGCAGTGTTGAGGGTGCGGCAGGTTGCACCGCGCAAGGCGGTCGGCCGTCCAACAGCGGTCGAGGTTGGCAAGCCAATGGAAGAAACGCACCCGAGGCGGTGCCCAGCACTTCCAGGTGAGCTTCCAAGCCTGGCATTGGGTGGAGCCGTGGAAGGTGGCTAGGTATGCGGACTTGGCGGAGTATTCGCCGTTCGCGGTCCATTTCCAGCGGATCCGATCCGGCGCGTCACTGAGGGTAGTGCCAGCGATCATCTGCCATAGGCGTAGGTATTCTCCAATCTCAGGGATGCCAATCATGCCATGAATGTCCGTGGCCCATTGGTTCGCGTGTAGGCCGTCCGCGACCGTTCTGGACTTGCGACACCTCTTGGGGACATGAGCATAAAGAAGAGGTGCAATCTCACGGGTAGCACGCCCATTGATCCATCTGTCCTCCCAGAACATGGCTAGCTGGCCATTGCCAATAGTCATGGTAGTGGAAGCGAAGAAAAACGCGCGCTCCTCAGGCGCGAATTGTAAGTCGAGGCCGCTCCAGGCCCTATCAGCATCAACACGGCTGAGCCATTGCCATCGCAAGCGTAGTGCGAGGCCGGTGCGCTCGAGGTCGTGGACGCCTAGACCACCGAGCTGGATGGGACGACAGACGCGCCGCCAGTTGACGTGGCAGTTGCCACCATTGGCCTCGGCACGGCCAGCCCACAGGAAACCTCTTTCAATCTTTTCCAGTAGTTTGAGGGTCTTTTTTGGCGGCGCAAGCACAAGGAGCTGATGGATTGGGATCGCGCTCAGGACGGCCTTGACGAAGGCAAGGCGGCCGGCTTTATTCATGAGCCAAGCCTTCCAGTAGGGCAATTTCCCGGCGACCCTATCGACGACGGGTTGGAGCTGGGCAGCAGTGGGACGACGCAGAGTGTGCGGGATCCCCAGGTAAGTGAGCGGGAATTCAACAATGGGGCATCCCAGGTGTGTGACGACATGGGTAGCCTCATCGGTGTCGCAGCGGATGAGGGCTGCAGCGCTCTTCTGGAAGTTCACCCGCAGGCCAGACGCGCGCCCAAAAAGCTGCAGTATCTCCTTCACAGCCGCGATGTCCTCCGGCGAGGGGTGGCATAGAAGTATCACATCATCGGCGTAGAGAGATATGGTAGGAATTGTGCGTCGCGGGTGGAGCTGCTGCATCACACCGAGCTCGCTCGCGCGATGGAACAGCCTACCCAGAGTGTCGACCGCGAGGACGAAAAGCTGTGGGGAAACTGGATCGCCTTGACGCAGTCCACAGCGATGCCAAATCGCAGGTCCGGGGGTTCCGTTGAGGAGGACCTTGGTGTTGGCCGACGAGAGGAGAAGGGCGATCCAGTCAAGGAAGCGGTTGCCAAAGCCATGGCATCTCAGCACCTCGAACAGGAAGGGCCATGAGACAGAGTCGAAGGCCCGCGCCAGGTCAAGCTTCAGAAGCACGCGGGGGGCGCCAAGCTGATGCAGGAGTCGCGCAGATTGGCGTACCAAGATGAAATTGTCGTGGAGGCTTCGCCCAGGGATGAATGCGTTCTGGACGTTGCTGACCAGACTGGGAAGCTTGGGAGCGAGGCGGAGCGAAAGCAGCTTGGTCAGGACCTTGGCGACGATGTGGATGAGGCTTATGGGTCTATAGTCTCCCAGGCAACTGGCATCGGCGCGCTTGGGGAGGAGCGTGATTAGCGCCTGGTTAAGGCGGCTAAAGCCCCGTCCACGCAGCGCGTATACCTGGTCGAAGACGCATCTGAGGTCATGCTTGATGATCGGCCAGCAGGCGCGGAGGAACTCCGCGGTAAAACCGTCGGGGCCGGGCGCCTTGCGAGATGGCAAACGCTTGATGGCTTGCCATATCTCTTCTTCACTGAAAGGCGCGTCGAGGTCCTCCAGGTTGGATGGCACAATGAGCTGTGACAACTCGATGGTGCAGTCTCGTGGCGGGTCCGTCCCAAGCCGGCTGTCAAAGTGCTCGAAAGTGGCCGCGGCCATGTCGCCAGGATCGGAGAGAACGGCGCCATCACTAGATATGCTATGAATCCAGTTCTTCTGCCTGCGGTATGTGCACTGACGATGATAGAACGAAGTGTTAGCGTCGCCATCTCTGAGAGATGCAATGCGCGCGCGCTGCCGGGCGATCGTTCGCTCAAGAGATGCAAGGCCTAAGTAGGAGAGCTTGATCTGACGGCGCAGCCAGTCCTCATGCGGTGAGAGCGTCCGCTGTTCTTGTGCGGCGTCAAAGCGTAGAAGCAGTTCCCGAGAGATTGCAAGCTGGTCTCGCACGTTGCCAACAGACCGCGCGCTCCAGCTGGTGAGCTTGCGCGCAGTGGTTTGCATGCGCTTCAAGAAACGCCGGAACGGATCAGCGTCATCCACCGAGAGCCAGGAGGCCGCCACGATCTCCGGAAACCCAGCTAGGCGAGTCCAGTACTCCTCGAAATGGAATCGTTGTTGCGTGGGTGGGAGGGGGGAGCAGTCGAGCAAAAGAGGTGAGTGGTCAGAGGCGACCGAGGCCAAACAGCGCAGATGGCATGCGCCATGCAGCTCCTCCCAGTCCGCGGTGCATAGCACCCGGTCGAGATGGACCAAGGTGGGCGGGTTCTGCTCGTTGGACCAAGTATAGCGTCGGCCGTTGAGGTAGATCTCCTTGAGCGCGAGGTCATTGAGGGTGCGGCGGAATCGCCCCATCATTCTCCGATTGAGGTTGCCATTGTTCTTGTCCTCGTCGCGGTAGATCATGTTGAAGTCTCCGCAAATGAGCCATGGACCGTGGCAGGCATCGCGAATGTCGCGGATTTCCTGCAGGAAGGCGATTTTGGCATTGTTGTCCTGTGGGCCATAGACGGTAGTGAGCCACCAGGACGCCCCCGTGCTACCAGGAGTCCCAACCCGGGCGGAGATGGTGCTGGTGGTGAACATCGGGTCCGTGATCGTCACGTCCCGGCTCTTCCAAGCCAGCAGGATTCCGCCACGGGTGCCGCTCGCTGGGAGATAAACATAATCGTCGAAGTCCGACCCTAATGTTTCAAGGACAGTCGACGAGTAGATGAATTCCATTTTAGTCTCCTGGAAGCAAGCAATCGAAACACCGGAAGCGACAACAAGCGAGCGAACAGCCGTGCGTCTTGCACGGGAGTTGAGGCCGCGAACGTTCCAGTTTATGATTCTGAGGCCGTGATCCATGAGGCAGAGGTCGACGGATGGGCACACGACGGCGCAGCTATGCCTCGATCGGGCAGCCAGAGATCACAGTGGTGATTGGCGCCGTGGACGGGTCGGCGGGCAGCACGCGGCCGACGAGCGCGGCAATGGCCGTCAGTACCGCATGAGATAGGGGCGCGGCAAAGACCCCATCGTAGGCCTTCATTGCCTCAGCAGAAATCGCCTGATCGACGCCGATGATGCCAAGGGTGCGCAGTATCTGGACCTGCGCACGACGTTCGGCAGTGGGCGGCACGCTGGGCTTGGTCTTCGCGGCGGTGGCAGATCGTCCGCGGCGCGGCGAGAAGTTGAGCGGCTGCCGGCGACGTTTTCGCGCAGGGTTGGGGAGAGCAGAGCAAGTCTGCTTTGTTGCCGCGGCGAGGAAATCTCCAAGAGTCCAGGAGCTGACAGGGGGCGTAGGTCTGGAACGCCGCAGAGTGATGGGCGGCGTGGCAAAACGCCCCACGCTTCGAAGCTGCGGTCCATTGGACGCTGGCGATTGAAGCAGACATGGGCCAGGGGAAGTGGGCCTGTTGGCAAGGGCTTCCGGAGATGTGGGCCTCTGAAGAATGCGCCTGGGCTCCTGGGCCGCGGGGGGAGAGCAGTCCGTCCCAGCAACACCATGGGCGGCAGTAGGAGGCGCGGAAATTTGAATTCCAGGCGCAGCGTCCCGCGAAGCCAGGGTGGGGCTGGCATGCAGAGCAGCCAGGGCGGACGTGCGCACTTTGTCCGGCGCCGCAGTGGCGGGGCCTACATGCAGATCAGCTGGCACGTCAACCGCTGCAGGAGGCGACGGTGGCTCGCTTTGCCCCGACAGCTGTGACGGGGACACATCTTCGCTTTGCCCCGACAAAGGATCACCAACGGGGTCCACATGGAGCGGATCCGAGAGATCATTGGTGGATGGTGGGCCGTCCGGGTCCAGAGGTGCGTGAGCCGAGGCCGTGGCGGGCCCAGCATCAGACTGGCCGGCTTCAGGCGCGCGCGGCGACAAGCAAGACAGAGTCGCGGTGGGCCCAGCAGCTGGATGGGTGCGGGCCGCCTCCAATGAGCTGTTGCCAGCTGTCGGATTGGCTGGCTGCCCCGCAGGGGGGGCGACTCGGTCGGCCTGGGATCTGCTGCAGAAGCAGCTTTGGCCAGCGCAGCCTGAACTCTGGCGCGCTTTTTCTTTCCCCCCCTCTTTCCTCTTTTGGCCCTGCGACGAGGGGGGTGGGCCCCAGCCATGGGCCAATCATCCATGCATCTGGCCTGGGGCAGTACGGACGGTGGCGCGTGCGCAGCCGCGGCGGCGCGAGGTACCAGCCAGCCAGGGTCGACTGCCACGCCATCGGCCCGTAGGCGTCCCGAGGAGCGAATCCAATCGGCGGAGTCAACCGCCATGCCGTCGGCGCGTCCGTCGGGAGCGGCGGCCTGGCGACGGCGCTTCCGGCCACGGCGGCGCTGCTGCCCGCGTCCGTGGCCACGGCCAGCGGCATCATTTGCATCGCCGCGCGCATTGTCACCCCCAATGGCAGCGGCATCCATCGCACCTGGGAGGGCGGCAGATCTCACAAGCTTGATGGAGATGGGGTACTCCAGGGTGCGGACGGCCGGAGGCAGGTCGGGGCGGGTGTCAGGGACATGCTCAACAATCTCCAGGACGGCGTCGCGGCGAATGGAGTCCAGGTCACGCACGCGGCCAGTAAGCCGGAACGTAGCAAGGTCGGCGCGGGAACGCGTCTCTGGGTGCAGCCGTTCAACCCAGCAGCCAGATCCCAGGATGTGCTCCGCCGTGGACAGATGCCATGCGTGCGCCGGGATGCCGCGGAGCTCAAGCTGCACAGAGAATGCAAAGCTCCCAGCGGTGGCATGAGCAAGCTTGCACCAGGGGCGGAGCAGCAGGGAGAAGTTGGCGGCGTTGATGAGGTGGTCGCCGGCCATCCGGTCCATGATCAGCCGCGAGGAGAAAATGATGAGGAAGTCCTCCGGGGCATGCGTGTGCACGGTGAAGTCGCCGGGCAGCAGGTCGAACATGGCGTACAGAGTTTTCTCCACGTCAGCCGGGGAGACCAGTGGTCTGGTGCCGGTGATGGTGGCCACCATGCCACGTGCAAGCACCACCTCCGCCTCCTCCATCTCGACGGAGCGAGCGATGGTCACCCGCGCCGGCGTTGGGGCAGGCAGTGGTGGGGGAGGGATGTTGCACGCCGGGGCGGCAGCGCGGGGTGGTTGGGGGGTAGCCGCTGGGGGGTTGCATGGGGCGTCCGAGCCGCGGCGGGGAGCCGCCGGAGGCTGTGCTCGGCGGTCGCCTGGTAGCAACGTCTCACAGCAGCTAGACTCGTGGCCAGAGATGAGGCAGCGGCGACAGCGCACGGGGTTGGTACAGCCCCGCACCCGGTGTCCGGCGTCCAGGCACCTGAAGCAAAGGCCAGCAAGCTCCTCAG
>LR738712.1:624409809-624420020 GCA_902687465.1 Secale cereale | reverse complement strand
CACACACACACACACACACACACACACAGGGTTTCGCAAACATTGGACGTAGCCCAAGGGCGGTTACCCAACTGTCCTTGACCATGGACACGACTATTCGAATAGTTTTACACTCTGCAGAGGTTGCACACTTTACCCACTAGATCCTGGGAACTTCCGTGTCATCCAGGACCCGCGGTACCTCAAGTATCCCGGGTAAGCACCCGATCACTATCTTTCCCTAGATGACACTAACATGGAGTCCACTCGATTGGTAGCTATCCCCGTGCCCAACATTTCACATCTTAACATTTTGGAGCCTCGTTCTCATTTTCATCACATACCACAAGCACGGGGTACCAACGGTGTGTCCGGTGCCCTGTAAAGACAGTCATGGGCAACTATCCAAGCGCAACCCCGTCCCGAGAGTGACCTCATGTCACCCCCGTCACTAGTAATGCAGGCACCATGCTAGTATCAGCCTAGGTAATCAATAATGCCCTTTCCCATATAAGGGTAGAGTGGTTGCGCATGTAAAGTTGGAATAACGGTCGCAACTTAAACCAATCCGTTTGAAAAACATCACACACACACTTGCCTCGGTACACCACTTCGTCATCAAGTGGTTACCCAACTCATCTTCTCCCTCGGGCATAAGTGACACCCGATGGGTTATTTGAAAGAGTCCCTCGAATGAACTATGCTTTCACCATTATGCATATCCCCGTTCTACTTGCATAGCCACTACTATAGCAACCTATCTACTCCCACCGGCATAACCCTCATACGAAGGTAGGTTCATGCACCAATGCAAGTATCAACGAGGAAGTACAGTGGCAAACCAACAAGTGGTTTCCACCTCATCATGATTCCGTTGCAACAACAATATGGTGCTATATGACATGCATAAGAAGGGGTTCTATAGACATGGTCAAAGGGCTGCTTGCCTTGGTTGGCTTGGTCTTCAAAACCTTCATATCCTTCTCCTTCTTCTTCTTCAGCAACCTCCTCAAACACGGTATCTAATCATCGCAATAAATAACGGAAAAATAGGACAATAATAAAAACAAAAAAATCAAAGTGCTCAGAAAAATGTCAACTTATTTTTATAAAATACTAGAGGGAAAACTAAGATGGCAAAAATTCTTTGTTTGGGATTTGGAGTGACAGAATGGCGTACATGGATTTTTGAACAGATGTTTTAGTGTTCAAATTTAGATTTAAATTCGAATAGTACAGAAAAGGTTCATGAATATGTGTGAAAGTTATATCATTAAATAGGTTGGAATTTTACAAGTTTTTAGGAACTGGAATTATTTTATTTGGATAAATATTATATCCTATGGAATTTTTATAAAACAGATAGAAAAGAAAAAAGAAAAGTGGCACTGTGCCACTGGGCCAGAACAGCTGCAGCGCAGCAGGCCCAGCCAGAGAGGCATCCCAGCGCACTGGTGCCTGCGCGCGCGCCAGGCGTCAGTGAGAGGAGAGAGAGAGACGAGGGAGAGGAGAGACTGACAGGAGGGGCCCGCCTGTCATCCCTAACCCTGCGACAGAGGTCGGGCGAGCTCACCGCCGGCGATGCAGGGCACGGCGAGGTCGGGCGATGGCATGACTGGACTCAGCGTTGAGTCGCCGTTCGGGTGGTAGTGGCTGCAGTCGTCGGGGTGGCCAGGTTCGCCGGCCGCGAGGTCACGCGGCGTAGGTGCTTCGGGTGGTGGTGGTTCCGGCCGTTTCCGGCAGCTATAGAGAGGGGAAACAAGGGGGAAATGATCAGTGAGATCTTGCGGTTCTAGATCGAGGGAGAGGAGCGGCGGAGAGGGCCTGTACCCTGAGGTTGACGGCGACCCGAGGCGGCGGAGCTCGAGCTCGATCTCGAGCTCGGGCCTGTCTGGAGAGGAGTGAGTGGCGTAGGGAGATGATTAGGTGTGTGACAGAGTGAGTGGTGAGGAGAGGGAGTCGCGGGGCGTCCCTTTTATAGGCGAACGGCGGGGTGCCGTGGACCCGTGCGTCGGCGGGATTCGGCTCATTGCCACAAGGCTCGGGATGGGCTGGCGCCGTGTCTGGGGCGTTCCTGGATGCAGTCCAGATCTGGGGAAAGGAAGAGAGAGAGCAAGGGGAGGCGAGGGCATCGCGCGTGTGAGGAAGCTCATTGGAGCTCTCGGGTGGCCGTCGCGCGTGCAAACTAGGGTGAGAGGAGGGAGAAGGAGGAGGGGGCCGACCGGCTGCCGTGTCGTGGACGTCGAGGCGGCATCGGGAGACACCATCCTAAGGCCCTAGGTGGTCGGGCGCCTCGGGCAGGTCACGCCTACAGTGCGGGAGCGCACTGTAGCTCGCTCCAGAGCGCCCATATGGCCGGCATGGTCGTGTCCCACGCGCTCTAGGCTCTAAGGGCGGTAAATAATGTAGGAGAGACGTTGGATGCCAGGGTGAGCTTCTAGAAGAAGAGAGGGCTGAGAGAGAAAGGTGAAAGTTGTTGTCCAGAACGTAAAATGGGGTTTTACCCCCCCTCCCCTCAATTATTGAGCTGAGGCCAGGGAAGAGTTACTGGAGGTGCAAGGGGGCTCGGGGAAGCTGTGGTAAAAAGCCTAGCTCAAGGAGAACAAGGAAAGAGGTGAAAGTGGAAAATCACCAGAAGGTGTTTGATTTGGTTTTGAGCAATCAAATGATTTCCACTAGACATGAGACTTAACAGGATCAAATGGTATATAGAAATAGGGTGTTCCACCAAGTTTGGGCTCATTTGAAGAAACTTGCCAATGTAACTTTGGTGAACCCTAGAAATCAACAGAAATGGAATTACTAAGTTTAAGTTAAGCAAATCATCCCTCCTTGATGCACCACTTGGTGTAGTGTCATCATTTGGGGTTGTGATCATGCCCACAAAGTTTGAGGTCACAAGTAAAAAGTTTGTAATGTAAAGTTATTCCAATTTGAATCTGAACAGAAATGGTTTTGGGGTACTCTGATCAAGTTACCCTTCTCCAAAACTTGTGTCGTTTGGTCTAGATGCATTATTAGACCATTCTAGCATGTGTACCAAGTTTGACAGCATTTGGACAAGTTTGGCAACGTAAAGTAGCTCAAACTTCAAAAATGGACAGAATAGTTTTGAGGGCTTTTGATGATGTTTTCTTGCTTCCCAAGGCATGAGGCTTGGCAAGATCATCAAACATGTCATATATGACATGATAGAATTTCCTTGGAATATTTAGAGAATATTTCCTTTATAAATATTTCAAAAGCTTGAAATATCCAGAAAGGGTTTCTAAGGGATTTGTCCTATATTTTGAACATGACCAAGTGTTGAAACTCTTATATATGAACAATATATGTCCTAAGAGTCTCCCTGAATTTTGGCAAATATTTTTGAAATAGTTAAATAATTTTTCCCTATTAAAGACCATATCTGGCCTTAAGAAAAGCTTTTTAAATAAAATAGGAAAATAACTTTTAAAATTATATTTTTGTGGTTTATGGGAGTCCTATATCTACTAGGTTTCAAATATACTCTTTGAAATATTTTTCTCACCCTAAATCAAACACTTGCAGTGCAAACCTCAATTCAGGGGGTTTTTGGAAAAACTAATTTTTGAAAAATACTTTTTGGCCAAATTATTTTTGTAAGAAAATACTATACTGTTATATACACTTGGTATGATCATTGGGCAGAAGTTTGGGGTAAGGAGATTAAAATATATAAGATGAAGTAGTTGACATTAAAGAGCACTTGAAAATCACAAAGAGAAAACTTAATTCCAAATAAAAGCCAAATGATGCCAAAAAAAATGTTGGTCCAAATTTTTATGCTTTATTAATGCAAATGACATGTTACAAAATGCAGGGTGTGACAGACCTACCCCCCTTACAAGAATCTCATCCCCAAGATTCCTAAACTAGGTCTTAAAAGAGATCGAGATACTCGGATCTAAGATAGTCTTCAAGTTCCCAGGTTGCTTCTGCTTCCGTGTGGTTGCTCCACTGGACCTTGAAGTACTTGATGGTGCGGCTTCGCGTCTGTCGCTCTGCTTCATCCAGAATGCGAATGGGCCTCTCTAGGTAGGTCAAATCAGGCTGAAGATGAATGGCTTGGTGATCGACATCCCTGTAGAGATTAGGCTTGTCCGGAACTTGGAGGCACTTTCGGAGTTGTGAGACATGGAATACGTTGTGCACATCGGATAGCTCAGGTGGTAGTTCCAACTGGTAAGCCACTTCTCCTCGTCGTTCGGTGATCTTGAAGGGGCCAATAAATCTTGGTGCAAGTTTCCCCTTAACGTAGAAACGCTTGGTTCCCTTCAGAGGAGTTACTCGCAAGTACACATGATCTCCAACACGGAAACTCATATCTCGGCAACGAGTGTCAGCATAGCTCTTCTTCCTTGATTTGGCAGCCTTCAAACGTTCTCTGACTAGTTGGACTTGCTCTTCTGCTTCGCGGAGAATATCTGGTCCAAAGACTAGACCTTCTCCAGTCTTTGACCAGTTGAGGGGTGTGCGACACTTGCGTCCGTACAATACCTCAAATGGTGCCATCTGAAGGCTCGACTGATAACTGTTGTTATAGGAGAACTCGACAAAAGGAAGGCAATCTTCCCACTTGGCTCCATATGCCAAGACACAGGCTCAGAGCATGTCTTCGAGAATTTGATTTACTCGCTCTGTCTGACCTCCGGTTTGCGGGTGAAAAGCGGTGCTGAAAGACAATTGGTTCCCAAGGCTTCTTGGAATCTTTTCTAGAACCTTGAAGTAAACTGGGTGCCTCGATCTGACACAATCTCCTTTGGAACACCATGGAGGCTCACGATTCGATCGATATAGAGGCTGGCCAACTGGCTTCCATTGTTGGTTGTTTTGACGGGAATGAAATGGGCTACTTTGGTTAAATGGTCGACTATGACCCAGATGGAGTCATGTCCTTTATTCAACCTTGGTAATCCAGTGATGAAATCCATTCCGATTTTATCCCACTTCCACTGAGGAACCTTGAGTGGTTGGAGCAATCCAGCGGGTCGCTGATATTCCGCCTTGACCTTTGGCACACATCAGAATTTCCTTCAAGTCTTGATACATCTTGGTTCCTCCGGGGTGGATGGAATACGGAGTGTCGTGGGCTTTTTGCAGGATCAAATTCTTCAACTCCATCTTGTTTGGTACGCAGATGCAGCCTTTCTACCAAACAATCCTGTGCTCGTCCTCGAAGAATCCTGGGGCCTTGCGTAGCTTCATCTTCTTGTTGATGCCTCCAATGCTTGCGTTCCCACCTTGTGCTTTCTTGACTTCGTCCATCAGGGTTGGTTTGACTTCCAGATGGTCTAGAAATCCATGGGTGACCAATTCCAAACTGTACCGTTCCAGCTCTTCAAACAGGGCTGGCTGCCTTCTTTGAATTATGGCATTCAGGGAGCAAGCCTTTCTGCTTAAGGCATCGGCTAGCACGTTAGACTTCCCGGGGTGATATTGAACACCGAGGTCATAATCCATGATTAGTTCTAACCATGTTCGTTGCCTCATGTTCAATTCCTTCTGGGTGAAAATATACTTCAGACTTTTTTGGTCTGTTTATATCTCACACCATTTCCCTAGGAGGTAATGTCGCCATGTCTTCATGGCATGAACTACTGCTGCTAACTCAAGATCGTGAGTAGCATAGTTCTCTTCATGAGGTCGTAGCTGTCTTGAGAGGTAAGCTATGACTCATCCTTCTTGCACCAGAGCACTTCCCAATCCGGTTCAAGAGGCATCACAATATATCACGAACTCTTTGTGAATATCTGGTGTTGCCAGAACTGGGGTGGTGGTCAATCTCTTCTTGAGCTCTTGGAAGCTTTCTTCGCATTTTGGCGTCCATTCGAACTTCTTGTCCTTCTTCAGGAGCTGAGTCATTGGCCGGGCAATGCTAGAGAATCCTTCCACGAATTTGCGGTAATAGCCCGCAAGTCCGAGGAAGCTTCTGACTTCCTTGACGGTCGTTGGAGATTGCCATTGAGTCACAGCTACGATCTTCGCGGGATCAACTGACAATCCTTCTTCGGTCAAGACCTGGCCTAAGAAACCAACTTTATGCAGCCAAAACTCACATTTGCTGAATTTGGCATATAGTTGGTGCTCTCGAAGCTTGTCTAGGACCATCCTCAATTGTTGCTCGTGCTCTTCCTCCGTCTTCGAGAAGACAAGAATGTCATCAATGAAGACAACAACAAACTTGTCCAAATATTCCATGAAGACTTTATTCATGAGATACATGAAGTAAGTTGGGGCATTGGTTAATCCAAAAGACATGACCGTGCACTCGTATAGGCCATATCTTGTTACAAATGCCGTCTTCGGAATATCTTGCGGTCTGATCATTAGCTGGTAGTACCCAGATCTGAGGTCGATCTTGGAGAACACCTTGGCTCCGCTAAGTTGATCAAACATATCTTCGATCTTGGGAAGTGGATACTAGTTCTTAATTGTAACTTCATTGAGGGAACGGTAGTCAATGCGTAAGCGGATGGTACCGTAACTTTTTGCCACAAACAGAAGAGGCGATCCCCAAGGGGAGGCACTTGGGCGGATAAATTCCTTCCTCAGCTGCTCTTCCAGTTGCTTCTTCAACTCAGCTAATTCTTCCGCTCCCATCCTATAAGGCTTCTTACAGATGGGCCCTGCCCCGGGCATGAGCTCGATGATGAACTCAATGTCACGGTCAGGGGGCATTCCCGGTAGCTCATCCGGAAAGACATCGGGGTACTCGCATACTACCGGCACTTGCTCCAGTCCAACTTCAGACAGACAGTTGACTTGGGTGGTTTGAGCAGGAGAGGAGTTGGAGGCAAACTTAACTTCGACTCCTTGGTCATTGGTCATGGTGACAGTCCGATTGGCACAGTCTAATAAGCCTTGGTGCTTGCTGAGCCAATTCATGCCTAGGATTACATCCAAGCCTTGTGATCTCAGGATGATAAGGTCTGCTAGGAAATCTACCCCGTTAATGACTATACTCACTCCCTTACAACCTATCTTGGCTCTCATCTCTGCTCCGGGGGTTTGTACCACCATGGGGTTATTTAGGGGTGTAGGGGCCATGCCACTTTTTAATGCAAATCTTTGAGTGACAAATGAATGTGTGGCTCCAAAATCAAACAAGATAGTTGCAGGTGCTGAGTTGACAAGGAACGTACCCAACACGACGTCCGGGTCTTCCTGGGCTTCTTCAGCAGTGACGTGATTCACATGCCCCTTCCCATGGTTGGGCGGGTTGCGAGGAGCTTGGTTCCTTGGTGGCATCCCGCGGCCTTGTCCTGGGTTCTCCACATTGGGGTGCGGGGCATCGGGCTTCTTGTTGGGGCACACCTTAGAAATATGTCCTGATTGGCCACAACCAAAGCAAGTGACTTGGTTTGGGTTGTTGATCTTGTTGCCACCACTGTTATTCGGGTTGAAAGCTGGCCTTGGGTTGGCATACTGCTGAGGCTGATAGTTAGTGCGAGGCGCGGGAGCTCTTGGCTGCTGATAGGTTGGCTTGACCGGGGCTGGCTGCCACGGGCGAGGCTTCTGGTTGCTGGAACTTCCCTTGTTGATCATCTTGCGCTTGCGAGTGTCTTCCAGGGCATGCCGCTTGTCTTCAAGCATGAGTGCTTTGTTCACCAGATCAGGAAAGGTTGGACAGTCACACACGACAAGCGAGTACTGCAGAGTCTGATTGAGGCCTTCCATGAAGTGCTCCCTTTGCAGCATCTGTGTTGACATCTTCAGGGGCACACCTTGACAGAACACTGAACTTCTGCATGTACTCCTTGACAGTGCCACTTCCTTGCTTCAGGGCTCGAAACTCACGCTTGTTGATAGCCATGATTTCGGAAGGAATGTGGGCCTTGCGGAATTCTGCCTTGAAGTTATCCCAAGTGATGTCTTACCTAGCATGCATGACCTTGAATCCATCCCACCAAGCTCTTGCAGTCCCCCCGAGGCAGTGGGCAGCGTAGGCCACCTTCTCGCGATCTTCGGTGCAGCCGACTAGTTCCAGCAAGTCCTCAATGGTGCGGACCCAGTCGTCTGCATCCAGGGGTTCGGCAGTCTCGATGAAGGTTGGCGGTGCATGCTTCTTGAACTCTGCCAACGTGGAACGTCCATTGCCATTCCCCGCCGGCTAGCGGTTGTTGGTGACAGCTTGAGTAATCATCTGGAGGGCTGCGGTGTTGGCTTAGTGTTCCTCTCGGAAGGCTTGGAGAAGCTGAGCCATATCCATGTTCGGGGAAGGTGGTGGAGCTTGGTCGTGGGTTTGGTCTAGGCCGGCCTCTGCTTGGGCGGATGCTCCGGCTTCGGGCTGCTGGGTAGAGGTACCAGTACGAGTTACAACAGGCATCCTGTTGGAGCGGTAAAGGTCTCATGATTTGGAATGAAGAGGGAAAGCAATAAAGTTGGGTGCCTAGTAAGGGGGTGGGTGTGACACTAATTTATTTTCATGCAAGGGCCAAAAGGGCCAAACACATTCATTAAAATCCAAATGGGTGATGCAGTCGTTTACACATTCCTGAAGGGAAGATACGACGTGCATCCAAACACAACAAAAGCAAACACTAGATGGCTTCATACGAACCATACAAGGACTCAACTTCGTATAGGGGTTACACGACCTATCCTACCGTAGAGGTCACGAGCTGGCATATCCGAATGATGCCTAAGCGGCGGAATGCTCGGCCGCGTATTCTGGTTCAACTGGGTCTTCCTCCTTGTCTTCATCTGTCTGGGCCCCCTTATCACTTGAGGGTGTGGGGGAGTGGAGGAGTTGGATACAGTGGTGTTTTGTCGGTGGTGCAGGGAAAAGCTTGCGATATTCCCTTGCCATCATACGGCGTCGCTGGGGTGGTTCTTCATCCTTGGAAAATACATCTCCTGAGGGCCTTCCGCCTCGATACACGATAGCGGGTCACCCAGGAGGCGCACCTTCCTTCTGGATGCTATCCGTCTTCACTTGTGCTCGACGAAGAAGTGCCTTGGTCTTGTGGAGTTCTTCTTGAAGCTTCATCGATTCCGAGGCCAAATCTTGTGCCAAGTTGTCGGCACAAAGGCTAAAATAGGTCTGGAATCCAAGGGGAAGTACTTCCTTCAGTGGAGGGGCTTGCGCGCTGCTTTCATCTTTACCATCCTTTCGGTAAGGCAAGAAGCGGGTTGTCATCTTGGCAGCCATCTCTGGAAGAAGTTCTCGGAGGAGGGTTAGTGCCTTGAGTGCAGCAGCCTCGACAGCGAGGGGTAGTGTTGCCATCTGGGGTCCCTCGAAGAACCAACTTGTGGGAGGATCGTTTGCCTTCACGATTACTTCCACATGGTATTCCACCTCAGTGTCGCTAACCCAATGCTCGTGGTAGGTGAGGATGGGTGCTCGGTGGAACTGGCACTCCTGGAGGCTATCCTCGAGAAGCAAGGGGAACCCAGTGGTCAGGTGCTCTTCAGGTACAGCGGCCATCTACAAAGGCTGAATAGGAGAGGTTAATAAGCTGATGATATCTCAAGTTTGGTAAGGTTTAGAAAAGAAGAGAGGTTCAGAAGGTTTATGAAAAGGGTCTCATCCTAACTAACGCCCATGCTAACTAAGGTTTCCTACAGTCAGGATGGCTCTGATACAAACTCTGTGGGGACCATGACTTGAGATTCGAGATCACCGAATGCACGTGTACAGTGGTCCCAGAGATCAATGCTCACTGAACACACAGAAGCTGAATAACAAGAGTCTTACATCCATACATACCGTCTTACACAAATTATGACCATTATGGCCAAGTCTTACATAGATAAAGCCTCATGGGCTGAATAGCAAATAAACTCGAGTAGCGGAAGTCTTCGTTGATAAGTAGAACCCATGCCATCTGCCTTAACCCTACATGCATTCTCACTGGGGAAGCGTCCTAGTTCGCATGTTCGTCTCAATAGAATTCTTCTTCAAATTCTTCCTCTTCCATGCCTGGCCAATTAAATAACCAGTGCCAAGCCAATGAGTACTTTGAATGTACTCGCAAGCAACCCATGTTTTTGGAACAAGTATGACAAGGTATGAAATAGTACTAGATAGGATATCTTTGCAAAAAAGCAAAATTTGTGAGTGCAATGACATGAGCTATCTGAGGCATGCATCATAGGAAATATAGGTTACATATATCAACATCGCCAAGTTATGATCTCTTCCATCTTTTCAAGTCCTTTTGACTTAAATCTAACGGAGCTTTCACACACACACACACACACACACA
>LR738712.1:624388369-624409469 GCA_902687465.1 Secale cereale | reverse complement strand
ACGTAGCCCAAGAGCGGTTACCAAACTGTCCTTGGCCGTGGACACGGCTATTCAAATAGTTTTACACTCTGCAGAGGTTGCACACTTTACCCACTAGATCCGGGGAACTTCTGTGTCATCCACGACCCACGGTACCTCAAGTACCCGGGGTAAGCACCCGATCACTATCTTTCCCTAGACGACACTAACATGGAGTCCACTCGATTTGTAGCAATCCCCGTGCCCACCATTTCACATCTTAAGATTTTGGAGCCTCGATCCCATATTCATCACATACCACAAGCACGGGGTACCAACGGTGTGTCCGGTGCCCTGTAAAGACAGTCGTGGCCGCCTATCCAAGCGTGACCCCATCCCGAGAGTGACCTCATGTCACCCCCGTCACTAGTAATGCGGGCACCATGCTAGTATCAGCCTAGGTAATCAATAATGCCCTTTCCCATATAAGGGTAGAGTGGTTGCGCATGTAAAGTTGGAATAACGGTTGCAACCTTAAACCAATCCGTTTGAAAAACATCACACACACACTTGCCTCGGTACACCACTTCGTCATCAAGTGGTAACCCAACTCATCATCTCCCTCGGGCATAAGTGACACCCGATGGGGTTTTTGAAAGAGTCCCTCGAATGAGCTATGCTTTCACCATTATGCATATCCCCGTTCTACTTGCATAGCCACTACTATAGCAACCTATCTACTCCCACCGTCATAACCTTCATACGACGGTAGGGTCATGCACAAATGCAAGTATCAACGAGGAAGTATAGTGGCAAACCAACAAGTGGTTTCCACCTCATCATGATTCCGTTGCAACAATAATATGGTCCTATATGACATGCATAAGAAGGGGTTCCATAGACATGGTCAAAGGGCTGCTTGCCTTGGTTGGCTTGGTCTTCAAAACCATCAAGTCGTTCTCCTTCTTCTTCTTCAGCAACCTCCTCAAACACGGTATCTAATCGTCGCAATAAATAACGGAAAAATAAGATAATAATAAAAACAGAAAAAATCAAAGTGCTCAGAAAAATGTCAACTTATTTTTATAAAATAATAGAGGGAAAACTAAGATGGCAAAAATTCTTAGTTTGGGATTTGGGGTGACAGAATCGGGTACATGGATTGTTGAACAAAGGTTTTAGTGTTCAAATTTAGATTTAAATTTGAACAGTACAGAAAAGGTTCATGAATATGTGTGAAAGTTATATCATTAAATAGGTTGGAATTTTACAAGTTTTTAGGAACTGGAATTATTTTATTTGGATAAATATTTTATCCTATGGAATTTCTATAAAACAGACAGATAAGAAAAAAGAAAAGTGGCACTGTGCCACTAGGCCAGAACAGCTGCAGCGCAGCAGGCCCAGCCAGAGAGGCGGCCCAGCGCACTGGTGCCTGCGCGCGCGCCAGGTTTTAAACCTGATGGGCGAGGCCCATGCGTTAGCGAGAGGATGTTGGGGAACGTAGTATTTTAAAAATTTCCTACGATCACGCAAGATCTATCTACCAGATGCATAGCAACGAGAGGGGAGAGTGAGTCTACGTACCCTCGTAGACCGAAAGCGGAAGCGTTAGAACAACGCGGTTGATGTAGTCGTACGTCTTCACGGCCCGACCGATCAATCACCGAAACTACGGCACCTCCGAGTTCTAGCACACGTTCAGCTCGATGACGTCCCTCGAACTCCGATCCAGCCGAGTGTCGAGGGAGAGTTCCGTCAGCACGACGGCGTGGTGACGATCTTGATGTTCTACCGTCGCAGGGCTTCGCCTAAGCACCGCTACAATATTTATCGAGGAGAACTATGGTGGAGGGGGGCACTGCACACGGCTAAGAGATCAAGAGATCAATTGTTGTGTCTAGAGGTGCCCCCTGCCCCCGTATATAAAGGAGGGAGGGAGAGGCCGGCCCTAGAGGGGGCGCACCAAGTGTGGGGAGTCGTACTAGGACTCCCAAGTCCTAGTAGGATTCCCCTTTCCTTTCTGGAGTAGGAGAGAAGGAAAGAGGGGGAGAGGGAGAAGGAAAAGGGGGCTGCACCCCTTGTCCAATTCGGACCAGAAGGGGGGTGCACGCCTCCTTCCTTTTGGCCTCTCTCCTCTATTCCCGTAACTCCCCGGTTCTTCGAAAATACCCGAATCACTCGGAACCTTTCCGATGTCCGAATATAGTCGTCCAATATATCGATTTTTATGTCTCGACCATTTTGAGACTCCTCGTCATGTCCCCGATCTGATCCGGGACTCCGAACTCCTTCGGTACATCAAAACTCATAAACTCATAATAAAACTATCATCGAAACCTTAAGCGTGCGGACCCTACGGGTTCGAGAACTATGTAGACATGACCGAGACACGTCTCTGGTCAATAACCAATAGCGGAACCTGGATGCTCATATTGGCTCCCACATATTCTACGAAGATCTTTATCGGTCAAACCGCATAACAACATACATTGTTCCCTTTGTCATCGGTATGTTACATGCCCGAGATTCGATCGTCGATATCTCAATACCTAGTTCAATCTCGTTACCAACAAGTCTCTTTACTCGTTCTGTAATACATCATCCCGCAACTAACTCATTAGCTGCAATGCTTGCAAGGCTTATAGTGATGTGCATTACCGAGTGGGCCCAGAGATACCTCTCCGACAATCGGAGTGACAAATCCTAATCTCAAAGTACGCCAACCCAACAAGTACCTTCGGAGACACCTTTAGAGTACATTTATAATCACCCAGTTATGTTGTGACGTTTGGTAGCACACAAAGTGTTCCTCCGGTATTCGGGAGTTGCATAATCTCATAGTCATAGGAACATGTATAAGTCATGAAGAAAGCAATAGCAGTAAAACTTAAACGCTCATAGTGCTAAGCTAACGGATGGGTCTTGTCCATCAGATCATTCTCCTAATGATGTGATCCCGTTGATCAAATGACAACTCATGTCTATGGCTAGGAAACACAACCATCTTTGATCAATGAGCTAGTCTAGTAGAGGCATACTAGGGACACTCTATTTTGTCTATGTATTCACACATGTATTAAGTTTCCGGTTAATACAATTCTAGCATGAATAATAAACATTTATCATGATATAAGGAAATAAATAATAACTTTATTATTGCCTCTAGGGCATATTTCCTTCAGTCTCCCACTTGCACTAGAGTCAATAATCTAGTTCACGTCGCCATGTGATTTAACACCGATAGTTCACATCGTCATGTGATTAACACCCAAAGGGTATACTAGAGTCAATAATCTAGTTCACATCGCTATGTGATTAACACCCAAAGAGTACTAAGGTGTGATCATGTTTTTCTTCGTGAGAGAAGTTTAGTCAACGGGTCTGTCACATTCAGATCCGTATGTATTTCGCAAATGTCTATGTGTCTACAATGCTCTGCATGGAGCTACTCTAGCTAATTGCTCCCACTTTCAATACGCATCCAGATTGATACTTAGAGTCAGCTGGATTTAGTGTCAAAGCTTGCATCGGCGTAACCCTTTACGACGAACTCTTTATCACCTCCATAATCGAGAAACATTTCCTTAGTCATCCAGTTACTAAGGATAATTTTGACCGCTGTACAGTGATCTACTCCTGGATCACTATTGTACCCTCTTGACAAACTCATGGCAAGGTACACAACATGTTTGGTACACAGCATGGCATACTTTATAGAATCTATGGCTGAGGCATAGGGAATGACTTTCATTCTCTCTATATTTTTCTGTCGTGGTCTGGCTTTGAGTCTTACTCAACTTCACACCTTACAAGTCAGGTAATAACTCCTTCTTTGACTGATCCATTTTGAACTACTTCAAAATCATATCAAGGTATGTACTCATCGAAAGTCTTATCAAGCGTCTTGATCTATCTCTATAGATCTTGATGCCCAATATGTAAGCAGCTTCACCAAGGTCTTTCTTTGAAAAACTCCTTTCAAACACTCCTTTATGCTTTCCAGAAAATTCTACATCATTTCTGATCGACAATATGTCATTCACATATACTTATCAGAAAGGTTGTAGTGCTCCCACTCACTTCTTGTAAATACAGGCTTCACCGCAAGTCTGTATAAATCTATATGCTTTGATCAACTTATCAAAGCGTATATTCCAACTCCGAGATGATTGCACCAGTCCATAGATGGATCGTTGGAGCTTGCACATTTTGTTAGCACCTTTAGGATTGACAAAACCTTCTGGTTGCATCATATACAACTCTTCTTTAATAAATCCACTAAAGAATGCAGTTTTGTTATCCATTTGCCAGATTTCATAAAATGCGGCAATTGCTAACATGATTCGGACAGACTTAAGCATCGCTACGGGTGAGAAAGTCTCATCGTAGTCAACTCCTTGAACTTGTTGAAAAACTTTCGCAACAAGTCGAGCTTTGTAAACAGTAACATTACTATCAGCGTCATTCTTCCTCTTGAAGATCCATTTATTTTCGATGGCTTGCCGACCATCGGGCAAGTCAACCAAAGTCCACACTTTGTTCTCATACATGGATCCCATCTCAGATTTCATGGTCTCAAGCCATTTTGCGGAATCTGGGCTCATCATCGCTTCCTCATAGTTCGTAGGTTCATCATGGTCCAGTAACATGACTTCCAGAACCGGGTTGCCGTACCACTCTGGTGCGGAACGTACTCTGGTTGATTTACGAAGTTCAGCAGTAACTTGACCCGAAGTTTCATGATCATCATCATTAGCTTCCTCACTAATTGGTGTAGGAATCACTGGAACCAGTTTCTGTGATGTACTACTATCCAATTCGGGAGAAGGTACAATTACCTCATCAAGTTCCACTTTCCTCCCACTCACTTCTTTCGAGAGAAACTCCTTCTCTAGAAAGGCTCCACTCTTAGCAACAAAGACCTTGCCTTCGGATATGTGATAGAAGGTGTACCCAACAGTTTCTTTTGGGTATCCTATGAAGATTTACTTCTCCGATTTGGGTTCGAGCTTATCATGTTGAAACCTTTTCACATAAGCATCGCAGTCCCAAACTTAAAGAAATGACAGCTTAGGTTTCTCGTCAAACCACAGTTCATACGGTGTCATCTCCACGGATTTAGATGGTTCCCTATTTAACGTGAATGTATCTGTCTCTAATGCATAACCCCAAAAGAGATAGTGGTAGATCGGTAAGAGACATCATCGATCGCACCATATCTAATAAAGTACGGTTATGACGTTCGGACACACCATTACACTATGGTGTTCCAGGTGGCGTGAGTAGTGAAACTATTTCACATTGTTTTTACTGAATGCCAAACTCGCTAACTCAAATATTTTACCTCTACGATCATATCGTAGAAACTCTTATTTTTCTTGTTACGATGATTCTCCACTTCACTCTGAAATTCTTTGAACTTTTCAAATGTTTTAGACGTGTGCTTCATTAAGTAGATATACCCATATCTGCTCAAATCATCAGTGAAGGTTAGAAAATAACGATACCCGCCGCGAGCTTCAACACTCATTGGTCCACATACATCTGTATGTATGATCTCCAACAAATCTGTTGCTCGCTCCATTGTTCCGGAGAACGGAGTTTTAGTCATCTTGCCCATGAGGCATGGTTCGCAAGCACCAAGTGATTCATAATCAAGTGATTCCAAAAGTCCATCACTATGGAGTTTCTTCATGCGCTTTACACCATTATGACCTAAGCAGCAGTGCCACAAATAAGTTGCACTATCATTATTAACCTTGCATCTTTTGGCTTCAATATTATGAATATGTGTATCACCACGATCGAGATCCAACAAACTATTTTCATTGGGTGTATGACCATCGAAGGTTTTATTCATGTAAACAGAATAACAATTATTCTATGACTTTAAATGAATAACCGTATTGCAACAAATATGATCAAATCATATTCATGCTCAACGCAAATGCCAAATAACATTTATTTAGGTTTTACACTAATCCTGAAAGTATAGGGAGTGTGCGATGATGATCATATCAATCTTGGAACCACTTCCAACACACATCGTCACTTCGCCTTTAACTAGTCTCTGTTCATTCTGCAATTCTCGTTTCGAGTTACTAATTTTAGCAACTGAACCGGTATCAAATACCCAGGGGTTGCTATGAACACTAGTAAAGTACACATCAATAATCTGTATATCAAAATATACCTTTGTTCACTTTGCCATCCTTCTTATCCGCCAAGTATCTAGGGCAGTTCCACTTCCAGTGACCATTTCCTTTGCAGTAGAAGCACTTAGTTTCAGGCTTGAGTTTTAGCTTTGGGTTTCTTCACGGGAGTGACAACTTGCTTGTCATTCTTCTTGAAGTTCCCCTTCTATCCCTTTGCCCTTTACTTGAAACAAGTGGTCTTGTTAACCATCAACACTTGATGCTTTTTCATGATTTCTACCTTCGCTGACTTCAGCATTGCGAAGAGCTCGGGAATTCCTTTCGTCATCCCTTGCATATTATAGTTCATCACGAAGTTCTACTAACTTGGTGATAGTGACTAGAGAACTTTGTCAATTACTATCTTATCTGGAAGATTAACTCCCACTTGATTCAAGTAATTGTAGTACCCAGACAATCTGAGCACATGCTCACTGGTTGAGCTATTCTCCTCCATCTTGTAGGCAAAGTACTGTCAGAAGTCTTATACCTCTCGACACGGGCATGAGTATGAAATACTAATTTCAACTCTTGGAACATCTTATATGCTCCGTGGCGTTCAAAACGTTTTTGAAGTCCCGGTTCTAAGCCATAAAGCATGGTGCACTTAAACTATCAAGTAGTCATCATACCTAGCTTTTGTCAAAACGTTCATAACGTCTACATCTGCTCCTGCAATAGGTATGTCACCTAGCGGTGCATCAAGGACATAATTCTCTGTGCAGCAATGAGGATAATCCTCCGATCACGGAACAATTCCGCATCATTGCTACTAACATCTTTCAACTTAGTTTTCTCTAGGAACATATAAAAAATAAACGGGGAGCAACATCGCGAGCTATTGATCTACAACATAGATATGCTAATACTACGAGGACTAAGTTCATGATAAATTAAAGTTCAATTTAATCATATTACTTAAGAACTCCCACTTAGATAGACATCCCTCTAGTCATCTAAATGATCACGTGATCCAAATCAACTAAACCATGTCCGATCATCACGTGAGATGGAGTAGTTTCAATGGTGAACATCTTATGTTGATCATATCTACTATATGATTCACGCTCGACCTTTCGGTCTCCAGTGTTCCGAGGCCATATCTGCATATGCTAGGCTCATCAAGTTTAACCCGAGTATTCTGCGTGTGCAAAACTGGCTTACACCCATTGTATTTGAACGTAGAGCTTATCACACCCGATCATCACGTGGTGTCTCGGCACGACGAACTTTCGCAACGGTGCATACTCAAGGAGAACACTTATACCTTGAAATTTAGTAAGGGGTCATCTTATAATGCTACCGTCGAACTAAGCAAAATAAGAAGCATAATAAGATAAACATCACATGCAATCAAAATATGTGACGTGATATGGCCATCAACATCTTGTGCTTTTGATCTCCATCTCCAAAGCACCGTCATGATCACCTTCGTCACCGGCGCGACACCTTGATCTCCATCGTAGCATCGTTGTCGTCTCGCCAACTATTGCTTCTACGACTATCGCCACCGCTTAGTGATAAAGTAAAGCAATTACATGGCGATTGCATTTCATACAATAAAGCGACAACCATATGGCTCCTGCCAGTTGCCGATAACTTTACAAAACATGATCATTTCATACAAAACCGTATAACTCATCATGTCTTGACCATATCAAATCACAACATGCCCTGCAAAAACAAGTTAGACGTCCTCTACTTTGTTGTTGCAAGTTTTACGTGGCTGCTACGGGCTTAGCAAGAACCGTTCTTACCTACGCATACAAAACCACAACGATATTTCGTCAAGTATGTGCTGTTTTAACCTTCACAAGGACCGGGCGTAGCCACACTTGATACAACTAAAGTTGGAGAAACTGACACCCGCCAGCCACCTGTGTGCGAAGCACGTCGGTAGAACCAGTCTCGCGTAAGCGTACGCGTAATGTCGGTCAGGGCCGCTTCATCCAACAATACCGCCGAATCAAAGTATGACATGCTGGTAAGCAGTATGACTAGTATCGTCCACAACTCACTTGTGTTCTACTCGTGCATATCATCTACGCATAGACATGGCTCGATACCATTGTTGGGGAACGTAGTATTTTAAAAATTTCCTACGATCACGCAAGATCTATCTACCAGATGCATAGCAACGAGAGGGGAGAGTGAGTCTACGTACCCTCGTAGACCGAAAGCGGAAGCGTTAGAACAACGCGGTTGATGTAGTCGTACGTCTTCACGGCCCGACCGATCAAGCACCGAAACTACGGCACCTCCGAGTTCTAGCACACGTTCAGCTCGATGACGTCCCTCGAACTCCGATCCAGCCGAGTGTCGAGGGAGAGTTCCGTCAGCACGACGGCGTGGTGACGACGATCTTGATGTTCTACCGTCGCAGGGCTTCGCCTAAGCACCGCTACAATATTTATCGAGGAGAACTATGGTGGAGGGGGGCACCGCACACGGCTAAGAGATCAAGAGATCAATTGTTGTGTCTAGAGGTGCCCCCCTGCCCCCATATATAAAGGAGGGAGGGAGAGGCCGGCCCTAGAGGGGGCGCACCAAGTGTGGGGAGTCCTACTAGGACTCCCAAGTCCTAGTAGGATTCCCCTTTCCTTTCCGGAGTAGGAGAGATGGAAAGAGGGGGAGAGGGAGAAGGATAAGGGGGCTGCACACCTTGTCCAATTCGGACCAGAAGGGGGGTGCACGCCTCCTTCCTTTTGGCCTCTCTCCTCTATTCCCGTAACTCCCCGGTACTCCGAAAATACCCGAATCACTCGTAACCTTTCCGATGTCCGAATATAGTCGTCCAATATATCGATTTTTACGTCTCGACCATTTTGAGACTCCTCGTCATGTCCCCGATCTCATCCGGGACTCCGAACTCCTTCGGTACATCAAAACTCATAAACTCCTAATAAAACTATCATCGAAACCTTAAGCGTGCGGACCCTACGGGTTCGAGAACTATGTAGACATGACCGAGACACGTCTCTGGTCAATAACCAATAGCGGAACCTGGATGCTCATATTGGCTCCCACATATTCTACGAAGATCTTTATCGGTCAAACCGCATAACAACATACATTGTTCCCTTTGTCATCGGTATGCTACATGCCCGAGATTCGATCGTTGGTATCTCAATACCTAGTTCAATCTCGTTACCAACAAGTCTCTTTACTCGTTCCGTAATACATCGTCCCGCAACTAACTCATTAGCTGCAATGCTTGCAAGTCTTATAGTGATGTGCATTACCGAGTGGGCCCAGAGATACCTCTCCGACAATCGGAGTGACAAATCCTAATCTCGAAATACGCCAACCCAACAAGGACCTTCGGAGACACCTGTAGAGTACCTTTATAATCACCCAGTTACGTTGTGACGTTTGGTAGCACACAAAGTGTTCCTCCGGTATTCGGGAGTTGCATAATCTCATAATCATAGGAACATGTATAAGTCATGAAGAAAGCAATAGCAGTAAAACTTAAACGATCATAGTGCTAAGCTAACGGATGGGTCTTGTCCATCAGATCATTCTCCTAATGATGTGATCCCGTTGATCAAATGACAACTCATGTCTATGGCTAGGAAACATAACCATCTTTGATCAATGAGCTAGTCTAGTAGAGGCATACTAGGGACACTCTGTTTTGTCTATGTATTCACACATGTATTAAGTTTCCGGTTAATACAATTCTAGCATGAATAATAAACATTTATCATGATATAAGGAAATAAATAATAACTTTATTATTGCCTCTAGGGCATATTTCCTTCAGAGGAGAGAGAGACGAGGGAGAGGAGAGACTGAGAGGCAGGGCCCGCCTGTCATCCCTAACCCCGCGACAGAGGTCCGGCGAGCTCACCAGCGGCGATGCAGGGCACGGCGAGGTCGGGCGAGGGCACGGCTGGACTCAGCGTCGAGTCGCCGTTCGTGTGGAAGTGGCTGTTGTCGCCGGGGTGGCCTGGTTCGCCGGCGGCGAGGTCACGCGGCGGAGGTGCTTCGGGTGGTGGTGGTTCCGGCCGTTTCCGGCAGCTACAGAGAGGGGAAACAAGGGGGAAATGATCAGTGAGATCTTGCGGTTCTAGATCGAGGGAGAGGAGCGGTGGAGAGGGCCTATACCCTGAGGTCGACAGCGACCCGAGGCGGCAGAGCTCGAGCTCGATCTCGAGCTCGGGCCCGTCTGGAGAGGAGTGAGTGGCATAGGGAGATGATTAGGTGTGTGAGAGAGCGAGTGGTGAGGAGAGGGAGGCGCGGGGCGTCCCTTTTGTAGGCGAACGGCGGGGTGCCGTGGACCCGTACGCCGGCGGGCTTCGGCCTGATGCCACAAGGCTCGGGAGGGGCTGGCGCCGTGTCTGGGGCGTTCCTGGACGCGGTCCAGAGCTGGGGAAAGGAATAGAGAGAGCAGGGGGAGGCCAGGGCATCGCGCGTGTGAGGAAGCTCATTGGAGCTCTCGGGTGGCCGTCGCGCGTGCGAACTGGGGTGAGAGGAGGGAGGAGGAGGGGGCCGACCGGCTGCCGTGTCGTGGACGTTGAGGCGGCCTCGGAAGACACCATCCCGACGCCCTAGGTGGTCGGGCGCCTCGGGCAGGTCGCGGCTACAGTGCGGGAGCGCACTATAGCACGCTCCAGAGCGCCCATATGGCCGGCACGGCCATGCCCCACGGGCTCTGGGCGCGGCCACCATGTCCATTGGCTCTAGGGGGAGTAAACAATGTAGGTGAGACGTTGGATGCCAGGGAGAGCTTCTACAAGAAGAGAGGGCTGAGAGAGAAAGGTGAAAGTTGCTGTCCAGAATGTAAAATGGGGTTTTACCCCCCCCCCCCTCAATTATTGAACTGAGGCCAGGGAAGAGTTACTGGAGGTGCAAGGGGGCTTGGGGAAGGTGTGGTAAAAAGCCTAGCTCAAGGAGAACAAGAAAAGAGGTGAAAGTGGTAATTTTGGAAAATCGCCATAAGGTGTTTGATGTGGTTTTGAGCAATCAAATGATTTCCACTAGACATGAGACTTAACAGGATCAAATGGTTTATAGAAATAGGGTGTTCCACCAAGTTTGGGCTCATTTGAAGAAACTTGCCAATGTAACTTTGGTGAACCATAGAAATCAACAGAAATGGATTTACCAAGTTTAAGTTAAACAAATCATCCCTCCTTGATGCACCACTTGGTGTAGTGTCATCATTTGGGGTTGTGATCATGCCCGCAAAGTTTGAGGTCACAAGTAAAAAGTTGGTAATGTAAAGTTGTTCCAATTTGAATCTGAACAGAAATGGTGTTGGGGGACTCTGATCAAGCTACCCTTCTCCAAAACTTGTGCCATTTGGTCTAGATGCATTATTAGACCATTCTAGCATGTCTACCAAGTTTGAGAGCATTTGGACAAGTTTGGCAATGTAAAGTTGCTCAAACTTCAAAAATGGACAGAATGGTTTTGGGGGGTTTTGATGATGTTTTCTTGATTCCCAAGGCATGGGGCTTGGCAAGATCATCAAACATGTCATATTTGACATGATAGAATTTCCCTGGAATTTTTAGAGAATATTTCCTTTCTAAATATTTCAAAAGCTTGAATAATCCAGAAAGGGTTTCTGAGGGATTTGTCCAATATTTTGAACATGACCAAGTGTTGAAACTCTTATATATGGACAATATATGTCCTAAGAGTCTCCCTGAATTTTGGCAAATATTTATGAAATAGTTAAATAATTTTTCCCTATTAAAGAGCATATCTGGCCTTAAGAAAAGCTTTTAAAATAAAATAGGAAAATAACTTTTAAAATTATATTTTTGTGGTTTATGGGAGTCCTATATCTACTAGGTTTCAAATATACTCTTTGAAATATTTTTCTCACCCTAAATCAAACACTTGCAGTGCAAACCTCAATTCAGGGGGTTTTTGGAAAAACTAATTTTTGAAAAATACTTTTTGGCCAAATTATTTTTGTAAGAAAATACTATACTGTTATATACACTTGGTATGATCATTGGGCAGAAGTTTGGGGTAAGGAGATGAAAATATATAAGATGGAGTAGTTGACTTTAAAGAGCACTTGAAAATCACAGAGAGAAAACTTAATTCCAAATAAAAGCCAAATGATGCCAAAAAAATTGTTGGTCCAAATTTTTATGCTTTATTAATGCAAATGACATGTTACAAAATGCAGGGTGTGACAGACCTACCCCCCTTACAAGAATCTCGTCCCCGAGATTCCTAAACTAGGTCTTAAAAGAGATCAGGATACTCGGATCTAAGATAGTCTTCACGTTCCCAGGTTGCTTCTGCTTCCGTGTGGTTTCTCCACTGGACCTTGAAGTACTTGATGG
This sequence comes from Secale cereale, assembly GCA_902687465.1. Classification (NCBI taxonomy): domain Eukaryota; kingdom Viridiplantae; phylum Streptophyta; class Magnoliopsida; order Poales; family Poaceae; genus Secale; species Secale cereale. Next base: position 624,397,003 of record LR738712.1, on the reverse strand, counting down.
TGCGGCTTCGCGTCTGTCGCTCTACTTCATCTAGAATGCGAATGGGCCTCTCACGGTAGGTCAAATCAGGTTGAAGATCAATGGCTTGGTGACCGACATCCCTGTGGAGATCAGGCTTGTCCGGAACTTGGAGGCACTTCCGGAGTTGTGACACGTGGAATACGTTGTGCACATCGGATAGCTCAGGTGGTAGTTCCAACTGGTAAGCCACTTCTCCTCGTCGGTCGGTGATCTTGAAGGGGCCAATAAATCTTGGTGCAAGTTTCCCCTTAACGTGGAAACGCTTGGTTCCCTTCAGAGGAGTTACTCGCAGGTACACATGATCTCCAACACGAAAACTCATATCTCGGCGACGAGTGTCAGCATAGCTCTTCTACCTTGATTTGGCGGCCTTCAAACGTTCTCTGACTAGTTGGACTTGCTCTTCTGCTTCGCGGAGAATATCTGGTCCAAAGACTAGCCCTTCTCCAGTCTCTGACCAGTTGAGGGGTGTGCGACACTTGCGTCCATACTATACCTCAAATGGTGCCATCTGAAGGCTCGACTGATAACTGTTGTTATAGGAGAACTCGGCAAAAGGAAGGCAATCTTCCCACTTGGCTCCATATGCCAAGACACAGGCTCAAAGCATGTCTTCGAGAATTTGATTTACTCGCTCTGTCTGACCTCCGGTTTGCGGGTGAAAAGCCGTGCTGAAAGACAATTGGTTCCCAAGGCTTCTTGGAATCTTTTCCAGAACCTTGAAGTAAACTAGGTGCCTCGATCTGATACAATCTCCTTTGGAACACCATGGAGGCTCACGATTCGATCGATATAGAGGCTGGCCAACTGGTTTCCATTGTAGGTTGTTTTGACGGGAATGAAATGGGCTACTTTGGTCAAATGGTCGACTATGACCCAGATGGAGTCATGTCCTTTATTCGACCTTGGTAATGCAGTGATGAAATCCATTCCGACTTTATCCCACTTCCACTCAGGAACCTTGAGTGGTTGGAGCAGTCCAACGGGTCACTGATATTCAGCCTTGACCCTTTGGCACACATCACACTTTGCAACATAGGTGGCAATCTCTCTTTTCATCCCGTGCCACCAGAATCTTTCCTTCAAGTCTTGATACATCTTGGTTCCTCCGGGGTGGATGGAATACGGAGTGTCATGGGCTTCTTGCAGGATCAAATTCTTCAACTCCATCTTGTTTGGTACGCAGATGCGGCCTTTGTACCAAACAATCCCGTGCTCGTCCTCGGAGAATCATGGGGCCTTGCCTAGCTTCATCTTCTTCTTGATGCCTCCAATGCGTGCGTGCCCACCTTGTGCATTCTTGACTTCGTCCATCAGGGTTGGTTTGACTTCCAGATGATCTAGAAATCCATGGGTGACCAATTCCAAACTGAACCGTTCCAGCTCTTCAAACAGGGCTGGGTGCCTCCTTTGAATTATGGCATTCAGGGAGGAAGCCTTCTGCTTAAGGCATCCGCTACCACATTAGCCTTCCCGGGGTGATACTGAACACTGAGGTCATAATCCTTGATTAGTTCCAACCATCTTCGTCGCCTCATGTTCAATTCCTTCTGGGTGAAAATATACTTCAGAATTTTGTGGTCTGTTAATATCTCACACCGTTTCCCTAGGAGGTAATGTCGCCATGTCTTCAAGGCTTGAACTTCTGCTGCTAACTCAAGATCGTGAGTAGCGTAGTTCTCTTCATGAGGTCGTAGCTGTCTTGAGAGGTAAGCTATGACTCGTCCTTCTTGCATCAGAGCGCTTACCAATCCGGTTCGAGGGGCATCACAATATATCACGAACTCTTTGTGAATATCCGGTGTTGCCAGAACTGGGGTGGTGGTCAATCTCTTCTTGAGCTCGTGGAAGCTTTCTTCGCATTTTGGCGTCCATTCGAACTTCTTGTCCTTCTTCAGGAGCTGAGTCATTGGCCGGGCAATTCTAGAGAATCCTTCCACGAGTTTGCGGTAATAGCCCGCAAGTCCGAGGAAGCTTCTGACTTCCTTGACGGTCGTTGGAGATTGCCATTGAGTCACAGCTCTTCGCGGGATCAACTGCCAATCCTTCCTCGGTCAAGACATGACCTAAGAAACCAACTTTATGCAGCCAAAACTCACATTTGCTAAATTTGGCATATAGTTGGTGCTCTCGAAGCTTGTCTAGGACCATCCTCAAATGTTGCTCGTGCTCTTCCTCCGTCTTCGAGAAGACAAGAATGTCTTCAATGAAGACAACAACAAACTTGTCCAAATATTCCATGAAGACTTTATTCATGAGATACATGAAGTAAGCTGGGGCATTGGTTAATCCAAAAGACATGACTGTGCACTTGTACATGCCATATCTTGTTACAAATGTCGTCTTCGGAACATCTTGGGGTCTGATCTTTAGCTGGTAGTACCCAGATCTGAGGTCGATCTTGGAGAACACCTTGGCTCCGCTGAGTTGATCAAACAGATATTCGATCTTGGGAAGTGGATACTTGTTCTTAATTGTAACTTCATTGAGGGAACGGTAGTCAATGCATAAGTAGATGGTACCGTCCCTTTTTTCCACAAACAGAACAGGCGATCCCCAAGGGGAGGCACTTGGGCGGATAAATCCCTTCATCAGCTGCTCTTCCAGTTGCTTCTTCAACTCGGCTAATTCTTCCGCTCCTATCCTATAAGGCTTCTTATAGATGGGCCCTGCCCCGGGCATGAGCTCGATGATGAACTCAATGTCACGGTCAGGGGGCATTCCCGGTAGCTCATCCGGAAAGACATCAGGGTACTCGCATACTACCGGCACTTGCTCCAGTCCAACTTCAGACAGATAGTTAACTTGAGTGGGTTGAGCAGGAGAGGAGTTGGAGGCAAACTTAACTTCGACTCCTTGGTCATTGGTCACGGTGACAGTTCGATTGGCACAGTCTAATAAGCCTTGGTGCTTGCTGAGCCAATTCATGCCTAGGATCACATCCAAGCCTTGTGATCTCAGGATGATAAGGTCTGCTAGGAAGTCTACCCCGTTAAAGACGATACTCACTCCCTTACAGCCTATCTTGGCTCTCATCTCTGCTCCGGGGGTTTGTACCACCATGAGGTTATTCAGGGGTGTAGGAGTCATGCCACTTTTTAATGCAAATCTTTGAGTGACAAATGAATGCGTGGCTCCAGAATCAAACAAGATAGTTGCAGGTGCTGAGTTGACAAGGAACGTACCCAGCACGACGTCTGGGTCTTCCTGGGCTTCTTCGGCAGTGACGTGATTCACACGCCCCTTCCAATGGTTGGGCGGGTTGCGAGGAGCTTGGTTCCTTGGTGGCATCCCGCAGCCTTGTCCTGGGTTCTGCGCATTGGGGCGCGGGGCATCGGGCTTCTTGTTGGGGCACACCTTAGAAATATGTCCTGACTGGCCACAACCAAAGCAAGTGACTTGGTTTGGGTTGTTGATCTTGTTGCCACCACTGTTATTGGGGTTGAAAGCTGGCCTTGGGTTGGCATACTGCTGAGGCTGATAGTTGGTGCGAGGCACGGGAGCTCTTGGCTGCTGATAGGTTGGCTTGACCGGGGCTGGCTGCCACGGGCGAGGCTTCTGGTTGCTGGAACTTCCCTTGTTGATCATCTTGCGCTTGCGAGTGTCTTCCAGATCACGCCGCTTGTTTTCAAGCATGAGTGCTTTGTTCACCAGATCAGGAAAGGTTGGACAGTCACACACGACAAGTGAGTACTGCAGAGTCTGATTGAGGCCTTCCATGAAGTGCTCCCTTTTTGCAGGATATGTGCTGACATCTTCAGGGGCATACCTTGACAGAACACTGAACTTCTGCATGTACTCCTTGACAGTGCCACTTCCTTACTTCAGGGCTCGAAACTCACGCTTCTTGACAGCCATGATTCCGGAAGGAATGTGGGCCTTGCGGAATTCTGCCTTGAAGTTATCCCAAGTGATGTCTTGCCTAGCATGCATGACCTCGAATCCATCCCACCAAGCTCTTGAAGTCCCCCCGAGGCAGTGGGTAGCGTTGGCCACCTTCTCGCGATCTTCGGTGCAGCCAACTAGTTCCAGCAAGTCCTCAATGGTGCGGACCTAGTTGTCGGCATCCAGGGGTTCAGCAGTCTCGATGAAGGTTGGCGGTGCATGCTTCTTGAACTCTGCCAACGTGGAATGTCCATTGCCATTCCCCGCCGGCTGGCGGTTGTTGGTGACAGCTTGAGCAATCATTTGGAGGGCTGCGGTGTTGGCTTGGTGTTCCTCTCGGAAGGCTTGGAGAAGCTGAGCCATATCCATGTTCGAGGGAGGTGGTGGAGCTTGGTCGTGGGTTTGGTCTTGGCCGGCCTCTGCTTGGGCGGATGCTCCGGCTTCGGGCTGCTGGGTAGAGGTACCAGTACGAGTTACAACAGGCATCCTATTGGAGCGGTAAAGGTCTCATGATTTGGAATGAAGAGTGAAAGCAATAAAGTTGGGTGCCTAGTAAGGGGGTGGGTGTGACACTAATTTATTTTCATGCAAGGGCCAAAAGGGCCAAACACATTCATTAAAATCCAAATGGGTGATGCAGTCATTTACACATTCCTGAAGGGAAGATACGACGTGCATCCAAACACAACAAAAGCAAACACTAGATGGCTTCATATGAACCATACAAGGACTCGACTTCGCATAGGGGTTACACAACCTATCCTACCGTAGAGGTCACGAGCTGGCATATCCAAGTTGCGAATGATGCCTAAGCGGCGGAATGCTCGGTCGCGTATTCTGGTTCAACTAGGTCTTCCTCCTTGTCTGCATCTGTCTAGGCCCCCTTATCACTTGAGGGTGTGTGGGAGTGGAGGAGTTGGATACGGCGGTGTTTTGTCGGTGGTGCAGGGAAAAGCTTGCGATATTCCCTTGCCGTCATACGGCGTCGCTGGGGTGGAACTTCATCCTTGGAAGATACATCTCCTGAGGGCCTTACGCCTCGATACGCGATAGCGGGTCGCCCGGGAGGCGCACCTTCCTTCTTGATCCTATCCGTCTTCTCTTGTGCTCGACGAAGAAGTGCCTTGGTCTTGTGGAGTTCTTCTCGGAGCTTCATCGATTCCGAGGCCAAATCTTGTGCCAAGCTGTCGGCACAAAGGCTAAAATAGGTCTGGAATCGAAGAGGAAGTACTTCCTTCAGTGGAGCGGCTTGCGCGCTGCTTTCATCTTCACCTTCCTTTCGGTAAGGCAAGAAGCGGGTTGTCATCTTGGCTGCCATCTCCGGAAGAAGTTCTCGGAGGCAGGTTAGTGCCTTGAGTGCAGCAGCCTCGACAGCGAGGGGTAGTGTTGCCATCTGGGGTTCCTCGAAGAACCAACTTGTGGGAGGATCTTTTGCCTTCACGATTACTTCCACATGGTATTCCACCTCAGTGTCGCTAACCAAATGCTCATGATAGGTGAGGATGGGTTCTCGGTGGAACTGGCACTCCTGGAGGCTATCCTCGAGAAGCAAGGAGAACCCAGTGGTCAGGTGCTCTTCAGGTACAGCGGCCATCTACAAAGGTTGAATAGGAGAGGTTAATAAGTTGATGATATCTCAGGTTTGGTAAGGTTTAGAAAAGAAGAGAGGTTCAAAAGGTTTAGGAAAAGGGTCTCATCCTAACTAACACCCATGCTAACTAAGGTTTCCTACAGTCAGGATGGTTGTGATACCAACTCTGTGGGGACCCCGACTTGAGAGTCAAGATCACCGAATGCACGTGTACAGTGATCCCAGAGATCAATGCTCACTGAACACACAGAAGCTGAATAACAAGAGTCTTACATCCATACATACCGTCTTATGCAAATTATGACCATTATGGCCAAGTCTTACATAGATAAAGCCTCATGGGCTGAATAGCAAATAAACTCGAGTAGCGGAAGTCTTCATAGATAAGTAGAACCCATGCCATCTACCTTAACCCTACAGGCATTCTCACTGGGGAAGCGTCCTAGTTCGCATGTTCGTCTCAATAGAATTCTTCTTCAAATTCTTGCTCTTCCATGCCTGGCCAATTAAATAACCAGTGGCAAGCCAATGAGTACTTTGAATGTACTCGCAAGTAACCCATGTTTTTGGAACAAGTATGACAAGGTATGAAATAGTACTAGATAGGATATGTTTGCAAAAAGCAAAATTTGTGAGTGCAATGACATGAGCTATCTGAGGCATGCATCATAGGAAATATAGGTTACAGATATCAACATCGCCAAGTTATGATCTCTTCCATCTTTTCAAGTCATTTTGACTTAAATCAAACGGAGCTTACACACACACACACACACACACACACACACACACACAGAGAGAGAGGGTTTCGCAAACATTGGACGTAGCCCAAGAGCGGTTACCCAACTGTCCTTGACCATGGACACGGGTATTCGAATAGTTTTACACTCTGCAGAGGTTGCACACTTTACCCACTAGATCCGGGGAACTTCCGTGCCATCCACGATCCGCGGTACCTCAGGTACCCGGGGTAAGCACCCGATCACTATCTTTCCCTAGACGACACTAACATGGAGTCCACTCGATTGGTAGCAATCCCCGTGCCCACCATTTCACATCTTAAGATTTTGGAGCCTCGCTCCCATATTCATCACATACCACAAGCACGGGGTACCAACAGTATGTCCGGTGCCCTGTAAAGTTGGAATAACGGTCGCAACTTAAACCAATCCGTTTGAAAAACATCACACACACACTTGCCACGGTACACCACTTCGTCATCAAGTGGTTACCCAACTTATCATCTCCCTCAGGCATAAGTGACACCCGATGGGTTTTTTGAAAGAGTCCCTCAAATGAACTATGCTTTCACCATTATGCATATCCCCGTTCTACTTGCATAGCCACTACTATAGCAACCTATCTACTCCCACCGGCATAACCTTCATACGAAGGTAGGGTCATGCACAAATGCAAGTATCAACGAGGAAGTACAGTGGCAAACCAACAAGTGGTTTCCACCTCATCATGATTCTGTTGCAACAATAATATGGTGCTATATGACATGCATAAGAAGGGGTTCCATAGACATGGTCAAAGGGCTGCTTGCCTTGGTTGGCTTGGTCTTCAAAACCATCAAGTCCTTCTCCTTCTTCTTCTTCAGTAACCTCCTCAAACACGGTATCTAATCGTCGCAATAAATAACGGAAAAATAAGATAATAATAAAAACAGAAAAAAATCAAAGTGCTCACAAAAATGTCAACTTATTTTTATAAATTACTAGAGGGAAAAATAGGATGGCAAAAATTCTTAGTTTGGGATTTGGAGTGACAGAATGGGGTACATGGATTTTTGAACAGAGGTTTTAGTGTTCAAATTTAGATTTAAATTTAAACAGTACAGAAAAGGTTCATGAATATGTGTGAAAGTTATATCATTAAATAGGTTAGAATTTTACAAGTTTTTAGGAACTGGAATTATTTTATTTGGATAAATATTTTATCCTATGGAATTTTTATAAAAGAGACAGAAAAGAAAAAAAGAAAAGTGGCACTGTGCCACTGGGCCAGAACAGATGCAGCGCAGCAGGCCCAGCCAGAGAGGCGGCCTAGCGCAATGGTGCCTGCGCGCACGCCAGGTTTTAAACCTGACGGGCGAGGCCCAGGCGTCAGCAAGAGGAGAGAGAGACGAGGGAGAGGAAAGACTGACAGGCGGGGCCCGCCTGTCATCCCTAACCCCGCGACAGAGGTCCGGCGAGCTCACCGGCGGCGATGCAGCGCACGGCGAGGTCGGGCGAGGGCACGGCTGGACTCAGCGTCGAGTCGCCGTTCGGGTGGAAGTGGCTGCAGTCGCCGGGGTGGCCTGGTTCGCCGGCGGCGAGGTCACGCGGCGGAGGTGCTTCGGGTGGTGGTGGTTCCGACCGTTTCCTGCAGCTACAGAGAGGGGAAACAAGGGGGGAAATGATCAGTGAGATCTTGCGGTTCTAGATCGAGGGAGACGAGCGGCGGAGAGGGCATGTACCCTGAGGTCGACGGCGACCCGAGGCGGCGGAGCTCGAGCTCGATCTCGAGCTCGGGCCCGTCTGGAGAGGAGTGAGTGGCGTAGGGAGATGATTCGGTGTGTGAGAAAGCGAGTGGTGAGGAGAGGGATGCACGGGGCGTCCCTTTTATAGGCAAACGGCGGGGTGCCGCGGACCCGTGCGCCCGCGGGCTTCGCCTCGTTGCCACAAGGATCGGGATGGGCTGGTGCCGTGTCTGGGGCGTTCCTGGATGCGGTCCAGAGCTGGGGAAAGGAAGAGAGAGAGCAGGGGGAGGCCAGGGCATCGCACGTGTGAGGAAGCTCATTGGAGCTCTTGGGTGGCCGTCGCGCGTGCGAACTGGGGTGAGAGGAGGGAGGAGGAGGGGGCCGACCGGCTGCCGTGTCGTGGACGTCGAGGCAGCCTCGGGAGACACCATCCCGACGCCCTAGGTGGTCGGGCGCCTCGGGCAGGTCGCGGCTACAGTGCGGGAGAGCATTGTAGCGCGCTCCAGAGCGCCCATATGGCCGGCATGGCCATGTCCATTGGCTCTAGGGTGGAGTAAACAATGTAGGAGAGATGTTGGATGCCAGGGAGAGCTTCTAGAAGAAGAGAGGGCTGAGAGAGAAAGGTGAAAGTTGCTGTCCAGAATGTAAAATGGGGTTTTAACCCCCCCCCCCC
>LR738712.1:624353742-624388247 GCA_902687465.1 Secale cereale | reverse complement strand
CCCCCCCCCCCTCAATTATTGAGATGAGGCCAGGTAAGAGTTACTGGAGGTGCAAGGGGGCTTGGGGAAGCTGTGGTAAAAAGCCTAGCTCAAGGAGAACAAGGAAAAGGTGAAAGTGGTAATTTTGGAAAATCACCATAAAGTGTTTGATGTGGTTTTGAGCAATCAAATGATTTCCACTGGACATGAGACTTAATAGGATCAAATGGTATATAGAAATAGGGTGTTCGACCAAGTTTGGGCTCATTTGAAGAAAATTGCCAATGTAACTTTGGTGAACCCTAGAAATCAACAGAAATGGATTTACCAAGTTTAAGTTAAGCAAATCATCCCTCCTTGATGCACCACTTGGTGTAGTGTCATCATCTGGGGTTGTGATCATGCCTGCAAAGTTTGAGGTCACAAGTAAAAAGTTGGTAATGTAAAGTTGTTCCAATTTGAATCTGAACAGAAATGGTTTTGGGGTACTCTTATCAAGTTACCCTTCTCCAAAACTTGTGCCATTTGGTCTAGATGCATTATTAGACCATTCTAGCATGTGTACCAAGTTTGAGAGCATTTGGACAAGTTTGGCAATGTAAAGTTTCTCAAACTTCAAAAATGGACAGAATGGTTTTGAGGGGTTTTGATGATGTTTTCTTGCTTCCCAAGGCATGGGGCTTGGCAAGATCATCAAACATGTCATATTTGACATGATAGAATTTCCCTGGAATTTTTAGAGAATATTTCCTTTGTAAATATTTCAAAAGCTTGAATAATCCAGAAAGGGTTTCTGAGGGATTTGTCCAATATTTTGAACATGACCAAGTGTTTGAACTCTTATATATGGACAATATATGTCCTAAGAGTCTCCCTAAATTTTGGTAAATATTTATGAAATAGTTAAATAATTTTTCCCTATTAAAGAGCATATCTGGCCTTAAGAAAAGCTATTAAAATAAAATAGGAAAATAACTTTTAAAATTATATTTTTGTGGTTTATGGGAGTCCTATATCTACTAGGTTTCAAATATACTCTTTGAAATATTTTTCTCACCCTAAATCAAACACTTGCAGTGCAAACCTCAATTCAGGGGGGGTTTGGAAAAACTAATTTTTGAAAAATACTTTTTGGCCAAATTTTTTTTGTAATAAAATAGTATATTGTTATATACAGTTGGTATGATCATTGGGCAGAAGTTTGGGGTAAGGAGATGAAAATATATAAGATGGAGTAGTTGACTTTAAAGAGCACTTGAAAATCACAGAGAGAAAACTTAATTCAAAATATAAGCCAAATGATGTCAAAAAAAATTGTTGGTCCAAATTTTTATGCTTTATTAATGCAAATGACATGTTACAAAATGCAGGGTGTGACAGACCTACCCCCCTTACAAGAATCTCGTCCCCGAGATTCCTAAACTAGGTCTTAAAAGAGATCGGGATGCTCGGATCTAAGATAGTCTACACGTTCCCAGGTTGCTTCTGCTTCTGTGTGGTTCCTCCACTGGAGCTTGAAGTACTTGATGGTGCGGCTTTGCGTCTGTCGCTCTGCTTCATCCAGAATGCGAATGGGCCTCTCACGGTAGGTCAAATCAGGTTGAAGATGAATGGCTTGGTGATCGACATCCCTGTAGAGATCAAGCTTGTCCGGAACTTGGAGGCACTTCCGGAGTTGTGACACGTGGAATACGTTGTGCACATCGGATAGCTTAGGTGGTAGTTCCAACTGGTAAGCCACTTCTCCTCGTCGGTCGGTGATCTTGAAGGGGCCAATAAATCTTGGTGCAAGTTTCCCCTTAACGTGGAAACGCTTGGTTCCCTTCAGAGGAGTTACTCGCAGGTACACATGATCTCCAACACGAAAACTCATAACTCGGCGACGAGTGTCAGCATAGCTCTTCTGCCTTGATTTGGCGGCCTTCAAACATTCTCTGACTAGTTGGACTTGCTCTTCTGCTTCGCGGAGAATATCTGGTCCAAAGACTAGCCCTTCTCCAGTCCCTGACCAGTTGAGGGTTATGCGACACTTGCGTCCGTACAATACCTCAAATGGTGCCATCTGAAGGCTCGACTGATAGCTGTTGTTATAGGAGAACTCAGCAAAAGGAAGGCAATCTTCCCACTTGGCTCCATATGCCAAGACACAGGCTCGGAGCATGTCTTCGAGAATTTGATTTACTCGCTCTATCTGACCTCCGGTTTGCGGGTGAAAAGCGGTGCTGAAAGACAACTTGGTTCCCAAGGCTTCTTGGAATCTTTTCCAGAACCTTGAAGTAAACTGGGTGCCTCGATCTGACACAATCTCCTTTGGAACACCATGGAGGCTCACGATTCGATCGATATAGAGGCTGGCCAACTGGTTTCCATTGTAGGTTGTTTTGACGGGAATGAAATGGGCTACTTTGGTCAAATGTTCTACTACGACCCAGATGGAGTCATGTCCTTTATTCGACCTTGGTAATCCAGTAATGAAATTCATTACGACTTGATCCCACTTCCACTCAGGAACGTTGAGTGGTTGGAGCAATCCAGCGGGTCGCTGATATTCAGCCTTGACCCTTTGGCACACATCACACTTTGCAACATAGGTGGCAATCTCTCTTTTCATCCCGTGCCACCAGAATCTTTCCTTCAAGTCTTGATACATCTTGGTTCCTCCGGGGTGGATGGAATACGGAGTGTCGTGGGGTTCTTGCAGGATCAAATTCTTCAACTCCATCTTGTTTGGTACGCAGATGCGGCCTTTGTATCAAACAATCCCGTGCTCGTCCTCGGAGAATCCTGGGGCCTTGCCTAGCTTCATCTTCTTCTTCATGCCTTCAATGCTTGCGTGCCCACCTTGTGCTTTCTTGATTTCGTCCATCGGGGTTGGTTTGACATCTAGATGGTCTAGAAATCCATGGGTGACCAATTCCAAACTGAAGCGTTCCAGCTCTTCAAACAGGGCTCGCTGCCTTCTTTGAATTATGGCATTCAGGGAGCAAGCCTTTCTGCTTAAGGCATCGGCTACCACGTTAGCCTTCCCGGGGTGATATTGAACACTGAGGTCATAATCCTTGATTAGTTCCAACCATCTTCGTTGTCTCATGTTTAATTCCTTCTGGGTGAAAATATACTTCAGACTTTTGTGGTCTGTGTATATCTCACATCGTTTCCCTAGGAGGTAATGTCGGCATGTCTTCAAGGCATGAACTACTACTGCTAACTCAAGATCGTGAGTAGCGTAGTTCTCTTCATGAGGTCGTAGCTGTCTTGAGAGGTAAGCTATGACTCGTCCTTCTTGCATCAGAACGCTTCCCAATCCGGTTCGAGAGGCATCACAATATATCACGAACTCTTTGTGAATATCCGGTGTTGCCAGAACACGGTGGTCAATCTCTTCTTGAGCTCTTGGAAGCTTTCTTCGCATTTTGGCATCCATTCGAACTTCTTGTCCTTCTTCAGGAGTTGAGTCATTGGTCGGGCAATGCTAGAGAATCCTTCCACGAATTTGCGGTAATAGCCCGCAAGTCCGAGGAAGCTTCTGACTTCCTTGACGGTCTTTGGAGATTGCCATTGAGTCACAGCTAAGATATTCGCGGGATCAACTGACAATCCTCCTTCGGTCAAGACATGACCTAAGAATCCAACTTTATGCTGCCAAAACTCACATTTGATGAATTTGGCATATAGTTGGTGCTCTCGAAGCTTGTCTAGGACCATCCTCAAATGTTGCTTGTGCTCTTCCTCCGTCTTCGAGAAGACAAGAATGTCATCAATGAAGACAACAACAAACTTGTCCAAATATTCCATGAAGACTTTATTCATGAGATACATGAAGTATGCTGGGGCATTGTTTAATCCACAAGACATGATCGTGCACTCGTACATGCCATATCTTGTTACAAATTCCGTCTTCGGAATATCTTGGGGTCTGATCTTCAGCTGGTAGTACGCAGATCTGAGGTCGATCTTGGAGAACACCTTGGCTCCGTTGAGTTGATCAAAAAGATCTTCGATCTTGGGAAGTGGATACTTGTTCTTAATTGTAACTTCATTGAGGGAACGGTAGTCAATGCATAAGCCGATGGTACCGTCCCTTTTTGCCACAAACAGAACAGGCGATCCCCAAGGGGAGGCACTTGGGCGAATAAATCCCTTCCTCAGCTGCTCTTCTAGTTGCTTCTTCAACTCGGCTAATGCTTCCGCTCCCATCCTATAAGGCTTCTTATAGATGGGCCCTGCCCCGGGCATGAGCTCGATGATGAACTCAATGTCACGGTCAGGGGGCATTCCCGGTAGCTCATCTGAAAAGACATCAGGGTACTCGCATACTACCGGCACTTGCTCCAGTCCAACTTCAGACAGACAGTTGACTTGAGTGGGTTGAGCAGGAGAGGAGTTGGAGGCAAACTTAACTTCAACTACTTGGTCATTGGTCACGGTGACAGTCCGATTGGCACAGTCTAATAAGCCTTGGTGCTTGCTGAGCCAATTCATGCCTAGGATCACATCCAAGCCTTGTGATCTCAGGATGATAAGGTCTGCTAGGAAATCTACCCCGTTAAGGACGATACTGACTCCCTTACAGCCTATCTTGGCTATCATCTCTCCTCTGGGGGTTTGTACCACCATGGGGTTATTCAGGGGTGTAGGGGTCATGCCACTTTTTAATGCAAATCTTTGAGTGACAAATGAATGCGTGGCTCCAGAATCAAACAAGACAGTTGCAGGTGCTGAGTTGACAAGGAATGTACCCAGCACGACATTCGGGTCTTCCTGGGCTTCTTCAGCAGTGACGTGATTCACACGCCCCTTCCCATGGTTGGGCGGGTTCCGAGGAGCTTGGTTCCTTAGTGGCATCCCGCGGCCTTGTCCTGGGTTCTGCGCATTGGGGCGCGGGGCATCGGGCTTCTTGTTGGGGCACACCTTAGAAATATGTCCTGACTGGCCACAACCAAAGAAAGTGACTTGGTTTGGGTTGTTGATCTTGTTGCCACCACTGTTATTGGGGTTGAAAGTTGGCCTTGGGTTGGCATACTGCTGAGGCTGATAGTTGGTGCAAGGCGCGGGAGCTCTTGGCTGCTGATAGGTTGGCTTGACCGGGGCTGGCTGCCACGGGCGAGGCTTCTGGTTGCTGGAACTTCCCTTGGTGATCATCCTGCGCTTGCGAGTGTCTTCCAGAGCACGCCGCTCGTCTTCAAGCATGAGTGCTTTGTTCGCCAGATCAGGAAAGGTTGGACAGTCACACACGACAAGCAAGTACTGCAGAGTCTGATTGAGGCCTTCCATGAAGTGCTCCCTTTTTGCAGCATCTGTGCTGACATCTTCAGGGGCATACCTTGACAGAACACTGAACTTCTGCATGTACTCCTTGACAGTGCCACTTCCTTGCTTCAGGGATCGAAACTCACGCTTCTTGATAGCCATGATTCCGGAAGGAATGTGGGCCTTGCGGAATTCTGCCTTGAAGTTATCCCAAGTGATGTCTTGCCCATCATGCATGACCTTGAATACATCCCACCAAGCTCTTGCAATCCCCCCGAGGCAGTGGGCAGCGTAGGCCACGTTCTCACGATCTTCGGTGCAGCCGACTAGTTCAAGCAAGTCCTCAATGGTGCGGACCCAATCGTCTGCATCTAGGGGTTCAGCAGTCTCGATAAAGGTTGGCGGTGCATGCCTCTTAAACTCTGCCAACGTGGAACGTCCATTGCCATTCCCCGCCGGCTGGCGGTTGTTGGTGACAGCTTGAGCAATCATCTGGAGGGCTGCGGTGTTGGCTTGGCGTTCCTCTCGGAAGGCTTGGAGAAGCTGAGCCATATCCATGTTCGAGGGAGGTGCTGGAGCTTGGTCGTGGGTTTGGTCTTGGTCGGCCTCTGCTTGGGCGGATGCTCCGGCTTCGAGATGCTGGGTAGAGGTACCAGTACGAGTTACAACAGGCATCCTGTTGGAGCGGTAAAGGTTTCATGATTTGGAATGAAGGGGGAAAGCAATGAAGTTGGGTGCCTAGTAAGGAGGTGTGTGTGACACTAATTTATTTTCATGCAAGGGCCGAACGGGCCAAACACATTCATTAAAATCCAAATGGGTGATACAGTCGTTTACACATTCCCGAAGGGAAGATATGACGTGCATCCAAACACAACAAAAGCAAACACTAGATGGCTTCATATGAACCATACAAGGAATCGACTTCGCATAGGGGTTACACGACCTATCCTACTGTAGAGGTCACGAGCTGGCATATCCGAGTTGCAAATGATGCCTAAGCGGCGGAATGCTCGGTCGTGTATTCTGGTTCAACTGGGTCTTCCTCCTTGTCTTCATCTGTCTGGGCCCCCTTATCACTTGAGGGTGTGGGGGAGTGGAGGAGTTGGATACGGCGGTGTTTTGTCGGTGGTGCAGGTAAAAGTTTGCGATATTCCCTTGCCGTCATACGGCGTCGCTGGGGTGGTTCTTCATCCTTGGAAGATACATCTCCTGAGGGCCTTCCGCCTCGATACACGATAGCGGGTTGCCCGGGAGGCGCACCTTCCTTCTTGATCCTATCCGTCTTCTCTTGTGCTCAACGAAGAAGTGCCTTGGTCTTGTGGAGTTCTTCTCGGAGTTTCATCGATTCCGAGGCCAAATCTTGTGCCAAGCTATCGGCACAAAGGCTAAAATAGGTCTGGAATCGAAGGGGAAGTACTTCCTTCAGTGGAGGGGCTTGCGCGCTGCTTTCATCTTCACCTTCCTTTCGGTAAGGCAAGAAGCGGGTTGTCATCTTGGCTGCCATCTCCGGAAGAAGTTCTCGGAGTCGGGTTAGTGCCTTGAGTGCAGCAGCCTCAACAGCGAGGGGTAGTGTTGCCATCTGGGGTCCCTCGAAAAACCAACTTGCGGGAGGATCATTTGCCTTCACGATTACTTCCACATGGTATTCCACCTCAGTGTCGTTAACCCAATGCTCATGGTAGGTGAGGATGGGTGCTCGGTGGAACTGGTACTCCTGGAGGCTATCCTCGAGAAGCAAGGGGAACCCAGTTGTCAGGTGCTCTTCAGGTACAGCGGCCATCTACAAATGTTGAATAGGAGAGGTTAATAAGCTGATGATATCTCAGGTTTGGTAAGGTTTAGAAAAGAAGAGAGGTTCAAAAAGTTTATGAAAAGGGTCTCATCCTAACTAACGCCCATGCTAACTAAGGTTTCCTACAGTCGGGATGGCTCTGATACCAACTCCGTGGGGACCCCGACTTGAGAGTCGAGATCACCAAATGCACGTGTACAGTGATCCCAGAGATCAATGCTCACTGAACACACAGAAGCTGAATAACAAGAGTCTTACATCCATACATACCGTCTTACACAAATTATGACCATTATGGCCAAGTCTTACATAGATAAAGCCTCATGGGCTGAATAGCAAATAAACTCGAGTAGCGGAAGTCTTCGTAGATAAGTATAACCCATGCCATCTGCCTTAACCCTACATGCATTCTGACTGGGGAAGTGTCCTAGTTCGCATGTTCGCCTCCATAGAATTCTTCTTCAAATTCTTGCTCTTCCATGCCTGGCCAATTAAATAACCAGTGGCAAGCCAATGAGTACTTTGAATGTACTCGCAAGCAACCCATGTTTTTTGAACAAGTATGACAAGGTATGAAATAGTACTAGATAGGATATGTTTGCAAGAAAACAAAATTTGTGAGTGCAATGACATGAGCTATCTGAGGCATGCATCATAGGAAATATAGGTTACATATATCAACATCGCCAAGTTATGATCTCTTCCATCTTTTCAAGTCCTTTTGACTTAAATCAAACGGAGCTTTCACATACACACACACACACACACACACACACACACACACACACACACACACACAGGGTTTCACAAACATTGGACGTAGCCCAAGAGCGGTTACCCAACTGTCCTTGACCGTGGACACGGCTATTCGAATAGTTTTATACTCTGCAGAGGTTGCACACTTTACCCACTAGATCCGGGGAACTTCCGTGTGATCCACGACCCGCGGTACCTCAAGTACCCGGGGTAAGCACCCGATCACTATCTTTCCCTAGACGACACTAACATGGAGTCCACTCGATTGGTAGCAATCCCCGTGCCCACCATTGCAATCTTCACAAAGTAGGCGATCTCCTTGCCCTTACAAACTTCTTGGTTCAACTCCACATCTCGATGACGGAGGCTCCCAAGCGACACCTAACCAATCTAGGAGGCACCACCCTCCAAAAGGTAATAGATGTTGTAGATGATGATGAACTCCTTGCTCTTGTGCTTCAAATGATAATCTCCCCAACACTCAACTCTCCTCACTGATATGGCTGTGGTGGAAGAAAGGATTGAGTGGAAAGCAACTTGGGAAGGTTAGAGATCAAGTTTCATATGGTAGGAGTGGAGCAACTTGATCTCAACACAAGGGTAGGTAGTTCTCTTCTCAGAAATGTAAGGTAGGAGTGGTAGTTCTTTCTGATGGCTCTCTCCACGAATGAAGAGGGGGTGGAGGGGTATATATAGCCTCCACACAAAATCCAACCGTTACACACATATTTGAGCAATCTCGGTGGGGCCGAAGTGGACAACTCGGTGAGACCGAAAGTTCAAATAATGTGAACGTTGGGGTTTTCGGTGGGACCGAAAATACCATCTCGGTTAGTCCGATTTGAGCAAAGACAGGAGTTTGCCAGTTTCAGTGGGACCGACTTCATCATCTCGGTGACACCGATTTGATGACAGAAGGTTACAGAAGCTTGGCAGCCCATGTTTCGGTGAAACCGATTTCAAACTCGGAATATCCGATTTTTCTAGGGTTTGGCTTATGGCTGAGGTGGTTCATCTCGGTGTGACTGAGTTTGGAATATCGGTGGGACCGAGATTACTTATGAGTGTATTTTGTAGTGAAAGTTGCTGATAGTTAAAGGAGATATATCACTAAGCACTTGAGCAACCAGATCATCAACATAACCTCATCCCCTTTTAATAGTATTGGCTTTTCCTATGGACTTAATGTGATCTTGGATCACTAAACCAAAAATGGAGTCTTGAGCTTTTGCCAATGCTTGCCTTAGCATTTTGAGGGGTCCACTTCTTCAGTCATTGCCATACCCATATCACTGAACTTCTCTGAAATGATTCTCAAGTAACTATTAGTTCAATGATATATATGTTGTTATTAATTGCCAAAACCACCCGGGGATTAGTTGCACTTTCAATCTCCCCCTTTTTGGTAATTGATGACAACATATAGATCAAAGCTTCGACAAGAGATATAATCAATGAATAATATCGTCGCTTTGAGAAGTATGTGATAAGCAAGAGCTCCCCCTAAATTTGTTCATTATTTAAGATTTGCGTTTGAATGCAAATGCACAATCGATTAGGATCATGGGTCACTCTTCCATGTCACATACATCTTGGTGGAGCGCACAAAATGATAAGAATGAACAGCATGCACCCAAACACCAAGACAAGAGTAAATAGCCATACAAGATAGGAAAAGCATATGATAAGCATTAAGCACACATTAAAGCATAGTATGACCAAGCACTCATTAAGGTAGCATCAAACGGAGTATCAAGCACACTGAAAGTTTCGAAAACCAAAAGTATCTCAAAGAAACCGCAAAAGAACGAAAGAGCACTCTCTCTCTCGAAGCCCTATGATCTATACAATTTCTCCCCCTTTGGCAACAAGTTACCAAAAAGTTCGAAAAAGCATAGAGCTAAACGTCACTGGGGACTCTGCTGGCGGCTCCCGTCTGGGTTGATGTCGGAGTAGATATGACGGCATCGGCAAAGACTTCAGCTGATGTCTGTGCTGGAGGAGTGGATACTGGAGCTGTAGCTGGAGTAACTGCTGGAGCTGTAGGAGGTGCTGAAGTTGTAGTCCTGGTGTCAGTCACTGGAATAGCAGCTGATCGGGATCCTTTGGGAACCGGAGCAGTCTGTCGCTGAGAATCCTGGACTAAGTCATCCTGCATGAGCTCTGCCTTGTCCTGCTTTGCTTCCTCCATGTCTGCCTCAAGCTTGTTGACGGTCACCTGAATTTCAGTCAGCTTCACGTCCAGAGCGTGGATCTTCTCGTCAACAATCCTCTCTAGGCTCTCCTGAGACTGTTCAATGCTGGCCAGGCGTTGTTCAATCCTTTGGGTAGCTTCAAGAATCTGCTCTCCGAAACTCTTTGGTTTAGCTGCTGCTGCTTCCTTGTCAGCCTTGGCTTTCTTAGCAGCTTCGATCTTGGCTTGACCTTCGACAGATGTAGGATCCTCCTCGTCCATCACAACAACATTGTCTTCATGCTCTAGCTACAGGGGTAGATGTTTCCTATCCAACAAGAATTTGCCTGTGCCAAACTTGGCATTGATAAGCATCTGAATCTGTGGGGCAAATCCACATGACCTTTTCTGGTCAGCTGCAGTCCTCTTAATGGTCTCTACCATTAAGTCCATCACCTTGAAAGGTGCCTTCTCATCAAGTATATGCAGCATGTTGATAGAATATCCTCTGATCATGCGATGATCTCCAGACTTGGGCATCAAGGTATGCCTCAGAATAGTATTAGTGGTAGGTAAACCTGCCTGGAGATGGTAGACTGAGCCGAGCTTCCATACTTCCAAATCTGCTGCGGGGATCTCCTTGTACATGTTCTTCATGGAATCATGATTCTTCTTTGGAATCCCATAGACATCAATATCATCTTCTCGCTTCACTGGAGCATTCAGAATTTCTGCCCATTCTTCAACAGAAGAAGAGAACCTTTGACCTTCAGTCATCCAGGTGATCTTCCCATCAGGATAGAAGTGAGCTGTGGCATAGAATTGCATAATCATCTCATCGTTCCAACTGGTCAACTTCTGACCTACAAACTCTGCAACTCCACATGCAGTGAAGCTTTCATGCACATGTGGAAAGAAATCTCTGTGCTCTTTGCTGTCAATGTATTCCCAGTCAACGTATCTGGTGTCTGTGACTATGGGCTTCTTGTCCATCAGCACGGTCTCATAGAAGTCCTGCTGCTCTCTGGTGTGAAATCTGGGATCTACAGCAGTTCTTCTCCTCACGGCATATGGGTCAGCTTGTCTCCATAGCCTGAGACCTCTATCTTTCCTTGCCTTCATATCCTCGGCTTGAGGATGAGCATCATTGTGAAGTGGCAGTTTTGGACAGAGTTTCAGCAACACTTGTCCTTCCTCATCAGACTCAGCTGGTGGCACATCATCCTTGTTCTTCTCAGATGCAGGAATGTTTCTGGTAGTCCTCTTGGGCTTGGCAGCAGGCTTTGCTGGAGCTGCCTTAGCTTGAGCAGATTTCTTGGGCTTTGAAGTGGCTCCGGCCTTAATGGCATCACCCATGAGCTTCTGCTTCTGAGGAGCAGGCTGGGGTGCTTCTTCTTCTTCATCCTCGACTGCTGCATCTTCATGAGAATCAGTATACACTACCCTCTTTCTCTTGGAGGTTTTCTTCACTTTGCTTGGAGCTGGCTCTCCCAAATTTAGCTTTTTGGCAACAGTTGATTGCTTGACTTTGTTGGTGCCCTTCTTTGACTGCTGACCTTGTTGCTCTTTGGCAACAACCTTTCTCTTAGGCTTGGAGGTCACCTCTTCCTCAGCAACGAAATCAGAATCCTCATCATCGGAATTCTTCTCCTTTCTGGCTCTGGTGGCTGCAGGAGGCAAGCCACTAGGTGTACTCCTCTCACCCATCATCAAATGGGCTACTAGCCTCAGGACTAGTGTCTGCCTCAGGAATGTCTGCAATAGATGACTCTGACCTGTTCTGACTGTCACTGGCATCTGACATGGCTGACAACCTGTGAATAGATAAGGTATAGGCAGAGAAGAAGAGTTATCACAAACTGCAGAAGTTTTTTAAAAAAAATGAGTTCAAATTTTGGTTTTAAGTTTTCACAAAAGACATTTCGGTCAAACCGAGTTTTGAGTTTTGGTGAATCCGAAGTGTTAAACAGAAGCTTTTCACACCACTTTCAGTTTGACCGAAGTGGGTTTCGGTCCTGCCGATAACACTAGGGTTTCACAGAAATTACATTTCGGTCACACCGATTTGCACAACTCGGTTGGACCGAAGTGTGCAGTGCAATGGCCAGAGGCCAAATCGGTCACACCGAAATTCTAAAATCGGTTTTACCGAGATGTGTTCTGAGGAAACCTAACCCTAAAAATTTTACTCGAATCTAGTTCGAACGAACCAATCTGGTGTAAAGGAAGATTTCAATCGTGGCCAGATATTGGGCAAACCAAACGTGCATTGAATCGGAGATGGGAGCACGAGTGGGATCAAGACTCACCCTAACTTGGTGGAGTCTCTCTACGGCGGCAACGGTGCGGAGGAGAAGGCCGTTGACGGCGACGGAGACCTGCGGCGAGGGCGCACAGGCGACGACGGCGACGATCCGGAGATCAAGGCGACGGCAGCAGGGGATGTGGGGCGAAAACGTTTGAAGGAGTAATCAACGCGCGCTGCCCTCAGTATATATATCCCTTTGCTGTCGGTGGGACCGAGTTGAAAAACTCGGTGGCACCGAGATGGATAACTGCCAGGCAGTTATGCATTTCGGTCACGCCGAAACTCGGTTTCACCGAGATGAAACCTAGATCAGTCTAAATGCTTTCGGTTTGACCGAGTTTGAGTGAGTTGGTCTGACCGAAATCACTTAGAAGGTTTTGGAGGTTAGCCCTAGACGGATCGGTGGCTCCGAGTGCTCCTCACTCGGAGGGTCCGAAAATGACTTGTTCAAAGTTTGTGATTAAAGCATGAATAGAATTTGAGACAAGAAAGCATAGATAGCTAGGGGAGGTACTTAGGCATTCTTGTCCATCCATTTGGTCAGAAAAATCAAAACAACCAAAACAACAAATGGATGTCCTCGAATGGATAAAATCATGCATTCGACATGCTCACACAATAAGATAGCAAATGAAATATGTGTCAAACATGCACAACCAAAACTCTAGCTACTAACACACAATTTGTCGATGACTAGGTCATCTTTATATGAGTATTTTGACTTAGGAGCCAAATGAGAACATTTGATCATAGGTCATACTCATCGTTTAAGCACAAGTGGGGTTACCACTTTTACATAAAGCATTGATGTGTTCACATCATTTGAAGATGCTTTAGCTCAATTTTTTAGAGCAAAGCTCCCCCTAGATGTGAGAACCCCTTTTAAAGGGTCAAACTAACCTTGGATTGTCGTAAAAGACTTCATGTAGATGTTGAAGATGTGGATGCTCAATGTTGATGAAGATCATCAAGAGTTGGGAGCTATCCTTTGGATTAGGGCACTTTCAATACCTACATGGGTTAGTCCCACAAGGAACAAACAAGGATATCCATGGACATAGATTGAAGTTCACAATAGATGATGTCCATGAAAACAATGATTACCTTGTCCCTTGACTTACCAACAAGAGGGTTTGTGACTCCATGAACTAGTGCATGATGTGGAAGTTGATTGCACAAGTTCTTCGCCAAAATGAATGTGAGTGAAGTATGTTGGCGGAGTCACCCTCAAGAACTTTCTAGTTCTTCTTCTTCGGGATCCACATCATCTTGATGGGAATCCTTGGGGTTGTAGTTGAGCTTGACGAAGTAGAACTTGATGTTTCCTTGGGAACCCACTTGACCATGGCTTGAGGTGCTTCAATGAATGCATAAATCTCCTCTTGAAGCTTGTCCTTGGCTTTTAGCTTGTGGTCTTGTGGTGGAAGGTCATCTTGAGCTTGTTCCACATTGGAAGAAGTAGGATCATACTTCTCCTTTTGAGAAACAAACTGTGGAGTAGGATATTGACCTTCTTCCCACTCAACACCTTCAGCGTTGAACTTTCGCTCAAAACCAATCCCTTGATTCTTCCGGTGCCTTCCTTGCTTGCGAACAATTTCCTCAAAGTTCTTGCTTCCGGCAAGACTCTTGTAGACACCTTTCTCTATGATCCCTTTCAATAAACTATTCTCTTGCTCAAGTGTAACTTGGCTTGAAACATTGTTAGTGGAATCAAGAGAACTACTAGAAGCAACAATATTAGATTTAACATGGTTATTGTTACTACTAGAGGAAGAATTTTTCTTGTGCTTGTCATGCTTAGTCTTAATAGGTGGCAAGAAATTAGACAAGAGAAGTCGTTTGGCAAGATATGAAGAACTCTTCTTTCGAAGATCGTCATTGATCGCTTTTAGAAACTCATGTTCTTGCTCTAGAGTGAGCTTCTCGAAGCGTAGCTTCTCATGAGATCTTAGGAGCTCTCTATGATCTTCTTGAGTTGTTTCATGAGCTAACTTAAGAATGTTTAGTTCTTTAGTTAGACGCTCAATCTCCTTCATAGCATTGTCATTCGACTCTTCTCGACTATAAAGACTACTAGCATTTTCATCGTTACTAGGCTCACTAGATTTATCATGCAAGAGCTCATCTTCACCAAGCAAGTCATCCTCATCACTATTGAAGTCAATGAATTCAGGGTGTGATACCTTGGGGCCTTTAGCCATGAATCATCTTCCAATTCCCTCATTTGGTGAATCAAATATGTCGTAGGAGTTGGAGTTGGAGGATACGAGAGCAAGACCGGCAACACCTTCATCTTGACTGTAGTCGGAGTCGGAGTGATGGCTTCCATCGGATTGATTGTCGGAGTCGGAGCCGGAGACCCATTCACCTACATGAGCTTGATGTCTTCTTCTTGTGTAGCTCCTTGATGACTTGTCTTTCCTCTCCGAATCCTTGCTTCTCCGAGAGGGTCTTCGTTCATAACGATCATCTCTACTCCTTCTCTCTTTCCGAGGTGACTCATCTCTTGATCTTCTTCTTGGAGATTCTTCTCTTCTCTTGTGGGGAGCCGTACACTCATTTGAGTAGTGTCCGGGTCTTCCACAATTGTAGCAGTTTCGATCACGACTAGAAGATCTCTTTTCATCATATGATCTAGACTTTGAGCTTCTCTCTTTGCCTCTATACTTGTAGAATTTGTTGAAGTTCTTAACCATTAGGCTTATCTCTTCATTGGAAACTAACTTGTCACTTGAGGTTGTGGGAGCATCACTTGTAACTTTGTAAGCACCACTTGACTTGTTGTGAAGCTCTTCCTTATCCTTAAGTGTCATCTCATGAGCAACAATTCTTCCAATGACTTCGGTTGGCTTGAGAGTCTTGTAGTTTGGCATCATTTGGATCAAAGTGCACACGGTGTCATACTTTCCATCCAAAGCTCTTAGAATCTTCTTGATGATGAATCGGTCGGTCATTTCTTCGCTTCCTAAGCCGGCAATCTCATTTGTGATGAGAGCTAGCCTAGAGTACATTTCAGCGACTCCTTCACCATCCTTCATCTTGAACTTGTCAAGTTGACCTTGAAGAATATCTAGCTTTGATTCCTTCACAGACTCGGTACCTTCGTGCATTTCAACCAAAGTATCCCAAATCTCTTTAGCATTCTCAAGACGGCTGATTTTGTTGAACTCCTTGGGACACAAAGCATTGAAGAGAATGTCACAAGCTTGAGCATTGTTTTGCAACATCCGCAACTCTTCCGGTGTAGCTTCGTGATCCGGAACTTTTCCTTCCTCGAAGAATTCACCTTGCATACCAACACAAATAATGCCCCATGCGGCTGGGTTATGACCAAGAATATGCATTTTCATTTTATGCTTCCAACTAGCAAAATTTGTACCATCAAAGTAAGGACCTCTACGAAAATTACCCTCACTAGACGCCATACTCTCCTAGGTTGTGAAACCAAGCTTATGGAGTCCAATGCAATGGAAACCAATACAATGGAGACCAAAGCTCTGATACCACTTGTAGGATCGAAAGTATGTCTAGATGGGGGGTGATTAGACTACTTGTAAATATAAAAATTCTGCCTTTTGATCAAGAACAGTTTTTGGCAGATTCACAATTATGATCAAGTTAAGCATCACCCTACACATGCAATTCTAGAGTATAGGCAGCGGAAAGTAAATTGCACATGTAGTAAAGAGAGGTGGAGAAGAGCAAACGCAATTTGGAGACGCGGTGATTTTTCCCGTGGTTCCGATAGGTGGTGCTATCGTACATCCACGTTGATGGAGACTTCAACCCACGGAGGGTAACGGTTGCGCGAGTCCACGGAGGGCTCCACCCACGAAGGGTCCACGAAGAAGCAACCTTGTCTATTCCATCATGGCCTACGCCCACGGAGGGCTAGCCTTACTCGGGGTAGATCTTCACGAAGTAGGCGATCTCCTTGCCCTTACAAACTTCTTGGTTCAACTCCACATCTCGATGACGGAGGCTCCCAAGCGACACCTAACCAATCTAGGAGGCACCACCCTCCAAAAGGTAATAGATGTTGTAGATGATGATGAACTCCTTGCTCTTGTGCTTCAAATGATAATCTCCCCAACACTCAACTCTCCTCACTGATATGGCTGTGGTGGAAGAAAGGATTGAGTGGAAAGCAACTTGGGAAGGTTAGAGATCAAGTTTCATATGGTAGGAGTGGAGCAACTTGATCTCAACACAAGGGTAGGTAGTTCTCTTCTCAGAAATGTAAGGTAGGAGTGGTAGTTCTTTCTGATGGCTCTCTCCACGAATGAAGAGGGGGTGGAGGGGTATATATAGCCTCCACACAAAATCCAACTGTTACACACATATTTGAGCAATCTCGGTGGGACCGAAGTGGACAACTCGGTGAGACCGAAAGTTCAAATAATGTGAACGTTGGGGTTTTCGGTGGGACCGAAAATACCATCTCGGTTAGTCCGATTTGAGCAAAGACAGGAGCTTGCCAGTTTCGGTGGGACCGACTTCATCATCTCGGTGACACCGATTTGATGACAGAAGGTTACAGAAGCTTGGCAGCCCATGTTTCGGTGAAACCGATTTCAAATTCGGAATATCCGATTTTTCTAGGGTTTGGCTTATGGCTGAGGTGGTTCATCTCGGTGTGACTGAGTTTGGAATATCGGTGGGACCGAGATTACTTATGAGTGTATTTTGTAGTGAAAGTTGCTGATAGTTAAAGGAGATATATCACTAAGCACTTGAGCAACCAGATCATCAACATAACCTCATCCCCTTTTAATAGTATTGGCTTATCCTATGGACTCAATGTGATCTTGGATCACTAAACCAAAAATGGAGTCTTGAGCTTTTGCCAATGCTTGCCTTAGCATTTTGAGGGGTCCACTTCTTCAGTCATTGCCATACCCATATCACTGAACTTCTCTGAAATGATTCTCAAGTAACTATTAGTTCAATGATATATATGTTGTTATTAATTGCCAAAACCACCCGGGGATTAGTTGCACTTTCAGCCCGCCTGTCATCCCTAACCCTGCGACAGAGGTCCGGTCAGCTCACCTGCGGAGATGCAGGGCACGGCGAGGTCGGGCGAGGGCACGGCTGGACTCAGCGACGAGTCGCCGTTCGGGTGGAAGTGGCTGCAGTCGCCGGGGAGGCCTGGTTCGCCGGCGGCGAGGTCACGCGGCGGAGGTGCTTCGGGTGGTGGTGGTTCCGGCCGTTTCAGGCAGCTACGGAGAGGGGAAACAAGGGGGGAAATGATCAGTGAGGTCTTGCGGTTGTAGATCGAGGGAGAGGAGCGGCGGAGAGGGCATGTACCCTAAGGTCGACGGCGACCCAAGGCGGCGGAGCTCGAGCTCGATCTCGAGCTCGGGCCCATCTGGAGAGGAGTGAGTGGCGTAGGGAGATGATTAGGTGTGTGAGAGAGCGAGTGGTGAGGAGAGGGAGGCGCGGGGCGTCCCTTTTATAGGCGAACGGCGGGGTGTCGTGGACCCGTGCGTCGGCGGGCTTCGGCTCATTGCCACAAGGCTCGGGAGGGGCTGGCGCCGTGTCTGGGGCGTTCCTGGATGCGGTCCAGAGCTGGGGAAAGGAAGAGAGAGCGCAGGGGGAGGCCAGGGCATCGCGCGTGTGAGAAAGCTCATTAGAGCTCTCGGGTGGCCGTCGCGCGTGCGAACTGGGGTGAGAGGAGGGAGAAGGAGGAGGGGGACGACCGGCTGCCGTGTCGTGGACGTCGAGGTGGCCTCGGGAGACACCATCCCAATGCACTAGGTGGTCGGGCACCTCGGGCAGGTCGCGGCTACAGTGCGGGAGCGCACTGTAGCGCGCTCGAGAGCGCCCATATGGCCGGCATGGCCGTGTCCCACGCGCTCTGGGCGCGGCCACCATGTCCATTGGCTCTAGGGGGGGTAAGCAATGTAGGAGAGACGTTGGATGCCAGGGAGAGCTTCTAGAAGAAGAGAGGGCTGAGAGAGAAAGGTGAAAGTTGTTGCCCATAATGTAAAATGGGGTTTTACCCCCCCCCCCCCTCAATTATTGAGCTGAGGCCAGGGAAGAGTTACTGGAGGTGCAAGGGGGCTTGGGGTAGCTGTGGTAAAAAGCCTAGCTCAAGGAGAACAAGGAAAGAGGTGAAAGTGGTAATTTTGGAAAATCACCTGAAGGTGTTTGATGTAGTTTTGAGCAATCAAATGATTTCCACTAGACATGAGACTTAACAGGATCAAATGGTATATAGAAATAGGGTGTTCCACCAAGTTTGGGCTCATTTGAAGAAGCTTGCCAATGTAACTTTGGTGAACCCTAGAAATCAACAGAAATGGATTTACCAAGTTTAAGTTAAGCAAATCATCCCTCCTTGATGCACCACTTGGTGTAGTGTCATCATTTGGGGTTATGATCATGCCCACAAAGTTTGAGCTCACAAGTAAAAAGTTGGTAATGTAAAGTTGTTCCAATTTGAATCTGAACAGAAATGGTTTTGGGGTACTCTGATCAAGTTACCCTTCTCCAAAACTTGTGCCATTTGGTCTAGATGCATTATTAGACCATTCTAGCATGTGTACCAAGTTTGAGAGCATTTCGACAAGTTTGGCAATGTAAAGTTGCTCAAACTTCAAAAATGGACAGAATGGTTTTGAGGGGTTTTGATGATGTTTTCTTGCTTCCCAAGGCATGGGGCTTGGCAAGATCATCAAACATGTCATATATGACATGATAGAATTTCCGTGGAATTTTTAGAGAATATTTCTTCAAAAGCTTGAAATATCCAGAAAGGGTTTTTGAGGGATTTGTCCAATATTTTGAACATGATCAAGTGTTGAAACTCTTATATATGGACAATATATGTCCTAAGAGTCTTCCTGAATTTTGGCAAATATTTTTGAAATAGTTAAATAATTTTTCCCTATTAAAGACCATATCTGGCCTTAAGAAAAGCTTTTTAAATCAAATAGGAAAATAAGTTTCAAAATTATATTTTTGTGGTTTATGAGAGTCCTATATCTACTAGGTTTCAAATATACTCTTTGATATATTTTTTTCACCCTAAATCAAACACTTGCAGTGCAAACCTCAATTCACGGGGTTTTGGAAAAACTAATTTTTGAAAAATACTTTTTGGCCAAATTATTTTTGTAAGCAAATACTATACTGTTATATACACTTGGTATGATCATTGGGCAGAAGTTTGGGGTAAGGAGATGAAAATATATAAGATGGAGTAGTTGACTTTAAAGAGCACTTTAAAATCACAAAGAGAAAACTTAATTCCAAATAAAAGCCAAATGATGCCAAAAAAATTGCTGGTCCAAATTTTTAAGCTTTATTAATGCAAATTACATGCTACAAATTGCAAGGTGTGACATCGTGCTAAAACTTGGTTCTCTTTTTTGCCTAAAAATAGTATTGATTCATGGAATAAGTGCACATATGCTTTTATCTCTAAGTATTTTCCTCCCGCTAAGATCATCTCTCTTAGAAAAAATATTATGAATTTTAAGCAACTTGATCATGAGCATGTTGCACAAGCTTGGGAGAGAATGAAATTCATGATACGTAATTGCCCTACACATGGTTTGAATTTAAGGATGATTATACATTTTTTATGCTGGATTAAATTTTGCTTCTAGAAATCTTTTAGATTCGGCCACGGGAGGCACTTTCATGGAAATCACTTTAGGAGAAGTTACTAAACTCCTAGATAATATTATGGTTAATTACTCTCAATGGCACACCGAAAGATCCACTAGTTAAAAAGTCCATGTGATTGAAGAGATTAATATTTTGAGTGGAAAGATGGATGAACTTATGAAACTATTTGCTAATAAGAGTGTTCCTTCGGATCCTAATGATATGCCTTTGTCCACGTTGATTGAGAATAATAATGAATCTATGGATGTGAATTTTGTTGGTAGGAATAATTTCGGTAACAATGCTTATAGAGGAAACTTTAATGCTAGGTCATTCCCTAGTTATTCCTCTAATAATTATGGTAATTCCTACAACAACTCTTATGAAAATTTAAATAAGATGGCCTCTTATTTTGAGACTAGTGTTAAAGAATTTATGAATTTGCAAAAGAATTTCAATGCTTTGCTTGAAGAAAAATTGCTTAAGATTGATGAGTTGGCTAGGAACGTGGATAGAATTTCTCTTGGTGTTGATTCTTTGAAACTTAGATATATTCCACCTAAGCATGATATCAATGAGTCTCTCAAAGCCATGAGAATTTCCATTGATGAGTGCAAAGAAAGAACCACTAGGATGCGTGCTAAAAAGATTGCTTTATGAAAGCGTGTTCTTCTAGTTTTCATGATAATAATGATGAAGATCTAAAAGTGATTGATGTGTCTCCTATTAAATCTTTGTTTTCAAATATGAATCTTGATAAATATGGGACTGGATATGAGTCAACTTTAGTTAAAAGGCGTCCCAATGATTCGGAGTTTTTAGATCTTGATGCAAAAATTGTTAAAAGTGGGATTGAAGAGGTCAAAACTTTACATAGCAATGAACCCACTATTTTGGATTTCAAGGAATTTAATTATGATAATTGCTCTTTGATAGATTGTATTTCCTTGTTGCAATCCATGTTAAATTCTCCTCATGCTTATAGTCAAAATAAAGCTTTTACCAAACACATCATTGATGCTTTAATGCAATCTTATGAAGAAAAACTTGAATTAGAAGTTTCTATCCCTAGAAAACTTTATGATGAGTGGGAACCTACTATTAAAATTAAGATTAAAGATCATGAATGCTATGCTTTGTGTGATTTGGGTGCAAGTGTTTCCACGATTCCAAAAACTTTATGTGATATGTTAGGTTTCCATGAACTTGATGATTGTTCTTTAAATTTGCATCTTGCGGATTCTATAATTAAGAAACCTATGGGAAGGATTAATGATGTTCTTATTGTTGAAAATAGAAATTATGTGCCCGTAGATTTCATTGTTCTTGATATAGATTGCAATCCCGCATGTCCTATTATTCTTGGTAGACCTTTCCTTAGAACAATTGGTGCAATTATTGATATGAAGAAGGAAATATTAGATTCCAATTTCCATTAAGGAAAGGCATGGAAAACTTTCCTAGAAAGAAAATCAAATTACCTTATGAATCTATTATGAGAGCTACTTATGGATTGCTTACCAAAGATGGCAATACCTAGATATATTCTTGTATCATGCCTAGCTAGGGGCGTTAAACGATAGCGCTTGTCCGGAGGCAAGCCAATTTTATTTTCTTTGCTTTTACTTCTGTTTAGTAATAAATAATTCATCTAGCTTCTGGTTAGATGTGGTTTTGTGTTTTAATTAGTGTTTGTACCAAGTAGAACCTTTGGGAAGACTTGGGTGAAGTCCTTGCTATCTAGCTGTAAAAAACAGAAACTTTTGCGCTCACGAGATTAGCTGCCATTTTTTACTGGAGAGTGCTTTTAAGTTAGTTCTTTTTGCAGATGATTAAGAGACAAATTCCTCACGTCCACCAATTTATTTCAGAATTTTTAGAGTTGCAGGAGTATTAGAAAGTTACAGATTGCTACAGACTGTTCTGTTTTTGATAGATTCTGTTTTTCGTGTGTTGCTTGCTTATTTTGATGAATCTATGAGTAGTATCGGGGGGTATGAACCATAGAGAAGTTGGAGTACAGTAGGTTTAACACCAATATAAATAAAGAATGATTTCAATACAGTACCTTAAAGTGGTGGTTTGTTTTCTTTTACTAACGGAGCTCATGAAATTTTTTGTTAAGTTTTGTGTTGTGAAGTTTTCAAGTTTTTGGGTAAGGATTTGATGGATTATGGAACAAAGAGTGGCAATAGCCTAAGCTTGGGGATGCCCAAGGCACCCCAAGGTAAAATTCAAGGACAACCAAAAGCCTAAACTTGGGGATGCCCTGGGAAGGCATCCCCTCTTTCGTCTTCGTCTATGGGTAACTTTACTTGAGACTATATTTTTATTCACCACATGATATGTGTTTTACTTGGAGCGTCTTGTATGATTTGGGTCTTTGATTTTTAGTTTACCACAATCATCCTTGCTGTACACACCCTTTGGGAGAGACACACATGAATCGGAATTTATTAGAATACTCTATGTGCTTCACTTATATCTTTTGAGCTAGATAGTTTTGCTCTAGTGCTTCACTTATATCTTTTTAGAGAACGGCGGTGGTTTTATTTTATAGAAATTATTGATCTCTCAAGCTTCACTTATATTATTTTGAGAGTCCTTTAGAACAGCATGGTAATTTTCTTTGGTTATAAAATTAGTCCTAATATGATAGCCATCCAAGATGGGTATAATAAAAACTTTCATATAAAGTGCATTGAATATTATGAGAAGTTTCATACTTGATGATTGTTTTGAGATATGAGGATGGTGATATTAGAGTCATGCTAGTAGAGTAGTTGTGAATTTGAGAAATACTTGTGTTGAGGTTTGCAAGTCCCGTAGCATGCACGTATGGTAACTATTGTGTGACAAATTTGAACCATGAGGTATTTCATTGATTGTCATCCTTTTGTGAAGGTCGGGATCGTGCGATGGTTAACTCTTACCAACCCTTCCCCTAGGAGCATGCGTGTAGTACTTTGTTTTGGTGACTTGTAGATTTTTGCAATAAGTATGTGAGTTCCTTATGACTAATATTGAGTCCATGGATTATACGTACTCTCACCCTTCCGACATTGCTAGCCTCTCTTGTACCGTGCAACTTTCGCCGGTACCATACACCCAGCATATACCTTCCTCAAAACAGCCACCATACCTACGTATCATGGTATTTCCATAGCCATTCCGAGATATATTGCCATGCAACTTTCCACGGTTCCGTTTATTATGACACGCTTCATCATTGTCATATTTCCAAGCATGATCATGTTGTTGACAACGTATTTGTGGCAAGGCCACCATGCATAATTTTTCATACATGTCACTTGTGGCACCCCGGCTCAGAGAAACCGGAAAGCCCCGTATTCCAGCCCAGAGATCAAGGAGAAGTCTTCTGGAATACGGCACTACTTAGCATAGAACAAACCAGCTTTCTTTTATTACACGAATACGAGTACAAGGTCTCTGATATTACAACGAATACCATCGACACGACGACACTACGCCTGCCACGGTTGCTTTATGCAAGCAGCAGAACAACATGATGCAGCAGAACAATGACGTTGGTGGTGAACTCCAATCCGCAAGGACTTTGGCTGGAACGTTTATCCTAGCTCACGAACACAGGAACAACAACAAACAAGCAAGCACTCCAGGCACGACCTGCAATCTGGCATGACACGCCAGGTCAGTACATTGAATGTACTTGCAAGCTCACAGTAAACCAAAAGCATTCAAGACAAACAACAGCATGACATTAGCATGCTAATTTAATTCATGAACACGATACTAATAGAAGAACATGGCATGCACAACTGACCATAATACAACTTAGCACAGGCATAGCATGATCATGATAATACTGCATGCAACCTGCTGATACTATCATGCACCAACTTACTCTGTTCGGGTTACCTCGAAACCACCACATGCATCACTTACCAACCACGGATATCACACGATCATGTCAGGATCAAATCAAGCTTGGTATAAACAATATCGTAGTAACCATTAAATGACCACAAGGAGCTTGATTTTTTACCCTCGATTCTCGCACAACATCACATATATCCAACAACTCGGTATTCTCGATACCACAGTGATCATTCCGGCGATCACAACCAACTTATCATCATAGAACCAGGGTTGTTATTAAGCACATTATTTTTATTACTGTTGACTCATAGTGTGACCGACACGAACTGGGACCTTATCCGCGGGCACGGCTATCGATAGATTTAGACACACACACTCTGCAGAGGTAGCGCACTGTACCCACACCACACAACCCATGGCCTCGCACTCCCATTCGGGTGGACCAACGGTGTTCCGACAAAACCGATCTACTGCCATGATACTCTCCCGGCCACTCCGACTCACTCCCCACTGGGATAGTCTTGGGTGGCCCCGTGTCTACCAAAGACACAACGACCACCGTCGTGGCCAAACGGTCCCAAATGGGGACCCGAGCTCAAAACAACAACAACAACAACGGGCACACAAGGTTATGTCCGCCTACCTGATCGGGGTAGCACGTGTCCATAACCTTCCCTCGTTGGAGGCACCGGCGAGAGGCATGACAATAGACCCAGTTAGGGCCTTCCCATAAAAGGCAAGTGTGGCTGCACTGGTCAGCTCGATTTGGTGGCACCATGACTCAGCCAACAGTTGTTCAAGTTCATTATTATCCGGTTAAACTTGAATGTAATAAGCTGAGTCATAACAAAACAACAGGATGCAACTATAATGCATGAACATGATATAAGAATGGAGGTGCAACATAATCATCAAGCATAACCATAATGAAATGTTTAACCAAATGAGCATGGCATACTGACGAGCATGAAAATCACAAGTATAACGCTACTCATGGCATACATGACTACTAGCACCATAAATAAATACCATGCAAGAGCATACTAGCATCAACAATAAATACCGTGCAAGAACATAGCAAGAACAGTACCAAGTAAGCATGTAACTAGCTAATTGCAACGGAACATGCATATCATGGTACAACAAGCATGCATCAAGACTACTGCTAGCAGGTACTTATACTACCAAGCATAACATGTGAACATGATAGTAACAAGTAGTACAAGTATCAGATCATAACATGACAGTGAACATGAAACCACGGGCATAACCGAAACAACGACAGCAGTAGCAAACAAGCAGACATACAATAGCAAACTTTTATTAAATATTCAAGTAGAAACCATGGCTACTGCATGACTATCATGCAAGTGGTTATTGTGGCTTGCCTGTGGTGGAAGAAATCACCGGGAAGAAGTGCGAGAAGTTCGTGGAAATAATCGCCGGAAACAATTCTCTCTCGGAGGGGGCTATTTACGGCAAGGCAAAATGGGCATTTTCAGAATGTTAACACCTGGTGAAAGTGATACCAATAGAACGGGCTCGACGAGACGAAGAGATGGGCTTTGGAATCACCTGATTTGGAGCTACGATCAAAAAGATATGAAGGGTTAAAGTTCAGGGACCTTTCTGCAAAAATATCATCACAAACAAGTCCCTGAATGGATAAGGCAGAAGCGCAAAGTTAGAAATACGCTTTATGTTTAAGAAAACGCATTCTGGGCTGAAACAGAGGGGAAATACGCTTACCCCACGCAACACGTACTTCTGGAAGTACGCTTCCACTTATCCCGCGTGGCAGTGGGGCCGGTCTCCTGGGTCACTTACAGGTGGGTCCCGCGTCTTATCCAAGTCAACAGTGGCGGGGCCTGGCTAGGTGACGCTTATAGGAGGGTCCCGCGTGCGTTGACTCCCTCCTCCTCGTCCTTTCTTCCTCCTCCCGACGGACAGAGGCAGTGGCGGGACTGCGCGGCGCCGGCGTCGGCTACCTCCGGCCATCTCCGGCGATGCTCTGGCCACCGGAGTGACCAGGACGACGAGCCGCACCCGCCGGAGGGGCCTGTCCAAGCCGGAGAGCATAGACGCGGGCGGAACGATGGACGCGGCGGAGGAAGGTCTCAGGTGGTGCTGGGCGCGCGGCCACAGGCCATCGGAGGAGTGGGCGAGGGTATGGGGAGGCTCACCGGTGCTTGGGTGGAGCTATGGTGGTAGCTGGGTGAGGAGGGAGAGCTCGGATGGCTCGGATTCGAGCGGACAGAGGCGGCAGCCATGGTGGTCGTGGGGAAGATGGAGAGCTCCTCCAGCTCAGTTAGGAGGCTAGGCGGGGATAGTGGACTACGGGGAGGCTGCTGGTGTGTTCGAACGGCTCGGGGGAGGCCTATATATAGGCGGGGAGGGGATGGCCGAGGGGTGTGCCGCCGTGCACGTCCGGTAGTCGCCCTGGCGCGCACAGAGCTCACGGGAGAGGGCGGGATCACGACGAGGGCGCTGCGGACGAGCCACAGTGTCGCACTATGCAGGAGGGGCCGAGGGCACGGGAGGGAAACGGTCGAACGCCGCTGAAGCTTGGTCGGCCACAATGCACTCGTGGGCACACGGTGATGAGCACCGACGGGGAAGCAGACGGAGGAGGCAAGGGGTCAGGGCGACACAGACGATCACAAGGAGGCTACTGGACATGGATGAAGGTCGAGACGAGGAGAGAACGGACGAGCACAACGCCGGGTTCGAGCCAGAGCACGCTTACTGCATGCCAGGGCGGTGGTCACCACGCGCACTGGTGCACACAGTGCAACACTGTTTGCCAAACGTTGTCTAGTGGTAAGATCGCCCAAGATAGGTTTACCCTGCGGTGGTAACTTGGTGAAAGGTGATATGGTTAAATGGAAATCTACCTTTGAAGTTTACTGCAATAAACTTGATCATGAAACAATGATCAACTGAGGTAAGATTGGAGGCAAACATGTTGTCTGGGGTGATTAGCTAAGGAAGAACTACCATACTGGGGAGTTTGGCAAGAAATGGACCAAGATTTAATATAGTTGCTTTGCAACTGCCAAACCTGATCCAGAAATAAGATGATGAAGTAGCACTCACTTGGAGTAACCACTTGAGCTGAATTTTGGTGTAGAGGGATTATTTGACCATATGGAGCTGCTGTAAAAAGCTCATGCCATTTGGAGTTACCAAAGTGGCACTTCCTTTACAATGCTCCATTTTGGCCAGTAACTTCGAAAATTTACTAAGGGTAAATGGGTAAGTGAATTGAGCCAAAACTTGGCGGAGGGCGTAGATGTAAACGTAAGAATATCCTGGTAAATTTCCAACTCAAATGAAGCAAGGTAAAATAGGGTTGCTTCACAAAGTGAAAATTTTACCAGAAAACAAGATTCGGAGCTGAGCTCACATAGATGATCTCCATGAGCTCTAATTTTGTAGAGACTCATGATTTGGTCAAATGAAGGATGTGTCCAAGTTTCATCTCATTTGGACATGCCTAGAATATACTTCCTTCACAAGGTTCCTTTTTGGATAGAAACTTTGGAAAATCATTGAAAAATATGCACTAGGCTAATGCGTGTGAAAATTGGTATAGGGCAATAATATGGACATGAAAAGATGTCCAAGAAGTTTGGAGTCAGTTGGGAAAAGATAAATAACACTTGCTTCACAAAGTGTCATTTAGGGCAGAATAGGAAAAGGAATATTGGAGGATTATTTTTTGAACATGGCAATGAAAAGTTTTGCCATAATTGATGAAGATCTGACCCAAAGAATTTATTAGAATTTATTTGGGAATTTTAGGAGTGACATAAATATAGGTTGCTTCACAACCTAGGGCAGGCAGGGTTTTTCCTTTAATAGAAAAAGGAATATTCCCTAGAAAAAGAAATTAGGGTTTGGTCAAGCAGTGGAGTGACATGATCTTGGCAAGGTTTTGGGAAAGATGCGCCACATGGGAGAGGAAATATAGATGATTTCCCAGGTGACAAGGCACATAATCACTCCAAAAAGAAAAACAAAGCAAAAACCAATAAATCAAAAGGAAAAAGAAAAGGGCCAAAAACCAGGCTGTTACATCACTCTTGATTCATTGCACATCCCGGTACACCGCCGGAGGCATTCATATAGAGTCATATTTTGTTCTAGTATCGAGTTGTAATCCTTGAGTTGTAAATAAATAGAAGTGTGATTATCATCATTATTAGAGCATTGTCCCGAAAAAAGAAAAAAGAAAAGAAAAAGAAAGGCCAAAAAAATAAGAAAGGCCAAAAAAAAGGAAGGCCCAACAAAAAAGGGACAATGCTACTATTTTTTCCACACTTGTGCTTCAAAGTAGCACCATGATCTTCATGATAGAGAGTCTCTTCTTTTGTCACTTTCATATACTAGTGAGAATTTTTATTATAGAACTTGGCTTGTATATTCCAACGATGGGCTTCCTCAAATGCCCTAGGTCTTCGTGAGCAAGCAAGTTGGATGCACACCCACTTAGTTTCTTTTTGAGGTCTCATACATTTATAGCCCTAGTGCATTTGTTAAATGGCAATCCCTACTCACTCACATTGATATCTATTGATGGGCATCTCCATAGCCCATTTATACGCCTAGTTGATGTGAGATCATCTTCCTCTTTTTGTCTTCTCCGCAACCACCACTCTATTCCACCTATAGTGCTATATCCATGGCTCACGCTCATGTATTGCGTGAAAGTTGAAAAAGTTTGAAAAAAATTGAAGTATGAAACAATTGCTTGGCTGAAACCGGGGTTGTGCATGATTTGGATATTTTGTGTGACGAAGATGGAGCATAACCAAAATATATGATTTTGTAGGGATAAACTTTCTTTGTCCATGTTATTTTGAGAAGACATAATTGCTTTGTTAGTATGCTTGAAGTATTATTATTCTTATGTCAATATTAAACTTTTGTCTTGAATCTTTCGGATCTGAACATTCATGCCACAATAAAGAAAATTACATTGAGAATTATGTTGGGTAGCATTCCACATCAAAAATTCTGTTTTTATCATTTACCTACTCGAGGATGCGCAGGAATTAAGCTTGGGGATGATTGATAGGTCTCCAACGTATCTATAATTTTTTATTGTTCCATGCTATTATATTATCTGTTTTGGATGTTTAATGGGCTTTATTATGCACTTTTATATTATTTTTGGGACTAACCTACTAACACAAGGCCCAGTGCAAATTGCTATTTTTGGCCTATTTCAGTGTTTCGCAGAAAAGAAATATCAAACGGAGTCCAAACGGAATGAAACCTTCGCGAGGATCGTTTTTTGAACAAACGCAATCCAGAAGACTTGGAGTACACGCCTGGGAAGCCACGAGGCGGCCACGAGGCAGGAGGGCGCGCCCAGGGGGGGTAGGCGCGCCCCCCACCCTCGTGGGCCCCTCGTAGCTCCACCGACATACTTATTCCTCCTATATATACTCATATACCCTAAAAACATCCGAGAGCACCACGAAATCCTAATTCCACCGCCGCAACCTTCTGTACCCGTGAGATCCCATCTTGGGGCCTTCTGGAGCTCCACCGGAGGGGTAATCGATCACGGAGGGCTTCTACATCAACACCATAGCCTCTCCTATGAGTTGTGAGTAGTCTACCACAGACCTTTGGGTCCATAGTTATTAGCTAGATGGCTTCTTCTCTCTTTTTGGATCTCAATACAAAGTTCTCCTCGATCTTCTTAGAGATCTATTCGATGTAATACTTTTTGCGGTGTGTTTGTCGAGATCCAATGAATTGTGGGTTTATGATCAAGATTATCTATGAACAATATTTGATTCTTCTCTAAATTCTTATATGCATGATTTAAATATCTTTGCAAGTCTCTTCGAATTATCAGTTTGGTTTGGCCTACTAAGATTGATCTTTTTTGCAATGGGAGAAGTGCTTAGCTTTGGGTTCAATCTTGCCGTGTCCTTTCCCAGTGACAACAGGGGCAGCAAGGCGCGTATTGTATTGTTGCCATCGAGGATAAAAAGATGGGGTTTATATCATATTGCATGAGTTTATCCCTCTACATCATGTCATCTTGCTTAAGGCGTTACTATGTTCTTATGAACTTAATACTCTAGATGCATGATGGATAGCGGTCGATGTGTGGAGTAATAGTAGTAGATGCACAATCGTTTCGGTCTACTTGTCACGGATGTGATGCCTATATACATGATCATGCCTAGATATTCTCATAACTATGCGCTCTTCTATCAATTGCTCTATAGTAATTTGTTCACCCACCGTAGAATATGCTATCTTGAGAGAAGCCACTAGTGAAACCTACCCAGGTCTATCTTCCATCATATTAATCTTCAGTCAACTAGCTATCTTTTATTTTGCAATCTTTACTTTTCAATCTATACAACAAAAATACCAAAAATATTTATCTTATGATCTCTATCAGATCTCACTTTTGCAAGTGGTCGTGAAGGGGTTGACAACCCCTTTATCGCGTTGGTTGCAAGGTTCTTAATTGTTTGTGCAGGCACGAGGGATTTGAGTGTAGTCTCCTACTGGATTGATACCTTGGCTCTCAAAAACTGAGGGAAATACTTACACTACTTTGTTGTATCACTCTTTCCTCTTCGAGGAAAATCAATGCATGCTCAAGAGGTAGCATACAACCTTGTTCTTCCCATCAAACTTTGCTTTACCATCAAACTTGCCCTTGTTCTTGAAATTGTGGGACTGGAAGTTTTTCTTCTGTACCAGGTTGGCACTGGACCCTCCCTCAATACCTCGAGCACGTATGTCTTTCACTCTCGCCTTTTCTTCCACATCAAGAGTACTAATGATATCCGGAACGGAAAACTCCCGCCTCTTATGCTTCAGTAAGGTAGCAAAGTTCCTCCACAAAGGAGGAAGCTTAGTGATGATACCTCCGGCAACAAGTTTGTCCGGTAGCATACAATTAAAGTGCTCAAATTCTCTAGCAAATGACTGTATCATGTGAGCTATCTCAACCACGGAGCGCTCTTCAGTCATCCTGTAATCATAGTATTGCTCCATGATGTACACCTCGGTGCTAGCATCTGAGAGCCCAAACTTGACCTCGAGTGCGTCCCACATATCTTTTCCATTATCAATTGAAGCATAAGCATCAACTATGTTCTCACCAAGAACACTC
Organism: Secale cereale; assembly: GCA_902687465.1. Lineage (NCBI taxonomy): Eukaryota > Viridiplantae > Streptophyta > Magnoliopsida > Poales > Poaceae > Secale > Secale cereale. The sequence continues at coordinate 624,357,352 of LR738712.1, read as the reverse complement.
AATAGAGCGGCCCTAAACAGGGTATCCATTTTCTGAAAAGCTTGTTCCTGTTGAGCATCATAATCTCCTTCAGGTTTGCCAAGAGTGGTGTCATAGCAACTCATGGTTTGAAGCCATAAGACTGCTCTCACGCACCACCTCTTATAGTGGATACCCTCAAACACATGAGGCCTCATGGATGCAGCAAAACCACTTGGGGTAAATTGCCTATAATAAGGTTTTTGGATTGTTGGAAATATGAGCAATTGACCACATGATTTTATTAACAGAAACAATAGATAAAACATGACTATTATAGTAGAGATGGAACAAGTCATGTAATCTACTAGAGTGAAGGAAAATAGCATATGAAATAGCATATGAACATATGAACTAGAACAGAACATACGGTGCGACCTCCCTTTTATAGGCACAGGAGAAGGAGGTGAATAGGCTGCGTCGGGAGCTGAAGTTAGACATCGGCACGACTCATTCCCGTGACCTACAGCGAGGCGGGCGGCGGAGAAGGAGCGCGCGTGGATGTCCCTCTTGTTCTCGGGCTCATGCATGTGGGGAAAGAACCTCCCTTATAAGGAGGTCCATCTCCCACCAAACTAGCAATGTGGGACTAAACTTAAGTTCCACCTCTTGCCTTGCATGAATGGGCCGCGTGGGCCTCTAGGATTTACTAGGAATTTCTGAAACTGCTATTGAGTGGCCCATAAATTGACAAAATTCCAGCAGAAGAATCCTAGTGCCTCTGCATATGTTACTCCCTCCCTTTCAGTTTACAAGGCGTGCGCGTATCCCTAGGTTGCCAATTTGATCATTATAATATAAACTATACAACACAAAAATTATACCGTTTGAAAATAGAACATCTGAAGTTTATAATGGTATATCTTTTGTAATATATGACTTCTATTAGGTTATTTAAATTGACGACCCAGGGATACGCGCATGCCTTATAAACTGAGAGAGAGGGAGTAGTACTTTAGGTTATGGCTTTTTATTCCTCGCAGATGCGGTGCTCGGGCGGATGATATTGCTTCTTCTCTGAGTTTGTCTTCCGGGCTTCAATCCTTCTTGAGTTCATCCGTTTGGACATAGTCAACGAAGCTCCGGCGTAGATTCATGTCGTCTTCTTGGGGAGATGAGGTTAGTGTTGTCATGTTGCGAGATTTGGTGTCAGATACTTCAGATCTATGCAAGGGGTTCGGCGGCGACAGATGCGGCTCAAGGGCGTTGATCCTTAGGGGGCATGTGGATGAAGACTCTCCGATCGTCGTCGACAATGCCAAACTGGCTCCGGTAGGGGAGCAACGGCAATGACGCGTCGGCGACTCGTTCTGATGGAGGTAGTGGTCTCAGAATCTTGATGTAATTTTTATTTTTGAGATGTTTTGTATTTTCGATGAACTTTTACAATAGATCTGATCCGTAAAAAAGTTAACTTTCCTAATATAGGCACCCATGAGTTTTTCAGTATAATATATGCAGACACTCGTACATACGTATATATATTCACCCTTATGAATGCAATCATGCACATCCTACCCATACACCTATGATAGACTGAGCCAACACATATCTTGAGATTGACAAAGTTATCACAAACGGGAGTGTCTCCTTTCATTGCACGTACCGGTGTCAAATCTACAAATTGAACACTGGTCCGGCACTTCACATTCCCGTGGGAGAATAAAATGGCCCTTCACAAAGGCATTGAAACGAAATTGACACGCAGCCTTTCGTGGCTATTATCCTGAACAAATCTGAAATAAAACTGAGGCATCCGAAAGGATGGCCTATCTCTCTCCCACACGCACGCAATTTTTGCACAGTGACAAGAAAGCCTTTATCTCGTCGTGCATTTACACGTGCAGGTCAACCAAGCTAGATATGTGCCTGTGTGTTGCGTGGCCCTCCAATCAAGCAGCCACTGCAAGTCTTCCTCCGTAACATCTGCTGGAGTACATCTAGAAGGAGACGTGCATTCTTTTTTCCAAATCGTACGGCCCCCGTTGTTTTACCTCAAGAGAGTCAACGTACACACTGCTACGTCAACACAATAATTCGGTATATGCATGTCAGCATGTGTGAAGCTGCAGACCAATTGTTAAAACCACGCATTTCCAAAGACATGGAGGAAAGTGTAAAAAACAGTGTTCAGCTGGACTCCAACCAAACCATGAAAGAGAGGAAGAAGAAGATCACGTCTAGCATGCCCTGTGAGTTGAGTCATGCATCGACACCTGATCGAGAATAAGCGGCACTTTGCCGCATCACGCGCGCGGTATCCCTGGTTTCTTGGGCAACTTCGATATCAAGTCATCAATCATGCAAAACTTCCCCTAAATGACTTGAGAACAAAACCCTAATCTGTAACTGTAGTGGTTTGGAGGGAAGATGCATCACGCATGCACCCATGCATATGCAGTACACCATACAATAATCTGGTGTGAAAAATCCATTCCCAAGAATCTTTGACTAGTATCTACACATGCCAGATTACTCTTTGGTTTTCTTTTCAGCTCCCTTCACCGCCTGCCCCCTGTGAAAATGCACACCGATTCTTCTCTGTTTATTTTATTCTCTAAAAAAAAGATTCTTCTCTGTTTATTCAACGATGAAGAAAAAGTGAGTATTAAACATTTTCCGCACTGCCAATCTCCCAATAAAATCTAATTTGAGGACCAGTGGCGTCTCAAACCACACTTGCCTATTGTGACCCGACGCATCCACGGAGCGGGTGAACCCATTCCGGCAACTATATCCCACATTTCCATGCAAGCACATACATATGATCACTGAACGATAGAAACATATATTCCCTCCGTCCCAAAATAAATGTCTCAACTTTGTACTAACTCTAGTGTAAAGTTATACTAAAGTCAAGACATTTATTCTGGGACGGAGGGAGTACACAACAATACAACAATAAGTAGTTCGAATTTAAAGAAACATAGTTCAAATATAAATATTATGTAGAGTGCATAGTTTGAGGCTGATCTCAAAATCGTCCCTGCATCTTTAGAAAGTTGACAACATGTGTCGCATCTGCATCTTGCTCAGGGAAACAGCCATGTACACCAAGATTTCAAAATCACCATGGGCAACCCCATCGCCTTCATCCTCCACGATTATGTTGTGCACAATTATACAAATTGTCTCAGTGTCTTCCGGATCCCAAATATTTGTAGCTCCCGAACAATACCCAACGAGCTTGGAGAACTACAGATGCCTCTCCACATCTGTTCTATAAGCCTTTTGCAATTGTACAAATTAAGAGACGGCGGTGGCGACACTGCAGGTTGGGCAGGGCAGGGAGAACGACGAAGATAGGGTGGGGGAGTAGGATGGGAAATGAGCGACGCATAAGAGGATTGAACCAAGAGGAAGATGGTGGACGGCGATCACATTGCTTTGTACTGTAAGTGATGATTCTTGTGTAGGTGCTCCTCAAGAGTGGTGGTGCCTTGCCCATGGCTGGGGACTATGGGAAGGGGGGCCGCCAGGCGGGGGGTGGGGTGGGAAAAATGCTATAGTCTACGGAGAAGAAGGGGAGACGAAAAAGGTAAGAGAAAATGTTTGTTGCAATCTCGTCGAAGATGGCGAAGGGAGTGGGCAG
>LR738712.1:624336328-624353680 GCA_902687465.1 Secale cereale | reverse complement strand
TTCAATGGGCGGCGGCGAGTGGGACAAAACACATGCAAGCGCTTTCCTACTCTTTTAGTGAGAATTGCCTCTCCTAGCCCAAATATGGGCCAGAGAGGGAAACATGAGCAATTAGAAGCTATTTTTTGGCAACTAAAGGAAATGGAGGATGGGCAAGATGGATGTTGATTTCCCAAAACTAAATCGTTCGCCCAATATTTTTGGGATTGGCTAGAGATGCCCTAAGTAGAGGGAAATCAAGCCGGCAAACATGACATGCATTCATTCAATTAAAAAAATAGTATGATACATATGTCTCACATGATAGCATGATACCATGTCACAAGTCAAATTTACATGCTTTGTAAATTTTTGATTTTTTTTTGTGAATGTTTGCAAGACATATGTCTACCATCCCTACAAAATTCAGATCCAAATTCGAAATACACATTGAGATAAGGAAAAAAAGATGACATCATTCACATGTGAATTTTTTTTCTCCATCTATACTTAGATTTTGCATTTGAACTTTTCAAGGGATTATAGACACATGTCTCTTGAACAGTCATAATCTTTTACAATTTTTTTGAAACATGAGATTTTAAGTTTTGAAACATGATGGTTGGTATCACGTAATATCTTCCCGCGTTGCTTAAAGTATTTCCACAATGCGTTCAAGAACGTTTGTGGAGACTCTTGAGTGCAGCTGTGGAACTTCGACCTCGTCTCGCATATGCAGTCTTTTTCTGTCGTTGCTTGTGTTTACACATATGCTCCAAGTCAACCAAACCGACTTCCCTCTCCAGCAAGCCACTGCAAGTCTTTCGCCGTTAACATCTGCTGATACAACTGTGATACATCTTCTGATAAATCTGTTTAATCTGCTGATATTGCACTTGTCTCAGTGGTCAACAACTCACCACATCCTTAGTTCCTTACACCATACTACGTCCACACAAGCTTCAAAGATACGAAAAGAGATAGCAGCGTTCAACTGGAACAGGAACCACGAAAAAGGGGAAGAAAAAACAGATCGCGTCTACTAGTAAGATTCTAGGTTTAGCACAAAACGGTGAGGATGACTTGTGAACTGAGACAGTGGCAGAAAACATGGAAGCGCGCGGTCATGCACGCTGCCTTGACAAAAAATAAAAATGACTCGAGAACAGAATCCCCCTATGGAGGGAGGAAAGAACGCATCAGGTATGCACATAAACTAGTCTGATCTAATCTGAAAACCCGCCACACTGGGATCTTTGAATACTACCAACGTATACACACCGACCCGGCCGGCCCCTGTTTATTCAACGGCAATGAAAAACTGAATCGTTCAACGGTATGTACGCCACCAATCTCCCAAAAATTAAGAAATGTAAAGGAGAACGAAAAGCAAAGTATATGGAACAGATTTCAAAAAAAAAAATAGTATTCTTCGGCGGCGAGTTTTCCATGCGTGCACGCGCTGCCTCTGCGTCGAAGATCACATGGCGGGAACGTAGTTACGTACGTCGACAGTGACGAGTCCGCGGCATCTCATTTTCAATCCTCGTCGCGCATTGATTCCTCATCGACCCGCTAATTAATGCGGTATGTGCCGCGCGTTGACGTTTGGTGCTCCGATGTGACCATCCGATCAAAGTGGACGGCGCACCGAGACGACGATCGAATCCTGCCGCGCGCTTTCAGACTCGCCGGACGATCGCCTTCTCCTCCTCCGGCTCCTCCTCGCTATCGCCGTCGACCCTGCCGCCGAGGCAGTCGAAGCGCACGCTCCCCTTGTTGTTGGCCGAGCCCACGGACCCGTCCGGCGTCTTCTCACGGACGGTTCTTGGAAGCGGCGGCGCCGACGGTGCGGGCGTCGCAGGGCATGGGGCCGGCGCTACCGCCGCCTCCGCGTCCGCCGCCCTCCTCGAGGCCGCCCAGAACGGCACCCTGGACGAGAACGTCCTGGCGATGAACGACGGCCAGCGGTCGGACCGGCCGATCCGCGCGCTCCGCGCGCCGGCGTCCCGCGCCACCGTGCGCCGCAGGCTCTCCTCGCCCGCGGCCACCATGTCCCTGCGCACGTGCTCCGGGAGGCGCAGCGTGAACCGCTCCAGGTCGCCGTCGAACCGCGCGGAGAGCGAGTGGCCCGTCGAGTGCGCGCGCGAGAACGGCCGCCCCGACCGCGACCGCACGGCCCGGCGCAGGCTGCCGATCCGCTCCAGCTCCGCCGCCTCCCTCATCCTCTCCTCCTGCCCCTCGCCGTCGCCCTCGCGGTTCATGTCGATGGCCACCTCCGGCGCCCGCTGCTCCTCCGCACCAGCGCTGTTCTCCTCAGCCGCTGCTGGGGCCGGCTCCTCGGGGGCGAGGCTGCAGCGGCAGACGGGGCAGGTGACGTGGCCGGCGAGCCACTCCCCGATGCAGTCCGGGTGGAACGCGTGGCTGCACTTGGGGAGGAGCCGGAGCTGGTCTCCGTCCTCGAACTCGCTGAGGCAGACGGCGCACTCGAGCACGGCCATATCGTCGCCCTTGCCTCCCCCGTCCTTCTCCCGGAGCGCCCTCGCCTCGGCGTAGGTCATGGCGGGGAACGAGGCAACCACCTCCGGGTCGAGCCCGCTCGGCCGGCTCTGTTGCTGCTGCTGCTGCTGCCCCTCCCGCGACAGCACGAGGAACGCCGCGGCCGGGACGGTGGGGTAGTTCCCGCGGCCGCACTGGCGGATGTAGATGGAGAAGAAGCCGATGAAGAAGAAGGTGGCGATGAGCGCGACGAGGAGCACCACCATGGGCGCGCTGAAGCTGGGCGGTTTCCTCGCGCCGTACACGACCCCTCTCCCGCCGTCGCTCTTCCTGTCCCACTCGTCGTCGTCCGCCTGGGCGACCGCGAGGACGAGCGCCGCGAGCAGCAGCGCATGGCGGCTCTGGGTCGGCATCGGCGCGTTTCTCGGTGCCGCGGGCGCGCGCGGGGGGTATAAAAACGAGCTAGTGAAGCGTGCGTGGCTGGTTTACTTTGCGACCGGAACGGGTCTGGCTGTGGCGGCGTCTGGTGGGAGGGGGGTGTGCCGGCCGGCGTAGGGATTTGTTGGGCGCTTGCCGCGGTCCGCGACCGTCGAGGGAGGAGCTAGGTCGTCGTCGGGGCGGTGCATGGGTTGGACTTTGTTGGGGTTTGCGCTCGTGTGGCTGGACAGAGCACACGCGGGGCACACTAGCTAGATCGACCAGGGATGCATACGTGACCTTGGATATCTGGACTGCTGGAGAACCTACACCTATGGCCATGCCCGGTGGTGCCAAACTGGCGAGCAAGCGACGTGGCTGTGGATCGTAACCAACACAACAGGTTCCGGTCTCTGACGTGCGAGTGCGACTATCAGGCCAACTCCACCGCACGATCTCATCTTGTCCGGATGCGTTCGTTTGGGAAAGGACGTACGAATAGCGCGGCCCAACGCGCGGCACGAAATGGACAAATGTCCGGATTCCGTCCGTTTTTGCCTCATCCCTGACGCAAACTTGCGTCGAGTTTGGGGTGAAACGAACATCGCACAGACGGGCTCGCTGATGATGTTACGAACCTAGGGTAGGGTCACGGGCCTGACCCAGATACCCCACCCAAGGTCACTACCCCAGGAGTTTAAAGGGCATCTCGAAGACAGCAGGAACGGTCGACTGTCACGACCCAAAAGGACATATTACTCGACCGTATACCCTCTCCCATACGAGAACTTCACTCGACCATTCAAGGACACTCGACCCCTGAAGGTCAAAGGTTCCTTAGGACGGCAACGGTCCGGCATTCATTCTGTGACAATTAATGCCTTTATCACTCTTTATAAATTGCAGGCGTTATCAGTAACGTCCTGTCTTTATGTACACTGAATCCTTTGTAACGTGGGGATGGCTGGGGTCCTTGTGCACTCTATATAAGCCACCCCCTCCTCCAGTACAAGGGTTCGCACCCCCTGTAACTCAAATACACATATACATTCCAGTCGATCGTCTCCGGGCACCGAGACGTAAGGCTTTTACTTCCTCCGAGAAGGGCCTGAACTCGTAAACATCTTGTGTACAATCTCACCATAGCTAGGACCTTGCCTCCTCTTACGTACCCCCTACTCGTACTGTCAGACTTAGAACCACGACATTTGGCGACCACCGTGGGGCAGGTGTCTTAGCGACTTCCGGTGAGGTTGCAAACTTTTCCTCCGACCTCCATCATCATGGTTTCCGGTGGTGGTTTGGCGCTGGGCCGCGAGATCCGACTCGGTGCGCTCGTCTTCGTCGTCGACAACTCCGCTTGGCTCTAGGAGGCCCCCCCTCGACGTCGAGGCGTTGCCCGTCCGCGGGGCCGCGCACTTCCGTGCGAGCGCCTGCGGCGTCCTTCTTCGGCAGCCGTCGACTCAGCACCGGCTGGCTCCTTCATCGTTCGTCGTCCCCGCTGGACGCCGCCGCAAGCGATCTGGTCGTTCGCCGCTCCAGCGTTGGGTGAAACACGCGGTGGCCCGCCAAACGGCCACCCCTCAAGTTGTGGCCATCGAGCCCGACGAATACCTCTACGGGCCGGTCGATCCGTCGATTGAGCCCGCAGATTCGCTTTTCGAGTGCGGAAGCAGCGATCCCGCAGCTGAAGTTCTCATGGTCGACTCACGTCGCAGTCCGCCAAAGTACCCTCGCGGCGGAGACGGCAGCGGCGACAATGGTCAGTCGTACGACCACGACGGGTACATTCCCCAACCCCTCACTGCCGAGCAGAGGGACAAGCTCTGCCGCCGCAATGAAGATGCACTTTACACCCCTATCGTGGGAGATTCCCTAGAGGCTCGGGCCCTGGAAGCCACACGCCTAGCCACCGTGGCTGAGCATGCGCGACTGGAAAATATCTAGCGCTCACTCGACGAACGGGCCCGCTGACTGATTCCCGAATCCAGTCAACGGCCGCGGCAGTCGTTCCTGCGTGAAACTCAGGTGTTCCGAACGCCTGTCCAGAACCTTGAAGCCGCGGCTCGCATCGCAGATTCTATCCAGCCGTCTCAGTCGGAGGTTGGGAGAGGCTTGCAGCAGATCCGAGCGCTGCTCCGGACGGCAGGAGAGCAGAACACGACTGTCTCTCAGTCCCGTAACAGGATTCACAGCAGATCAGTGGCGGCGGACTATGTCTGGTCGGCTCACAATCCAAGATCGCCCCCGAGGCATGAAGACCATGGACCCCGTCAAGACCGGCATCTGGGTCGGAATGATGAGCAGTATGATCGTCGACCCGGTCACAATGACCGCCGTCGAGTGCCTACGCCTCCTCCGGGAAGCGGATCGTACTCGCTCAGGCGGCACAAAGGCATGCGCTTGCGGGACGACGAGCGGAGGATTCCCCCAGATCCCAGAAGGCCCGGCTTTGATGCAAGATCTATTCTTGTGCAGGGGCTGGTCGATAGTAACAGAGGGTACAGAGAAGAGCAAGGCAGAGATCGTCTGAGTGGAAGCCGAGCGTCTGTCTCTGGACTCGAATGCTTTAGCAGTGCCATCAGTGCCGCTGAGATCCCCCCCTCCAACTTCAGGTTGGCGGCTGATACGTCTCCAACGTATCTATAATTTTTTATTGTTCCATGCTATTATTTATGAAGTCTTGGATGTTTAATGGGCTTTATCATTCACTTTTATATCATTTTTGGAACTAACCTATTAACCCAAAGTCCCAGTCCAGATTGCTGTTTTTTGCCTATTTCAGGGTTTTGCAGAAAATGAATATCAAACGGAGTCCAAACGGAATGAAACCTTCGCGAGAGATATTTTTAGAGAAAATCACGCATGGAAAACGTCAGGACCAAGTCAGGGGACAGCTGGGCTGCCCTCGAGGGTGGGAGGCGCGTCCCCCTGCCTCGAGGATGGCCCACACGGCCCCCGGTGCCCTCCTCCTTCCTATATATACCTACGTACCCAAGAAACTCCATACACAGAGAGAAAACCCTAATTCCACCGTCGTAGCTTCTGTTCCCGTGGAGATCCCATCTTGGAGCCTGTTCCGGGAGGGGGATCCATCACGGAGGCCTTCATCATCATCATCGCCCTCACCATGAGTTGTGAGTAGTTTACCATAGACCTTCGGGTCGATAGCTAGTATCTAGATGGCTTCTTCTCTCTTTCCGAATCTCAATGCAAAGTTCTCCTTGGTCTTCGAGGAGATCTATTCAATGTAATCTCTTTTTGCGGTGTGTTTGTCGAGATCCGATGAATTGTGACTTTATGATCAAGGTTATCTATGAAAGATATTTGGTTTTTCTCTGAACTTTTTATGTGTGTTCATAATATCCTTGCAAGTCTATTCGAATTATTGGTTTGGTTTGGCCTACTAGATCTATAGTTCTTGCAATGGGAGAAGTGCTTGGCTTTGGGTTCAATCTTGCGGTGTCCTTTCCCAGTGACAGTAGGGGAAGCAAGGCACGTATTGTATTCTTGCCATTGAGGATAAAAAGATGGGGTTTTCATCATATTGCTTGAGTTTATCCCTCTACATCATGTCATCTTGCTTAAGGCGTTACTCTGTTTGTATGAACTCAATACACTAGATGCATGCTGGATAGCGGTCGATGTGTGGAGTAATAGTAGTAGATGCAGACAGGAGTCGGTCTACTTGTCTCGGACGTGATGCCTATATACAATGATCATGCCTAGATAGTCTCATAATTATTCTTTTTTCTATCAATTGCTCGACAGTAATTTGTTTACCCGCCGTAGAATACCGCTATCATGAGAGAAGCCACTAGAGAAAACTATGCCCCCTGGGTCTATCTTTATCATATTACTTTCCCGTCAATTTATATCTCCGTTGTTTATTTGCTGTTTTACTAAACTAAAAATACCAAAAATATAATTATCATCTCTATCAGATCTCACTATCGTAAGTGACCGTAACGGGATTGACAACCCTTTATCGCGTTGGCTGTGAAGTTCTTATTTGTTTGTGCAGGTGCGAGGGACTGGCGCGTGGTCTCCTGTTGGATTGATACCTTGGTTCTCAAAAACTGAGGGAAATACTTACGCTACTGTGCTGCATCTCCCTTTCCTCTTCGAGGGAATACAACGCAAGGTTTGGAGAGGTCATGACTTTAGTTAATGTTAATCCCACTATTTTGGAAGAGTGTCAACTTTGCATGCATGTGGATCGTGTTGAGAATATGTTATGTGATAGCTATTTTGTTGAATTTGATCATGATCCTACATGCAATTATTATGAGAGAGGAAAATATGATTGTAGAAATTTTCATGTCACTAAATTACCTCTCCTCATGTTGAGATTGATCTTGTTTCTTTCTTCTTCCTTGCATATGCTAGATCTTGCTTGTCTTGGTAATTTGTTTTCCTATAAAATGCCTTTGCATAGGAAGTATGTTAGACTTAGATGTGTTTGCCACATGTTTTATGATGCTCTCTTTGTGCTTCAATTCTTATCCTTCATGTGAGCATTATCGAAATTATCGTGCCTAGCTAGGGGCGTAAAACGATAGCGCTTGTTGGGAGGCAACCCAATTTTGTTGTTGTTAGGGAATAAATATTGCATCTAGCCTCTGATTAGATGTGTTTTCATGTTTTGTTTAGTGTTTGTGCAAAGTAGAATCTTTGATAAGACTTGTGTGAAGCTTATTTGATCTTGCTGTGAAAAACAGAATCGTTAGCGCTCGCTAAAGTAGACTGCAGATTTTACTGGATCGTGATTTTTAGTTGATTCGTTTTGCTGCTGATTAGTAGACAAATTTCACAAATTTACCAATTTAGTTTGAAATTTTTGGAGTACCAGAAGTAGGCGAACCCAGCAGATTACTACAGACTGTTCTGTTTTTGACAGATTCTGTTTTTCGTGTGTTGTTTGCTTATTCCGATGCATCTATGAGTAATATTGGAGGATATGAACCATAGAGAACTTGGAGTACAGTAGGTTTAACACCAATATAAACAATGAATGAATTCCTTGCTGTAGCTTTGAGTGGTGGTTTGCTTTCTCTTACTAACGGAGCTCACGAGAATTTTTGTCTAAATTTTGTGTTGTGAAGTTTTCTAGTTTTGAGTATTGCTTTGATGGACTATGGAACAAGGAGTAGCAAAGGCCTAAGCTTGGGGCTTCCCATGGCAACCCAAGTAAATTCAAGATAATCAAAAAGCCTAAGCTTGGGGATGCCCCGGGAAGGCATCCCCTCTTTCGTCTTCATCCATCGGTAACTATACTTGGAGCTATATTTTTATTCGCAACATGCTAGGTGTTTTGATTGGAGCGTCTTGTATAATTTGAGTCTTTGCTTGTTAGTTTGCCACAATCATCCTTGCTGGACACACATATTTGAGATAATTAAATATGGCCTAGAAATTGTTAGAACACTCTATGTGCTTGACTTATATCTTTTGAGTTGAATAGTTTTTGCTCTAGTGCTTCACTTATATCTTTTAGATCATGGTGGTGGTAATATTTTGTACAAATTGTTGAACTCTCATGCTTCACTTATATCTATTTGAGAGTCTATTAAAACATCATGGTAAAGTGTTTAGGCTAAAGAAACTAGTCTTCACATGATAAACATCCAATGTCAATGTAGTAATTTTTTTTACATCAAGTGCATTGAATAGAAAGAGATGTTGGATGCTTGATAATTGTTTTGAGACAAGAGGATAGTGCTATTAGAGTCATACTAGTGGAGTAATTATGAAATTGAGAAATATTTGTGTTAAGGTTGGTGATTCCCGTAGCATGCACGTATGGTGAACCGTTATGTGACTAAGTTAAAGCATGAGGTATTTGTAGAGTGTCAACCTTTGTGTGGAGGTCAGGGGCGCGCGATGGTTAACTCCTACCAACCTCCCCCCTAGGAGCATGCGTTGATTGCTTTGTTTTGATGACTCGTAGATTTTTGCAATAAGTATATGAGTTCTTATGACTAATGTTGAGTCCATGGATTATACGCACTCTCACCCTTCCACCATTGCTAGCCTCTCTTGTACCGCGCAACTTTTGCCGGTGCCATAAACTCACTATATATCCTTACTCAAAACAGCCACCATACCTACCTATCATGGCATTTCCATAGCCATTCCGAGATATATTGCCATGCAACTTTCCATCGTTCTGTTCATATGATACGCATCATATTGTCATATTGCCATTGCATGATCATGTAGTTGACATCGTATTTATGGCAAGGCCACCATGCATAATTTTTATACATGTCACTCTTGTTTCATTGCACATACTAGTACACCGCCGGAGGAATTCATATAGAGTCTTACTTTGTTGTTGTAGTATCGAGTTGTAATATCGAGTTGTAATGAAAGTGTGATGATCATCATTATTAGAGCATTGTCCCATGGGAGGAAAGGATGAATCTATAAAGCCCCTCGCAAAAAAAAGAAAAAAAAGAAAGGCCAAAGAAAAAAAGAAAGGCCCAAAAAAGAGCAAAAGAAAAGAAAAAAGGACAATTGCTACTATCTTTTTCCACACTTGTGCTTCAAAGTAGCACCATGTTCTTCATTGTAGAGAGTCTCATGCTTAGTCACTTTCATATACTAGTGGGAATTTTCATTATAGAACTTGGCTTGTATATTCCAACAATGGGCTTCCTCAAATGCCCTAGGTCTTCGTGAGCAAGCAAGTTGGATGCACACCCACTAGTTTCTTTTGTTGAGCTTTCATTCATATTTAGCTCTAGTGCATCCGTTGCATGGCAATCCCTACTCACTCACATTGATATCTATTGATGGGCATCTCCATAGCCCGTTGATATGCCTAGTCGATGTGAGACTATCTCCCTCTTTTTGTCTTCTCCACAACCACCTCTTTTCCACCCATAGTGCTATATCCATGGCTCACGCTCATGTATTGCGTGAAAGTTGAAAGGTTTGAAAATATAGAGCATGAAAACAAATGCTTGGCTGAAATCGGGGTTGTGCATGATATGAATATTTTTGTGTGATAATAAGGGAGGATAGCCAACACTATATGATTTTGTAGGGATAACTTTCTTTAGCCATAGTATTTTGAGAAGACATGATTGCTTTGTTAGTATTGCTTGAAGTATTGTTATTTCTTATGTCAATATAGACTTTTATCTTGAATCTTTCAGATCTGAACATTCATGCCACAATTAAGAGAATTACATTGAAAAACTATATTGGTTAGCATTCCACATCAAAAATTCTTTCTTTATCATTTACCTACTCGAGGACGAGCAGGAATTAAGCTTGGGGATGCTTGATACGTCTCCAACGTATCTATAATTTTTTATTGTTCCATGCTATTATTTATGAAGTCTTGGATGTTTAATGGGCTTTATCATTCACTTTTATATCATTTTTGGGACTAACCTACTAACCCAAAGGGCAGTCCAGATTGCTGTTTTTTGCCTATTTCAGGGTTTTGCAGAAAAGGAATATCAAACGGAGTCCAAACGGAATGAAACCTTCGCGAGAGATGTTTTTGGAGAAAATCACGCACGGAAAACGTTAGTACCAAGTCAGGGGACAGCTGGGCTGCCCTCGAGGGTGGGGGGGCGCGCCCCCCTTCCCAGAGCGTGCCCCCTGCCTCAAGGCTGGCCCACACGGCTCCCGGTGCCCTCCTTCTTCCTATATATACCTACGTACCCCAGAAACTCCATACGCAGAGAGAAAACCCTAATTCCACCGTCGTAGCTTTTGTTCCTGTGGAGATCCCATCTTTGAGCCTGTTCCAGGAGGGGGATCCATCACGGAGGCCTTCATCATCATCATCATCGCCCTCACCATGAGTTGTGAGTAGTTTACCACAGACCTTCGGGTCCATAGATAGTATCTAGATGGCTTCTTCTCTCTCTCCGGATCTCAATACAAAGTTCTCCTCGGTCATCGAGGAGATCTATTCGATGTAATCTCTTTTTGCGGTGTGTTTGTCGAGATCCGATGAATTGTGAGTTTATGATCAAGGTTATCTATGAAAGATATTTGGTTCTTCTCTGAACTTTTTATGTGTGCTCATAATATCCTTGCAAGTCTCTTCGAATTATTGGTTTGGTTTGGCCTACTAGATCTATAGTTCTTGCAATGCGAGAAGTGCTTGGCTTTGGGTTCAATCTTGCCGTGTCCTTTCCCAGTGACAGTAGGGGCAGCAAGGCACGTATTGTATTGTTTCCATCGAGGATAAAACGATGGGGTTTTCATCATATTGCTTGAGTTTATACCTCTACATCATGTCATCTTGCTTAAGGCGTTACTCTGTTCGTATGAACTCAATACACTAGATGCATGCTGGATAGCGGTCGATGTGTGGAGTAATAGTAGTAGATGCAGAATCGTTTCGGTCTACTTGTCTCGGACGTGATGCCTATATACAATGATCATGCCTAGATAGTCTCATAATTATTCGCTTTTCTATCAATTGCTCGACAGTAATTTCTTTACCCGCCATAGAAATCGCTATCATGAGAGAAGCCACTAGAGAAAACTATGGCCCCCGGGTCTATTCTCAACATATCAATCTACATCTACTTTACTTTTCTTGCTTTTATTTGCTGTTTTATTAACCCAAAAAATACCAAAAATACAACTATCATTTCTATCAGATCTCACTCTCGTAAGTGACCGTAAAGGGATTGACAACCCCTTATCGCATTGGCTGCGAAGTTCTTATTTGTTTGTGCAGGTGCGAGGGACTGGCGCGTGGTCTCCTACAGGATTGATACCTTGGTTCTCAAAAAATGAGGGAAATACTTACGCTACTGTACTGCATCTCCCTTTCCTCTTCGAGGGAATACAACGCAAGCTCAAGAGGTAGCAGCGGCGGGAGTGAGTAAGTTCACCGGCGAGTCAAAGCCGGACACATGGCTCGAAGATTACCGAGTGGCCGTGCAGATCGGTGGCGGCAATGATGACGTGGACATGAAGCACCTCCCCCTGATGTTGGGTGGCTCGGCCTGGGCGTGGCTAAACAAGTGGGCCCCTGGGAGCATTTACAGTTGGGAAGAGCTGGCCCGAGTGTTTATCAAGACCTTTGAAGGCACCTGTAAATGGCCCGCATGGCTTGTGGAGTTGCAAAATTGCGTACAGAAGCTGAATGAAACCCTGAGAGATTACATCCAAAGGTGGACCACCTTGCATCACACGGTGGAAAACGTATCCGAGCACCAAGCAGTCTGCGCCTTCAAGGAGGGCGTGCGGTACAGAGAGCTGAACTTGAAGTTCGGTCGAACGGGAGATATGTCCCTGTCCTGGATGATGGAGATAGCCCGTCGATATGCCAACGGAGAAGAAGCCGATCGACTCCGCAGTGGCAAGAAACCAGTCGGTCAAGATGACCAGAACTCCAATCGGAAACCTAAGCGCAAGGCCGAGCCGGCAGTTCAAGTCGAAGTTACGGTTGTTAACCAAGGGAAGGGCAAAGGAAAGCCTAAGGGACCTTGGGTCCCCAAGAAAGTGAAAGATCAAGCAGGAAATGACGTGCTCGACCTACCGTGTCCTATCCATACGAAGAAAGATGATGAGGGGAACTTGGTTTATCCCAAGCACACCACTCGACAGTGTCGGATCCTGATCCAGAGTTTCCAGAAAGATCAGCCGACTGAGAAAGAGAAGGAATCAGAGGAGACCGAAGACAAAGAAGGGGATGGAGATTACCCCCAGATTAACTCCACCCTGATGATTTTTGCTGACATTGAAAGCAAAAGTCGACTGGAAGTTATCAACAGAGAAGTCAACATGGTTGCCCCGACAACAACGACGTATCTGAAATGGTCCAAGAATCCCATCACATTCGACCAGTCCGATCACCCTGCACACATTGCAACCCCTGGGCGGCAAACATTGGTGGTCGACCCAGTTGTCGAGGGCACTCGTTTGACCAAGGTCCTGATGGATGGCGGCAGCGGCCTGAACATTCTGTATGCTGAAACCCTCAGTGGGATGGGCATTTCGATGTCCAAGCTAAGCGAGAGTAACATGAGGTTTCACGGGGTCATCCCCGGAAACAAAGCCGACTCACTTGGCCAAATCTCACTCACGTGGTTTTCAGTGATTCAAAGAATTTCCGCAAAGAGAAGCTGACGTTTGAGATGGTGGACTTCCACAGTGCCTATCATGCCATTCTGGGTAGGCCCGCCTACGCTAGATTCATGGATCGACCATGCTATGTGTATCTCAAACTGAAGATGCCAGGGCCCAACGACGTCATAACCGTCACGGGGAACCGGCAGAAAGCGGAAGAGTGCTTCCAGAAAGGCTCGAAAATTGCTGACGAGCAGATGACAGCAGTAGATATGGAGGAGTATCAAAAGAATGTGGATCCGAGTGATTTGTTGCGGGCTAAGAAGCCAGCTTCCGAGTCAGCTTTCCAGTTGGCAGGGGAGACGAAGCCCGTGCACATTCACCCCACCAACCCCAATGCAGCCCCGACCCACATCTCAACCACACTCGACAGCAAATAGGAAGAAGCGCTCATCCAGTTCCTCCGTGATAATTAGGACATCTTTGCATGGAAACCGTCCGACATGCCAGGTGTACCCAGGGGACTGGCTGAGCACCGTTTGCGAGTCGACCCAAAAGTGAAGCCCGTAAAGGAACATCTCCGTCGGCCCGCCGCAGATAAGAGAAAAGCAATTGGCGAAGAGGTGGATCGACTTCTGGCAGCTAAGTTCATCCGCGAGATCTACCACTCCGGGTGGCTCGCCAATGTGGTCATGGTCCCCAAGAAGGACAAATCCCTCCGCATGTGCATCGATTTCAAGCATATCAATCGGGCCTGCCCGAAAGATCATTTTCCTCTCCCCCGCATCGATCAGATAGTCGACTCGACTGCGGGATGCGAGCGTTTGTCTTTTCTGGATGCATATTCCGGGTACCATCAGATCCGACTGTTTGGACCTGATGAAATCAAGACAGCCTTCATCACCCTATTCGGGTGTTTCTGTTATGTCACCATGCCTTCCGGTCCCAAGAATGCCGGCGCTACCTTCATGCGCATGATTCAAAAGTGCCTGCTGAAGCAAATCAATCGGAACGTGGAAGCGTACATGGATGACATCGTGGTCAAGTCACGCAAGGGTTCCGACCTACTGAGTGACCTCGCTGAGACATTCGCAAATTTGAGAAGCTATGATATCAAGCTTAATCCGTCGAAGTGTACATTCGGAGTTCCAGGTGGTAAGCTGCTCGGTTTCCTTGTTTCAGAACGAGGAATCGACGCCAACCCAGAGAAAGTCAGTGCCATCCCCCGAATGAAGCGTCCCGAACGTATACACGACGTCCAGAAGCTAACTGGTTGCTTGGATGCATTGAGTCAGTTCATTTCTCGTCTCGGTGAGAAGGCATTACCTCTCTATCGACTGATGAAGAAATCCGAAAAGTTCGAGTGGAATTCTGAAGCTGAAGCAGCGTTTGAAGAACTCAAAGCCTTACTTTCCACCCAGCCAGTGCTTGTTACCCCAGTCAGCAAGGAGCCTCTTTTACTGTACATCGCAGCCACCGGACAAGTTGTCAGCACTGTACTCCTGGTCGAGCGGGAAGAAGAAGGCAAAGCCTACAAAGTCCAACGCCCAATCTACTACATTTCCGAAGTATTGACTCCCTCCAAGCAAAGATACCCGCATTACCAGAAGCTTGTGTATGGGATTTACTTGACCGCAAAGAAAGTTGCTCATTACTTCTTGGATCATTCGATCTCAGTCGTCAGCGACACCCCACTGTCAGAAATCCTGAACAACCGAGACGCAACCGATCGAGTGGCAAAATGGGCGATTGAACTACTTCCACTAGATATCAAGTTTGAAGCGAAGAAAGCCATCAAGTCTCAGGAAATAGCAGATTTTGTGGCCGAATGGATCGAACAGGAGCAGCCGACTCAGATCCAGTCGGACCACTGGACTATGTTCTTCGATGGATCCAAGATGTTGAACGGATCTGGTGCAGGTGTGGCTTTGGTGTCCCCCAGGGGCGACAAGCTCAGTTACGTCCTTCAAATCCACTTTGACTCTTCAAACAACGAAACCAAATACGAGGCGCTTTTGTACGGGTTGCGTATGGCCATCTCACTCGGCGTCCGTCGGCTGATGGTTTACGGCGGCTCAGACTTAGTGGTCAATCAGGTAATGAAGGAGTCGGACGTCAGAAGCCCAGCAATGACCAGTTATTGCAGTGCAGTGCGGAAGCTGGAAAAGAAGTTTGAAGGTTTAGAGCTCCATCACGTGCCCAGAATCAAGAATCAGCTTGCTGACGATCTCGCGAAGATAGGGTCCACTCGGAAGCCTATACCTAAGAATGTGTTTTTGGAGCACCTACACACCCCCTCAGTCAAAGAAGACCCCTTCACGGAGAAGCCCCCCCAGCCAATCAGCGCGTCTGATCCGACTGAAGTCGAGGTTCCTGCGGTGGTCGACCTAATCATGGAGATTTTGGTGATCACGCCCGACTGGACTGTTCCATACATAGCATACTTGCTCAGGCAGGAACTCCTCGAGGATGAAGAGGAGGCGCGTCAGACCGTCCGTCGATCCAAAGCCTTCAGTGTCATTCAGGGTCAGCTCTTCAGGGAGAGTGTCACGGGAGTCGCTCAGCGATGTATTACCCCAGAGGAAGGTCGAATGATTCTGAACGAGATTCACTCAGGAACCTGTGGCCACCATGCTTCCTCTCGGACCATTGTGGCCAAAGCATATCGACCTGGATTTTACTGGCCCCGAGCAAATGAGATGGCGAAGGACATCGTAGAGAAGTGCGAAGGCTGCCAATTCTACTCTAACATGTCCCATAAACCTACGTCTGCCTTGAAGACCATCCCGTTGGTTTGGCCATTTGCTGTTTGGGGGTTGGACATGGTCAGTCCCTTCAAAACAGGCAGGAGCGGATTCACTCACTTGCTCGTGGGAGTCGACAAGTTTACCAAATGGATCGAAGCCAAGCCCATCAAGAACCTCGGCTCGAGCAATGCCATCAGCTTCATCAGAGAATTGACTTTCAGATACGGAGTCCCCCACAGCATCACCACGGATAACGGCTCCAACTTTGACTCGGACGAATTCAGAGCTTTCTGTTCCTCCCAAGGTACGCGGGTCGACTACGCATCCGTAGCACATTCATAGTCGAATGGACAAGCAGAAAGAGCGAATGGTTTGATCCTCCAAGGCCTAAAGCCATGGCTTATGCGCGACCTCAAGCATGCCGCCGGAGCTTGGGTGACCGAACTACCATCCGTCTTATGGGGGCTGAGGACAACTCCGAACCGGTCGACTGCCCGTACCCCCTTCTTTATGGTCTATGGAGCTGAGGCCGTGTTGCCGAGTGATTTGTTGCATAATGCGCCCCGAGTAGAGCTCTTCTCCGAGGCAGAAGCAGAGCAAGCCCGTCAAGATGCAGTCGACCTCCTGGAGGAAGAACGCGAGATGGCTTTGATCCACTCGACCATTTACCAACAAGACCTGCGCGATTCCATGCTCGCAATGTCCGGAGCCGAGCATTCCAGGAGGGAGACCTGATTCTCCGAGTACGTCAGAAGCAACCATACAAACTCGCCCCGCCTTGGGAAGGACCCTTCATCCTCACCAAGGTACTGCACAATGGGGCGTATCACATCTACAACGTCGCCAAGAAGAAAGATGAACCCCGTTCGTGGAACGCGGACCTGCTCCGCCGCTTCTATACTTGAAGCACTCGATCAGTCGAGTTGTAATAAGAATCCTCCCATTTGTTTTCAAAGACAAGTTTGCAACAATTCCTTAATGATTGTTGGTTACAAAGATGCTCGTCCTCAAATCCCCCAGTGGGTACTTAGCCACGAATCTGATTCGCCTAAGTTACAAAAACCACTCCAAGTGAAGAGCAACCCTCTCACTCGGGGGCTTAGCTGCGAATCCGATTCGCCTAAGTTACAAAAACCACTCCGAGTGAAGAGCGACCCTCTCACTCGGGGGCTTAGCCGCAACCCCGTAGTCGCCTAAGTTACAAAAACCACTCCGAGTGAAGAGCAACCCTCTCACTCGGGGGCTTAGCTGTGGTCCTCCGAGCTACGCCATAAGTACAACGTGGCTCTGTCCTCCGAGCTCCGCCACAAGTACAACGTAGCTCGTAATCGCCTAAGTTACAAAAAGCACTCCGAGTGAAGAGCACCCTCTCACTCGGGGGCTTAGTCGCGGTCCTCCGAGCCACGCCATAAGTACAACGTGGCTCTGTCCTTCGAGCTTCGCCACAAGTACAACGTAGCTCGTAATCGCCTAAGTTACAAAAACCACTCCGAGTGAAGAGCAACCCTCTCACTCGGAGGCTTAGCTGCGATCCCATAATCGCCTAAGTTACAAAACCACTCCGAGTGAAGAGCAACCCTCTCACTCGGGGGCTTAGCCGCGACCCTGTAGTCGCCTAAGTTACAAAACCACTCCGAATGAAGAGCAACCCTCTCACTCG
>LR738712.1:624305461-624336192 GCA_902687465.1 Secale cereale | reverse complement strand
ATAAGTACAACGTGGCTCTATCTTCCGAGCTCCGCCACAAGTACAACGTAGCTCGTAATCGCCTAAGTTACAAAAACCACTCCGAGTGAAGAGCAACCCTCTCACTCGGGGGCTTAGCTGTGACCCCGTAATCGCCTAAGTTTCAAAAACCACTCCGAGTGAAGAGCAACCCTCTCACTCGGGGGCTTAGCTGCGGTCCTCCGAGCTACGCCATAAGTTCAACGTGGCTCTACCCTCTGAGCTCCGCCATAAGTACAACGTAGCTCGTAATCACCTAAGTTTCAAAAACCACTCTGAGTGAAGAGCAACACTCTCACTCGGGGGCTTAGTTGCGGTCCTCCGAGATAGGCCATAAGTACAACATGGCTCTGTCCTCCGAGCTCCGCCACAAGTACAACGTAGCTACCAGGTGGCTCGACCCTCAGAGCTGTGTCACGCACGCGACGTCGACTTGAAATCCAAAAGATCAAAGAGAGACGGAAGCAAAGAAAACAAGCGAACGCAAAGGGAATCAAGTGCAGATAAAGCCCCGCAAGATCCGTGCGGAATTACTCGGGCATCAAGCCCGCGAGAGTTTAACGATTACAAAATCAATTGGCATTCCGAGGCAAATTGAATCAGAATATCAAAGTTTGTTCACTCCCCAGGGAGAGGAGGGCTTGCAGGCGCAACGAACTTGTCCAAGTAAATCCCGTTGGCAATGCGGGTAGCGGCCTCCAGGAAAGTCTCCATGAACGACTGGAACTGGAGTTTCTTCGTGTTGGCGACCTTGAGCGCAACCAGCCTCTCCTCCTTCACCTCCTTACAATGCACCCGAACCAGAGACAGCGCAACATCAGCTCCACAACGGGCAGATGATTTCTTCCACTCTTGCACCCGACTGGGGATCTCATTGAGTCGAGTCATCAGAGACTCGAGGTCATTCTCTTGCACAACTCCCCTCCAGAGTGCAGTGTCATTCCGAGACATCATTGCCTTCAGTCGCCCGAGGTAGCCTGTGGCGCTGGTGAGGCGCGACTCCAGCCTCAAGATGTTCATAGCCGCTTCATCCTTGACGAGAGAGTTGGCGGGGTCCAGACCAGGCTCGACCCGCCCGGTCTCCTCCTCGAAGTTGCGACAGAATTCTGCATAGGAGAGAGCGCGATAAATTAGCGAACAAGTTATGGATCGACCACCTCGATTCAGTCGGACAAACATAACATACCTTCAAGCACAAGGTACCACTTCTTAGTGAGGCCGCTCAGATAAGCTTCCAACTCATTTTTCTTCTCAAAAAGGCCCCCGTACTTCTCGTCCAGGACAGTGTTGGCCCTCTTGATACGTCCAAAACGTATCTATAATTTCTGCTTGCTCCATGCCACTTTTGGGTGATATTGCTATGATATTCATACACTTCCATACACTTTTGATCATATTTGGACTAACTTACTAATCCAGTGCACCCCAGTGCTAGTTTCTGTTTTCGGCTGTTTTTGTATTTCAGGTTTTCACGTTTCGAGAACTGCCCAGAAAAATCCAGAAAAATTATATAAAAAATCAGCGATACGGAAACAACACTGCGTCCGAAGGGCAGCCTGGGGGGGGGGGGGCACAGGGGCTCCAGGCGCCCTGTGGGCGCGCCCCCCCTGGGCCGCGCCGGGGGGGCGCCTGGGCCCCCCGAGGCTCCCCCGGTGCCCTACTTTGGCATATATTTAAAGGGTTCCCCGTAACCCTCAGAATAGGACTTTTTTTCGTGATCCCATCTTTGTTCCGCCGCCGCCGCCGCTTCCAAGATCGGGAGCACCAGGAGAACTATTCCCGGCACCCTGCCGGAGGGGAGGATCACCACCGGGAGCTTCTCCACCACCATGGACGCCTCCTGGATGACTCGTGAGTAGTCTCCCTCGGACCATGAGTCCATGACTAGTAGCTATGTGATGTTCTCCTCCCGTTCTTGTGCTTCACTAATTAGTCCTCGTGAGCTGCCCTACATGATCGAGGCACCTATGTAATCCTTATGCTGTTACTATGTTGAGTTTGCTGGGATCCGATGGATTATGAGATTATGTTCAGATTGATCTTGAGTAATATATTTGATTCACCTCTTTTATATTTTAGTTCATAAGTAATTCTTGCATGTTCTCCGTTGTTATTTATTGCTTTGGCCGAGTAATAGGTAGTGACTCCAAGAGGGAACGTTATGCTCGATTGTGGGTTCATGCCCCTCGATGACTAGCTTGAGTGACAGAAACATGAGTCTAGGGGATGTGCTGTTGCCACAAGGGGGAAAACAACGGTGCTTGTGCCCGCGGGTGCAAGGATTGTTTACTTTACGCAAAGTTCTTTTAATGCAGTTGTCTGTTGCATTGAGTTTACACTATGGGTGGGACTCGCAACTTAATACCAGCGAGATGTTCTGGATAGATATCTCAAGGTGGATGATTAGTAGTAGATATTGATGGATTTCGGTCTACTTACTTTGGCGTACCGCCCATGCTTTGAACCTCAACCTTTCTTGCAATGTAGTCAGCATTGGTTTGCGTT
The DNA here is from genome assembly GCA_902687465.1 of Secale cereale. Lineage (NCBI taxonomy): Eukaryota > Viridiplantae > Streptophyta > Magnoliopsida > Poales > Poaceae > Secale > Secale cereale. The sequence continues at coordinate 624,333,669 of LR738712.1, read as the reverse complement.
CGTGGTCCTGTCAATTGCCCAGCTGTAATTTGTTTACCTCACATAGCTGTTTTATCATCTTTTGGGAGAGAGACATCACTAGTGAACATCATGAGACTCCGGTCCATATTACCATCATTGATCACATCCACTATTTACTTTTCGCTATTTTATTTACTATTGCAAAACAATATCTATCACTACTATCATATTGCTTTTAACCCTTTGTGAACTACAAGGCCGGAGAGATTGACAACCTCTCTGTACTCGTTGGGAGCAAAGTTATTTGTATCTGTGTGCAGGTCCACGTTGATTGCTAATTGCGCCGTTAGCAGTTGACACCTACCTGTTGAACCTAGGAGTCTCTGGGGATTCGATCCTTGGCATCTTTGCTAGGGGAAAACACTTCTACTTACTGCATCTTACACCTTCCACTTGGGGTAACCAACGAGGGGTTCGAGGCCCATCAAGGAGTATTTTCTGGCGCCGTTGCCGGGGACTCCACTCTTCAGGATAGGGGAGTTGCATGCTATCTTTTACCTTTGCTTTTTAGTCTTGTTAGTTTACCTTTCATATTTGCTTTAGTTCCTTTTTATCGAAAATCACAAAAATAGTTATCTTGCTTGCTTGCTACTATGGGTTCTACCAAAAACACTAAACGGGAGGAGTACACCCCTACTTCCATTGCCCCACTTATCTCTGACGGGGTTTACAAAAAAGATAAACCTTGTGATTACACTAGTTATGACGGAGAGTTATGCCCATGGCATGGTCTCCCAGGAAAAAAGTATGAACCTCAGTTTAAAATTGCTCCTAAGCTTCCCGAAACTTGGGAAGATGTTCAAACTCTTATAATAGAGAGCGAATTAAACAAAGAGGGTGACACTACAATTCTGCCCACTAATGATAAGATTGATTTTGATAATTGTAGTATTTCAGAAGTTGTCACATTTCTACAAGGAATGGCTAAAGATCCCAACACTAGCACGCTTAATCTTGCCTTCACAGAGCATGTGACTAATGCTCTCATCAAAGCTAGGGAGGAGAAACTTAGAGTAGAAGCCTCCATACCTAGAAAGCTAGAAGATGGTTGGGATTCTATGATTAAAATTAAGATAAACAATTTCTCATGCTTTGCCTTATGTGATATTGTAGCTAGTACTTCTATTATGCCCAAAAGACTATATGATATGCTTAAATTGAAACCTTTTGATTCTTGTTCTTTTGGTAATGTTCTCGTTGATTCTTCCATAAAGAAACCTTTGGGGAGGATCGACGATGTTCTTATTGTTGTCAATGATAATTATGTGCCCGTTGATGTCACTATTATGGATATTGAATGTGATCCTTCATGTCCAATTATTTTGGGACGTCTCTTTTTGCGCACCGTTGGTGCTGTCATTGACATGAAAGAGGGTAATATAAAATTTCAGTTTCCTCTCAAGAAAGGGATGGAACACTTCCCTCGTAAGAAGGTCAAGTTACCTTTTGAGTCCGTTGTACGGGCTAGTTATTCTTTTACTCTTGATAAAACTTGATCTTTGCATTATGCCTAGCTTAAAGGCATAAAAGAAAGCGCTTTTGGGAGGCAGCCCACATGAATAAATTTTTTGCTTTTTTTGTGTCTTGATGTTGTTTACTGCTGTAGCATCATCATTGTATCTTTGCTTTTCATATTTGTGCCAAGTATAGCCTCTGATTGCTAGAAAGTTCAAAAGTTGTGAGGTGCTGTCCAGGAAACAGATTCTGTCCTTGGATAGAAAAAATCGTATAAAATCACCAGATCATCTTTTTGGTCTGAATTTTTTCGACAGCGTTCTCTATATAATTGTCTTTCGTGCATAAGTTCTGATTTTTTTTATTTGAGTTGCAGAAGTATCCCGAACAGGTCAATTACTGCCTGCTGTTCTGTTTTTCACAGATTCTGTCCTGTTTTGCCTTATCTTCACTTTGCAAATTAAGAACTTGATTTTTCTTTGCAAAAACCTTTTGGAAATCTTGAGAAACAGTAGAACTTCAAGAATATCCTTATTTCCAGCAAGGTATAATTATTTTATTAAGGGTACTAACCTCGCTAATCAGATTATGATGAGTTGTGTATGAAGGGAGTTTTCAAGTGTGCGAGGGAAGATGATAAAAAGATTCAGGAGTGTCAAGCGCTCAAGCTTGGGGATGCCCCCGTGCACCCCCAAGAAATATTCAAGGAGACTCAAGCGTCTAAGCTTGGGGATGCCCCCGTGCATCCCCTTCTCCATCAACATTATCAGTTCGTCTTTCGTTCCGCTATATTTTTATCACTTCATGTGTTATGTGCTATGCTTGGAGCGTCTTGCTTTTAGTTTTCTTTTTAGTTTTTCGTAACGAGTCGGAACCCAGCATTCCTTTATGTGGGAGAGAAACACGCTCCACTTCTACCTAGAACATTACATAGAATTTTCATGTCTATCTATGCTGTGTGTGTTCTTTGTCTTTTAAATAGCGACTATCGTGCTCTGCTCTTAGTATTCATGCTTATCTTTTCAAGAGCTTTTATTTAGTTGGTTGCTTGAACTCTCTTTAATTACCATGCTCACCTTATTAAGAGAGTTTGCTTCCGTTGCATTGGTTAATGTGTCTATGATAAAGATGCTACTTTCATGATGGTGCTTAGTAGTTCAGGTTTTCTTATGGTTAATCTCAAATAGCTGGGGGGTTCCCAATGTGTTATTGGAGTACCAACTTGGTTTGTTTGCCTATGATGTGGTATGGTTTAGTAATATCTTCCTTCGAGAATTTATTTTGATTGACTTGGCGTATGCTCACGCATATTCAAGACTGTAAAGAAAGTCTGTCAAGCCTTGATGATCTTTTGTTTCTGACTAGCGATATAACTACCATGCCTGATTCAATATTGCTTTGTCGCTCTGCATGATTATGACCGTCGTTGCTCTCTTAGTTGGTCGCTCCCAGTCTTTTGCTAACCTCCACCTGCACTAAGCAAATTAACCATGCAATACATAGCTCATGGGAAAGTAGCCTAAAAACTATTGTGGTAAAGAATATGTTGCCTATGTATCTTATTTCTTATGAGTTGCTTGCTGAGCGGTAACCATGTTTCTGGGGACGCCATCAACTGTCACACTTTTGTTGAATATCATGTGAGTTGCTATGCATGTTCGTCTTGTCTGAAGTAAGGGTGATTTACCGTGGGTTGAATTAATATGCATATTGTTAGAGAAGAACATTGGGCCGCCAACCAAAGCCATGCATCATGGTGGAAGTTTTAGCTGGGACCTTAATCCTCAATCTCTCATGAGAATATGCTTATGCATTAAAGAGGAGTCCATCATCTATTTTCTATGTTGTCCCGGTATGGATGTCCTCAAGTTGAGATCTATCAAAAATGAGAAATCAAATGCGATCTATCTCCTTGGACCTTTGTACAGGTGGCATAGAGGTACCCCTTTGTGACACTTGGTTAAAACATATGCAATGCAATGATAACCCATGGGGATCCGAGCTAATTAGGACAAGGAGCGAGCACTATTAGTATTCGATGCATGAGGCTTGCAACTTATAAGATGTTTTATGCATGACACATATGAAGTACTACTACCGTTGACACAATTGCTTCCATGTTTCAAAATAAAAAGCTCTAGCACTTCGACACCAACTACTGAGAGCATGATTGTCATTCTGAGTGTAATGTGCATTGTCCCAAAGTAGCATTGTCTTTTGCATGATTGTGATATCGTTTATTCTGAAATGATTGTATCTAGTCATCACTTAAACCTTGAAGGTGCCCCTGCATTTATGTTTTGCATCACTAAAGGGGGCAAGCTAGATATCACTTGATCATATTTGCACATCATGTTCATTGCAAATCTTTTTGATGTTTCAGTTTCATGTTGTAAAACTTTCAGTCATTTGTGATTTTCTCTTGAGACAACTTAGTTACTTTAGAATCATTGTCTCAGTAAGCTTTTGTCATATGACTATGAGAAAGTCCTATATGGTTAATAGCATGTCACCACAGAAATTATTCTTGTTATCATTTACCTACTCGAGGACGAGCAGGAATTAAGCTTGGGGATGTTGATACGTCCAAAACGTATCTATAATTTCTGCTTGCTCCATGCCACTTTTGGGTGATATTGCTATGATATTCATACACTTCCATACACTTTTGATCATATTTGGACTAACTTACTAATCCAGTGCACCCCAGTGCCAGTTTCTGTTTTCGGCTGTTTTTGTATTTCAGGTTTTCACGTTTCGAGAACTGCCCAGAAAAATCCAGAAAAATTATATAAAAAATCAGCGATACGGAAACAACACTGCGTCCGAAGGGCAGCCTGGGCGGGCCACAGGGGCTCCAGGCGCCCTGTGGGCGCCCCCCCCGGGCCGCGCCGGGGGGGCGCCTGGGCCCCCCGAGGCTCCCCCGGTGCCCTACTTTGGCATATATTTAAAGGGTTCCCCGTAACCCTCAGAACATGACTTCTTTTCGCGATCCCATCTCTGTTCCGCCGCCGCCGCCGCTTCCAAGATCGGGAGCACCAGGAGAACTCTTCCCGGCACCCTGCCGGAGGGGAGGATCACCACCGGGAGCTTCTCCACCACCATGGACGCCTCCCGGATGACTCGTGAGTAGTCTCCCTCGGACCATGAGTCCATGACCAGTAGCTATGTGATGTTCTCCTCCCGTTCTTGTGCTTCACTAATTAGTCCTCGTGAGCTGCCCTACATGATCGAGGCACCTATGTAATCCTTATGCTGTTACTATGTTGAGTTTGCTGGGATCCGATGGATTATGAGATTATGTTCAGATTGATCTTGAGTAATATATTTGATTCACCTCTTTTATATTTTAGTTCATAAGTAATTCTTGCAGTTTCTCCGTTGTTATTTATTGCTTTGGCCGAGTAATAGGTAGTGACTCCAAGAGGGAACGTTATGCTCGATTGTGGGTTCATGCCCCTCGATGACTAGCTTGAGTGACAGAAACATGAGTCTAGGGGATGTGCTGTTGCCACAAGGGGGAAAACAACGGTGCTTGTGCCCGCGGGTGCAAGGATTGTTTACTTTACGCAAAGTTCTTTTAATGCAGTTGTCTGTTGCATTGAGTTTACACTATGGGTGAGACTCGCAACTTAATACCAGCGAGATGTTCTGGATAGATATCTCAAGGTGGATGATTAGTAGTAGATATTGATGGATTTCGGTCTACTTACTTTGGTGTACCGCCCATGCTTTGAACCTCAACCTTTCTTGCAATGTAGTCAGCATTGGTTTGCGTTCGTGGTCTTGTCAATTGCCCAGCTGTAATTTGTTTACCTCACACAGCTGTTTTATCGTCTTTTGGGAGAGAGACATCACTAGTGAACATCATGAGACTCCGGTCCATATTACCATCATTGATCACATCCACTATTTACTTTTCGCTATTTTATTTACTATTGCAAAACAATATCTATCACTACTATCATATTGCTTTTAACCCTTTGTGAACTACAAGGCCGGAGAGATTGACAACCTCTCTGTACTCGTTGGGAGCAAAGTTATTTGTATCTGTGTGCAGGTCCACGTTGATTGCTAATTGCGCCGTTAGCAGTTGACACCTACCTATTGAACCTAGGAGTCTCTGGGGATTCGATCCTTGGCATCTTTGCTAGGGGAAAACACTTCTACTTACTGCATCTTACACCTTCCACTTGGGGTAACCAACGAGGGGTTCGAGGCCCATCACCTCTTCAGTCGAGTCACCTCCGTGTTGGCCGCATCTAGAGAATCCTTCAGCCTGGCGATCTCGTCCTCAAGCGTGCCGACCGAAGCCAGCTTCTTTTCTGCCAGTTCAGTTTTCTCCTGCGCCCTCTGCTGTGCGACAGCTAGATCAAGGTCCTTTTGCTCCAGAGGTGCCTTCATTTGATCTACAAGGGACATTACTAGACAGATGAATATAATGATACACATGACACGTCCGCTGAAAATCACTCGACAAGCTATACGCTTTAAATACCAGACGCTTCGTCCTGAGATTTCTTCAAACGATCCCTGGCCAGCTACAGGTCAAGATTGAGTTGGACTTGTTTCTTCTCAAGATCCGCGAATTTGCCTCCAAACTCGCAAGATTTCTGCACCAACAAAACAAGATGGAATTATAAGACTACAGCCGAGCCAAATACTCAACAGTAGTCTTGGGGACTACACCCAGTGGGTGCACTGAGCGTGCCCCCACTGGCTCGCACTCGGCCGGATCAGTCCAGCCCGAGCTCAAAAAAAAGAGAGAGACTGATAAATTTTGTTCTCAGACCACGACCGACTACCAGCAGTCGACCACGGTCTCGGGGACTACACCCAATGGGTGCACTGAGCATGCCCTCACTGGTTCTCACTCGGCCGGATCAGTCCTGCGCGAGTAAGAAGAGTTCGAAAGAAATGAACAAGAAAAATTTTAAAGACCACATCGGACTTACTTCAGGCGACCGTGGCCTCGGGGACTACACCCAGTGGGTGCACTCAGCGTGCCCCCCACTAGTCCAATCGACTCAAGACTGATTGGGTTACAAGAGCTAAAGCTACAAGAAAAGACACCCAGTGGGTGTAACATCATCTTACGAACAAAGCGGCAATTTTCAGAACGAAGATTACACCAACATAGCAAACCAGCCGGAAAAGACAAACCTGAACATTGGTTCAAAGAGCCGAGCTGGCATTATAGGCAGCCATGCTAGCCTCATACGCCGCCTTCGTCCGCTCCATCATCAATCCCGCCAGACGAACGGCCTCCTGGGCCGCATTCACGGGGTCCTCCGGGACGTGATGGGTGGTGAAGAGAACAGACGGCGGAGAAGTCATAGGGTCAGTAGCTGGATCAGTCGATGAGGAGGGACGGACAGTCAACACAGGAACGGCAAAGGAGACCTGGTCCGAGCCACGTCCCCTTGTTGCTGGACCTCAGAGCCAGAGGGTGTCTTCCGACCCCTCCTTCCTGTGCCTCGTCGAGTCACCTCCGCGCGCTCCTCCTCGTCGTCATCGTCGTCAGGAAGCTCAATGACATTGCGTGGCCCTTCAGGAGACAATCAAGAGATTCAGTCGACTGACAATCCAAATGGGTAAAAGTCAAAGCATGGTCGAGAATCCGCACCTAGGCGGGACGTGGCGGCGTCAGCGGTATCCTCATCATCGCGGCCCTTGTCGACATCCATCGAGGTTGCAGAAGCAGCAGCGCTGAAGATTTCACAGAAAGTGAGTCGAGAAAGGCAAAATTGGTCTCCAAAAGGGAAGAAAAAAATGAAGCAGAGCTGCACTTACGTGGAGGCAATCAGGGCGTCCACTTTGATCTTGGGCAAGGCCTTCCGGGGTTTGGCAGCGGCGACCTTGGGCTGCTTTGGTATTTTTTCAGTTGGATCCAGAGTGGACGTGCGAGTTCGTTTCTGCACTTGGGAGCTGGAAGGGCCCGCCCTGGTACTCGCAGCCTCTGGGTCGTGCTTCTCCTCGGAGCGCTTCTCGACGCGAGGAGGCGACTCGACCTCCTCGCCACTGCTGGAGTCCTCGCTCTCGTCCTCCGTCTCCTCGCTAGACTTCCAGTCAGAAGCTTCACCTACAACTTCTTCCTCCTCCTGGACCTACTCGCCATTGGGCACCAAATACATTTCGGTATAGATCTACATAAAATAAGAATAATCATATGCCAGTCGGATTCATCAGACGTCCGCAAGCAGGAAACATAAAATTCACTCGGAGGCTAAGGCCGAACCTTGTCTGGTTGGTGGTCTACGTCGAATGGGTGAACTCTTCCAGTCCCCCGTGATGCACTTCAGGCACTGCGGCACCGTCAGCGCGACAGCTTCCTCCGGGTGGACCCGAGACGTGTCGATGGTGCCCGAGTACATCCACATTGGATGATCCCGGGCTTGGAGGGGCTGGATCCTCCTCTTGAGGAACACCTCGAGCAGATCCATCCCCGTGACCCCGTCGTGGACCAGCTGAACCACTCGCTCCACCAGCATATCTACATCTACCCTCTCAGCCGAACTCACAAGCAACGTCGGTGGCTTGTTGACTCGACCCAAAGAAAAAGGAGGAAGCCCGGTCGACTGACCGGGAGTCAGAACGTCCCTACAATAGAACCAAGTCGACTGCCATCCCCGGACCGACTCAGGAAGGGTCATGGCAGGGAAAGTGCTCCGACCCCTGATCTAGATACCCAATCCACCGCACATCTGGATGACATGCGTCTTCTCGTCACTCGGGTTCGCTTTCTTGATAGTTTGGGAACGACAAGTGAAGATATGCTTAAACAGGCCCCAGTGCGGTCGGCACCCGAGGAAGTTCTCGCACATCAAAACGAATGCAGCCGAGTATGTGATGGTGTTGGGAGTGAAGTGGTGCAACTGGGCGCCGTAGAAAGCCAGAAAACCGCGGAATAAAGGGTGCGGGGGCAAAGAAAAATCTCGGTCGACGTGGGTCAAGAGGAGAACGCACTCGCCCTCCCGTGGCTGGGGCTCGAGCTCGTCCTCCGGCAGCCGCCAGGACTCGCGGACGATCAAGCCCTCCTCCGCCAATCCTCCATGTCCTCCGGCATCATCGTGGACCTGATCCAGTCCCCCTGAATCAAGCCAGGCGGGAGCCCGGACCTCGACGACGACCCTCCTCGGTTGGATCTCTTCCCTTTCCCCGTCGCCGCCGCTTTCTTCGAGCGCTCCAGAGCCGCCGCCCTATCCTTGCCCATGGAGGGCGAGCAAGTACAGACTGAGCGGCGGAAAGCGGAGAGCAGGAGCGCAGCGGAGGAGCGGAGGAAGAAGAGGCAAAGATTGGGCGAACAGTGCCTCCGCCTCGGCCGCGGCGCGTATTTATAGCGCGATGGTCGAGTGACTGACTGGTGGCCCCGAGCTCTCCCGTCAAATCCCACAACAGGCGCGCACGATACGTGACGAAAAAGGTGGCGCGGAGATCAAGGCGTCCCGAGCATATCCGATCCGATTGCCGCGGCATGACCCGTCCCCCGCGCTTCCCCAAATTTCAAACCCCGCAAAATCCGGAGACCAGAGAGCGGCCAATCGCGCCAAAAACTGCGCACCCCACCGACGCTCGGAGCCGCGCACAGAGTTTAGTCGACAGTCAACACAAAGAAGAACACTCGGTGGATCTTGAATCGATTAAGGCGATCAAGTCAAGGTTGAAGAGTCAGCCTGGTCCGCGAGCTCAAAGGAGATCCCCCAGGGGCATCGAACCCGTGCCAAGGCCAACTTCAACACTCTCCTCCACTCGAACCTCAATCCATTCAGGGGCTACTGGTGATGTTACAGACCTAGGGTTGGGTCACGGGCCTGACCCAGGTACCCCACCCAAGGTCACTACCCCAGGAGTTCAAAGGGCAACTCGAAGACAATAGGAACGGTCGACTGTCACGACCCAAGAGGACATATCACTCGACCGTATACCCTCTACCAGACAATTCAACTTCACTCGACCATTCAAGGACACTCGACCCCTGAAGGTCAAAGGTTCCTTAGGACGACAACGGTCCGGCATTCATTCTGTGAAAATTAATGCCTTTATCACTCTTTATTGCAGGCGTTATCAGTAACGTCCTGCCTTTATGTACATTGAACCATTTGTAACGTGGGTATGGCTGGGGCCCTGGCGCACTCTATATAAGCCACCCCTCCTCCAGTACAAGGGTTCGCACCCCCTGTAACTCAAACACACATATACATTCCAGTCGACCGCCTCCATGCACCGATACGTAGGGCTTTTACTTCCTCCGAGAAGGGCCTGAACTCGTAAATATCTTGTGTACAATCTCACCATAGCTAGGACATTGCCTCCTCTTACGTACCCCCTACTCGTACTGTCAGACTTAGAACCACGACACTCGCCGCACGCCCTTGTCCCCTCGTGGCCCGCCGTCGAGGACAGTAGCAACCCTTCTCTTCAACCGCCTCCACCCCCTCTCCCGCCCTGCCCCACCGCCGGTGCCGCCGCTATTCTCCAGCCTCCTGCTCACCGCACAGCCCTTCAGCCGTCCATACCAACCCTCGTCTCGACATGGTCGCCACCACGCCCGCGCTTTCGCCGTAGTTTTGTCCATCGATCGGAGGAGGTTTGAACGTCACCGTCGTAGCTGGCGGCAGTGGGGATACGACCGCCAGTGACCACAGCAGCTTTCGACGAGTGCTCTAGAGCAGCCAGTAGCCGGCCGCTAACCACCCCTGCTGCATCGAGTTGATCATCGCAGCCTCTTTGCCACCACGACTGCAAGGTGTTCGACACTTTGCCCACAAAGGCATGGACAGTGGAGATGAGTTTTTCTTCCACCACTTCATTTGTTCATCGGACGATTCGTCGTCGGATGATGAAGATCTTGTGGCGACTGCACTAGTAGTTCACGACCACATCCAACGACAGCTTCCTCGGTACAGGGGGTCACTCCCTGGTCGTGCTCCCAACCTCAACCTCAACAGGGAGAGAGGCCACGCCCTGCTCTATGCCGATTACTTTGCGAACATCCCGCTCTTCAAGCCGGATAAATTCCGTCGCCGTTTTCCTATGGCAAGGCATCTATTCAATCGTATCCGAGAGGGGGTGGTTGTTCATGACCCATACTTCGAGTGCAAGATGGATGCCCTTGGCAAGCTTGGATTCTCCTCTTACCAGAAATGCACCGCGGCCATCCGCGTGCTTGCATATGGAATTCCAGGCGATCTGGTGGATGAGTATGTGCGGATGAGTGAGACAACATGTCTGATGTCAATGTACAAGTTCTGCCAGGCTGTGATCGAGGTGTTTGGCGCTGAGTACTTGAGGCAGCCAACTGCCGCTGATACAGAGAGATTGTTGGCGACCAACGCATCTAGAGGCTTTCCACGCATGCTTGGCAGCATAGATTGTATGCACTAGGAGTGGAAGAACAGTCCATTTGCTTGGCAGGGCCAGTACAAGGGGCATGTCAAAGCGTGCACTGTCATATTAGAAGCGGTGGTTTCGCAGGATCCTTGGATATGGCATTCTTTCTTCGGCATGGCAGGTTCTCACAATGATATCAATGTGTTGCAACGTTCTCCAGTCTTCGCAAGGCTTGCAGAAGGCCACTCCCCACCTGTCAACTTTGAGATCAACGGCCACCAGTACAACAAGGGATACTATGTAGCTGATGGTATATATCCTCAATGGTCAACTATTGTGAAGACAATCTCGAAACCCCACAGTGAGAAGAGAAAGAGATTTGCCCAAATGCAAGAGAGTGCTAGAAAGGATGTGGAACATGCTTTTGGTGTGCTTCAATCCTGATGGGGTATCGTTCGAAACCCTGCACTGTCGTGGGATGAAGGGAAGCTTTGGGAGGTGATGACTGCTTGTGTCATCATGCACAACATGATCGTCGAGGACGAGCGTGATGACATCATCTTCGACCAAGGATTTGATTATCAACGTGAAAATGTTGAGCCCCTGCACCAAGAACCGGCCACGTTTGAACAGTTTGTCCAATTCCACCGTGAGCTGCGTGATTGGCAAACTCATTTGGATCTTCAAAATAACTTGGTTGAGCATGTCTGGGATCACATTAGCAACCAATAGATGTATTGGTTCATTTTATTTTCATTGAAGACAATTTTGATTTGGCTGTAAAACTATTTTATTAGAGACAATTTCGAGTGGGTTATAAAACTATTTTTATTTTCAAACTATTAATATTTGAACGTGCAAACTTGTTTGATATGAAAATATGGGTATTTTTGGCCCTGGCGGACATGATGGGGCAAACGGATGCGGCCGCGTGCTAGGCGCACAGCCACCGCATCCCAGGACAGGCCCAGATACGACCCCATCGCTCTACCCAAACGAACAGAATCCGGGCAAAGCAGACGTGTCACGCGGTGGAGTTGGCCTCAGATTCAGATCAGACTCTGCGGCGACGCACCCAATTGATCGGTTGAATACGCAAAATCAAGGGCGGCTACCATTTGCATCGTGCCGAGACCGCAGCGAGACCAGCAGACTAGCTTGCCCAATGGGACCTGGTCTGGCCGTCTGCCATACGGGCCAGTCAGCAGCTCAGTTCAGCACTCGCCCGGCTGCCTCCGACGAAAATGCTTTTTATTTTTGAAATCATTTTTTGCGGGGTTCTTTGGAATCAGTTTTTGCGGATAAATTATTTGAAACCATATAAAAATACTCAAAGTCCAAACTCCACACTTGGACTCGGACGCGAGGTGTGGTAACGTTGAGCTTGTCTCGTTCCACACCTGTCACCGTGAATACGGTAGAAAAAAACTCTTTGCCGGTGTGCCACCTTCTCTGACAACATCTTGCCAGGGACTAGGGCAGATGGCCCCATGATGGATACACTTCTTGCTACAGCGTGTCGATTGTTGTCCTCGTAGGGCCGCTTGTCGGTAGTTACTAGGTGTTTTTCTTCTTTTTATTTATCTTCGGCAACGACGCGAGAAATTCTTCTGCTACTCCCGTAGGAGTTGTTGTATTTCCTCAAAGATGAAGAGTGAGGTAGCACAACAGCAGTAGAAAGTAGTTTTCTCAATTAAGAACTATGGTTTAATCGAAGCAGTAGAAGTTTAAAAGCTATCAAGGTAAACAACACCTACACATGCGTGCATCCAACTTAGCAAGGGGTTTGTCGATCCCCTCGTCTTCCTAGTCTCAAGGTTAAAAGCAAATAGTGATAGATAGTGATATGGCAAAGGGAAAAATAGTAAAGAGAGCAATAGAGCAACGTAAATAGTAATGAAGGATGAACCTTGGGGCCATAGCTTCACTAGCGACTACTCACACATTTTTGACGAAAAAGCAGCTAGAGCTGATTTTCATTGATGAAGACGAAACATAGAGTAGCTGATGGTTACATAGACAGGGTTCGGCACCGGCGACCAACTATACAGACATGCTTTGACACACTCAAGGCAGATCAAAAAAATTGGACATTGGCTTTAGCCCAGCGTGCAGCCAACACCGTGCCTCATCATGCAGATAACAAGGTTGATGAAGATGGACACTGCAATGGCTTCCCCCTATGGCAGAGCTCCAGAACAGGGCTTCAGATGGTATCGCTTCGGAACAGAGGCTTGTGACCACGATCAAATTCTCTTGTCTGTCTCTATGAGTGTTTCAAGATATCGGGAATTTATAGGCTAAGAATCAGGTGAAACGGAGCCACGCATGCCCCACAAGCCTGGATGGCGCCACCAGTGGGTAGGCCGCGCCCCCTTGGGTTGTGGGCCTTGTGAGACTCTTCTGGTCTTCTCCTGAAACTTCTAGGGTCTCTTCTTTTCTATAAAAAATCATTGTAAAAGTTCATCATGTTTTGACCTTCCTAGATATGGTTTTTCTACGAACCCGAAAACATGAAAAAACAAGAACTAACACTGGGCACTAAATTAATAAGTCAGTCCGGAGAAATGATTTAAAATGATAATTAAAATATGTAGGAATAATAATATAACACAATGAAACAATAAAAAATTATAGATATGTTTGAGACATATCAGTGGTGGCTCTCATTTCAGGTTGTGTGGGCGACGAGAGGTGTAGTGTTGGTGGTTTGGGCGTGCACCCTACTCTCACAAGGGTAACACTCTAATCCGAATCTGGGGATTTAGCCTTGTCATGCTCGTCCTGGCGGTCTCGCGGTGGCTTGTGCTGGAATTTTGTCTATTTATGGGTCAGCCCAATAGCAGTTTCAGAAATTCCTAATAAATCCTAGAGGCCCACTCAACCCATTCGAGCAAGGCAAGAGATGGAACTAAAGTTTAGTCCCGCATTTCTAGTTTGGTGGGAGTTGGACCTCCTCATAAGGGAGGTTGTTTCCCACATATATGAGCATGTGAACAAGAGGGACATCCACGGGCACTCCTCATCCGCCGCACACCTCGCCACGCCAAATCATGACTCGCCGCGCTGTGGGAATGAGCCGAGCCGATGTCTAAATTTTTACCACGCACGACGAGTATACGAACGGTCACACGGGAGTTGATTTTTTCCGCTATAGTGAAGACTGAATGCGAACAGCACAACCCTTCGGCTGATGCCTGTTCGCTTTGCCTCCCTCTCTTCGTTTCACCTCCCGTCGCTGCCTGTTCGCCTGCTTCTTCTGTGACTATAAAAGAGAGGTTTCTCCTCTCGAGAGAGACACACCAGAACTTCATCTTCCTCTCGCCACCGGTTCCAATGTCCGAGCTGCTACGATCTTCCTCATCCCGGCATATGGCGTGCACCATAGGTCGGGATAGTAGGCCTCATAAACTCCACCTCTTTGAGTCCTGTATGGGAGAAGGATGATAAGATTTTTGGGGAGCGCTCTGCGTGACTACTGGCTGGTTCATCACGGACGCCGACGAATACTTCCCCAACGATGACTTCTTCCCCGACGTCGACAACCTCTTTGACGACATTGCCGGCGAGGATGTCAACCCCAAGACCAATGCTTCTGATGTTGTTCCGTCCGTGTTCATCTTCTTCTTGTTAGGAGATGACCCACGAGTGTAGGGGATCTATCGTAGTCCTTTCAATAAGTAAGAGTGTCGAGCCCAACGAGGAGCAGAAGGAAATGATAGGTAAGGTACTTTCTGCAAGCACTGAAATTATCAGTAACAGATAGTTTTGTGATAAGATAATTGGTAGCAAGTGACAAATAGTAAAAGTAAATAAGGTGCAGCAAGATGGCCCAATCCTTTTTGTAGCAAAGGACAAGCCTGGACAAACTCTTATATGAAGGAAAGCGCTCCCGAGGACACATGGGAATTGTCGTCAAACTAGTTTTCATCACGTTCATATGATTCGTGTTCGTTACTTTGATAATTTGGTATGTGGATGGACCGATGCTTGGGTGCTGCCCTTACTTGGACAAGCATCCCACTTATGATTAACCTCTATTGCAAGCATCCGCAACTACAAAAGAAGTATTAAGGTAAACCTAACCATAGCATGAAACATATGGATCGAAATCAGCCCCTTACGAAGCAACGCATAAACTAGGGTTTAAGCTTCTGTCACTCTAGCAACCCATCATCTACTTATTACTTCCCAATGCCTTCCTCTAGGCCCAAACAATGATGAAGTGTCATGTAGTCGACATTCACATGACACCACTAGAGGAAAAGACAACATACATCTCATCAAAATATCGAACGAATACCAAATTCACATGACTACTTATAGCAAGACCTCTCCCATGTCCTCAGGAACAAACATAACTACTCACAAATCATATTCATGTACATAATCAGAGGGGTATTAATATGCATGATGGATCTGAACATATGATCTTCCACCAAGTAAACCAACTAGCATCAACTACAAGGAGTAAACAACATGATCTAGCAACCTACAGGTACCAATCTGAGGTTTTGGTGCAAAGATTGGATACACGAGATGAACTAGGGTTTGAGAGGAGATGGTGCGGGTGAAGATATTGATGAAGACAACCCTCCCCAAGATGGGAGAGTTGTTGGTGATGATGGCGGTGACGATTTCCGCCTCCCGGAGGGAAGTATCCCCGGCAAAACAGCTCCGCCGGAGCCCTAGATTAGTTCTGCCTCGAGACGGCGGCGTTTTGTCCCGAAAGCCTCCTCCTGATTTTTTCCAGGTCAAAACACCTCATGTAGGAGAAGATGGGCATCGGGGAGTCACCAGGTGGCCCACGAGGTAGGGGGCGCACCTAGGGGGGCTTCCCCCACCCTCGTGGACAGATGGTGGCCCCCCTCTCATATCTCTTTCGCCAGATATTTTTTATATTTTTTGAAATGGTGTTTCGTGGAGTTTCGGGACTTTTTGAGTTGTGCAGAATAGGTCTCCCATGTTTGCTCCTTTTCCAGCCCAGAATTCCAGCTGCCGGCGTTCTCCCTCTTCATGTAAACCTTGTAAAATAAGAGAAAAAAGGCATAAGTATTGTGACATAACATGTAATAACAGCCCATAGTGCAATAAATATCAACATAAAAGCATGATGCAAAATGGACGTATCAACTCCCCCAAGCTTAGACCTCGCTTGCCCTCAAGCAAAAGCCCATATCGAAAAATATGTCCACATGTTTAGAGATAGAGGTGTCGATGAAAACAAAGTACGGACATGAGGGCATCATGATCATTCTTATAACAGCAGCACATATATAAATTGTCATATGATTCTTATGCTAAAGTAACAATCTATTCACAATGTCAAGTATGAATCAGAAACTTCATTGAAAACCAACAAACTATGATCTCGGTCATTGAAGCAATTGCAATTTATCGTAACATCAGAAAGAGTCAATATAAGAGCTTTTCAGCAAGTCCACATACTCAACTATCATTTAGTCTTTTACAATTGCTCACACTCACGCAATACTTATGTATGGAGTTTTAATCGGACACAGAGAAATATAGGGGCTTATAGTATTGCCTCCCAACCTTTTACCTCAAGGGTAATGTCAACAGTAATAGATTATGATAACTTACATCCAATTGGATATATATGTCAGGATCCTTCCAACACACTGTGCTTGCCAAAGGATAAAATGTAAAATGGAAAGGTGAAGATCACTTTGACTCTTATAAGGTAAGAACAATAGATAGGCCCTTCGCAGAGGGAAGCAGAGGTTGTCATGTGCTTTTATGGCTGGATGTACAAAATCTTAGCGCAAAAGAATGCCACTTTATATTGCCACTTGTGATAGGGACCTTTATTATGCAGTCCGTTGCTTTTATTACTTCCATATCACAAGATCGTATGAAGCTTATTTTCTCCACACTAATAGATCATACATATTTTAGAGATTTGCAACACTGACAACTTACTTGAAGGATCTTACTCAATCCATAGGTAGGTATGGTGGACTCTCATGGCAAAACTGGGTTTAAGGATGTATGGAAGCACAAGTAGTATCTCTACTTGGTGCAAGAAGTTTTGGCTAGAATGAGGGGGAAAGGCAAGCTCAACATGTTGGATGATCCATGACAATATACTTTATTTCGGATATAAGAAGACATAACCCATTATGTTGTCTTCCTTGTCAAACATCAACTCTTTAGCATGTCATATTTTAATGAGTGCTCACAATCATAAAAGATGTCCAAGATAGTATATTTATATGTGAAAACCTGTCTTTCTTTATTACTTCCTATTAATTGCAACGATGACCAAAACTATGTTTGTCAACTCTCAACAATTTTTATTCATCATACTCTTTATATGTGAAATCATTACTTCCCATAAGATCAATATGATCTCTTTGATACTTTCTATATTTTCTTTTGTTCTCTCATGATCATAGAGAGAAAATCAAGCTATTGACTCAAAACTAATCTTTATCTATAATACCTAAATAGTTCATCCCCACTAACCTATTTAACTAAACATGCAGCCTATCCACATCATCATCCATTCTCCTACTGCCATGTCAGCACTATACCTCCACTCCACTAATCCTTCCACTTCTACACGCATGACATTTTTTGCCCTCATAATCCAGTAGTCGCTTGATTAGCCACGGGGTATGCCAAGAGTTCATCTCCTGTACAGACTACGTGCATTCAAGTTGGCTCCACTTTCTCTCGGCTCTCCGGCTCCCACAGGGACGCATCATCTGCCCAAAACTCTCTCGGCCTCTCTCGTGCTACAGTCCAAGGGGCAAAAAAACGGTGACACCAGGGAGGCGCCCTCTGGCGGCGGATCCGGCGTTTCCCTTCTCTTCCAGCGGCCTATTCAATGCTGGGCAGCTGAGGGGAACTGGAATCCCTGCGTGGAGGTGTATACAGGGTTAGGTTTTCGTCACCGTGGCTCCGGAGATGGCGGCGAGTGGAATAAGGGATGGTCGGCCTTCTCCCCGTCCGTACGGCATCAAATACGGTGCCGGCGAGGAGCCGGAGGCCTTTTGTATCGCGGATCCGGTTGACCTGAGCCTTTGGTGGTGATTCTCTTTGTTGGAAACTGTGTCGGCGATGGTAGCGGCTCCCGGCAAGGAGACAATTGTTGGGGCTTCAATCCCTGTTTTGGGGACGAGGTTTGCGGCAGTTCTTCATCCTTTGCGTCTCCGGCGAGCTGGTGTCTTGGCGGAGGCATGGAGCCATCCAATCTGTGGGGATTATCCCCGGCCGATGCGCCGGAACCCGACCTTTGTTCCTGTTCGCTGGACAGGATATACATGCGGCCTCCAAAGCCTTTGAAGGCGATGCACTATGCAGATGGATGGTTTCTCGACGGCGGCTCGAGCAGACGGTGAGCGGCCGACCGGCTTGATGGCAGCGGTAAGCGGCGTATTTTTGTGTTTCGGCGAGAGTTCTTCATCTTTGTGTCATGTACGCATACGTACTGTTCTTTTTGCTGGATGCATGAGTGGCGTGTTTTGTTTGCTGTATAAATCCCAGGGCAGCTGATTGGTGGCCGACTTGCTCGCATGCTGCCATCATGGGTGTTTGTTGTAGGGAGATCGGGGGATTTTGTTGTTGTTGAGAAAAGGACACATACGCCTCATGTATTCATCCAGCAAACGAGATGGTACATATGCGTATATGAGAATAGTACCTTCATTGGCTACAACAATTGATCTGTGTGTTTTTGTCTGCAATTGATTGGCTACAACAACAAAAAAACTCGTGATTTTTTGGTTGCAACAAATTATAAAGCTGTTGGATGCACTGCTATTAATCTTCCTTCAGCCAGATATCTCACTCATCTTGATCCTTCAAGTCATTTTTTTCTTAGTCAGGTTTTATGTTTAGATAACTACATTTATGTGAAATTGTACCCTGACATGTTTTCTTTTCCATGAAGGTCATTGCTACAGATGTCAAATAAATTTACCCTGTATGTACTATAGTCTGCTCTTGCAATCATTTGCCGGAGTTAGGAAACATCTGCGCCCTCAACGCCACGTGGAACATATTTAATTCCTCTCTCTGTATGAGGTTCTCCCTGATTCCTCAATTTCTAATTTTCCTGTAGCATGTTTTTTTCCTGATAGATTATTACCATGAACTTGACATCTTTATCATTTTTAACTTGCTTTCTGTTTGTATGTTCAGGTGAGTCAATGTTCATATTACGAATCCCATCTCCAGCCTGCATACTAAGAAAAACTATGAACATTTTCAGGCATCTGAAAGCAAGGAAATGTTGTCACTTCCAGGTTCCAGCCAAACAAGTAGTGAGAGTGTTGTTATTATACTTTGGAACACTACTTTACAGTCCAACTATCCTTACACGAGGGACCTCACAAGATAATACATCACCAGTCAGTGTAGTTGCTTCTGACGATACAGAAAAAAATTCAAACGAGGTACTGCTCATAGATATGAATACTTATTTAATTCCTCGATGAATGTTGTAAGACAAAACTTCCATTCACAGAAACCCCGGTACAAAAATAAAAGTCGAATTTACTGAAGATGCTAGCAGATGCTAGCAGTAAATTCAAAAGGTATAAAAACTTCAACACCCTGCAATGTACCATATATTATCTAATAATTCTTCTCATTTAGGCCAGTTACCGATAACAATGAATAAGTACAAATCACCATTACTGACAGAAAATAAAAAAATCAACATCCTGCGAGGTAAATCCTATCATTCTTACATACATTTATAGAAGAAAATTAAAATACATATTCTGGTTTGACATTACCTTATATTCCCACTATTAAACATCAACATCACAAAAAGAATTTGATCTTACTCAGAACTCCCCCTCTGCAGCATCTAAAAGTTCATGATTTGTTTAATTTTCTACATCAATTGTTCCACCTTTGAAAATCATATGCTTGATATTCTTAAATGACCCTTTGCTACATATAAATAATTAAAATTACTTAAGCTTCTTGGGTTTAAGATTAGGTAGATTCTTTATTAAGTGGTAGCTCTAAGAGTGTTTAGGACTACCAGTACACAAGACACATATTGTCTTTGAATTAAAATAACCTGAAAGAATAGCACTTGATAAAAACAACACAAGACACTATGGTACATACCTCTCTGTTAAGACGTGTATCAAAATTTTCTGTGTCTTTATGTAGCACTACAAACTACCAGAACGAAGGGAAACATTTGAGGACAGGCAAAGTAATGCCAGAAGAAAAAAAATCTACCAAGGTCCTCTATAACAGAATGAACCAGTTCTTCAGAATGAACACACTCATGGTACGATCCACTTAATACCTTCCTAATAATACTGCAAATTTTACACAATGTAGGATTGTAGGGTAGGCTATGCTACAATAGAGATACATGCTTCATTTTCTTCCATGCCAGTTACCTATATATAGTAGTATAAATCATTGCTATCTGGATCGCCACCTATTCTTCAGCAGTATAAAATTACAAAGGTATCATCATGCTGGACTACATGTATCTACATCAACTGTTATCATGCTCATATTTTCTGGAAACCAACATTGTGAGGCATTTGTTGTCGTCTTCACCTTACCTTAATGTACACTGCGAGCTATGCATTATGTGCAAGACTGCTGTACACTTTTGTTACTTGAGGTTTTTTCCTGTCCTTCCTAAGGAAATTCATGAAAAAAGTCCCGCAACAACGTGCGGGGCATCATCTAGTTATATATATTTCATGGACTCGATTACAAACATAAAGATCATAAAGCAAAGCTCACAACTAGATCATACTAAACTTTATTCTACTAGACCAAGATATTATCAAAAGGATCGCACTAAGAAAAGCAGTAAAGATAGGAGTGTGATGGTGATACGATACCGGGGCACCTCCCCCAAGCTTGGCAGTTGCCAAGGGGAGTGCCCATACCCATGTGATTATGTCTCCGTCTTCTAAGGTGGTGATGATGGAGTTGTTGACGATGTAGGCTTCTTCCTCAATTTGCGCTTGAGGATGGAATTTTGCTCCCTTAAGTCATCGATCTCCTGCTCGAGGCTTAATATCTTTTTGCATAGTTTCTGCTTGTTCTCCTGCAAGAGGCGAAAAGGGATAAACTCGACCTTAGGTTTCTTTGCTCTACCAGGGAGGCTTGACTTTTTGAACTCCACATGCATATCCCCGGGTTGAGGTAATGGGACTTCATGTTCATCGAAACTCGTCTCATCCTTTCCCCTGGGATTATGGTCTTCTTCTTTCTCCGTGGTCCAACCATAATGCGCCAAGTCCCCGTAGACTTTAGGGTCTGCAAGGAAATCAGCCACATAGCTTTCTCCCTCCGAATCCTGGGACGACATATTTCTCTATCTGCGGCAGAAACAACTCAAGACAAAAACAGAGGATTTTGGCAAGATACGGTGGTCAAAACCTTTGGGAGAATATATAGTGAATTTTTATCGACCAAAAGAAGTAATGTGCAAGAAAACGGAGTCCGGGAGGCACACGAGGTGCCCACGAGGTAGGGGGGCGCGTCCAGGGGGTAAGGCGCGCCCTCCACCCTCGTGGACGCCTCGTGTCCTTTCCGGACTGCCTCTTATTTTTCTGTTTTTCTAAATATTCCGAAACGGTGAAAAATTGTCATTAGAACTGTTTTGGAGTCAGTTTACTTACCGTACCACATACCTCTTTCTTTTCGGAGTCTGAATCGTTCTGGAAAGTGTCCCTTATGTATTCCTCCGGGGTTACGGGTTCAATAACATTAGGTTCAACATTTATAGGATTACCTGAGATATAATGTTTGATTCTTTGACCGTTCACCACCTTCAGATTTGTGCCTTTGAAGTTCTTGATTTTTATGGCACCGGAACGATAGACCTCCTCGATAACGTAAGGGCCTTCCCATTTAGAGAGAATTTTTCCTGCAAAAAATCTTAAACGAGAATTGTATAGCAAGACATAATCACCTACGTTAAACTTGTGCTTTTGTATCCTTTTGGCATGCCATCTTTTAACTTTTTCTTTAAACAGTTTGGCATTCTCATAGGCTTGGGTTCTCCATTCGTCAAGAGAGCTAATGTCAAATAACCTCTTCTCACCGGAAAGTTTGAAATCGTAATTGAGCTCCTTAATAGCCCAATATGCCTTATGTTCTAGATCAAGAGGTAAATGACATGCTTTTCCATAAACCATTTTATACGGAGACATACCCATAGGATTTTTGTATGCAGTTCTATAGGCCCATAATGCATCATCAAGTTTCTTGGACCAATTATTTCTAGACATATTAACAGTCTTTTGCAAAATTAATTTTAGCTCTCTGTTACTTAGTTCTACTTGACCACTAGACTGTGGGTGGTAAGGGGATGCAATTCTATGATTAACATCATACTTAGCAAGCATTTTACGGAAAGCACCATGAATAAAATGTGAACCACCATCAGTCATTAAGTATCTAGGGACCCCGAACCTCAGAAAAATAACTTCTTTAAGCATCGTAATAGAGGTGTTGTGATCAGCACTACTAGTTGGAATAGCTTGTACCCACTTAGTAACGTAATCAAGAACAACTAGAATATGTGTATACCCATTAGGGGAAGGAAACGGTCCCATATAATCGAAGCCCCAGGGATCAAATGGTTCAATAACAAGTGAATAATTCATAGGCATTTCTTGGCGTATACTGATACTACCAATTCTTTGGCATTCATCACAAGATAAGACAAACTTACGGGCATCCTTGAAGAGAGTAGGCCAATAAAAACCAGATTGCAGTGCCTTATGTGCAATTCTGTCTCTAGCGTGGTGTCCTCCGTAAGCCTCGGAGTGGCACTTGCGTAGGATATGTTCTCGTTCATGCTCAGGTACACAACGTCTAATAATACAATCTACACCTTCTTTATAAAGGTGTGGGTCATCCCAAAAGTAATGTCTTAAATCATAGAAGAACTTTTTCTTTTGTTGGTATGTGAAACTAGTTGGTATAAACTTAGCAACAATGTAATTAGCATAATCAGCATACCATGGAGCAGCATGACAAGCATTTATGATAGCTAATTGTTCATCAGGAAAGCTATCATCAATAGGTAGTGGGTCATCAAGAATATTCTCTAACCTAGACAAGTTGTCTACAACGGGGTTCTCAGCTCCCTTTCTATCAGTAATATGCAAATCAAATTCTTGTAGCAGGAGAACCCATCTAATAAGTCTAGGTTTAGCATCTTTCTTTTCCATAAGGTATTTAATAGCAGCATGATCAGTGTGAATAGTTACTTTAGAATCAACAATATAAGGTCTAAACTTATCACAAGCAAATACGACTGCTAAAAACTCCTTCTCAGTAGTAGCATAATTTCTCCGGGCACTATCTAGAGTTTTACTAGCATATTGGATAACATTCAATTTCTTATCAACTCTTTGTCCTAGAACAGCACCTACATCATAATCACTAGCATCGCACATAATCTCAAAGGGTAAATTCCAGTCAGGAGGCTGGACAATAGGTGCAGATATCAATACTTTCTTAAGTATTTCAAATGCTTCTACACAATCATCATCAAAGACAAAAGTAACATCTTTTTGTAAGAGATTAGTCAGAGGCCTAGAGATTTTGGAGAAGTCCTTAATGAACCTCCTATAAAACCTGGCATGACCAAGGAAACTTCTTATACCTTTGATGTCCTTGGGACATGTCATCTTTTCAATAGCATCAACTTTAGCTTTATCAACTTCAATACCTCTTTCAGAAATTTTATGACCCAAGACAATGCCTTCATTAACCATAAAGTGGCACTTTTCCCAATTCAAGACAAGATTAGTTTCTTCGCATCTCTGCCAAACTTGATCAAGGTTGCTCAAGCAATCATCAAAAGAAGTTCCGTAAACGGAAAAGTCATCCATGAAAACCTCAACAATCTTTTCACAAAAATCAGAGAATATAGCCATCATGCATCTTTGAAAGGTAGCAGGTGCATTACATAAACCAAAAGGCATACGTCTACAAGCAAAGGTACCGAAGGGACAAGTAAAAGTGGTCTTTTCTTGATCCACTTTTGACATGGGTATTTGAGAGAAACCATAATAGCCATCTAGAAAGCAAAAATGAGTATGTTTGGATAACTTTTCTAGCATTTGATCAATAAAAGGCAAAGGGTAATGATCTTTCTTAGTGGCTTTATTTAATTTGCGGAAATCAATTACCATCCTATAACCTCTAACAATTCTTTGCGGGGTCAATTCATCTTTATCATTAGGAACAACAGTAATACCTCCCTTCTTAGGGACACAATGGACAAGACTCACCCACTGGCTATCAACAACTGGATAAATTATACCTGCCTCTAGAAGCTTTAGTATTTCCTTCCTTACCACTTCTTTCATCTTAGGATTTAACCGTCGTTGATGATCGATAATCGGTTTCACGTCCTCTTCCAACTTTATCTTGTGTTGGCATAGAGTGGGACTAATGCCCTTAAGATCATCCAGAGTATATCCAATAGCAGCACGGTGCTTCTTCAGAGTTTTCAATAATTTCTCTTCTTCCTGCTCTGAAAGGTTAGCACTAATAATAACATGATATATCTTCTTTTCATCTAGATAAACATACTTAAGAGTATCAGGTAAAGGTTTAAGTTCAAACACGGGATCACCCTTGGGTGGAGGAGGATCCCCTAAAATTTCAACAGGCAAGTTGTTTTTCAATAAGGGTCTCTGTTTAAAGAATATTTCATCTATTTCCCTTCTCTCATTCATATACATATCATTTTCATGGTCTAGCAGATATTGTTCTAAAGGATCGTTAGGAGGCACATCAATAGAAGCAAGACCAATAATTTCATCCTTACTAGGCAATTCTTTATCATGGGGTTGTCTACGAAATTTAGCAAAGTTAAAGTCACGAGACATATCCCCTAATCCAACAGTAACAATATCCTTCTCGTAGTCTATCTTAGCATTAACAGTGTTCAAGAAGGGTCTACCAAATATACTGGGGCAACAATCATCTTGTGGGTAACCAAGAACAAGAAAATCAACAGGGTATTTAACCTTCCCACACAAGACTTCAACATCTCTAACAACCCCCATTGGTGAAATAGTGTCTTTATTAGCAAGCTTAATAGTGACATCAATACCTTCCAGCTCAGCAGGTGCAATATCGTGCATAATTTATTCATTTAAGGAAATGTGTATTACACTCGCACTAGCACCTACGTCACATAAACCATGATAGCAATGATCTCCTATTTTAACAGAAATAACAAGCATGCCTACAACAGGTCTATGTTTGCTCCTAGTATCAGGTTTGGCGATTCTAGCAGCTTCCTCTTGGAGGTAAATAATATGCCCATCTAAATTATCGACCAAGAGATCCTTAACCATAGCAACCCTAGGTTTAACTTTAATTTGCTCAGAGGGTGTATGTGTTCTAGTATTACTCTTACGAACCATAGTTGAAGCTTTAGCATGATCCTTTATCCTAACAAGGAAAGGCGGTTTCTCAATATAAGTAGTAGGAACAATAGGATCAGCATTATAGGTGATGGTATTTTCTTCAACTTTAATAGGTTCAACTACTTTTACTTCAATGGGAGGATGGTATTTAAACCACTTATCCTTGGGGAGATCAACATGAGTAGCAAATGATTCACAGAAAAAACTACTATCTCAGAGTCAAGTCCATATTTAGTGCTAAATTCATGGAAAACATCGGTATCCATAAAAGATTTAACACAATCAAACTTAGGGGTTATGTGACACCCCGAGACCGGTGCGCCAGGTGTCAGCCAGTTATTCGTCTTCGTTGCCATGTCATCTGCTTGCGTGTTGCATCTTGCCATGTCATCATGTGTGTTGCATCGGCATGTTTTCAAAACTTGCATCCGTCCGAGTCCCCTCGTCCTTTCCGTTGTCCGTTCTGAGCCCAGACACACTTGCACGCGTCCGCGGTGCCTCCGAATATTTATTTTATAAGTGGCCGAAAAATGTTCTCGGAATGGGATGAAACTTGGCGTGTGGTCTTATTATAGTGTAGACAGGCCGCCTGCCAAATTTCATCGCATTCGGAGCTCGTTTGATAGCCCAACGGATATATATAGCGGCACTAGTCGCCGGTTAATTCATCGGACGTTTTCGGTCTCCGAAAACCCCCGCGGGCCTCTCTCCCTCTCCTCTCATCTCAGCCCAACTAATCTACACAGCCCACCTAGGCCCAGCCTATTCCCCCTCCGCTCCGGTGCCGTTGGATCGTGATCCGATGGCTCTGAAATGGCCTCAAACCCCTCTAAACCTAGCCCTATGCCTATATAAACGCCCCCAACCTGCCATTTTAGGCCCCCTAACCCTAGCCTCCTCGTTTTCCGTGCGCCCCAACCAGCCACCTCCCTCCTCCCACCAGCCACCGAAGAACCCAGATCGGGCCCGCCCTTGGCCCGTCCGCCGCCGCGGAAGCCCGCTCGGGCCCATTGGCCGCCGCTCCCGTAGGTCCCTCCCCGACCTCCCGCAGCGCTCTGCTCCACGCTCGAGCCCCGGCTCCCTCCGATCTCGCCGCCGCCTCCACCCGCAGTGTCCTGCAGCCGTCGCCGGAGGAGCTCACCGTCGACGCTCCGTCGCCGGAGACGGGTCCCCGTCCACGCCCTCATCCAGATCCGCTGGATCCCGTGCCCTCCGCCGCCTCCGATGATCTCCCCTCATCGCCGGAGTTGCCAGTCGCCCCGCTCTTCCTCGATCCACCGACCTGGTGGATCGGGTGGACCTTCGCTCGCCTCGGTAGGCCGCACCCGCGTGTGGGCCGAGCCCCGATCCAGTGCCCACGTCGGGCCTCTCCTTCCCAGGCCGAAGCGCGGCCCAACTCCGAGGCCGACACCCCGGCCCAGCGCGCCGGCCAGGTGGGCCCCGCGTCCGGCCCGACCCGCCGGGCCTGCTGCCTCCTCCTCACGCCCTGGGCTGAGCCCATGGGTGAGCCTCCCCTCCTATCCAGCGCCTGAGCACCGTTTAGTTATCCATCGCCCGTTGTGTTTTTTTTCCCTATGTAAAAACTGCTAAGTCTTTTATTCTGTCAGTATTAATGTTGCATCTTTGCATGATGATATCTTTTTGTGTGCATGTCCAAATTGAGTGCATGATATGTCAAAATGATCGTGGTGATATGCTCTACACTTTGTTCCATTGTGCCATGCTCATTTGAGTTCATCTAGATGCTCTAATATCTGTTGCAAGGGTGCTACTTGTTATAAACTGCTGCTATTTGTTATTTTCATGCCATGTTTGAGATATGATAACTTGGTGCATGTTTATCCAAATGATGCAAATGATATGTCAAAATGTTCATCATGAGATGCTCTACATGTTGGTTGCTATAGCATGCTTGTTTGAGTTCATATTGCCATGTTTATCCCCGTTGCAAAAGTGCATTTGGCTGTTATGTTCTGAAACTTGTTACGAGATGCCTAGTTGAGGAGCTTGTTGCTATTGATGTGTTTGTCCCCATGTCACATGCCTAGATGTTTTAGAATCCCCATGATGTGCTCTTTGATGTGGTGCATTTAACTTTCCATGATATGCCTTGTGTTGACTTAAACATGCTCACAAACATGCCATGTTGTTATTGCTGTTTTAACACTTAGTGAAATTTCACTAAGTCTGGAATCTGTAATATCCTGATGCTATGTTTGCTTGATGTCCTATGCAAATCCATGTTAGTTTTGGGGTGGCTATTGATCTTTCCTTGTTGTATATGTTGTTGACTATCCATTCATGCCTTCACTTGCTCATTTGACTTGCTGTAGCTTATTTATTTCTTGCTCCCAAGTTGCTATAAAATATTGCTGTCGGGTTTTTATTGTCATGATCAAAATGTTGTAGCTTGTTGCTATTGATCCATGCCTCCTATGGAGATGCTCCAATGGACTTGTTTGTTGTAGGATATGTCTACTTCATGTCCATGCTTCTTGTCACCATGTTTGAGTGTTGTAGAGTATATATATCTTGCTCCCAAATTGCTATGTGGCTATTAATTTCAGCTTGTTGTTATATCTTGTTTCATGTGTATCTTTTAGCCCGTTGCTCCGTTTTGAGTGTTCCTTATATGAAACTTGTGTGATTTTGCATGTAGAATCATAATATCGTATTTTTAACATGTTTGGAGTGAGTTTGGTTGATGTTTGGGTGCATCTTCCACCGTTGTCATGTTATGCTTCCTGTATAGACTTGTCATGCATCATACCTTGCCATGTATTGCTTCCTGTATATATTTGTCATGCATCATACCTTGCCATGTAATGCATCATATATAAACTTGTGTTGTTTTTCTATGTTTCCTACCTTGCCATGTTATGCTTCCTGTATAGACTTGTTGTGCTTCCTGTATAGATTTGTCATGCATCATACCTTGCCATGTATTGCATCATATATAAACTTGTGTTGTTTTCTGTGCTTCCT
>LR738712.1:624207098-624305375 GCA_902687465.1 Secale cereale | reverse complement strand
TCCTGTATAGACTTGTTGTGCTTCCTGTATAGATTTTTCATGCATCATACATTGCCATGTTGTGCTTCCTGTATAGATTTGTCATGCATCATACCTTGCCATGTATTGCATCATATATATAGACTTGTGTTGTTTTGGTGTGCTTCCTACCCTGCCATGTTTTGCTTCATGTGTACACTTGTCATGCATCATACCTTGCCATGTAATGCATCATATATAAACTTGTGTTGTTTTTCTGTGCTTCCTACCTTGCCATGTTATGCTTCCTGTATAGTCTTGTCATGCATCATACCTTGCCATGTATTGCATCTTATATAAACTTGTGCTGTTTTGATGTGCTTCCTACCTTGCCATGTTTTGCTTCCTGTGTAGACTTGCTGTGCATCATAAGTAGACTTGTTTTGCATCATACTTGGTTGAGCATATTGTTATGTTCTTGTGTAGTGTGTTTACCGTATTGCTTGCTTCTTCTCGTTAGTGCTTGTTCCGTTGCATTCGTGAGGATGCGTTCGTCTACCCGTGGTTCTTCTTCAAGGCTTCTTCTCCGTCTTCTTCATGGAACCGTTCTTCTTCCTTGCGGGATCTCAGGCAAGATGACCATACCCTTGGATACCTTTACTATCATTGCCATGCTTAGTGTCTCGATGCTATCGTTACATGTCGCGCTACCCATCATTATTGTCAGCCTCTCCTTGTTGCCATGAAACCTCTAACCTTTGACACCTTCCTAGCAAAACCATTGTTTGGCTATGTTACCGCTTGCTCAGCCCCTCTTATAGCGTTGTTAGTTGCAGGTGAAGATGAAGATCGTTCCAGGAGGGAACTTGTTATATCACAATATCTATTATTATTAATAACACACCTATATACTGGGCATGGGTGGAAGGCTTGGCCTTTTGCTCGGTGTTTTGTTCCACTCATGCCACCTTAGGCGCCGATAAACCGGCATTATGTTCCTTGATTTTGCATTCCTTACACGATGGGTATATGGGGACCCCTTGACAGTTCGTCTTTGAATAAAACTCCTCCAGCAAGGCCCAACATTGGTTTTAATTTGCTCATAATAACAACTTAATTAATTAATTAAATTGCATAGGGAGTTAGCGCTACCCGAGGATTCTTCTACATAGCAGGGGGGGCCAGTGCTGATGGTGTTGGTCCCAAACGGGGAGACTGCGGGGCCGCCACGGGGAAACCCGAGGTATCTGGTATAACCCGTAGGATCACCTATCCGGACGTGGCCTAAGACGAGATACGCGCGGCTACTATCAGGGTGTCGGCACGCCGGGAGGTCTTGCTGGACTTGTTTTACCATTGTCGAAATGTCTTGTGCACCGGGATGCCGAGCCTGATCGGATTTCCCTAAGATAAGGGGTGATGATATTATATTTATCACTTCAGCTAATCATGAGAGCTTGTGATGGGCTAAGTTGGGACACCCCTGCAGGGTTATGATCTTTCGAAAGCCGTGCCCGCGGTTATGTGGCAGATTGGAATTTGTTAATGTCCGGTTGTAGAAAACTTGACAGAGGATCCGAAGTAAAACACACAACTGTGTGAGTAACCGTGACTGTCTCTTTTAACTTTGAGAAGAGAACACGATGGGGTTATGTTTGACTCGTATGTAGTTCAGGATCTTTAGCGATCACTACTAGTTGCGACCGTTTTGCGTAGATGCTCATCTTATTCTTGTACTCATAAGTTTGCCACCATATATTGCTTAGCCGCTGCTGCAACCTCACCACTTTACCTCTTCCTACCTATTAAGCTTTGATAGTCTTGTTACCCATGGTTATGGGATTGCTGAGTCCTCGTGGCTCACAGATACTACAACAACAGTTGCAGGTGCAGGTTTCCGATGTCTTGACGTGAGAGCGTTGTTCTTTTGTTGGAGTTCTTCTTCTTCAGTCTTGGGTTTGGTTCCAGGTCGGCAGCCTGGGATAGCAGATGGATGTCTTTGTGCTTCTTTATTTCGGTTAACCAATCTTCAGCATCAAGAGGGTCGACACAGTAACTAAAAGCTTTTGGATTATTGGCCAAGAACTGGTTGAGCGTAGCATGGTGCTGCTGGTTGAAGAAGTTGCCTTGATTCCCTGGAACACCCTAATTAGCTTGATTAGCTTGCATCTGCTGCATCATCTGCATCAACACCTGGGTGTTCTGAGTTGTAGTCTGCATAATCGCTCTCCAAGCCTCACACGGAGGAGGAGGGGAAGGAGGACGATCTGGGACCTCTTCACCCTCTGGGTTAGCGTTGGGAACCCTTTTCGGAGCCATCCTGAAAGAGATGACCACGAATCAGCAATTGATTGATAGAAGGTATAAGCTGAATCAATGGAATGAATTGCAACAAGTCTTCACAATAATCATTCGAACAATAGGAACGAATGAAATCATTCGAACAAGAGGAACGAATGAAATTCTCAGTTAAATGATAACATCAATCTTCACGAGAAGCCACATAGGGGACAAAAGGTAAAATAAGAAAAACAACAAGGTACGGATGGGAACAAACACAAGATAGGAGCTTCGTTCTAACATCTTTGTGCTGAAGGCATATGAACGCGTTACGAAAGGGTTTTGCAATCCCCGGATCAGCATAGCCAAGGACCCTTTAAGATGCAACTCCCGATCGGAACATCGATCATAATACCACTTCACTCAATGTAGAACCCCGAACTCGCTAACCTGCATACGTTGGAAGAATGCCTACGATCTACTGGATAAACCCACCTATTAATTTCCGAAAGATTCCAGTTATGCAATCAGGTGTTGGGGATACAGGGGAAGCACCGCGCAATCAACTCTAAACCTACATCCAGCTGTATCCATCCTTCAACACATAACCAGTTTTTCTCGGAAACTGTGTACCTCGGACCTTCGAAAAGCATCCACTATAACAAGCTATGGCAATACTCCCGAACTACCTCCCCAGTACTGGGTGATGTCGGGGTTATCTTGCCACTAACCGTATAGGAGAGATTTTCGATGTCGGCCGTCTTAAGTATTTAGTACTGCCGCGATATGCTTGTGACGACAATACCCCGAAGCTCAACTCCCCGGGACACTGCCACAACCCCTAATGTCAGGAGGCATCGAGAACAATATTCTCGTCACAAGAACATCGAAACAATCCCAGAATACTCGCGAGATTCCTAAAAAAAATTTGGTGCAATTTTTGAAGATAGAAGAGACAAGAGTAGACGTCAGGAGTCCTCACCAGAGAGAAAGGAGATGAGAAGCAAAGAAATCCTACCCTCCGATATAATATATAGGACTCAAAATGTTTTCAGTGTGTGCCTAGACTCGACCGTCAACAATTCGATCAATCAGTGGGGGCTCCTTGGTCGGAGAAGGCTCTGAATACCAACTTGTAATGCCCAGGATGGGACTATATCTCCTACGTGTCGAGGCACGACTTAGAGACATAACCCCATGCTGGAATGATCGCAAGTCTGGTATCTTTGCACAACTCATGTAAAAGATGGGGATGGAAAACATAAAATAGTTGGCTTACACTCGCCATGTCACACAAATACATTACATGTCTCAATCATCATACAATAAAACATCACAGCCCTCTAAGGGTAAAATCCAAATGACAAGATACCAAACATAATTTAAAAACCACAGGTCGGATCGAATCCTAGTAGAAGTCTCCACTACTGGTCATCAGGATAACGAACATAGTATCGACTACGCTCCTCGTCATACTCCCAGTCTAGCTCGGTGCCATCACCTGGATAGCTCACCATCGGACCTGCATCTGGTGTGTGAAGTAACTGTGAGCCACAGAGGACTCAGCAATCCCGTTCCCGGGTAACAAGACTATTTAAGCCTTGGGAGAGGATAAGGCTGAAGAAAAGAATAAGTGTCTGCAGCAGCAACTAGCACTAGCCTACGTGAGAGGGTGCGAGAAGAGAAGTGCCTCGGTCGAGAGATGATCACGAAGTGATCCTAGCTAAAGCTCAACAAACATAACCCCACCGTGTTCAACTCTCGAATCCCTATTCGGAAATTGACAGTCACGGTACACACGCTGGTAGTGTATTAGAACAATGTGTCAAGTTATCTACAACCGGATATTAACAAGCTCCCATCTGCCACATAACCGCGGGCACGGCTTTCGAAAGTTCATAACCCTGCAGGGGTGTTCCAACTTGACCCATTACAAGCCCACGATCCGCGGAGTCGCAACTCCAAGGTGGGAAGACCCGAGTATTCTCGAAATCCCGTGCTCAAGATACTCCGAACTAAGGTAAGGCTAATCCAGCAAATCCTCCCGGCGTGTCGACACCCTGATAGTAGCCGCGCGTATCTAAGTCTCAGGACACGACCGGATGAGTCATCCTATAGGTGTATGCCAGATACCTCGGGTTGCCCCAAGGCGGCCCCGCAGTCTGCTCGTTTAGGACCAACACTCATGTGGAGCACTGGCCCGGGGTTGTTGATTAAGAAAGAGGGTTAATTACTCCCTATGCAAGTTTATTTAGTTATTAGGCAAATAGTACCAATGTTGGGACATGCTGGAAAAGACTTAGCACATAGCGGTTTATCGAGGGGGTCCCATACACCCCAACCGTGTTAGGAATGCATAATCAAGGAACATAACACCGGTTTAAACGGTTCCTAACGGCATGAGTGGAACAAATCACCAAGCAAAAGGCTTAGCCTTCCACCCTTGCCAATATATAGATGATTTCATTTTTAAGCATTTATATAGTGTGATATAACCCAACAAAACTTCAACATGAAGCAAGCATCTTCGATCTTCACCTGCAACTAGCAATGCTATAAGAGGGGCTGAGCGAAGCGTACTTAGCCAAGCAACGGTTTGCATAGGTAGGGTGGTTAAACATGGTCATGGTTACAAGTAAGAGGCTGACATGAAAGACATGGGCTTCGAGGCAAAACTATAGAGCGGAACTACTAGCAATAGGCAAAAATAGTAATGTTATCGGGGTTCGGTCATCTTACCTGAAGTGAAGTCGTTCGGATCGTAAGAAGGGTCCTCGTGCTCAACCTCGTTGGTAACCTCGTGCTCGTACTCGTACTCAGTCTCAGCTTCCGGCTCTAAACAATACAACCACACAAGGCACGAATCAACAAGATGCAATGCGCACTCAAAAATGATGGATGCATGATGGATGCACTAAGGGAGCACACGGAGCACGGAAAATAGCACTCAAGCAAAATGTTCAAAACATGATAACAATAGGATATTATGAATCTACACGGAAAATCAATCAAGTTTCATATAAGACTCGCTGAAATCGGAGCTACGGGCTAAAAGTTATGCCCGAAACAAGAAACATGCGAAAGCTGAAAATTACAGCAACATAGCAACTTCCGGTCACTAGAAAAATAAGCTACAGCACTCAAACAACATGGCAAAGAGCATGAACATAAACTAGACATATCCTACAGCAAATAAGTCCAAAGGTGCACCCCCAAAGGAGCCACGGATCAATAGCAACAAGCTTGGACATATTGAACTTGACAACAAAATTCTGACAGCAGAATTTTATTGAAACTTTGAAGCAAAAGTTAAACATGCTACAGCCACTCAAATAAGCATGTGAGAACATGAATGGAAAGCCAACAATATATACTACAAGGAACCATCAAGATCCACCCCAAAACTATCATGGTTTGTCCTAGAGCAGCAAGCAAACATGGCATCGGAGAATAACAGATTACAGACTTAGTGAAAATCCACTAAGTGTTACAATAGCAGTTTCATCATGGCATCTAAAAGAGCAAGTTTAAGTCACCTCGAAACTAAACATGGCAAGTGGTGAGCACCACATCAAAGTACACATGATGGTGATTCCGAAACATACAAGCATGCACCATGGAGATATCCACAACGATAGCAATGAGCTCAACAATATGGCATTTCATAACAAGTTAAACAACATCACAGCCACATGGCACTTTGCAATGAAGATATACATGGCAAGAATAAATCTATCATGCAACCTAACACAAGCAACATGTAGAGCATGGCAAGACGAACACGTGGACATGTCATTTGCATCATTCGGGTAAACAAGCTAAAAGTTATCACTATGCAAAGATGGCATAAAAACAACACATAATAGCAGTTTATATCGGGATGCACTCTTAAAACAGAAAAATAACCATCTACATGATCTCTAACATGCATGGCACAATGGAATGAATCGTAGTGCTAGTCACCACGAACGTCTGGACATCTCATTTGCGCAAAACGGAGCATCACACAAGAAGTTATCAGCATTTGAATATTGCATCAGAGAACAAAAGATCACAAAGACTTAGAGATTTTTGAATCAACCTTCTCAGATCTGGATCTGGAAGAAGTCAACGGGCTCGGGCCCGCGGCGGATCTGGCGCGGCC
Organism: Secale cereale; assembly: GCA_902687465.1. Taxonomy (NCBI): domain Eukaryota; kingdom Viridiplantae; phylum Streptophyta; class Magnoliopsida; order Poales; family Poaceae; genus Secale; species Secale cereale. Next base: position 624,298,993 of record LR738712.1, on the reverse strand, counting down.
CGCGGGGCTGGAGGTGGCCCGGCGAAGGAGATCAGGCCCGGGGCGGCGCCTGGATGGCCTCGGTCCGCGGCGGGAGCTGGCTACCGCGGGGCGGCTCGGCTCGGCCCGGCGGCGGCCTGCTGGAGTTGAAGTGGCGGCTGGCTGGGAACGCGGCTGGCGATCGCGCCGGATCTGGGCCGCGCGGCGCTGCGAGGCCGGTCTGGAGCGGAGGAAGGGAATCGGCCCAGCTGGCGGAGCGGGGCGGCTTGCGCTGGCGAAGGAAGGGGCCGGCTCGGCCTCGGCCTGGAAGGAATCGCGGCGGCTTCGGCTGAGGCGCGCGCTGGATCGAAGTGGCGACGGCCCAAGCGAGCGAGCGGAGGAAGCTGGCGCGCGGGAGGAGGGGCGCCCAGCGCGAGGCGTTGACCGCTACGGATCTGGATCGATCCAGGGGCTCGGGCGCCTCGAGCTTCCAGCGGCGGCGGCTGCGATGGAGATCTGGCGGCGGGGAACCGGATGGAGAAGGTGGTCCTGTCCGGCCTGGCCGGACCGGCGACGGGGAAACGGGCCGGAGGCGCGCCGGTGAGGTGGAGGACGCCGGTGGAGGAGAGGATGAGGTGGAGGAGGTGTTTTCCGGCGAGGTGGTGGTATTCCGGCGAACTCCGGCGAGATTCCGGCGGAACTCCGGCGAGGTGGCTGGTGGCTGGAGGTGGAAGAAGGAGAGGTCTAGGGTTTCCTTGTTTTGGGGCACAAATTTGGGGAAGTGGACAAATATATAGGCACAAGTAGATAGGGTTGTCCAAATGGAGTGCGGTTTTCGGCCGCAGGATCAGATTTGGATGGCCTAGATGATAGAAGTGGTTAGGAGTGGTTTGGTGGGCTGTTGGAGGGGTGTCTTGGGCCACAAAGTGGAGGCACTTTGAGCCCACAAGAATAACTGTTGGGGTAGCAAACGGACTCCAAACGCGACGAGATTTGACAGGCGGGTTACGCACACCAAAACAACAACACACGACAAGTCTCGCGCCAAACCGGTAACGTTACACGGCCAAACACCAAGGTAGGCCTACGGGACGCCACGGACACGTGAGGGAGCTCCGAAACGCGAAACGGACAACGGGAAGGAACGCGTGGAACCGGATGCAAACAACAACACAAATGCAATGCGATGCATATGTCTACATGAAATGAATGAATGCCACACACGCACACAACAACACGACGAAAACCCGAAAGACAAAGAACCCGGAATGGAATAGATGAAGCCGGAGATATATTATATGCCCAAAAGGGAAAGTATTACATCCGGGGCGTTACAAACTCTCCTCTACTACAAAAAGATCTCGTCCCGAGATCTAGGACTGGAAAAAGGAAGGGTACTCGGAACGAAGATGATCTTCTTGTTCCCACGTAGCTTCTCGGTCGGTGTGATGTGACCACTTGATTTTCAAGAATTTGATGGACTTGTTGCGGGTCTTGCGCTCGGTTTCTTCGAGAATAGCAACGGGATGCTCTCGGTAGGACAAATCTTGTTGAAGATCAATCTCTTCAAACGGAATCATGCGCTCAGGTGCCTTGAAGCATTTGCGGAGTTGAGACACATGGAACACATCATGAACATTGGCGAAGTTGGAAGGGAGCTCAAGTTGATAGGCTAGATCGCCTCTTTTGCCAAGAATCTTGAAAGGCCCGACGTATCTAGGAGCAAGCTTTCCTTTGATACCGAATCTTTGTGTGCCTTTCATCGGAGAAACACGGAGATAGACATGATCACCAATGTTGAAGGCCAAATCACGATGCTTGCCGTCATAGTAGCTCTTCTGACGCGACTGAGTGGCCTTGAGATTCTCACATATGACTTTGCACATTTCTTCGGCTTCTGAGATCATGTCATTGCCAAGAAGTTGACGTTCGCCTGTTTCAGACCAGTTGAGAGGGGTACGGCACTTTCTGCCATAGAGGATTTCAAACGGAGCTTTGCCGGCACTTGCTTGGAAGCTGTTGTTGTAAGAGAACTCGGCAAATGGAAGGCAGTCTTCCCATTTCATGCCGAAAGATATGACACAGGCTCTGAGCATGTCTTCTAGAATCTGATTCACTCGCTCGACTTGACCACTAGTCTGAGGGTGAAAAGCAGTGTTGAACCTAATCTTAGTGCCCATGGCGGACTGAAAGGAGTCCCAGAACTTGGATGTGAACAAACTTCCACGGTCTGAGGAGATAACTTGAGGAATGCCATGTAAGGACACAATTCTGGAAGTGTACAACTCTGCAAGTTGAGCTGCATTGATTGATTCTTTGACTGGAAGGAAGTGAGCGACTTTGGTAAGCTTGTCAATCACCACGAAGATAGAATCATTCCCTCTCTTGGACTTAGGAAAGCCAGTGACGAAGACCATTTCAATGTGGTCGAACTTCCACTCAGGAATAGGAAGAGGTTGGAGAAGACCAGCTGGACGTTGATGTTCTGCTTTCACTCTTCTGCAAACATCACATTCATTCACGAATTGGGCAATCTCCCTTTTCATGCGTGTCCACCAGTAAGATTGCTTGAGGTCTTGGTACATCTTGGAACTGCCAGGATGAATGGAAAGGAGAGAATCATGTGCTTCTTCCATTATGAGCTTCCTGAGATCACCTTTGGGAACAACGAGTCTGTCCTCGAAGAACAAGGTATCTCTCTCATCAACACGAAAGCACTTGTATTTCGGAGTGCTCTTTGCAATACCATGTTTCACCTTCTGCACCATGGCATCACTGAGTTGGGCCTCACGGACCTGATCTTCCAAGGTAGGAGCAACTTGAAGATTTGCAAGAAAACCCTGCGGAACAACTTGGAGGTTGAGTTTCCTGAATGCTTCACAAAGCTCAGGCTGGAACGGCTTGATAAGAAGGCTGTTGCAATATGCCTTTCTGCTCAAAGCATCTGCAATCACATTCGCCTTGCCAGGAGTGTATTCAATGCTGGGATCATACTCTTGGATCATTTCAACCCAATGAGTCTGGCGGAGGTTCAGATTCGGCTGTGTGAAGATGTACTTCAAGCTCTTGTGATCGGTGAAGATGTCGACTTTTCTGCCCAACAACAGATGTCTCCACGTAATCAGAGCATGTACCACAGCTGCTAGCTCGAGATCATGTGTGGGATAGTTCTTCTCACTTGGCTTGAGCTGACGAGAAGTATATGCCATAATTCTCTTATCTTGCATAAGCACACCACCAAGACCTTGAAGAGAAGCATCACAGAATACTTCATAGGGCTTGGACTCATCTGGAGGAGTAAGAACTGGAGCAGAGACGAGCTTTTCTTTGAGAGTTTTGAATGCCACTTCACACTCTGGAGACCAAAAGTATTTGACATTCTTCTGAAGCAAGTTGGAAAGAGGCTTGGCAATCTTGGAGAAGTTCTCAACGAACCTTCTGCAATAGCTGGCAAGACCCAGAAAACTTCGGAGTTGCTTGACGTTCTGAGGAGCTTCCCAGTTGACAATTGCTTCAACTTTCTCGGGATTTACCGCAATGCCGTCAGCTGAGATGATATGGCCCAGGTACAAAACCTTATCGAGCCAAAATTCGCACTTGGAGAACTTGGCATAGAACTTATGCTCTCAGAGTCGATCAAGAACCAGACGCAAGTGCTTTTCGTGATCTTCTTCATTCTTGGAAAACACCAGAATATCATCCAGATACACAAGCACAAACTCGCCAGTATAGGGGTTGAAGATGTAATGCATCATCCTTGAGAAGGTAGGAGGAGCATTGGCGAGACCAAAAGACATGACGGTATACTCGTATGAACCGTAGCTCGTTCTGAAGGCCGTCTTGGGAATGTCTTGCTCGCGAATGCGAATTTGGTGATAGCCCATTCGGACGTCGAGCTTAGAGAACACTTTAGCTCCTTTGAGCTGCTCGAAGAGTTCGTTGATGTTGGGGAGCGGATACTTGTTCTTTATCGTCTTCTTGTTCAATGGCCGGTAATCGACACAGAGACGCTCCGTGCCATCTTTCTTCTTGACAAATAAGACACCACAGCCCCAAGGAGACGTACTAGGCCTGATGAGACCCATACTCTCCTGTTTATCAAGCTGCTTCTTCAATTCCTTCAATTCATCCGGAGAGAGCTTGTACGGACGCCGGCATGCTGGCTCAGTACCCGGCTCGAGTTCAATGACAAATTCCACCTGACGGTGTGGAGGCATGCCTGGAAGTTCTTCAGGAAAGACGTCTTGATATTCGTTCACCACCAGAATTTGAGAGATGGCATTAATTTCGCCCTTATCATTGAGAGAGAAAAGCCTAATAGTGTTATCCCTGGAGGCGAAGATAATCACATCTTCATCAGGATGAGTCATCTTGACTTCTTTCTGTGCACAATCAATGTGAGCATCATGCTGAGAAAGCCAGTCCATTCCGAGAATGAGGTCAATGTCGGAATTACCAAGAACCACCGGTTTAGCCAGAAAGCGATAATCTCCCATGCAAATAGAAACATTCGGAGCAAAAATATTAGAAGTCATGCACTTGCCCGGAGAAATTACTTGCAACCTCTGAGGCAGACTTTGGATGTCAACATTATGCTTGGATGCGAATGGTTGAGACATGAAAGAACATGAAGCACCCGAATCAAACAACACTTTAGCTGGAAAAGAGTTAACTGAGAGGTTACCCAAAATCACATCAGAAGAATTCTCCGCTTGTGCTGCATTCATCAGATTGACCCTTGCTACCTTTGGATCATGCTTGACAATAGCTGAACTGACAGGCGGAGGAGGTGGAAGACGCTTCGGGTTGGGGCACTTGTTGGCATAGTGACCCTTCTTGCCACACTTGTTGCACACCACTTCTGAGAGAGGACGGAAATGAGAACCACTTGACTTGGAACCTTGAGACTGAAACTGATTCCTCGACTGGTTGCTCGGGTTGGGTGGGTGGGAGAAACCACGTCCACTAGAGTTCTTGTTGCTGTTGGAGTTGTTGGAGTTGTTGTAGGGAGCTCGAATCACTTGAGGAGGAGGAAGCCAAAATTTTTGTTGTTTCGCAGCCAACTGAGACGATGAGGAAGAGTGAACGGCATCTCGAATTCTCTTTTTAGAAGCCTCCATCTTGAGCTGAGCTGCCTCTTGTTTCAAAGCCATGTTATAGAATTTGTCGAACTCATCGGGCTCGAACAAGGTGAGAGCAAGTTAAAGTTCATCTTTGAGACCTCCACGAAACTGGTAGATTTTGCTCTTAGCATCAGGAATGTCTTGCTTAACATAGCGGGCGAGGTTTTGGAACTTGACATTATACTGGTAGACTGTCATAGAGCCCTGCTTCAGGTTGCGGAATTGCTCACGCATACCCTCGATGACACTTGTTGGAATGTGGTGAGAGCGAAAGTCCTTGCAGAAATCCTCCCAAGAGATCACACGACCTGGCCTGGAGTCTTTGTACTGCTGCCACCAGTCAGCTGCTTGGTCTTTGAGTTGGAAGGCTGCAAACTTCACATAGTCCTCTTCTCTTACGTTACTGCACTCAAAATGCTTCTTTATGTGGGTTAACCAATCTTCAGCATCAAGAGGGTCGACACAGTAACTGAAAGCTTTCGGATTATTGGCCAAGAACTGGTTGAGCGTAGCATGGTGCTGCTGGATGAAGAAGTTGCCTTGATTCCCTGGAACACCCTGATTAGCTTGATTAGCTTGCATCTGCTGCATCATCTGCATCAACACCTGGGTGTTCTGAGTTGTAGTCTGCATAATCGCTCTCCAAGCCTCAGACGGAGGAGGAGGGGAAGGAGGACAATCTGGGACCTCTTCACCCTCTGGGTTAGCGTTGGGAACCCTTTTCGGAGCCATCCTGAAAGAGATGACCACGAATCAGTAATTGATTGACAGAAGGTATAAGCTGAATCAATGGAATGAATTGCAACAAGTCCTCACAATAATCATTCGAACAATAGGAACGAATGAAATCATTCGAGCAAGAGGAACGAATGAAATTCTCAGTTAAATGATAACATCAATCTTCACGAGAAGCCACATAGGGGACAAAAGGTAAAATAAGAAAAACAACAAGGTACGGATGGGAACAAACACAAGATAGGAGCTTCGTTCTAACATCTTTGTGCTGAAGGCATATGAACGCGTTACGAAAGGGTTTTGCAATCCCCGGATCAGCATAGCCAAGGACCCTTTAAGATGCAACTCCCGATCGGAACATCGGTCATAATACCACTTCACTCAATGTAGAACCCCGAACTCGCTAACCTGCATTCGTTGGAAGAATGCCTACGATCTACTGGATAAACCCACCTATTAATTTCCGAAAGATTCCAGTTATGCAATCAGGTGTTGGGGATACAGGGGAAGCACCGCGCAATCAACTCTAAACCTACATCCAGCTGTATCCATCCTTCAACACATAACCAGTTTTTCTCGGAAACTGTGTACCTCGGACCTTCGAAAAGAATCCACTATAACAAGCTATGGCAATACTCCCGAACTACCTCCCCAGTACTGGGTGATGTCGGGGTTATCTTGCCACTAACCGTATAGGAGAGATTTTCGATGTCGGCCATCTTAAGTATTTAGTACTGCCGCGATATGCTTGTGACGACAATACCCCGAAGCTCAACTCCCCGGGACACTGCCACAACCCCTAATGTCAGGAGGCATCGAGAACAATATTCTCGTCACAAGAACATCGAAACAATCCCAGAATACTCGCGAGATTCCTAAAAAAAATTTGGTGCAATTTTTGAAGATATAAGAGACAAGAGTAGACGTCAAGAGTCCTCACCAGAGAGAAAGGAGATGAGAAGCAAAGAAATCCTACTCTCCGATATAATATATAGGACTCAAAATGTTTTCAGTGTGTGCCTAGACTCGACCGTCAATGATTCGATCAATCAGTGGGGGCTCCTAGGTCGGAGAAGGCTCTGAATACCAACTTGTAATGCCCAGGATGGGACTATATCTCCTACGTGTCGAGGCACGACTTAGAGACATAGCCCCATGCTGGAATGATCGCAAGTCTGGTATCTTTGCACAACTCATGTAAAAGATGGGGATGGAAAACATAAAATAGTTGGCTTACACTCGCCACGTCACACAAATACATTACATGTCTCAATCATCATACAATAAAACATCACAGCCCTCTAAGGGTAAAATCCAAATGACAAGATACCAAACATAATTTAAAAACCACAGGTTGGATCGAATCCTAGTAGAAGTCTCCACTACTGATCATCGGGATAACGAACATAGTATCGACTACGCTCCTCGTCATACTCCCAGTCTAGCTCGGTGCCATCACCTGGATAGCTCACCATCGGACCTGCATCTGGTGTGTGAAGTAACTGTGAGCCACAGAGGACTCAGCAATCCCGTTCCCGGGTAACAAGACTATTTAAGCCTTGGGAGAGGATAAGGCTGAAGAAAAGAATAAGTGTCTGCAGCAGCAACTAGCACTAGCCTACGTGAGAGAGTGCGAGAAGAGAAGTGCCTCGGTCGAGAGATGATCACGAAGTGATCCTAGCTAAAGCTCAACAAACATAACCCCACCGTGTTCAACTCCCGAATCCCTATTCGGAAATTGACAGTCACGGTACACACGCTGGTAGTGTATTAGAACAATGTGTCAAGTTATCTACAACCGGATATTAACAAGCTCCCATCTGCCACATAACCGCGGGCACGGCTTTCGAAAGTTCATAACCCTGCAGGGGTGTTCCAACTTGACCCATTACAAGCCCACGATCCGCGGAGTCGCAACTCCAAGGTGGGAAGACCCGAGTATTCTCGGAATCCCGTGCTCAAGATACTCCGAACTAAGGTAAGGCTAATCCAGCAAATCCTCCCGGCGTGTCGACACCCTGATAGTAGCCGCGCGTATCTAAGTCTCAGGACACGACCGGATGAGTCATCCTACAGGTGTATGCCAGATACCTCGGGTTGCCCCAAGGCGGCCCCGCAGTCTGCTCGTTTCGGACCAACACTCATGTGGAGCACTGGCCCGGGGTTGTTGATTAAGAAAGAGGGTTAATTACTCCCTATGCAAGTTTATTTAGTTATTAGGCAAATAGTATCAATGTTGGGACTTGCTGGAAAAGACTTAGCACTTAGCGGTTTATCGAGGGGGTCCCATACACCCCAACCGTGTTAGGAACGCATAATCAAGGAACATAACACCGGTTTAAACGGTTCCTAACGGCATGAGTGGAACAAATCACCAAGCAAAAGGCTTAGCCTTCCACCCTTGCCAATATATAGATGATTTCATTTTTAAGCATTTATATAGTGTGATATAACCCAACAAAACTTCAACATGAAGCAAGCATCTTCGATCTTCACCTGCAACTAGCAATGCTATAAGAGGGGCTGAGAGAAGCGTACTTAGCCAAGCAACGGTTTGCATAGGTAGGGTGGTTAAACATGGTCATGGTTACAAGTAGGAGGCTGACATGAAAGACATGGGCATCGAGGCAAAACTATAGAGCGGAACTACTAGCAATAGGCAAAGATAGTAATGTTATCGGGGTTCGGTCATCTTGCCTGAAGTGAAGTCGTTCGGATCGTAAGAAGGGTCCTCGTGCTCAACCTCGTTGGTAACCTCGTGCTCGTACTCGTACTCGGTCTCAGCTTCCGGCTCTAAACAATACAACCACACAAGGCACGAATCAACAAGATGCAATGCGCACTCAAAAATGATGGATGCATGATGGATGCACTAAGGGAGCACACGGAGCACGGAAAATAGCACTCAAGCAAAAGGCTTCAAAACATGATAACAATAGGATATTATGAATCTACATGGTAAATCAATCAAGTTTCATATAAGACTCGCTGAAATCGGAGCTACGTGCTAAAAGTTATGCCCGAAACAAGAAACATGCGAAAGCTGAAAATTACAGCAACATAGCAACTTCGGAGCACTAGAAAAATAAGCTACAGCACTCAAACAACATGGCAAAGAGCATGAACATAAACTAGACATATCCTACAGCAAATAAGTCCAAAGGTGCACCCCCAAAGGAGCCACGGATCAATAGCAACAAGCTTGGACATATTGAACTTGACAACAAAATTCTGACAGCAGAATTTTATTGAAACTTTGGAGCAAAAGTTAAACATGCTACAGCCACTCAAATAAGCATGTGAGAACATGAATGGAAATACAACAATATATACTACAAGGAACCATCAAGATCCACCCCAAAACTATCATGGTTTGTCCTAGAGCAGCAAGCAAACATGGCATCGGAGAATAACAGATTACAGACTTAGTGAAAATCCACTAAGTGTTACAACAGCAGTTTCATCATGGCATCTAAAAGAGCAAGTTTAAGTCACCTCGAAACTAAACATGGCAAGTGGTGAGCACCACATCAAAGTACACATGATGGTGATTCCGAAACATACAAGCATGCACCATGGAGATATCCACAACGATAGCAATGAGCTCAACAATGTGGCATTTCATAACAAGTTAAGCTACATCACAGCCACATGGCACTTTGCAACGAAGATATACATGGCAAGAATAAATCTATCATGCAACCTAACACAAGCAACATGTAGAGCATGGCAAGACGAACACGTGGACATGTCATTTGCATCATTCGGGTAAACGAGCTAAAAGTTATCACTATGCAAAGATGGCATAAAAACAACACATAACAGCAGTTTATATCGGGATGCACTCTTGCAACAGAAAAATAAGCATCTAGATGATCTCTAACATGCATGGCACAATGGAATGAATCGTAGTGCTAGTCACCACGAACGTCTGGACATCTCATTTGCGCAAAACGGAGCATCACACAAGAAGTTATCAGCATTTGAATATTGCATCAGAGAACAAAAGATCACAAAGACTTAGAGATTTTTGAATCAACCTTCTCAGATCTGGATCTGGAAGAAGTCAACGGGCTCGGGCCCGCGGCGGATCTGGCGCGGCCCGCGGGGCTGGAGGTGGCCCGGCGAAGGAGATCGGGCCCGGGGCGGCGCCTGGATGGCCTCGGCCCGCGGCGGGAGCTGGCTACCGCGGGGCGGCTCGGCTGGGCCCGGCGGCGGCCAGCTGGAGTTGAAGTGGCGGCTGGCTGGGAACGCGGCTGGCGATCGCGCCGGAACTGGGCCGCGCGGCGCTGCGAGGCCGGTCTGGAGCGGAGGAAGGGAATCGGCCCAGCTGGCGGAGCGGGGCGGCTTGCGCTGGCGAAGGGAGGGGCCGGCTCGGCCTCGGCCTGGAAGGAATCGCGGCGGCTTCGGCTGAGGCGCGCGCTGGATCGAAGTGGTGACGGCCCAAGCGAGCGAGCGGAGGAAGCTGGCGCGCGGGAGGAGGGGCGCCCAGCGCGAGGCGTTGACCGCTACGGATCTGGATCGATCCAGGGGCTCAGGCGCCTCGAGCTTCCAGCGGCGGCAGCTGTGATGGAGATCTGGCGGCGGGGAACCAGATGGAGAAGGTGGTCCCGTCCGGCCTGGCCGGACCGGCGACGGGGAAACGGGCCGGAGGCGCGCCGGTGAGGTGGAGGACGCCGATGGAGGAGAGGATGAGGTGGAGGAGGTGTTTTCCGGCGAGGTGGTGGTATTCCGGCGAACTCCGGCGAGATTCCGGCGGAACTCCGGCGAGGTGGCTGGTGGCTGGAGGTGGAAGAAGGAGAGGTCTAGGGTTTCCTTGTTTTGGGGCACAAATTTGGGGAAGTGGACAAATATATAGGCACAAGTAGCTAGGGTTGTCCAAATGGAGTGCGGTTTTCGGCCACAGGATCAGATTTGGATGGCCTAGATGATAGAAGTGGTTAGGAGTGGTTTGGTGGGCTGTTGGAGGGGTGCCTTGGGCCACAAAGTGGAGGCACTTTGAGCCCACAAGAATAACTGTTGGGGTAGCAAACGGACTCCAAACGCGACGAGATTTGACAGGCGGGTTACGCACACCAAAACAACAACACACGACAAGTCTCGCGCCAAACCGGTAACGTTACACGGCCAAACACCAAGGTAGGCCTACGGGACGCCACGGACACGTGAGGGAGCTCCGAACGCGAAACGGACAACGGGAAGGAACGCGTGGAACCGGATGTAAACAACAACACAAATGCAATGCGATGCATATGTCTACATGAAATGAATGAATGCCACACACGCACACAACAACACGACGAAAACCCGAAAGACAAAGAACCCGGAATGGAATAGATGAAGCCGGAGATATATTATATGCCCAAAAGGGAAAGTATTACATCCGGGGCGTTACATGAGACGAGATACGCTCGGCTACTATCAGGGTGTCGGCACGCCGGGAGGTCTTGCTGGACTTGTTTTACCATTGTCGAAATGTCTTGTGCACCGGGGTGCCGAGCCTGATCGGATTTCCCTAAGATAAGGGGTGATGATATTATATTTATCACTTCAACTAATCGTGAGAGCTTGTGATGGGCTAAGTTGGGACACCCCTGCAGGGTTATGATCTTTCGAAAGCCGTGTCCGCGGTTATGTGGCAGACTGGAATTTGTAAATGTCCGGTTGTAGAAAACTTGACAGAGGATCCGAAGTAAAACACACAACTGTGTGAGTAACCATGACTGTCTCTTTTCACTTTGAGAAGAGAACACGGTGGGGCTATGTTTGACTCGTATGTAGTTCAGGATCTTTAGCGATCACTACTAGTTGCGACCGTTTTGCGTAGATGCTCATCTTATTCTTGTACTCGTAAGTTAGCCACCATATATTGCTTAGCCGCTGCTGCAACCTCACCACTTTACCTCTTCCTACCTATTAAGCTTTGATAGTCTTATTACCCATGGTTATGGGATTGCTGAGTCCTCGTGGCTCACAGATACTACAACAACAGTTGCAGGTGCAGGTTTCCGATGTCTTGACGTGAGAGCGTTGTTCTTTTGTTGGAGTTCTTCTTCTTCAGTCTTGGGTTTGGTTCCGAGTCGGCAGCCTGGGATAGCAGATGGATGTCTTTGTGCTTTTCATGTTTGTATCCGTAGTCGGATACTTGTATTGATGTTGTTGTATTCATGTGACTTGTATGTATTGTTGTATCCCCCCATGTATGTATGTAATGGTACGATGTAATGATGTCCATCTTGCTAAGCGCCCGAAATGCGGTTGTGCCCCAATCACGTAAGTGTCACGTGATCGGGATAGAATCGCATCTTGGGCCTGACAGGTTATACCTGACTCCTTACCTTCGTCGAGATCCCAATCTTTAGAGTTGCGTTTAATTCTTTTCAATAAATCCCATTTGAATTCAATAGTATTCATCATAAAAGAACCAGTACAAGAAGTATCGAGCATGGAGCGATTATTTAGAGAAAGTTGAGCATAAAATTTTTGAATGATCATTTCTCTTGAGAGCTCATGACTAGGGCATGAATATAACATTGAATTAAGCCTCCCCCAAGCTTGAGCGATACTTTCTCCTTCGCGAGGCCAAAAATTATATATATAATTACGATCACGATGAACCTGATGCATAGGATAGAACTTCTGATGAAATTCCAACTTCAATCGATTGTAGCTCCATGATCCAATATCATCGCATAGCCTAAACCATGTCAATGCATCTCCCTTCAAAGATAAAGGGAAGACCTTCTTCTTGATAACATCCTCAGGCATACCTGCAAGCTTAAATAATCCACAAACTTCATCCACATAGATTAGGTGCAAATTGGGATGCAGTGTTCCATCTCCTGTAAAGGGATTAGCTAGCAGTTTCTCTATCATACCCGAAGGAATTTCAAAGCAAACATTTTCAGTAGGTTCAGTAGGTTGAGGAGCAAGTCTTTGCTCTACTGGTCGGGGTGAAGATACCAAGAACAAGCCCCTCAAAGGATTATGAGCCATAGTAACAAGTAACAGTAAATTTCAGCACACTATATAAATTTTTCCTTACTAAATTCCACTTACCAAAGACACTTCACTCCCCGGCAACGGCGCCAGAAAAGAGTCTTGATGACCCACAAGTGTAGGGGATCTATCGTAGTCCTTTCGATAAGTAAGAGTGTCGAACCCAAAGAGGAGCAGAAGGAAATGATAGGCAATTTTCAGTAAGGTACTTTCTGTAAGCACTAAAATTATCGGTAACAGATAGTTTTGTGATAAGATAATTGGTAGCAAGTGACAAATAGTAAAAATAAATAAGGTGCAGCAAGATGGCCCAATCCTTTTTGTAGCAAAGAACAAGCCTAGATAAACTCTTATATGAAGGAAAGCGCTCCCAAGGACACATGGGAATTATCGTCAAGCTAGTTTTCATCACATTCATATGACTCGCGTTCGTTACTTTGATAATTTGGTATGTGGGTGGACCGGTGCTTGGGTTCTTCCCATACTTGGACAAGATCCCACTTATTAACCTCTATTGCAAGCATCCGCAACTACAAAAGAAGTATTAAGGTAAACCTAACCATAGCATGAAACATATGGATCCAAATCAGCCCCTTACGAAGCAACGCATAAACTAGGGTTTAAGCTTCTGTCACTCTAGCAACCCATCATCTACTTATTACTTCCCAATGCCTTCCTATAGGCCCAAACAATGATGAAGTGTCATGTAGTCGACATTCACATGACACCACTAGAGGAAAAGACAACATACATCTCATCAAAATATCGAACGAATACCAAATTCACATGACTACTTATAGCAAGACCTCTCCCATGTCCTCAGGAACAAACATAACTACTCACAAATCATATTCATGTACATAATCAGAAGGGTATTAATATGCATAATTGATCTGAACATATGATCTTCCACCAAGTAAACCAACTAGCATCAACTACAAGGAGTAATCAACACTACTAGCAACCTACAGGTACCAATCTGAAGTTTTGGTGCAAAGATTGGATACAAGAGATGAACTAGGGTTTGAGAGGAGATGGTGCTGGTGAAGATGTTGATGAAGATAACCCTCCCCAAGATGGGAGAGTTGTTGGTGATGACGGCGATGATGATTTTCCCCTCCCGGAGGGAAGTATCCCCGGCAGAATAGCTCCGCCGGAGCCCTATATTGGTTCCGCCTAGGTTCCGCCTCGAGACGGCGGCGTTTTGTACCAAAAGCCTCCTCCTGATTTTTCCAGGTCAAAACACCTCATACAGGAGAAGATGGGCATCAGGGAGTCACCAGGTGGCCCACGAGGCAGGGGGCGCGTCCAGGGGGGCGCCCCCCACCCTCGTGGATAGGTGGTGGCCCCCCTCTCATATCTCTTTCGCCAGATATTTTTTATATTTTCTGAAACGGTGTTTCGTGGAGTTTCGGGGCTTTTTGTGTTGTGCAGAATAGGTCTCACATGTTTCCTCCTTTTCCAGCCCAGAATTCCAGTTGCCCGCATTCTCCCTCTTCATCTAAACCTTGTAAAGTAAGAGAGAAAAGGCCTAAGTATTGTGACATAACATGTAATAACAACCCATAGTGCAATAAATATCAACATAAAAGCATGATGCAAAATGGACGTATGATACGTCCAAAACGTATCTATAATTTCTGCTTGCTCCATGCCTCTTTTGTGTGATATTGCTATGTTATTTATGCACTTCCATACACTTTTGATCATATTTGGACTAACCTATTAACTCAGTGCACCCCAGTGCCAGTTTCTGTTTTCTGCTGTTTTTGTATTTCAGGTTTTCCCATTACGTAAACTGCCAGAAAAATTCCGGGAAAATATATAAAAAATCAGCGTTCCGGAAGCTTCCATGCGGCCAAAGTAGGGCCGGAGGGGGACCACCAGGGCTCCAGGCGCCCTGGGGGTGCGGCCCCCCTCCTGGCCGCGCCGGGGGGTGCCTGGGCCCCCCAGGCCTCCGCTGATGCCCCCCTTTGGCATATATTTACACCGCGTCCCGAAACCCTCGAGGACGGAACCCTTTTTCGCGATCTCATCTCTGTTCCGCCGCCGCCGCGCTTCCAAGATCGGGAGCACCAGGAGAACTTTTCCCGGCACCCTGTCGGAGGGGAGGATCACCACCGGGAGCCTCTCCACCACCATGGACGCCTCCCGGATGAGTTGTGAGTAGTCTCCCTTGGACCATGGTTCCATGACCTGTAGCTATGTGATGTTCTCCTCCCATCTTTGTTCTTCACTAATTAGACCTCGTGAGCTGCCCTACATGATCGAGGCACATATGTAATCCTTATGCTGTTGCTATGATGAGTTTGCTGGGATCCGATGGATTATGAGATTATGTTCAGATTGTGTTTGAGTAATATATTTGATTTACCTCTTTTATATTTATGTTCTTGAGTAATTCTTGCATGTTCTCCGTTGCTGTTTATTGCTTTGTCCAAGTAGTAGGTAGTAACTCCAAGAGGGAACGTTATGCTTGATTGTGGGTTCATGCCCCTCGATGACTAGCTTGAGTGACAGAAACATGAGTCTAGGGGATGTGATGTTGCCACAAGGGGGAAAACAACGGTGCTTGTACTCGCGGGTGCAAGGATTGTTTACTTTACGCAAAGTTCTTTTAATGCAGTTGTCTGTTGCTTTGAGTTTACACTATGGGTGGGACTCGCAACTTAATACCAACGAGATGTTCTGGATAGATATCTCAAGGTGGATGATTAGTAGTAGATGCAGATGGATTTCGGTCTACTTGCCTTGGCGTACCGCCCATGCTTTTGAGCCTCTACCTTTCTTGCAACATAGTTAGCATTGGTTTGCGCACATAATCCTGTCAATTGCCCAGCTGTAATTCGTTTACCTCACATAGCTGTTTTATCGTCTTTTGGGAGAGAGACATCACTAGTGAACATCATGGGACCCCGGTCCATATTACCATCACTGATCACATCCGCTATTTACTTTCTGTTCTTACTTACTAGTTGCAGTTATACCTATCACTATTATCTCTTGCGTTTGATCCTTTGTAAACGACAAGGCCGGAGGGATTGACAACCTCTCTGTACTCGTTGGGAGCAAAGTTATTTGTATCTGTGTGCAGGTCCAGTCGATTGCTAAATATCTGGCGCCGTTAGCAGTTGACACCTTCTTGTTGAACCTTGGAGTCTCAGGGGAATTCGATCCTTGGTATCTTTGCCAAGGGAAAACTACCGCTACACTGCATCTCAAACCTTCCACTTGGGGTAACCAACGAGGGGCGAGAAGCCATCAAGCAAAGTTTTCTGGCGCCGTTGCCGGGGAAGTGAGTGCTTGAAGGTATATCTTTAGATCTTGCAATTAAATCTTTTTGTTTCTTGTTTTTATTTCACTAGTTATGTTTATGGAAAACCGCAATCTTTGTTCGTTGCTTGTGGGAAGACGCCCCACACCTGTGGTGGTTGCTCCTCCTCCTACTGAAATTGTGCCTTATAAAATACCGGCTGGTATTATCGATTATGTTTTGGCTAATCTTTATGCGGGAGACAGACATCCTGGTGAACACTTGCTATATCTGTCACAACTATGTTCATTATTTAAGCTTGCAGGTGTATCAATGGAGTTTGTCATGAGGAAATTGTTCGACGTATCACTTATAGATAAAGCTTCAGATTGGTATAAGCTTCTCGATAACTCGCACTTGCTTGATTGGCAAGAGCTTATGTCTCTCTTTTACTCCAAGTTTTATCCTCTTCATGAAGCCCATGAGAATAGGAATTATGTTTATAATTTCTATCCTCATGACGGAGAGAGCGTAGCTCCAGCTTGGGGGAGACTGAAAACGTTAATGCTAAAAAGTCCTAACCATGGGCTCCCCAAAGATGCTTATGAGGAGAGTAAGAGTACCTTTTTGCATGTGGATCATGGTAACAATGCTTTATGTGATGCTTATATTGTTGAGTTTATTCGTGATCCCACTGAAAATTATTATGAGAAGGGAACATATGCTTATAGATATTTCAATAATATCAAGTTCCCTCTCTTTATGTTGAAGGTTTTGAAGTTGCACTTGTTTTGTCTTCCTATGCTTATTGCTTTGTGCTTCAATGAATTATTCTATTGCAATATTCCTATGCATAGGAAGCATGTTAGGCTTAAATGTGTTTGGTATTTGCTTCTTGATGCTCTCTTTTGTTCTTCAACTCTTATTCCTACGAGAGCATCATTAAAGTCTTATGCCTAGCTTAAAGGCATAAAAGAAAGCGCTTTTGGGAGGCAGCCCACAATGAATAAAATTTTATTTTGCTTTTGTTGTGTCTTGATGTTGTTACTATAGTAGCATCATCATTGTATCTTTACTTTTCAGTTTGTGCCAAGTGTAGCCTCTGATTGCAAGAAAGTTCAAAAGTTGTGACGTGCTGTCGAGGAAACAGATTCTGTCCTTGGACAGCAAAATTCGTATAAAATCACCAGATCATCTTTTTGGTCTGAATTTTTTCGACAGCGTCCTCTATACAATTGTCTTTCGGGCGTCTGTTCTGAGTTTTTTGATTTGAGTTGCAGAAGTGCCCCGAAAAAATCATTTACTACCTGCTGGTCTGTTTTTCACAGATTCTGACCTGTTTTGCCTTTTCTTCGTTTTGCAAACCTTGAGCTTGCTTTTTCTTTGCAAAAACCTTTTGGCAATCTTGAGAAACAGTAGACCTTCAAGAATATCCTTATTTCCAGCAAGGAACAATTATTTTATTAAGGGTACTAACCTCGCTAATCAGATTATGATGAGTTATGTATGAAGGGAGTTTTCAAGTGTGCGAGGGAAGATGATAAAAAGATTCAGGAGTGTCAAACGCTCAAGCTTGGGGATGCCCCCATGCACCCCCAAGAAATATTCAAGAAGACTCAAGCGTCTAAGCTTGGGGATGCCCCCATGCATCCCCTTCTCCATCAACAATTATCAGTTCGTCTTTCGTTCCACTATATTTTTATCACTTCATGTGTTATGTGCTATGCTTGGAGCGTCTTGCTTTTAGTTTTCCTTTTTAGTTTTCTTTAGCTTTGCTTGCTGTTCATAACGAGTTGGAACTCAGCTTTCTTTGTGTGGGAGAGAAACACGCTCCACTTCAACCTAGAACATAACATAGAATTTTCATGTCTATCCTTGTTGTGTGTGTTCTTTGTCTTTCAATAGCTACTATCATGTTTAGCTCTTAGTTTTCATGCTTTACCTTTTTAAAAGAGCTTTTGTTTAGTTGGTCGCTGGAACTCTCTTTAGTATCATGCTTATCTTGTTAAGAGAGTTGGCTTCTGTTGCACTGGTCGATATGTCTATGATAATAATGCTATGTGCATAATGGTGCTTAGTAGTTCATGTTTTCTTATGGTTAGTCTCAAATAGCTGGGGGGTTCCCAATGTGTTATTGGAGTACCAACATGATTTGTTTGCCTATGATGTGGTATGGTTTAGTGATATCTTCCTTCAAGAATTTATTTTGATTGACTTGGCGTATGCTCACGCATATTTAAGACTGTAAAGAAAGTCTGTCAAGCCTTGATGATCTTTAATTTCTGAGTAGTGATATAACTTCCATGCCTGATTCAATGTTGCTTTGTCGCTCTGCATGATTATGACCGTCATTGCTCTTTTAGTTGGTCGCTCCCAGTCTTTTGCTAACCTCCACCTGTACTAAGCGGACTGACTGCTTGTGCATCCAAAATCCTTTAAACCAGTTATGCCATATGAGTCCACCATAACTTCCTATAAATGGTATTTACCTGCCATTCCTAACGAAGACTTTCGTGTACCATCTCGAAATTATTCAAAAAAAAGCATTTCTATTTTGTGCCTCTGTTTTAGTTCATGAGGAAGTAGTAGTTAATTCATGATCTTTTTAAGTTGGACAAGCTTCACCCCGGGATTGCATGTCTAATGTGCAAACCCATAATACGAGAAGGAACTGGCATAGAGTGCGCCCGGCTCATTAAAAATAATACAACAAACAAACCCTCCTTCACGCTTTGTTCATGAGAAATCAGAAAACTTTGGCAGTGATAAACAAAGGAGATTAAGAGGATGTGATCGTCCTCATTCGGGAGCCGTTCCTCGAAACTTGTCCAGCTCAAGAAGTAATTGAGTTATCTGCTAGCATTCATTGACGAAACATGCATATTCTAAAAAAAATATTACCTCTGTTTTTAAAACCAAGAGCTCTGGTACATGTTTTGTCTTTGTTTCCGACCACGGGTTTTCAACCTTGCCAACAAAAGCCACGGTTCGAGAGTCTCCACCTTCTTTAAAGCACCAACTATTAAGAGCATGATTGTCATTCTGAGTGTAATGTGCATTGTCCCAAAGTACCATTGTCTTTTGCATGATTATGATATCGTTTATTCTGAAATCATTGTATCTAGTCGTCACTTAAACCTTGGAGGTGCCCCTGCATTTATGTTTTGCTTCACTAAAGGGGGCAAGCGAGGTACCACTTTATCATATTTGCACACCATGCTCACTACAAATCTATTTGATGTTTCAGTATCATATTGTAAAACTTCCAGTTCTTTGTGATTTTCTCATGAGGCAACTTAATTACTACAGATTCATTATATCAGTAAGCTTTTGTCATGTGACTGTGAAAAGTCCTTATATGGTTAATAGCATGTCACCACAGAAATTATGCTTGTTATCATTTACCTACTCGAGGACGAGCAGGAATTAAGCTTGGGGATGTTGATACGTCCAAAACGTATCTATAATTTCTGCTTGCTCCATGCCTCTTTTGTGTGATATTGCTATGTTATTTATGCACTTCCATACACTTTTGATCATATTTGGACTAACCTATTAACTCAGTGCACCCCAGTGCCAGTTTCTGTTTTCTGCTGTTTTTGTATTTCAGGTTTTCCCATTACGTAAACTGCCAGAAAAATTCCGGGAAATATATATAAAAAATCAGCGTTCCAGAAGCTTCCATGCGGCCAAAGTAGGGCCGGAGGGGGGCCACCAGGGCTCCAGGCGCCCTGGGGGCGCGGCCCCCCTCCTGGCCGCGCCGGGGGGGGGGCGCCTGGGCCCCCCAGGCCTCCGCTGATGCCCCCCTTTGGCATATATTTACACCGCGTCCCGAAACCCTCGAGGACGGAACCCTTTTTCGCGATCTCATCTCTGTTTCGCCGCCGCCGCGCTTCCAAGATCGGGAGCACCAGGAGAACTCTTCCCGGCACCCTGCCGGACGGGAGGATCACCACCGGGAGCCTCTCCACCACCATGGACGCCTCCCGGATGAGTTGTGAGTAGTCTCCCTTGGACCATGGGTCCATGACCAGTAGCTATGTGATGTTCTCCTCCCCTCTTTGTTCTTCACTAATTAGACCTCGTGAGCTGCCCTACATGATCGAGGCACATATGTAATCCTTATGCTGTTGCTATGATGAGTTTGCTGGGATCCGATGGATTATGAGATTATGTTCAGATTGTGTTTGAGTAATATATTTGATTTACCTCTTTTATATTTATGTTCTTGAGTAATTCTGGCATGTTCTCCGTTGCTGTTTATTGCTTTGTCCAAGTAGTAGGTAGTAACTCCAAGAGGGAACATTATGCTTGATTGTGGGTTCATGCCCCTCGATGACTAGCTTGAGTGACAGAAACATGAGTCTAGGGGATGTGCTGTTGCCACAAGGGGGAAAACAACGGTGCTTGTACTCGCGGGTGCAAGGATTGTTTACTTTACGCAAAGTTATCTTAATGCAGTTGTCTGTTGCTTTGAGTTTACACTATGGGTGGGACTCGCAACTTAATACCAGCGAGATGTTCTGGATAGATATCTCAAGGTGGATGATTAGTAGTAGATGCAGATGGATTTCGGTCTACTTGCCTTGGCGTACCGCCCATGCTTTTGAGCCTCTACCTTTCTTGCAACATAGTTAGCATTGGTTTGCGCACATAATCCTGTCAATTGCCCAGCTGTAATTCGTTTACCTCACATAGTTGTTTTATCGTCTTTTGGGAGAGAGACATCACTAGTGAACATCATGGGACCCCGGTCCATATTACCATCACTGATCACATCCGCTATTTACTTTCTGTTCTTACTTACTAGTTGCAGTTATACCTATCACTATTATCTCTTCGTTTGATCCTTTGTAAACGACAAGGCCGGAGGGATTGACAACCTCTCTGTACTCGTTGGGAGCAAAGTTATTTGTATCTGTGTGCAGGTCCAGTCGATTGCTAAATATCTGGCGCCGTTAGCAGTTGACACCTTCTTGTTGAACCTTGGAGTCTCAGGGGAATTCGATCCTTGGTATCTTTGCCAAGGGAAAACTACCGCTACACTGCATCTCAAACCTTCCACTTGGGGTAACCAACGAGGGGCGAGAAGCCATCAACGTATCATTAGGAATCCTGATGCATTTTCTTTTTCTACTATCTATTTTAGATATGTTCCGTTCTACTTCATATGCACGGATGCTATTTGCCTTCTCTTTGTTACATTACATGACATGTTTCATCTCTACTACATTAGTCATGTTTTATCTAGAATTTCTGTTAGTAAAACCATATGGTAAATTGCTCATATTTCCAACAATCCAAAAACCTTATTATAGGCAATTTACCTCAAGTGGTTTTGTTGCATCCATGAGGCCTCCTATGTTTGAGGGTATCCACTATAAGAGGTGGCGCGTGAGAACCGTTCTATGGTTTCAAACCATGAGCTTCTATGACGCAGTCTTGGCAAACCTGAAGGAGAGTATGATGCTCAACAGGAACAGGCTTTTCAAAAAATGGATACCCTGTTTAAGGCTGCTCTCTTTAGTGTTCTTGGTGAGAACATAGTTGATGCTTATGCGTCAATTGTTAATGGAAAAGATATGTTGGACGCACGCGAGGCCAAGTTTGGGGTCTCGGATGCCGACATTGAGTTGCACATCATGGAGAAATTCTATGATTACAGGATGACTGATGAGCGCTCCGTGGTTCAGCAAGCTCATGAGATACATTCATTTGCTAGAGAACTTGAGCACTTCAATTGTATGTTACCGGACAAGTTTGTTGCCGAAGGCATCATCACTAAGCTTCCTCCCTCCTGGAGGAACTTTGCTACCTTACTGAACCATAAGAGGCAGGAGTTTTCCGTTCCGGATCTCATTGGTACACCTGATGTTGAAGAAAAGGCGAGAGCAAAGGACACACATGCTCGAGGTATTGAGGGAGGATCTAATGCCAATCTGGTATAGAAGATAAACCTCTAGCCCCACAAGTTCAAGAACAAGGGCAAGTTTGATGGGAAGAACAAGGTTGTACAACACATGAACTTCAAGAAGAAGAATGACAAGAAGAAAGGTGTTTGTCATGTGTGTGGAGATCCTGATCATTGGGCTCCTAGTTCCCCTAATCGCTATGACAAGCGTCATCCTGGGAAAGGCGGCAAGACCGCTAATGTTGTCATTAAAGACACTGACATGAAGGATGCTGGGTATGGTATATTTCACTATTATTTCAGTATGTCATTCTCCTGATTGGTTGATTGACACGGGTGCTAATGTGCATGTATGCGGTGAAATTTCCATGTTTTCGTCTTATCAGACCACAGGGACTTCCACCGTGCTGATGGGCAACGGTTCAAGTGCTTCTATTCGTGGTGTTGCCACGGTCGATCTGAAGTTTACTTCGGGGAAGATCTTGCGGCTGAAGAACATGCATCATGTCCCCTCCATCAAAAAAAATCTTGTTAGCGGATCTCTTCTGTGTAGAGATGGCTACAAGCTTGTCCTGGAGTCAAATAAATTTTTAATATCCAAGTATGGAACCTTTGTTGGTAAAGGCTATAAGTCAGGAGGCATGTTCCGTTTATCCTTGTCAGATGTTTGCAATAAAGTTGTTAATCATGTTTGCAATAATAGAGAATCAAATGTGTGGCATTCAGGTCTCTGTCATGCTAACTGTGGTTGCATGTCGCGACTAGCCAAATTGAACTTAATCCCTAGTTTCACCACTGTCAAGGGATCTAAGTGTCAAGTCTGTGTGCAAGCTAAGCAGCCTCGTAAGTCTCACACGACTGCGAAAACGAGAAATATTGCACCACTAGAACTCATACATTCAGATCTATGTGAAATGAATGGTGTTTTGACAAAAGGTGGAAAGAAATTTTTAAGACGTTAATTGATGACTCCACTAGATACTGCCATGTGTATATTCTGAAATCTAAGGACTAGGCTTTTAACTTTTTCAAGATCTATAAAGCTGAAGTGGAAAACCAACTTGATCGTAAAATCAAGAGGCTTAGGTCCGAACGTGGTAGAGAGTATTTTTCCAATGAGAGTTTGATGCTTTTTGTGCGGAACATGGTATAATCCATGACAGGATGCCTCCCTATTCACCTCAGTCAAATGGGGTAGCCAAAAGAAAGAACCGCACTCTAACTGATTTGGTTAACACCATGTTAGACATATCGAGTCTCTCCAAGGCATGGTTGGGGGAGGCTATACTGACTGCATGTCATGTCCTAAACCGAGTTCCCACAAAGAACAAAGAGATAACTTCATTCGAGGAATGAGAGAAGAAAAGGTTAAAACTCTCTTATATACGAACCTGGGGTTGTTTGGCGAAAGTCAATGTGCCAATTCCAAAGAAGCGCAAGCTTGGACCAAAGACTGTGGATTGTGTTTTCCTAGGATATGCTTTTCATAGCATTGGTTATAGATTCTTAGTTGTAAGATCTGAGGTATCTGACATGCATGTTGAACAATCATGGAGTCAAATGATGCGACTTTCTTTGAAGATATCTTTCCCATGAAGGATATGGCTACCTCATCTAATCATGAGATGCCTAGTTCGTCGAATCAGGAACCAATTACAATTAACGAACCTACCATTTCTATGGAACACTTTGAAAATCTCGTGGAGGATAACAATGAAGTTCCTACTTGGAGCAAGAGAGAGGGGACTGCAAAGTCCTTTGGTGATGATTTCCTTGTGTATCTCATAGATGACACTCCCAGTTCTATTTTAGAGTCCTATGCATCTGAAGATGCTAACTACTAGAAGGAAGCAGTCCGTAGTGAGATGGATTCCATCTTGGCAAATTAAACTTGAGAGATCACTGATTGTCCTTATGGGTGCAAACCTATAGGGCACAAATGGGTATTCAAAAAGAAGCTTAGGCCTGATGGTACTATCGAAAAGTACAAGGCACGGCTCGTGACCAAGGGTTATACCCAAAAGGAAGGTGAAGAATTCTTTGATACTTACTCACTTCTGGCTCGACTGACCACTATTCGAGTTCTACTTTCACTAGCTGCCTCACATGGTCTTCTTGTTCATCAAATGGATATTAAGACTGCTTTCCTAAATGGAGAGTTGGACGAGGAAATTTATATCGAACAACCAGATGGGTTTGTAGTAGATGGCCAGGAAGGAAAAGTGTGCAAGTTGCTGAAATCTTTGTATGGACTCGAGCAAGCACCCAAACAGTGGCATGATAAGTTTGAAAGAACTTTAACAGATGCAAGCTTTGTTTTAAACAAAGTTGACAAATGTGTCTACTATCACCATGGTGGGGGCGAGGGAGTTATCATTTGCTTGTATGTTGATGACATACTAATTTTCGGAATAAATTTGAATGTTATTAAGGAGGTCAAGGATTCGTATCTCGTTGTTTTGAGATGAAGGATTTAGGAGTGGCTGATGTTATTTTGAACATCAAGCTGTTGAGGGACGATGATGGTGGGATTACATTGCTTCAACCTCACTATGTGGAAAAGATATTGAGTAGTTTTGGTTATAGTGATTACAAGCCCTCTCCAACACCGTATGATGCTAGTGTGCTGCTTCGAAAGAATCAAAGAATTCCTAGAGATCAACTGAAATATTCTCATATTATTGGCTCTCTTTTGTATTTAGCCAGTGCTACAAGACCTGACATCTCTTTTGTTGTTAGCAAACTGAGCCGATTTGTTTCAAAACCGGGAGATGATCATTGGAAAGCTCTAGAGAGAGTTATGTGTTATTTGAAATGCACTGCGAATTATGGAATACACTACACTGGGTACCCAAAGGTACTGGAAGGGTATAGTGACTCAAACTGGATCTCAGATGCTGATGAGATAAAAGGCCACGAGCGGATAGTATTCACTCATGGAGATGGCGCTGTTTCTTGGAAGTCTTGCAAGAAGACCATCTTAACGAGGTCAACAATGGAAGCAGAGCTCACAACACTAGATACAACTAGTGTCGAAGAAGATTGGCTTCGCCGGCTGTTGAATGACTTGCCGGTTGTTGAGAAACCTGTACCGGGTATCCTTATGAACTGCGACAATCAAACTGTGATCATGAAAGTGAGCAGATCAAAGGAACATGAAGTCATCAAGACATGTTCAGAGAAGGTTAAAGTCTGTCAGGAAAATGAAAAACTCCGGAGTTATTGCATTGGATTATATCCAAACGTCTAAAAATCTGGCAGGTCCTTTTACTAAGGGTATGTCACGTAATGTGATAGATAATGCATCGAAGGAGATGGGTATGAGACCCACAATATGAGTTTGTTTACAGTGGTAACCTAGTCTATGTGATCGAAGATCCTGTGAATTAGATGTGGAATACAAGATGTTAATCAACTGAGAGGAGAGTATCCTTAATATTAACAATGCCACTCCATGAAGATGCAATACTCTTCTAATCTGCATGGCAGGTTGATGTATATCTTAATGTGTTCTAAGTGGCTCATTTAAGCAGAGATATTGTCCTACAGAATTTGAAGAACACACCTATGTGAGCCTGATTGTTAAACGTCACAATCTATGAGAGTAGGATGCTCTCTAGTAAACTCATGAAAGGTCCCGAGTATGACGCATAAACTCCACCCGCGGGGAAGACCCACGGTAGCCCAGTATCGGTCAAGACTTTGTGTGAAGCTAGATTCGCAGAAAACTTGCAGTTCAAGGCCTAGTCCACTGTTCAAGCTGCTTACTAGTGTAGCATAGAGTTCTAGGTGGAAGTTCAACTTAACAGTTTCCACTGCAGTACCGGTATATAAAACAGTGTTTTGGAACCATGGGAAAATTTTGTGTTCCTCTGGGATCTGGTGGGGATTGCTAAAATTTTGTCTATTTATGGCCCAGCCCAATAGCAGTTTCAGAAATTCCTAATAAATCATAGAGGCTCGCGCAGCCCATTCGTGCAAGGCAAGAGGTGAAACTAAAGTTTAGTCCCACATTGCTAGTTTGGTAGGAGTTGGACCTTCTTATAAGGGAGGTTGTTTCCCCACATGTATGAGCATGGGAACAAGAGGAACATCCACACACGCTCCTCCTCCGTCACCTGTCTCGCCACGCCTCGTCACGACGTGACACGTCGCAGGTTGCGCGAATGAGCCGAGCCGATGTCTAAATTTTTGCCACGCACGATGGGTATACTAATGGTCACACAGGAGTTGATTTTTTTCCCTATAGTGGAGACTGAATGCGAACGGGGCATCCCTTCGGCTGCTGCATGTTCGCTTCGCCTCCCTCTCTTCATTTCAACTCTCGTCGCTGCATGTTCGCCTGCTTCTTCTGTGCCTATAAAAGAGAGGTCGCTCCTCTCGAGAGACACACACCAGAACTACCTCTTCCTCTCGCCACCGGTTCCAATCTCCGAGCTGCTACGATCTTCCCCATCCCGACTTATGGCATGCACCGTAGGTCGGGATAGTAGGCCTTCGAAACTCCACCTTTTTGAGTCCTGCACGGGAGAAAGGTGATAAGGTTTTTGGGGAGCGCTCTGCCCGACTACTGGTTGGTTCATCACGGACGATCCAGACGCCAACGACTATCTCCCCAACGACGACTTCTTCCCCGACGTTGACAACCTCTTTGACGGCATGGCAGGCGAGGATGTCAACCCCAAGACCGATGCTTGTGCTGCTGTTCCGTACGTGTTCATCATCTTCTTGTTCGGAATCCTGCTGCAGTTTCTTTTTCTACTATCTATTCTAGATATGTTCCGTTCTACTTCCCATGCACGAATGCTATTTGCCTTCTCTCTGCTATATTACATGACATGTTTCATCTCTACTACATTAGTCATGTTTTATCTAGTATTTCTGTTAATAAAACCAGATGGGAAGTTGCTCATATTTCCAACAGCATGTGTGCGGATGAAAGCCCCGCGTTTTGACGATGACGACGGCGGCCCCCGTGGGTGTCGTGCTCTTTCTGAAGGCGTCGTCGAGGTTCTTCTCTCCGTGCCAGGGCGCCGGATGAAGAACTTTGTCTTTTGCAGACTCGGCAATGACGACGCTCTGCGCCGTTCTCCCTCTTTAGGGTGTTGTCGTGGAGTTTAGGCGTACAAGGTCATATCGTAGCTGTGTGTTCAGATCTTCCTTTGTTCTTTGGTCGCCGCGTAGTCGTGTGTGTTCTGTGTAATCCGATTATCCTGGGGTCAGCTTTGTAAGAGGACTACCTCACACACTTTACATCGTTTGGCCGTGTACTTTTTTTGGTTGTTGCTTTATATATAAAGCGGGTGAAAGCCTGTTTCGAGAAAGGTGTTTTCAAATCCAAATCTTTCAATCCAAATATATAGGGTTAAATATATAATTTTGAGAAGAGAGGGGCGAGTGAAAAAAACACCATCCGCTTCGCTCTCGCTCTTTCTTTTCTGGGAGTGGCCAGCATAGCTTGAATCAGGGTTTCGGCTGATTTTGGTTAGACTAGGATTCTTGCCCGGTTCTCGGGGTTTCACACCGCAAAATTGAGTTCTCACGATCAAGTGAAAAAAGGCACTATACAAGGTCCACTATGTATTTTGAGATTTATGTTGATCATCAGTGAAATAAAAAATATATGAGGTGTACTACACAATGGGGGCTAATATATATTTGCATTAAGCGTCCAACATTCTCTTTTGGTGACATTTTTATAAGACGTTTTTACAGTTCATGATAGTGTAAAAAGTGTCTTATATTTATATTAAGTTACAGAAGCAGCATGCAGTTAACAGATCCATGAATACAATGTGTTTTAGCATACAACATTTCTACTCCCTCTGTAAAAAAAATATAAGAGCGTCTATCATAATGTATGAGCACCTCTAATCGATATCTAGCCGATCCGGAGTTAATCCAAAAGACAACTCCTCTCTCAAATTTACGCCGCAGCCGAGATGGTGGGGGAGTTCCCACGGCAGCACTGGCGGATGTAGATGGAGAAGAAGCTGATGAAGAAGAAGGTGGCGATGAGTCATGAGTGCCACGAGGAGCACCGCCATGGGCGCGCTGAAGCTGGGCGCTTCCTCGCGCCGTACACGACCCCTCTCCCGTCGCCGTGGTCGCTCTTCCTGTCCCATGGGTTTATGGGCGCCGCGAGCAGCAGCACATCGCGGCGAGGCGTCGGCGTCGGCATTGGCGCGTTTCTGGGTGCCGCGGGCGCGCGCTGGTGTATAAAACGAACTGGCGAGGGAAGCAAGCGATGGCCGATGGGGCGAGGCGTGCGTGGCTGGTTTCACTTGCTTTGCGACCTGAGCAGCGTTTGGTGTGGTATGTGCCGGCCGGCGTAGGGATATTTGGTGGTTTTGGGCGCTAGGACGGGGGCTTCTTGCCACGCCCCGCGACCATGCAGGTGTCGCGAAACAACCTATGGTTTTATGGTTGAATGGTTAGAGGGATAATGGTATCCTCAGTCCACCAAAATTTAAGTCTTGGTACTCGTATTATTTTTTAATTTACTTCAGAATTTCTAACGATACGATTTCTGGAAGGAGATATTCCCGTCCATCTGCACTGATGTTAAAAAAAAAGACGGGACTAGGGCGGAGCTGCGTCGTCGTCGTGCGTGCCGGTGCATGGGTTGGACTTTGGAGTTTGCGTCTGTGGCGCTGGACAGAACACACACGCACGGCACCAGATAGATCCACGAGTAGTGGTGTGCATACGTGACTTCTGGAGAACGTACTTAGTACGTACGGCCGGTGGTGCAAAACTGGCAAGCAAGCAACGTGGCCGTGGCTCATAACGTACACGACCGGTTCCGGTCTCGACGTGCCACTATCAGATTCAGATCAAACTCTCTGGTCGGATGGTTGCATACGCAAGCAAGGGCGGCTACCATTTGCAGCGTGCCGAGACCGTAGCGAGACCAGCAGACTAGCTTGCCGACGGGACCTGGTCTGGCCGCCTGCCACACGGGCCAGTCAGCAGCTCAGTTCGCCGCTCGCCCGGTCACCTCCGACGAAAATGCTTTTTGTTCTTCATCAGAAAGACAAAAACACTTTTTTTTTTTTTTTTGCGGGAGCTTCATCAGAAACACACAAAAAAAATACTCAGAAGTCAAAACTCCACACTTGGACCAGCTCGGTCCTTTTTCCCCGCCAATATAAAAGGAACTCCACACTTGGACCCGGACGCGCGGTGTAGCACCGTTGAGCTTGCATCACGACAGTTTCCCCGTTCCACACCTGTCGACGTGAATACGGTAGGAAAGAAAAGACTGTGCCGGGTGTGCCACCTTCTCTGATGACATCTTGCCAGGGACTAAGGCAGATGCTAGCAGTGCTGAACTCCTGGTACTAGCACATTTTGTACCCAGTTGAATGGAGTGGAACTTAATAGCAACTTCAACGCGCGGATCCATTTTATGCCCACGCATTTGTTTGGTTGTCGCGGACAGAAAAATCGGTCCAACGCGCCGACCCAAACGAACGCGTCCGCTTTTCGTCGGCCTGCCGACCCATTCGCAACCCAATTTTGACCCCGACTTACGTCGGCGCGGACAAGATATGGACGGCGCGACGCGAGTCTACTCTCCCTGGCCAGCCAGTCGGTGGCAAGCGGCCACCATTTTCCCAAACCCTCCCGCCCGCTCGCGTTCCCGACCCAAAAGAAAAACTAGCGGACGCCGAGAGGACGGCCGACCCAAACGGACGAAAAGCGGACAAAGCGCGTGTTCGTTTGGGTCGATGTGTTGGAGTTGCTCTAACACACCTGAGAAGTGAGTGGATGTCGGTTTTTGTCCTTTTTTGTATATTAACTTCTCTTTTATTAATTCTTATTCGATGGGGCAAAACGTTTACCTCTGTGTAAAAAATGTGATGCCGGGGGGCATAATAGAAAATATGAAGCTGGGTGTGTGTGTGTGTGTGTGTGTGTGTGTGTGTGTGTGTGTGTGACTGCACTTCACTGAATTTAAGCCCCTAAAAATTCCTTCAGTATTTTTTTTTTGCGGTTGAACCTTTGTATTACTTAAGTGATAGAGTCACGGTCCGTATTACAAAGATCAATAACTTCTGACAAGCCAGAGTTAAGCCAAACTACGGTTCTATTCTCAGTTCTTGCATATTTTGCCAAATAATCACTAACAACATTTTGGCTACGATGGATATGAGTAAAGATAGTTGTACGGAGAGTACGAAGATGCTTGATTTCTTCCACCAGCGAGGCAAAGATTGATCTATCAGTGGCTTCCTCATTTATCATCTTCACAGCTTGAAGGGAATCCATCTCAACATGTACAGGTAACTCTGTTCTCTGAATTGCTATTGATAATCCCTCCATACACGCACTAAGCTCCGCTTCTAGGGCGCTCCTACATGAGAACAACACCCTACATGATGTATAGATGATCTGGCCCGTGCTATCCCGGAGGATCATCCCAGCACCTGCACAGGCATCGGCAGTCCAGGATCCATCAGTGTTTAATTTTGCCCAGCCTTCCATTGACGTCGTCCACAGAGCATTCGCTAATGGTTCCGCTCTATCACGAGGCAGCGCAACATGTTCATAAGAGATCACTTGTTTCCCCTTCATCTGCTCCTCCTCAGAGTATTTTAATGTCAAGAGTGAATCTCGATAGCTCATTACAAACCTTTTAGATACCTCCATTGGAGGGGGTTCCTTGTGGTGAGTCACCTCATTTCTGTTGTGCCATACTCGCCATAGCATCAACATTACCATACAACGTTCAATTTCAGTGAGTGGCCGTAGAACTTGAAGTAACCATTCCGTGCCCGTATTTTCCACTTTTTTCCAGTGTCGGCAAACACCATACAGTGGCCATACACCTCCACATTTGCACAAGGCATGAAAGGAATCCTCCTCCTCGCGTCCACAAATCGGGCAAATCCCTGAATGTTCAAGCTTCCGTTTATGTTTATTTTGCCAAGTTGGAAGAGAGTTTATAGCAGCGCGCTAAGCGAAGTTCTTCACAGTAGGAGGAACAAGGCTCTTCCATATCATTTTCCAACATGTACGGTGGCCATCTGGAGCATTGCTAGATGATTCTTCAGACATCATACACATCTCGTCGAAGGCCATAGTGTATGCCGACTTTATTGTAAATACACCATTCTGTGTTGGACCCCAAGCGAGCAAATCATTGCCTAATCGTGGAGAAGCTCTTATCTTCAGGATCTCATGCACATCACATGGAAGGAATACTTGTTGTAGCAGATTAACATTCCAGGATCCATTATCTCTTAAGAGTTGGGAAACCCATCGGTATCTGCATGTGCCTTGTGTCGAAATTGGTCTGTACGAGAAAGGCCTGGGAATCCAAGCATCCCTCCATATTCGAATACTTCTGCCATTTCCTACTCTCCATATCAATCCTTTTTTCAGCAAGTCAAGACCATGGCTGATAGCAGTCCAAGTAGAAGAAGCATTACCCGAAAAAACCGTATCCTCTAAATTGCCATTGGGGTAATATTTACTCTTTAGCAATCTTGCACATAGACTCTCAGGCCTAGTTAATAGTCTCCAGGCTTTTCGTGCTAGAAGGGCTTGGTTGAACATCCGATAGTCGTGGAATCCTGCACCCCCTTTGCTTTTTGGTTGTTGCAGTTTTTGCCAAGACTTCCAGTGCACCTTCCGTTTCCCTTGGGCTGCTCCCCAATAGAAGTTTCTGACCATCACCGTGAGATCATCACAGACAGAGTATGGAAGTTTAAAAACTCCCATGACAAACACCGGGAGGGCTTCAGCAACGGATTTAATCAAAACCTCCCTACCCGGTTGGGCTAGGTGCCCATCTCCCCATTGCACTAGCCGTTTCATCAGTTGCATATGTAGATTCTGAAATCTACCTTTAGACATTCTGCCATTAGGTGTTGGTAACCCCAAGTACTTCTCTTCAAATTCAACGCTTGTAACATTTAAAACATCCCGTACATCCTCTTGGGAATTCATTGGACAGGCCTCACCAAACATGATAGAACACTTGTTGTAGTTCAATAGTTGGCCTGTAGCACTTGCATATAGGTCAAAACACGATTTAACTTGTTTAGCTTGTACACGAGACGCCTTAAAAAATAAGAGTGTGTCATCTGCAAACAGGAGGTGTGATATGCCAGGAGCACGCCTACAAATCTTTATTGGAGTAATCAAGGCCCCTTCAACACGCTGTCTCAAGATTGCAGACAGACCGTCATCGACGAATAAAAACAAGAAAGGGGAGATTGGATCACCTTGCCGAAGACCACACGACGGTGCAAATGAATCCAAGAGGGTTCCATTGAATCTCACAGAATATCTCACCGATGTGACACAAGTCATAATCCAGTCAATCCATCGGTGAGCAAAACCCATCTTTTGCATCACTTGCCTCAAGAAGTTCCAGTCAACCCGATCATACGCTTTTGATAGGTCGAGTTTATAAGCACAATAACTTTTTGTTGGATCCTTTTCTTGCTTAATATGGTGAATGCATTCAAAGGCAATCAATGCGTTGTCTGTTATCATCCTTCCAGAAATGAAGGCACTTTGTTCTAGGGAGATGATATCATCCAGAAGAGGTCTTAGTCTGTTAACAAGGCATTTAGAAACCACCTTGTAAATCACGTTACAAAGACTAATTGGTCGGAATTCCGAAAGTCTTGTAGGGGAAGCAACTTTTGGAATTAACACAATGGATGTCTCAATAACCCCTTCCGGCATGATTCCCATTTTAAAAAATTCCTTCACAACCCTGGTAATATTTTCCTTCAAAACCTCCCAGTTACGCTGAAAAAATCTCGCTGGAAACCCATCTAGGCCAGGTGCCTTCAAGGGCCCAATCTGAAATAGAGCATCAGAGATCTCCTGATCAGTAAATTCAGCATAAAGCTTATCATTATCATTGTCGGTTATCACCGTATTAACCAGATCCACAACTCCCGAAGCATCAAGGAATGGATCAGCTGTGAATATGTCCTTGAAATAGGAGGTAGCCATGTTACTCATAGTATCAGTATTCGTATAAACATTGCCATCAGCATCATGCAACTCTTTAATTTTGTTTTTCCGTGCACGCCATACAGATTTACTCTGAAAAATTTTGGTGTTCCTATCTCCCTCTTCAGTAATTTCCCTATGGCTGGAAGGGGGGAGGACACCAACCCCCTCAGGTTTGCATGCAACCCCGCTAGCGTGAAGGGAATGTTTCCAAGTCTCTCAATCCAAATATGTAGGGTTTAATGCTCCACAAAAGATATTTCTGGTTTAATACGTGTTTTTATGAGAAACGGACGAGTGGAAAAAACATACCATCCGCTTTCATTGCCGGGCTCCTGCATCTTCTCGAATCCCATGCAACTTCATTTCCGGCTTCGAGCCTTGTCGGTGACGGGTTGAAGCTCTGCGACGATGGAACGACGCTCGGGCCGAGGCGGTGCAGGCAAATTTGCCAAGAGTTGCCTCCCTTGGAGCAAAAATAGGCTAGCGGGTGACTTTTTAGAGACCCAAAGCTATAATTTGAGGGATCTGCTAGCTAGTTGTTAATTCTCCAAACTAGAAGAATTCATTATAAATATGAATTTTAGGGGATCTGCTACAGATGCACTACTCCATCCATCCCTAAATATAAGTCTTTTTAAAGATTTTAATATGAACTACATACGGATGTATATAAACATAGTTTAGAGTGCAAATTTACTCATTTTACTCCGTGTGCATTCCATATTGATATCTCTAAAATTACTTATATTTAGGAACTTGGGGAGTTATACATTATAGACTTTCTAAGTAATGTGTTGTAATTAATCTTGCATATATCCTACATGCATCTACAAAGTTAATATGAACCGAGGGATAAAACTATACAAATGTATCATCGAAATCAATGATAACTAACTTGTACTTTCAAGGATAGAACGCCCGATCCGCTCCTAGGGGGGCGGCACGGGTGAAACCCTAGTCGCTGCCCCTGTCTCCCGTCTTCTCCATCCACCCCACCGCCGCCGGAGGAAGCCGACAGGTTAGGCCCGTTCGGTGGACGACGGTGGTGGGCTCTTGTCCTCTCCTGCTGAGGGGACCTCCGGCCTTGCGCGGGGCTCGGCCCTAGACGGTGTTGGTGCTCGGCGGAGCTCGGAATCGGGGCGGCGGCCTCAACTTTCTGGCGGTGGCTTGGCGGGAGCGGCTGCGTGGGCAGCGCGGCGGCCGCCATTGTATCTAGGCGGTGCTGGCCACGGCGACTTGTGCGGCGCTGGATCAAGATTTTGAAGACGGAGATGCCATCCATGGCGGCGTCGGTCACTTGCGGTTTGACTGTGATCCGATCTGATTCCAATCTACAGATTAGGGACATGGACAACCACAGCTGCAACTGGACAATTGAAGGTATCCTTTTCCCAAGTTTGTCATCAGCTGATGGCGAGGATGACATGGGTCTGCCGAAGGTGCCCTTATCGTGGGTTCCGGTGGCTCCTGGCAGTCGCGTCGTCGCCAGTCAACTAGCTCATAGGAGCACAACTTTTCCCATCAGAATTGTGTGTGAGAGCAATGGACAATGGATGGAATGCCAAACATTCAGGCTGAAGACGTTCTGAGATGTGATGTTCCATGGTCCTTGTGCACGAGGATTATGCATATTCGTTGCCGAGTGGTCTAGAACACGACGCATGTGGGCGTTTGTCTGTGTTCCGCATTGTCAAGGATTGAAGGAATGAAGGGGGTGGTCCAGCGGTTGCAACAACACTCCGTGGTTGCGTTTGGTGGTGCTACTTCAGTACCAGGACTGGAGTTTCAGGGTGAAAACCCATGGTGCGTGCTTCGCCGGTCATACCTGGCAATGGCGGTATTTCGATATCGTTACCTTGTTGAAGGCATTGCATGATGTTGCTCAGTTCTTCTCTTAGGGTGAAAACACATGATTTAGTATTTGACTGAATTCGGCAACGGTGACACTTGTGTGTCCTTGTCTTCTTGAAGACGTTGCTTTTGGAGAACCTACTCGCATCCCGTGTGTTGTCACGATAGTGCTTGGTGTCGTTGTTGGTTACGGCGTGTCTTAGATTTTTTTTCTTTTTTCTTTTTGGCATTGAGTTGTTGCAGAGATCGGGTGTACTTGATATCATCTTGATATTAATATATTACCCTTTGTCGAAAAAGGATGTTGCCAGGTCATGCCCGTTGTAATGTACTTGTTGACCAGCTTTTTTCTCTCTCGTCATGACCCCTATGTCCATTCGAGGAGCGTCTAGGTCTCGCTTATTGTGACGACGAAGCTCACATCACCTCAAGCATCATCTATCATGGGCTAGCCCAACGTGACAGGAATTTGCTAGCCCTGCTATGTGAACACACATATGCAGGTCGGTATGTTACATATTGTTTTTTTGTTTTTATATTTATACATATTTCAAAAACTACTTTATATAAAAATTCAGAAAGTTCACCATAAATATAAAAAATGTAAATAAGAACTGAAATAGTTGTTAGTATAATGAGTAAAAAAATACTTATGTCATTCAGAAAATTGCTCATCACATAAAAAAATGCTCATATGTATAAAAATAATTTTACAATAAAAAATACTTATAAAATTTCTTAAAATTTCTATACAAATTTAAAAACCATGGCAAATAAAAAACGTTCACACTTTTTTTACAAATTGTTCATGCAATTTATTTAGAAAATCAAGAGTTTTATAAAACAAATCATAATTTGTAAAATATGTTTGTGCTATTCAAACAATTGTTCATGACATTTTAAAAATGTTAACACGTCTAAAAATATGTTGGATGGCATTTTAAAAAATGTTCATGAAATGTAAAAATTGTTCCCACAATATTAGAAAAATTATGTGTTTAAAAATGTTAACAATGTACTTACACAAATATCCAAATACACATTTTACAAATGCTCAATATGTAGTCAAATAAATATGTTCAGTTTGTATTAAAAATGTTTGACCTAAATAAAAAAATGTTCAACATGTATAAAAAAAGTTGACATGTATTTTAAGAAATATATTAAAATAACAAAAAGTAAAAATTCCGGTGAAGAAAAACCTAAAAAGGAAAAAAAAAATACACATGTGGAACCTTCCTAAATCCGGCCGAAACAAGTGGAAGGTTCCATGAACCAGTCTTGGAAGCTTCCCAAAACGGTTCACTAATAGGCTCGCCACTTTATCGATTACTATAGGTGGGATTGATGGATGTCTGGAAATAAGGGAGGCATAGCTTTTGCGGTCCACACCCGTCTATTTGCCGGAAAAAAATTATATGAGACCAGGTCTCATATAATGCACGTGAGACCCATTCTGATGGATGACACGTGGCATTCACAAATCACAAAGCATCTAATCTCTCCCCCCCTGATTTCACAGTGTGGGATAGAGGCCAATCCGGACAAGATCAAAGCTATAGAATAGATTGAAGCACCCAAACGGGTCAAGGATGTGCGTCGGCTTGCTGGCTGCGTTGCCGCCATGAGCAGATTCATTTCCAAGTCTGCCTAGCGTGCCCTTCCTTTTTTCAAGATTTTGAAAAAGGCGGGCCCAATGGAGTGGACGCCAGAAGCCGAAGCAGCATTGCAAGATTTGAAGAGGTATCTTTCCTCCACGCCAGTACTAGTTGCGCCTAGGCCACAAGAACCATTGTTGCTATACCTGGCGGCAATGAACCAGGTGGTCAGCGCCGCACTAGTGGCACGGAGAGAAATTGATGACGAGGTGATAGCAGCGACAGAGCCTGATGCCGTTGGTGCAGAGACGACACGGCCGGTTGGAGTGCCGCCAAGGAAGAAAATGATGCAGCACCCGGTCTACTTTGTTAGCTCCCTCTTGCAGGGGGCTAGATCAAGGTACTCCGGTGTGCAAAAATTGCTCTTCGGCCTTCTTATGGCCTCGAGGAAGCTGCGTCACTACTTCCACGCGCACGAGATCACTGTCGTCACTCGCCTCCCTCTGCAACGGATATTGCACAATCCAGATGCAACGAGAAGAATTGTACAGTGGGCACTGGAGCTGTCCAGCTTTGGCCTCAAGTTTGAAAGTACCTCGACGATTCAAAGCCGAGTCCTGGCGGAGTTCGTTGCGGAATGGACCGCGACGCCTGATGAAGAAGCCCAGGAAACCGCTCTCCCCGGCAAAGAGGCGAGTTGCGACTGAATCATGTACTTTGATGGAGCTTTCTCCTTACAGGGCGCCGGGCTGGCGTACTGCTTGTCGCGCCCACCGGAGAGCACCTCAAGTACGTGGTCCAGATGCACTTCCCCAGGGAGGTATCAACGAACAATACTACCGAATATGAGGGGCTGCTTGCTGGTCTTAGGATCGCGGCAGACCTCAAAATCAAGAAACTCATTGTCAGGGGCGATTCGCAGCTCGTCGTCAAACAAGTCAACAAAGATTACCAGAGCCCATTGATGAAGGCCTACGTCAATGAAGTGAGAAAGCTGGAAGAGCGTTTTGATGGTATACAGGCGGAGCACGTTCCCCGAGCAGAGAATGACATCGCCGATTACCTATCAAAGTGCGCTGCCCTCAAGTTACCTGTGGAACCAGGTACCTTTGTGCTTCAGCTTTCTCAGCCATCCGTTGATCCATCAACAGAGCAAAACAAGAGGAGGAAATCAGGGCCCGGCAAGTACTTTCCCGCCGAGCTCCCCGGAGCCGCCAGCAAGGATGTTGCCGGGGACACTGAGCCCGCCACGGGACGGCTAGCTCTGGCGGAGCGTCAAGCTCTAGTCGTCGAGACAGCCGCTCCTATAGCGGAGGAAATGCCTTTAGTCCTCGCCGTCGAGCCCCAGGCTCCAGCGTGGGCACAGCATACCGTCCGATTCCTCCAAACTGGGGAACTTCCTGAGGAGCAGGAAGAAGCGGAAAAAGTAGCCCGTCGATCTGCTATGTACCAGTTCGTCGATGATGTCCTGTACAGAAAGAGACCAAACGGTGTGAAATTGAAGTGTATCCCTCGAGATGAAGGACTGGGGCTGTTGGTAGAGATACATGGAGGCATATGTGGATCCCACATAGGGTCAAGAGCCCTTGCCGACAAGGCATTTCGGCAAGGCTTCTTCTGGCCCACTGTCCTCCAGGATGCGACGACACTGGTCACCAGGTGTGAAGCATGTCAGTTACATTCAAAGAAACTTCATCAACCAGCTCAAGCCCTTCAAACCATTCCTCTCTCCTGGCCCTTCTTGGTCTGGGGGCTCGACATACTGGGCCCTTTCCCCCGCGCTGTCGGGGGCTTTGAGTACTTGTACGTCGCAATGGACAAGTTCACAAAGTGGCTAGAGGTGGAGGCAGTGAGGAAGGTCACAGCTCAGTCAGCCGTCAAATTCTTCAAGGGACTAGTGTGCCGTTTTGGTGTACCCAACAGGGTCATCACCGACAACGGCACACGGTTCACAAGCCGCACCTTCATGCAATATACCCAAGACCTCGGCAGCAAAGTCTGTTTCGCTTCCGTTGCTCACCCACGAAGCAATGGTCAAGCTGAGAGGGCAAACACTGAAGTACTACGAGGCTTAAGGACAAAGACCTTTGACAGGCTGCGCAAGAGTGGAAGGCGCTGGATTGATGAGTTGCTGACGGTTCTTTGGTCGATCAGAACGACGCCAAATCGAGCCACCGGCTAGACACCCTTTGCCCTAGTATACGGGGCAGAAGCAGTTCTCCCCACTGAACTCATATACGGGTCACCTCGAGTGCTCGCTTATGATGAGCTTGAGCAAGAGCAACCGCGGCAAGTGATGGCTTCTCGCCCCTCGTTGGTTACCCCAAGTGGAAGGTTGAGATGTAGCGTAGCGGCAAATTTCCCTTGGCAAAGATACCAAGGATCGAATCCCGTGAGACTCCGAGGGTCGACAAGTAGGTGTCAACGGCGCCAAAAACTTAGCAGTTGACGGGACCTGCACACAGATACAGATAACTTTGCTACCAACGAGTACAGAGAGGTTGTCAATCCCTCCGACCTTATTGTTTACAAAGGATCAAACACAAGAGATAATAATGATAGCTATGACTGCAACTAGGAAATAAAAACAGGAAGTAAATAGAAGGTGTGATCAGCGGTGGTAATATGGACCGGGGTCCCATGATGTTCACTAGTGATGTCTCTCTCCCAAAAGACGATAAAACAGCAAAGCGAGGTAAACAAATTACAGCTGGGCAATTGACAGGATTATGAAAGCAAACCAATGCTAACTATGCTGCAAAGAAAGGTAGAGGCTCAAAAGCATGGGCGGTACGCCAAGGCAAGTAGACCGAAATCCATCTGCATCTACTACTAATCATCCACCTTGAGATATCTATCCAGAACATCTCGCTGGTATTAAGTTGCGAATCCCACCCAAAGTGTAAACTCGAAGCAACAGACAACTGCATTAAAAGAACTTTGCGTAAAGTAAACAATCCTTGCACCCGCAAGTACAAGCACCGTTGTTTTCCCCCTTGTGGCAACAACACATCCCCTAGACTCATGTTTCTGTCACTCAAGCTAGTCATCAGGGGGCATGAACCCACAATCAAGCATAACGCTCCCTCTTGGAGTTACTACCTACTACTTGGCCAAAGCAATAAACAGCAACGGAGAACATGCAAAAATTACTTAAGAACAAATATATAAAAGAGGTGAATCAAATATATTACTCAAACATAATCTGAACATAATCTCATAATCCATCGGATCCCAGCAAACTCAGCAGAGCAACAACATAAAGATTACATATGTGCCTCGATCATGTAGGGCAGCTCACGAGGTCTAAACCATGAAGAACAAAGAGGGGAGGAGAATATCACATAGCTACTGGTCATGGACCCATGGTCCAAGGTGGACTACTCACGACTCATCCGGGAAGCGTCCATGGTGGTGGAGAAGCTCCCGGTGGTGGTTCTCCCCTCCGGCAGGGTGCCGGGAAGAGTTCTCCTGATGCTCCCGATCTTGGAAGCGTTGCAGCGGCGGAACAGAGGCGAGATCGCAAAAAGGGTTCCGTCCTCGAGGGTTTCGGGACGAGAGAAATATATATGCGAAGGGGGGTCACCAGAGGCGGAGAGGGGGCCCCAGGCGCCCCCCTGGCGCGGCCAGGGGTGGGGCCGCGCCGGGTGGCCGCCTGGGCCACCCCTGGCTCCCCTCTAGCCCCGCTTTGGTTTTTCTCGAAGCTTCCTGTACGCTGATTTTTCCTGTATTTTTCCCGGAATTTTTGGAGCACTTTTAATATGGGGGAAACCTGAAATAGAAAAACAGCAGAAAACAGGAACTGGCACTGTGGTGCGCTGAGTTAATAGGTTAGCCCAAATATGATCAAAAGTGTATGGAAGTGCATAAATATCATAGCAATATCACACAAAAGAGGCATGGAGCAAGCAGAAATTATAGATACGTTTTGGACGTATCAACATCCCCAAGCTTAATTCATGCTCGTCCTAGAGTAGGTAAATGATAACGAGCATAATTTCTGTGGTGACATGCTATCAACCATATAAGAACTTTTTAAGTAAAGCAATCAAGGCATGTAATTCAATTCAAGTCATAACAAGCAAGAGTCTATATTAGCATTGTAACAAGTAACATAAGAACATAAAGGTGCAAGAGCTCTCGCTGTCCGTGACTCGAATGTCTCCAAATGGTGTTTGCGTGCAAGAAAGGGTTAGGGATATACGAGAGAGTAAAACATAGTTTTTGTATTGTTGAGAACTTAATCTACTAAAGTTTCACACTTGGTCTTCTTTGGAATCTTATCTTGATTCATCTCCAGACCACTAGCCAGGTACAAGTCAAAATGATCCACTCCCTTTCGATATTTTGAGCACTCATGCAATGGATGAGCGTAAGCAAGAAAGTCGACACTTAGGATGGCAAAGAGAGAAAAATGATGAAGGGGGAAGACAAAAAAGTTGTGAAAGGCTCACATCAATGAGGACAATCATGGGCGAGAGAAAGCCAAATGATAGATATGATGTGAGGAGTAGGGATTGCCATGCAACGGATGCACATATGAGCTAAGGTAAGCTCTCCAATGGAACTAGTGGGGGTGCATCCAACTTGCTTGCTCAAGAAGACCTAGAGCCCTTTTGAGGAGGCTCATCATTGGAATATACAAGCCAAGTTCTATAGTGTGAAGGTCCCCACATAGCTATATGCATGAATGATAATCTCTATGGAGTACAAGGTATAAGATGGAGTACGAGTGTGGATCTCTCAAAAAGAATAGTAGTGTGCCCCCTTCTCTCTTTTTATTTCTTTTTCTCTTTTTTTTTGTGGCCTCCATGGCTCTTTCTATTTAACTCTCATTTGTCCTCTTTGGGATCTTTTGATTTTGTCCTCTTTGGGATCTTTTCCTCACTTTAGGGGCAACACTCTATGTATTACAAGAAGTATAGAAGATCTTTCACACTTTACAAAAGTACTCAACATAAAGAAAATGAAACTATCATGATGTATTCAAATGTATGCCTCTGCCAGTGTAGCAGGAAATGCAATGATACTAGCGCGTCATGTAGCAATGATTAGGGCAAGGCCCAACTAGCATGCGGCTCATCGATCAAGCAAAAAGCATGTATGACATGAAGATCAAGTCATGAGAAGATGGATGTTGCATGGCAATGTATCTCGGAAAGGCTATGGAAATGCCTTGATAGGTAGGTATGGTGGCTGTTTTGAGGAAGGATATAATGAGGCTTATGATGACAGAGCGTATCGTGCCAAGGATTTGGATGCACCGGCGGAGTATGCGCCAACTCTCGAGGTGAGAAAGGGCAATGCACGGTACCGAAGAGGCTAGAAAAATATGGCTAGGTGGAAGTGTCAACTTTCGAATACTCACATTAGTCCGAAGAACTCATGCACTTATTATCGGTAACTCTCAATCTAATTAGGAGGTTCACAAAGAGACAAGTACCCTGAGGAGGAATGTATGGGGGTTTGGTTATCCTTGCGCATCCTCGACTCATGGTACGTGAGTGTACTCTAATATTCGATCCCTCCAAAGATTAGTGATCCATCTAGTAGCTAAAGTTCTCAACTATTTTGTAGGTTTTCGAAAATAAACACGGATTGCCCAAAATATGACATCTATCACTAATAGGCTAAAGCTCTTGACACCAAAAGTTCATACATTACTCATGGAAATACCTCAAAACTATTGCAAGTTACTACTAAAATTAAATAGCAACCTCAATTACCTACTTTAAGTTAAGACACACAACTCAGTGCAACAGGCAAACTCTCTTAACAAGATAATCATGAAAACTAAAGAGAGTTCAACAACCAACTAAACGAAAGCTCTTTAAAAAGAAAAGCATGAAAACTAAGAGCTAAGCATGACAGCAGCTATGGAAATACAAAGAACACACACAACAAAGGTAAGCATGAAAATCCTATGTTGTGTTCTAGGTTGAAGTGGAGCGTGTTTCTCTCCCACACAAAGAAAGCTGGGTTCTAACTTGTTATGAACAGCAAGCAAAGCTAAAGAAAACTAAAAAGGAAACTAAGAGCAAGACGCTCCAAGCATAGCACATAACGCATGAAGTGATTAAAATATAGTGGAACGAAAGACGAACTGATAATTGTTGATGGAGAAGGGGATGCACGGGGGCATCCCCAAGCTTAGACGCTTGAGTCTTCTTGAATATTTCTTGGGGGTGCACGGGGGCATCCCCAAGCTTGAGCATTTGACCCTCCTGAATCTTCTTTTATCACCTTCCCTCGCACACTTGAAAACTCCCTTCATACATAACTCATCATAATCTGATTAGCGAGGTTAGTACCCACAATAAAATAATTTTTCCCTACTGGAAATAAAGATAATCTTGAAGAGCTACTGTTTCTCAAGATTGCCAAAAGGTTTTTGCAAAGAAAAAGCAAGCTCCAGGTTTGCAAAACGAAGAAAAGGCAAAACAGGACAGAATCTGTGAAAAACAGACCAGCAGGTAGTAAATAATTTTTTCGGGGCACTTCTGCAACTCAAATAAAAAAACTCAGAACAGATGCTCGAAAGCCAATTGTATAGAGCACGCTGTCAAAAAAATTCAGATCAAAAAGATGATCTGGTGATTTTATACGAATTTTTCTGTCCAAGGACAAAATCTGTTTTCTGGACAGCACGTCACAACTTTTGAACTTTCTTGCAATCAGAGGCTAAACTTGGCACAAAGCTGAAAAGAAAAGATACAATGATGATGCTACTGTAGTAACAAACATCAAGACACAACAAAAGCAAAATAAAACCTTATTCGTTGTGGGCTGCCTCCCAAAAGCGCTTTCTTTTATGCCTTTAAGCTAGGCATGATGTAAAAAGGAGAAGATCAAGTTTTATCAAGAGTAAGAGAATAGCTAGCCCGTGTAACGGACTCAAAAGGTAACTTAATCTTCTTTCTAGGGAAGTCTTCCATCCCTTTCTTGAGAGGGAATTGGAATTTTATATTCCCCTCTTTCATGTCAATGATAGCACCAACGGTGCGAAGAAAAGGACGTCCCAAAATAATTGGACAAGAAGGTTCACATTCAATATCCATAATAGTATAATCAACGGGAACATTAATTGTCATTGACAATGATAAGAACATCGTTGATCTTCCCCAAAGGTTTCTTTACGGAAGAATCAACAAGACGAACACCAAAAGAACAAGGATCAAAAGATTTCAATTTAAGCATATCATACATTCTTTTGGGCATAACGGAGGTACTAGCTCCAACATCACATAAAGCATAGCAAGAGAAGTTATTCAACTTAATTTTAATCATAGGATCCCAACCATCTTCTAGCTTTCTAGGTATGGAGGCTTCTACCCTAAGCTTCTCCTCCCTAGCTTTGATGAGAGCATTAGTGATATGCTCCGTGAAGGCAAGATAAAGTGTGCTAGTGTGGGGATCTCTAGACATCTTGTGAAGAAAACCAACAACTTCAGAAAGGGTGCAATTATCAAAATCAAGGTCACTACTATCAAGTAAAGTGGTAGTGGTGTCCTTTAGGCTCACTTGTTTGGTAGCTTCTATGGTTATAGGAGTTTCTTCTTCTACGGTTGAGGTCTTAGCATCACCATTAATAGGTCCAATGGGACTAGGAGTGCATTGGGTGCTAAGAGTTTGGATATCCTCAACAACTTGAATAGTAGCAACAGTGTGGTGGGTAGGAAGGCTCTTAATCCTATCTTCTTCCAACTTCAGGGGTGCAACCACTTCAGGTTTAGCTGCCATTTGGTTTATCAAAGTGGCTTGTGTGTGGGACATATTAGAAACTTGGGTCTCAGTGATGGTGAGCCTAGTCTGGAGGTTAGAAATCTCAATATTTAGGCTCTCCAGTTGTCTACCAATGTCTCGCAAGATAGCAGTATGCTCATCTAATTGCCTCGAGAAGGTCTTGTTTTGTTCATATTGGGTGTGCATGTAGTTCTTAGTGGCCTTCTCTATTTCTAGAAGTTTCTCATAACTAGGCATGTCTCTATCTCTAGGGGTGGAGTTCTTGGTGCTAGGATAAGTATTGTTGTTCCCATAGGAATTAGAGGGGAACGGTCTAGGGTTGCTACCAAAATTACTCCTATAAGCATTGTTATTGAAATTATTTCTAGAGATAAAGTTCACATCTACTTGATCTTGAGCAATCAAAGAATTTAAAGGAACATCATGAGGATCAATAGAAGATTGCTTGGAAAGTAGAGACATGATCAAGTCAACTTTTCATTTAGGGAGGAAATCTCCTCGACAGAGTTTACCTTCCTACCTGTTGGAGCGCGTTCGGTGTGCCATTGGGAATAATTGGTCATCATCTCGTCGAGAAGCTTCGTGGCAGCACCAAGTGTAGTTGACATAAAGGTTCCTCCCGCGGCCGAATCCAACAAGTTCCGCGAGGTAAAGTTCAAGCCTGCATAAAAAGTTTGGATAACCATCCAAGTAGTCAAACCATGAGTAGGGCAGTTCTTGACAAGAGATTTCATGCGTTCCCAAGCTTGGGCAACGTGTTCATTATCCAATTGTTTAA
This sequence comes from Secale cereale, assembly GCA_902687465.1. Lineage (NCBI taxonomy): Eukaryota > Viridiplantae > Streptophyta > Magnoliopsida > Poales > Poaceae > Secale > Secale cereale. The sequence continues at coordinate 624,254,061 of LR738712.1, read as the reverse complement.
AATTCATTATGTTACTCCTTAATTGGATAATTTTAGCAGGGGGATAGTACTTCCCAATAAAGGCATCCTTGCACTTGTCCCAAGAATCTATACTATTCCTAGGCAAGGATCGAAACCAGATTTTAGCTCCTCCTCTCAAGGAGAAAGGAAAAAGCTTAAGCTTAACAATATCACCATCTACTTCTTGGTACTTTTGCATATCACAGAGCTCAACAAAATTATTTAAGTGCAAAGCAGCATCATCTCCAGCACCGGAGAATTGATCTTTCATAACTAGGTTCAGTAAAGCAGGTTTAATCTCATAAGAAGGTGCTGAAGTGGCAGGTGTAGCAATAGGCATGCAGATAAAGTCACTGTTGTTATGACTAGTGAAGTCACACAACTTGGTGTTCTCGGTGGAACCCATAGCAGCAGCAAGCAAGATAACTATTTTTGTGATTTTTGGTAAGGGACACTAAAGCAAAAACTGAAAGGTAAACTAACAAGACTAAAAAGCAAAGATAAAAGATAGCGTGCAACTCCCCTATCTTGAAGAGTGGAGTCCCCGGCAACGGCGCCAGAAACTTTTGCTTGATGGCTTCTCGCCCCTCGTTGGTTACCCCAAGTGGAAGGTTGAGATGTAGCGTAGCGGCAAATTTCCCTTGGCAAAGATACCAAGGATCGAATCCCGTGAGACTCCGAGGGTCGACAAGTAGGTGTCAACGGCGCCAGGAACTTAGCGTTTGACGGGACCTGCACACAGATACAGATAACTTTGCTCCCAACGAGTACAGAGAGGTTGTCAATCCCTCCGGCCTTGTTGTTTACAAAGGATCAAACACAAGAGATAATAATGATAGCTATGACTGCAACTAGGAAATAAAAACAGGAAGTAAATAGAAGGTGTGATCAGCGGTGGTAATATGGACCGGGGTCCCATGATGTTCACTAGTGATGTCTCTCTCCCAAAAGACAATAAAACAGCAAAGCAAGGTAAACAAATTACAGCTGGGCAATTAACAGGATTATGTGCGCAAACCAATGCTAACTATGCTGCAAAGAAAGGTAGAGGCTCAAAAGCATGGGCAGTACGCCAAGGCAAGTAGACCGAAATCCATCTGCATCTACTACTAATCATCCACCTTGAGATATCTATCCAGAACATCTCGCTGGTATTAAGTTGCGAATCCCACCCAAAGTGTAAACTCAAAGCAACAGACAACTGCATTAAAAGAACTTTGCGTAAAGTAAACAATCCTTGCACCCGCAAGTACAAGCACCGTTGTTTTCCCCCATGTGGCAACAGCACATCCCCTAGACTCATGTTTCTATCACTCAAGCTAGTCATCAGGGGGCATGAACCCACAATCAAGCATAACGCTCCCTCTTGGAGTTACTACCTACTACTTGGCCAAAGCAATAAACAGCAACGGAGAACATGCAAGAATTACTTAAGAACAAATATATAAAAGAGGTGAATCAAATATATTACTCAAACACAATCTGAACATAATCTCATAATCCATCGGATCCTAGCAAACTCAGTCGAGCAACAGCATAAAGATTACATATGTGCCTCGATCATGTAGGGTAGCTCACGAGGTCTAAACCATGAAGAACAAAGAGGGGAGGAGAACATCACATAGCTACTGGTCATGGACCCATGGTCCAAGGTGGACTACTCACGACTCATCCGGGAAGCGTCCATGGTGGTGGAGAAGCTCCCGGTGGTGGTTCTCCCCTTCGGCAGGGTGCCGGGAAGAGTTCTCCTGATGCTCCCGATCTTGGAAGCGTTGCGGCGGCGGAACAGAGGCGAGATCGCGAAAAAGGGTTCCGTCCTCGAGGGTTTCGGGACGAGAGGAATATATATGCGAAGGGGGGTCACCAGAGGCGGAGAGGGGGCCCCAGCCGCCCCCCTGGCGCGGCCAGGGGTGGGGCCGCGCCGGGTGGCCGCCTGGGCCACCCCTGGCTCCCCTCTGGCCCCGCTTTGGTTTTTCTCGAAGCTTCCTGTACGCTGATTTTTCCTGTATTTTTTCCGGAATTTTTGGAGCACTTTTAATATGGGGGAAACCTGAAATAGAAAAATAGCAGAAAACAGGAACTGGTACTGTGGTGCACTTAGTTAATAGGTTAGCCCAAATATGATCAAAAGTGTATGGAAGTGCATAAATATCATAGCAATATCACACAAAAGAGGCATGGAGCAAGCAGAAATTATAGATACGTTTTGGACGTATCAGCAAGATGACGCAATGCTCCTTGAGGAAGATCGTCTTCGGGCGGCTGTGAGAGCAGCACGCTACCAGCAAGCCTTGCGCCGCCACCATAGCCACAAGGTCCGTGCCCGAAGCTTTGAGGAAGGCGACCTTTTTCTTTGGCGTGTTCAATCGGACAAGAATACCAACAAGTTGACGCCGAAGTGGGAAGGCCCTTATCGGGTAATACGAGTCACAAGGCCTGGTGCAGTCCGCCTGGAAGCCGAAGATGCCATTCCGGTGAGCAATTCCTGGAATATTGAGCATCTTCGCAAGTTTTACCCATAAGGCGCGGCTTGCCGGGGGGCACCTTTTGTACAAGCCTTGCCGGCAAGGCAGGTAACCCTTTGTACAAAGCCAGGCGCAGACCCTGAGCATAAATAAATGAAGCGCTGGCGCCCTAAGTTATAGCATGCATGCTAGGTCGAGTCTCGTCCTTGGTTAGGGTTGATAGTGCTTAGCGGCGGCTAACCCCTAGCTTAGAGGTCGAGTTTGCATCCCTTTGTCTTTCTTTTATCTTCTTTGGTTCACTGGACACACAGATATCCTTGCCGAAACCACTTGGGGAGAAAAGAAGGAACATACCAGCATCAAGGCCCCGGCAAGCCAGTGTTGTCGGGGGCTGCGAGAGCAAAGATTCACCCACGGCAAACCAGGGTTGCCGGGGGCTGCAGCTTCAGATAAGTTCTCCATCCCTTATCATGCATTCCATTGTGGACTCAGGTATATAACTCTAGGCCCTAGGGCTCGTTCCTGGGACCAAGTTTGGTCGTAGTCGCGGCAGCGAAAGGATGAAACAAGGAGCCTGAACCAGCCTCATCCCTGCCTCCGCCAAAGGTGTGAGAAAGGTAGAGCGAAGTGGGGAGACGGCAAGGCCTGTTGCCGGGCGAGAAAATGTTTATCTTAGAGATATCAAGGATTTATTCCTTGTAGTGGGTTTCACCCACAAACAAATGACCCGGCAAACATCCCTTTTTCATTAAAAACATTCCACTCAGGTACAGTCCATAGGGAATGAAAAACATGAACAAGGGGATTACAAGTTTTAAATTTAACAAATGCCTGAAGGCTTTCAAATTAAAAAGAGATAAGATGCCTGTAATCCCTTTCTTGTCCCTCTCCTCAGGAGGCAGGTCAAGGAGGCGAGAAGGGCAAAAGGAGCGCCTAGGCGAGCTACGGGTGGCAGAAGACACCGAGAGAACATCTCGGTGGCCGCCCAAAGGCTGGATGGTGATGGTGGCGCCGGAAGCAGAGCTCGAAGACGAGGCGGCAGGACGTCAGTACGCGTCGAAGGCGTTGGTGCCCGCGTACTCCGACATGACGGCCTTGCCGTCCGCCCTCTTCCTCTTCTGTAGCCCCCCCCCCCCAACGCCAGCCGCCCAAGGGGACGGCCCCGAGAAGTTCAAGGAGCCGGCGACACGGATGATGGGGTCACCGGTGCCACCAGGAGCGGCTCCTGACACCTAGTCGGACCCGTCATCCTGCCGCCTACCGCCCTCGTCGTCGCTGCCGCTGTCCTCCTCGTCACTCTCGCTCGAGGAGGAATCTTCGTCATCAGAAGAGCTCTCCACGCAGTACCTTGCACGAGTCCCGAAGTGCCCGAAGACCTTGACGGAAAGAAGGCCACCCTCCATCAACTTAAAATGGAGAGTGAGCCCATCCCTCAAGCTGTGGATACGAGCAAATGTCTTCCATCCCCGACGAAGATACATCACATGAGGAGCAGGGAAGTCGACGCGGACCCGCGTGCCACTGATCCCGCAGACCCTCATGTGCAACCGCAATGACTCCGGCGGATCTAGCTCCATCTCCTGTGCAAATGGAGTCGGGAGACGAAGGCGACGGCGCGGCGGCCGGCACAACCTGACGAAGAACTCGCAAGGGTCATCCCGAACATGGACCTCCGTTGGAGGAGGAGCTGCTGGCGGGGGCGAGGCCGGCGGGCCACCCCGTCCTCCTCTTCCCCGAGCGCCCCGGCCTCGCCCACGGCCTCGCCCCCTCCCCCTTCCCCTCGCGGCCGGCTCGGCTACCGCAGGCGCAGGAGAAGGAGGGACGCACTGTCGAGCGGCGACCCTCGCCGCCACCGTTGAAGGGCCGGGATTTCCTCTCTCCATGACGAATGGAAGAGAGGAGCAGAAGCTGAAGGAGGAAGAAGATGGAAGAATGCAGGGCGCCGTCCCTCCCCTCCCGCTCTTTATAAAGGAACGGGGCTGGGGCTCAACCGCCCCGCTCGGCCAATCAAGACACGGAAGGCGCAGGGAGCCAGGACCGACCCGCCGCCCCAACCAGCGACGGCCCGGTTTCCCGCCTCCATCGTTTGCCACCCCAAGCGCATGGGAGACACGTGGCAGACGTGCAGAACCGAGGGGACGGGTGAGGCAACCTCTCCCCACCCCGTGATCGTGGGGAGTGGACGCCTTGAAGATCGCGCCTCGGCCCCATTCAGTAAATGGGCCGCGCCTCCACGCCTCCCCTCGTTTATGGGGAAGGCGCGAAGCCGCCTCTTTACTACGATGTGACGCATGCCTGCGGGAACCGCCCCATGCATGCCACCCACGTCACGCACACCCCTCCACACCGCGCCACGAGCGCGGATCGTGGGAGGCGCAGCGCGAGGAAAATCTTACCGCGGTAAAAACCGTCCTGCCTGCCCACGCACCGTTCTGGGCCTAGCCGAATAACGCGTTGCGCTTATGTGTGGCCCAGGCCCGGGGGCTCCTGTTGGTGTACAAAAAGGGGGGGTACACTTTTTGTACCCCTATGACTGTGCACGGGCAGTCTGAGCCACGGGCACCGTCGCACCAAGCAAGGCCAGGGAGGTACTTGATGACCCACAACCGTAAGGGATCTATTGCAGCGTTTTCGATAAGTAAGAGTGTCGAACCCAACGAGGAGCAGAAGGTATTGATAAGTGATTCTGAGCAAGGAATAACTGCAAGCACTGAAAGATAACTTTTTAGGGGTTTTCTTGATATAAGCAACAGGAAAGTAAAAGCGAGCAAAGTAAAAGGCACTGGAGAGTAACAAGTGGCCCAATCCTTTCTAAGCAAAGGGGAGGCCTAGCAACTGAACTTATAAAGGCTAAAGTGTTCTTGAGGACACACGGGAGAGGTAGTCATGTGCTTTCGCCATATTCTGTATCGGTACTATGTGATGTGTTGATAAGTGTTGAGTGGGTGGATCTATGCTAGTACACCCTCTAGACTAAGATGAGTGCACTCTTATGATTAAACACCTTGCAAGCATCCGCAAATACAAGATAGTATTTAAGGCAAAAGCCTAACCATAGCAATACGATCGATGATCCATTGTTCCCTTGTGCAAAAGCGTGCGAACTGGGGTTCAGGTTTCTGTCACTCCGGCAACCCACCGTAAGCATTCTTTGTACACAATGTATTCCCCTAGGTCCTTAATAAGGCAAAGTGTTGAGTGTTCGACTCACACAACACTCTAGGAAAATAACAACACAACTTAAGTATCAAACAACACATATTACTTCAACATCATATGACTACTAACAACAAGACTTCTCCCATGTCCTCAAGAACTAAAGTAACTACTCACAAGACATAAAGAGATCATGATCAGTGGAGATAGATGGATGATAAACAATCTGGACACAATGATATTTCTCCAACAAAACTCAATAGCATTCACCACAAAGTAGTAATCAACACCGATAGAGTAGAGAGGATAGATAGTACGGATCACAACACAAGTTGCAATTGTGAGATGAGATTCGATGAAGATGGAGATGGTGCTGAGGTTGGGGATGACGTTGATGATGATCTCGATGATGCCCGTGACGATGGTGATGACGATGGCGATGATCTCCCCTTCCGGGAGGTGATCTGCCCGGCGGAATCTGCCCGCCGAAGATGGCTTTTCTTCTCTGTAGGTTTCCGCCACGGAGCGGCGGCGGAACTCCGTAAACTCTCTCCCCCTTTTAGGGTTTCTGGATGACGAGGAGTATATAGGCCAGAGGGGGGAGCCTGGAGTCGGCCAGGGGCTCCAGGCGCCCTCCCGGCGCGGCCAGGGTGGGGGGCGCGCCAGGAGGCCGCCTGGGCACCCTGTGGCCCCCCTCTGGTTGCTCTTTTGCGTATCTTCGTGATCCTTCTGGAAAATACCCTCCGTCGATTTTCGGGTAATCTGGAGGTATTCTTCTTCAGCAACTCAGCGTCCACTTTTTACCGCTGAATCCTGCGTCTGCTGCTTAGGCACCAGAAAGTTGCAAACTGTGTAAAATAGGCCAAAACAACATAAGAACATCATCGTAATGTGAAATATATCAATGAATAAGGATGAATTACGATATAAAATAGTGATGCATTTTGGACGTATCAACACCCCCAAGCTTAGACCTCGCTTGTCCCAAGCGAATACTGAGCTCGGTAAACCTGTCCACAAGTTTAGAGAGTGAAGTGTCGATAAATAGAATACGGACAAGAAGCATCACAGTTTCTTCACCAAACTCAAATATCCTCAACAGCAATCTTCAACTCATAAGGCCCTTATAAAAGAGTGGTAACACTTATAATCGAAAGTAGGGCTAAGGAAACTCATCAAATCATGGCAAACATGTCCTTTGGTCAAAGAACAACTAATAGCTTTTACTTTTGCTCTTTCTCTTTATGTTTTGGTGAGATTAATTGAAGCTTTTGAAAGAACATGTTATTAGGCAAGAAGTGAAAGTGTTAACACAAAGGAAGATGTTTGCTTTAGCTGGGCTTGACAAACAACTTACTTATCAAATGATAATGTCAACAAGGATATGATATGACAAATCTTAATGCAACTTTATATGAATGAATCCTCGTCAACATCAAATGTCTGCTCTCTTTAAGAATAGAAGGAAGTAGGAATAACTGACTCAACCTAAAACTAAGAGATAGGCCCTGCTCTAGGGAAGTAGGGAAAACTCATGTGCTATCCTTAAATCAAAAAGAATGAAAACAAGTTTTGAGAGGTGCATGATTTGTCAACGAATGCTAATAGATAACTCAATTACTTCTCAAACTGGACAAGTTTCGAGGAACGGTTCCCGCACGGGGACGATCACATCCCCTTAATCTCCTTTGTTTATCACTGCCAAAAGTTTTCTGATTTCTCATGAACAAAGCGTGAAGGAGGGTTTGTTTGTTGTATTATCTTTTATGAGCCGGGCGCACTCATGCCAGTTCCTCCTCGTATTAGGGGTTTGCAGATTAGACATGCAATCCCGGGGTAAAACTTGTCCAACTTAAAAAGATCATGAATTAACTACTACTTCCTCATGAGCTAAAACAGGGGCACAAAATAGAAGATTTTGAACATTTAAGGATAACACATAAATTCTATACTTTAGGAGGTGGTAGTGGAATACCACGAATAGGAAGGTATGGTGGACTCATATGGAAGGTATTGGTTTAAGGGTATGGATGCACAAGCAGAATTCCGCTTAGTACAGAGTTTAGGCTAGCAAAGGCTTTGAGAGAACAGACAATTGATGATGACTAAGATGCAAAGCAATATAAAGCATAAACATTAAAATAAGCATAACACATCAAGTTGTCTTCCTTGTCAGCATAACACTTCAAGCATAATAACATAAAGGTTTTGGCTATGTCGCTACTTTAAGAAAATCATGCTTGTTGTTATGACCAAAGCTATGTTTGCCAAGATTAAATAAAGTTTTCAAAGCCATACCTGATATAAGGTTAATACTCCCCATAAGAATCATCATATAAGGTCGATTGCGTGAAGAGAATACCGAGTGCAGCAAAGGAACCAATAGACTTCTCATTAATATTCCATCATAGACGACTCCACACTCACGGATACAATCTCTCCACAAAAGGAGTGATAGACCTCAATGCACACACCTATTTCATATAATAACCTCCCTAGACATGATACGACTCTACTTGACTCTAAAAGACAAAAGATAAAGATAAAGATACCGGGCACTCCCCCAAGCTTGGAACAAGCCAAGGGGATGCCATTACCCAAGGAGATTTCACTCCTCATTCTTGTTGACGTTGATCACGTAGTCCTCGGCGAAGCGCTTCCATGGAAGGGGTTCTCCAGTCTCATATGAGAAGTTTGTCTCCTGAATCCGGCATGATGTCCTCCATAGGGACAAGTAAAAGTGGTCTTTCAAGCATTTGGTCGATGAACGGCAACGGGTAGTGATCCTTCCTGGCTGCCTTGTTCAGCTTCCTGTAATCAATACACATTCTATATCCAATAATAATTCTTTGAGGTGTTAGTTCATTCTTATCATTAGGAACCACAGTTGTACCTCCTTTCTTAGGAACACAATGTACCGGGCTTACCCACTTACTATCAGCTATAGGGTAGATAATACCTGCGGCTAGAAGCTTGAGAATCTCAGTTCTTACAACATCCATCATCTTCGGGTTCAACCGTCGTTGATGATCAACAACTAGTTTAGCATCGGGCTCAAGGTTGATAGTATGTTGACAGATAGATGGACTAATCCCCTTAAGGTCATCAAGGGTATAGCCAATTGCACCTCGGTGTTTACGAAGTACTTCCAATAGTCGCTCTTCTTCATATCCTGAAAGGTTAGAGTTGATAATAACAGGATATACTTTCTTTTCATCTAAATAAGCATACTTGAGCGTATCGGGAAGAGGTTTAAGATCGAACACCGGGTCTTCTTTTGGTTTTGATAAAATTCCTAAAGGTTCAACCGGAAGGTTGTGCTTCAGGATAGCAGGTTGTCTCAAGAATATTTCATCTAGTTCATTTCTTTCCTGCATATGCAAATCATTCTCGTGGTCCTCCATATATTGCTGCAAAGGATCATTAGGGGGAATAGCAATAGAAGCAATACTTTCAATAATTTTATCATCACTAGGTAAATCGGTACCACGAGGCTGCTTAGAGAACTTAGAAAAGTTAAATTCATATGGCTCACCATTGAATTCAACAGAAACTTTTCCTTTCTTGCAATCTATTATAGCTCCACAAGTTCTGAGAAAAGGTCTACCAAAAATAATAGGACAAAAATTGTCCCTCACTGAACCAAGTACTAGAAAGTCGGTAGGGTATTTTACCTTTCCACATAGGACTTCAACGTCTCTCACAATTCCGATAGGAGAGATAGTTTCTCTGTTTGCAAGATGAATGGTAACATCAACTTCTTCAAGTTCACAAGGTGAAATCTCACCGATGATCTCTTGATAAAGTGAATAGGGGATAGCACTAGCACTCGATCCCAAATCGCATAGCCCATAATAATTGTGATCTCCTATTTTAACATATACTACTGGAGTACCTGAAATTGGGCCTTTATTCTTGGCTGTGACAAGGTTAGTGGAAACAGCACAAAAATTTACATTGGAATCCAAAACATCATTAGTAACAAGGTCATTAACCAATGCAACTTGAGGATCGACCTTGATCTGGTCCTCAGGCTCATCAATTCTTCTCTCACTTTTATTTATTATGCCTGTCACAAGAGAGTGCTCCCTTATCCTTTCGGGAAAAGGAGGCTTTTCATATATAACTGCAGGCAAAATAGGGTCAGCAACATGAATATCAATAGGTAACTCTTTGAAAGGTTCATGATGCTGATCTCTCTTCTTTTTAAAAGAATCAACTGAGAGGCAAAATCCTTACAAAAATCAATCATTAGATGGGAATCAAGACCAATCTTAGAGCAAAAGGTATTGAAGTTATCAGTTTTCACATAGCTCTCAATATAATCATCCTCATAATTTATAGCGGGTTCAATACCTTTATCTATTTCCCAATCTTCGGTATTCCTCTGGATCCTTTCAATGAGATCCCACCTTTCTTCAACGCTCTTTGTCTGAAATACCCCACTAGAGGAGGCATCCAACATCTCCTTATCCTGACGAGAAAGCCTGGCATAAAAATTTGTAAGTATAATTTTCTTGGGGAGCTCATGAATAGGACATTTGAGCATTAGGGACTTCAATCTCCCCCAAGCTTGAGCAATGCTTTCTCCGTCACGAGACCTAAAGTTATAGATATAGTTCCTGTCTCAATGAATTTCATAAAGAGGATAAAACTTGGTATAAAAGAGAGACATAAGCTCTTGCCAATCAAGCAAGTGTGAGTTATCGAGAAGCTTATACCAATTTGAAGCTTTATCTATAAGCGATACGGAGAACAATTTCCTCATGACAAACTCCATTGATACACCTGCAAGCTTAAATAATGAACATAGTTGTGACAGATATAGCAACTGTTCACCGGGATGTCTGTCTCCTGCATAACGATTAGCCAAAACATAATCGATAATACTAGCTGGTATTTTATAGGGCACAATTTCAGTAGGGGGAGGAGCAACCACCACAGATGTGGGGCGTCTTCCCACAAGCAACGATCCAATAGCAAGGTTGTCCATAAGGACAAAGAGCAGCAACAACAAAATAAAAACAGAAATATAAAAACTTCCTTACCAGCTTCACTTACCAATAGCGCTACACTCCCCGGCAACGACGCCCGAAAACGGTACTTGATGACCCACAACCGTAAGGGATCTATTGCAGCGTTTCCGATAAGTAAGAGTGTCGAACCCAACAAGGAGCAGAAGGTATTGATAAGTGATTCTGAGCAAGGAATAACTGCAAGCACTGAAAGATAACTTTTTAGGGGTTTTCTTGATATAAGCAACAGGAAAGTAAAAGCGAGCAAAGTAAAAGGCACTGGAGAGTAACAAGTGGCCCAATCCTTTCTGAGCAAAGGGGAGGCCTAGCAACTGAACTTATAAAGGCTAAAGTGTTCTTGAGGACACACGGGAGAGGTAGTCATGTGCTTTCGCCATATTCCGTATCGGTACTATGTGATGTGTTGATAAGTGTTGAGTGGGTGGATCTATGCTAGTACACCCTCTAGACTAAGATGAGTGCACTCTTATGATTAAACACCTTGCAAGCATCCGCAAACACAAGATAGTATTTAAGGCAAAAGCCTAACCATAGCAATACGATCGATGATCCATTGTTCCCTTGTGCAAAAGCGTGCGAACTGGGGTTCAGGTTTCTGTCACTCCGGCAACCCACCGTAAGCATTCTTTGTACACAATGTATTCCCCTAGGTCCTTAATAAGGCGAAGTGTTGAGTGTTCGACTCACACAACACCACTAGGAAAATAACAACACAACTTAAGTATCAAACAACACATATTACTTCAACATCATATGACTACTAACAACAAGACTTCTCCCATGTCCTCAAGAACTAAAGTAACTACTCACAAGACATAAAAGAGATCATGATCAGTGGAGATAGATGGATGATAAACAATCTGGACACAATGATATTTCTCCAACAAAACTCAATAGCATTCACCACAAAGTAGTAATCAACACCGATAGAGTAGAGAGGATAGATAGTACGGATTACAACACAAGTTGCAATTGTGAGATGAGATTGGATGAAGATGGAGATGGTGCTGAGGTTGGGGATGATGTTGATGATGATCTCGATGATGCCCGTGACGATGGTGATGATCTCCCCTTCCGGGAGGTGATCTCCCCGGCGGAATCTGCCCGCCGGAGATGGCTTTTCTTCTCTGTAGGTTTCTGCCACGGAGCGGCGGCGGAACTCCGTAAACTCTCTCCCCCTTTTAGGGTTTCTGGATGACGAGGAGTATATAGGCCAGAGGGGGGAGCCTGGAGTGGGCCAGGGGCTCCAGGCGCTCTCCCGGCGCGGCCAGGGTGGGGGCCGCGCCAGGTGGCCGCCTAGGCACCCTGTGGCCCCCCTCTGGTTGCTCTTTTGCGTATCTTCGTGATCCTTCTGGAAAATACCCTCCGTCGATTTTCAGGTAATTTGGAGGTATTCTTCTTCAGCAACTCGGCGTCCACTTTTTACCGCTGAATCCTGCGTCTGCTGCTTCGGCACCGGAAAGTTGCAAACTGTGTAAAATAGGCCAAAACAACATAAGAACATCATCGTAATGTGAAATATATCAATGAATAATGATGAATTACGATATAAAATAGTGATGCATTTTGGACGTATCAGTAAGCCAGGGTAAGACTGAGGCCCAAAGCCAAGACCACAAAGAGCAAAGGGACGAAGTGGGTTCCCCCGGCAAGATCCTTGCCGGGAGCTAGTTTTAGCAGCTCCGCCAAGATCCTTGCCGGGGCCGGCTCTAGCAGCCCCGGCAAGACCCTTGCCGCGGCAACTCGCCCCACGCCTACGGAGCAAATCACCCTTGAGTCCACTGCCCCCATGGGGCAAGGATTCGGGAGACATCCCCGTAGTGGCATGCAGATCTTTGCGAAGACATTCAAGATCAGATACACACTAAGAAGACGGCGACCCTTGGCGGGATCCTAGCCAAGGAAGACCACAAGACCTCCGGCAAGCACCTTGACAGGGATGGCAGCAGGCGCCACAGCAAGACCCTTGCCGGGGCCCCGGCAAGGCCCTTGCCAAGGACATCCGCAGGCCACCATCAGGCCCACACCAACTAAACTTCCACCGCCTTATGCAGCTGCCGACCCAACCAGCTAGGCAGGCACCTGTGTGGCGGCATGTAGATCTTCGTGAAGACCCACCATTGCGCCACCTCAGCTGCCTGCCTACCTACATGGCATCTCAGGCATCGCTGGCCAGGGCGCGTGTCGACACAAGAAGGAGCGGCTACGGACGAGACAGATCCCTCCCCCGTCCCCGATAAAGAAAAGACACCTAAGCAAGATGCATTAAATGTGCCTTGTCATGTAATGCGAGGGATAACCTTGCATCACTGTACCCTTTCCACCTCATGCGTGCCACTGTGGCGACCCCTTTTTCTATAAAAGGAGGCCTGAGGCGACCAGGAGGAGGATTCGGCTTTTTGGAGCTCCTCACGCCCCATAGCTAGCTGAAGAACACAAATATAAAATCCACCAAAGCAGGAGTAGGGTTTTACGCATCCTCGCAGCCCGAACCTGGATAAACGAACCGTGTGCTATCTGTTTGATCCGCTCTTCTCTCAACCCCGCGCCCCGCTAACCATAGTAGGGATTCTTGTGATCCCATAGGTGTCGATCCAGTACACCGACAGCTACTGAGGGAGTCCTGGATTAAGGGGTCCTCAGATGGCTGGATCGCTCGTTATGGGCCGGACTGGTGGGTCGTGAAGATTATTACTGAAGACTATCTCCCGTATCCGGATAGGACTCCCATATGTGTAAAATAGCAAGCCTAAATACATACCATATATTCCAGAAACATCAGAACATCTATCGAAACCACTTTTTCACCGTCGTAACCATCTGCGCGAGATCCCATCTGGAGGCCTTTTCCGGTACTCTACCGGAGGGGGATTCGACCGCGGACGGCATCTACATCAACACCATTGCCCTTCCTATGAAGTGTGACTAGTTCACCACAGACCTACGGGTCCATAGCTAGTAGCTAGATGGCTTCTTCTCTGTCTTTGATCCTCAATACCATGTTCTCCTCGTTGTTCTTGGATATCTATCTGATGTAATCTTGTTTTGCGGTGTGTTTGCCAAGATCCAATGAATTGTGGGTTTATGATCAGATTATCTATGAATACTATTTGAGTCTTTTCTGAATTCTTATATGCATGATCTAGTATCTTAGTAATTCTCTTCAAACTATCGGTTTTGTTTGGCCAACTAGATTGATAATTCTTGCAATGGGAGAAGTGTTTTGCTTTGGGTTCAACCTTGCGGTGCTCAATCCCAGTGACTGAAAGGGACATGACACATATTGTACTGTTGCCATTGAGGACAACAAGATGGGGTTTTCATCATATTGCTTGAGTTAATTCTGCTACATCATGTCATCTTGCTTAAGGCGTTACTCTGTTCTTATGAACTTAATACTCTAGATGCAGAATCCTTTCGGTCGATGTGTGGAGTAATAGTAGTAGATGCAGACAGGAATCGGTCTACTTGTCTCGGGCGTGATGCCTATATTCATGATCATTGCCTTAGATGTCTTCATAATTATTCGTTTTTCCATCAATTGCTTGGCAGTAATTTGTTCACCCACCGTAATATTTGCTATCATGAGAGAAGCCTCTAGTGAAATCTATGGCCCCCGGGTCTGTTTTACATCTTATAAGTTTTAGATCTACTATTTTGCAATCTTTTACTTTTCAATCTATAAACCAAAAACCCAAAAATATTTACTTTACTTGTTCATCAATCTCTATCGGATCTCACTTTTGCAAATAACCTAGAAGGGATTGACAACCCCTTCATAGCATTGGGTGCAAGTTGTTTGATTGTTTGTGCAGGTATTTGGCGACTTGTGTGTAATCTCCTACTAGATTGATACCTTGGTTCTCAAAACTGAGAGAAATACTTACTTCACTTTGCTGCACCTCCCTTTCCTCTTCAAGGTAAATCCCAACGCAAACTCGGGAAAGTAGCGAGGAAGCAGGATTTCTGGCGCCGTTGCCGGGGAGATCCACACCAAGTCAAGACCTACCAAGTACCTTTCATTAAACTCTCATCTCTTGCAATTACATTATTTGCCATTCGCCTCTCGTTTTCCTCTCCTCCACTTCTAAAAGGATTTTCGAAAAGATTTGCCTTTTCTTCTCTCTTCTTTCGTTTGTCTTATCCGCTCGCTTTTGTGGTCCCACACCATCTACCTCATTTTCATGGCCAACACCATTCCACCCCCTTTGTCTTCGGAATATGAAGTCCTTCACTTCAAACAGAAACCAGGGGGAAATTTGAAAGACGCTTGGTATAGAATTATAGAGTTTTTTCCAACCAATGCTATAAAGGGGGATACAAGAGTTCTTCTTTGCAATTTTTATATCGGTTTAAATATGCCCCATAGGGAAATTATAGATTTTGCTGCTAAGGGAATATCGAGATTGATGCCAACATCGCTTATGACATAATAGAGGGAATAGTGGGGGCGCCTTCTCAAAAGGAACCTAATTACGCTCTTGAGGGGATGACAATTTTAGAAAATTTGAGTAAAGTGCAGAAAAACTTGATTAACTTACTCAAATCCGATGAGCCTCTCAAAAATATTAGTGGAAATCTTCATCGTATGAACATCTTAATTACTCTTTGCAATAAGCGACTAGACGCTTTGAATTTAAAATTTTCTTCTATCTCGGAGAAAGGTGGGAAGCGGAAGGAACCTCCAGAAATTGAAAGTAACCCCACTAAGTTGAGCAATACCAAAGATGATAATATCTAGATCTATTTGCGTTTTATGCCTAGCTAAGGGCGTTAAACAATAGCGCTTGTTGGGAGGCAACCCAATTTTCTTTTTCTTTTTACTTTTTGGTTCTGTTTTGCAAGTTTTACACATTATTATTTCTGTAGTAGTTGTGTCTTGGTGTTTTAATTAGTGTTTGATCCAAGTAAGACCTTTGTGATGGCTTACGGTGATCGTTGATTTGATTTTGCTAAAAAAACAAAAACTTTTGCGCCCAGTACAGAAAATTCAACAAATCACTGGAATGTCGAAACCTTCTGAAAGTTTTACACAAAATTGATATACAAATTCCCCACGCCGTCCAATGTTTTCAGAATTTGTAGAGTTACAGAAGTATGCGAAGTTTTCAGATTGCTACAGACTGTTCTGTTTTTGACATATTCTGTTTTTTATGTGTTGTTTGCTTATTTTGATGCATCTATGGCTAGTATTGGGGGGTATTGATACGTCTCCAACGTATCTATAATTTTTGATTGTTCCATGCTATTATTTATGATGTTTTGGATGTTTAATGGGCTTTGTTATAACTTTTATATTATTTTTGGGACTAACCTATTAACCCAAAGGCCCAATCCAGATTGCTGTTTTTTTTGCCTATTTCAGGGTTTTACAGAAAAGGAATATCAAACGGAGTCCAAACATAATGAAACTTCGGGAGAGATATTTTTGGAGCAAAATACGCACGGGAGACTTGAGAACCACGGAGTAGGGCACATGTGGCGTCCACGAGGGTGGGGGCGCACCCCCTACCTCGTGGGCCCCACGTTTGGCCCCCGGTGCCCTCCTTCCTCCTATATATACCCACGTACCCCGAAACCATCAGAAACGGAGAGAAAACCCTAGTTCCACCGCCGCAACCTTCTGTTCCCGTGAGATCCCATCTTGGGGCCTGTTTCGGAGCTCCGCCGGAGGGGGGGATCTACCACGGAGTGCTTCTACATCATCATCATCGCCTCACCATGAGTTGTGAGTAGTTTACCACAGACCTTCGGGTCCATAGCTAGTATCTAGATGGCTTCTTCTCTCTCTTTGGATCTCAATACCAAGTTCTCCTCAGTCTTCGAGGAGATCTATTCGATGTAATCTCTTTTTTGCGGTGTGTTTGTCGAGATCCGATGAATTGTGGGTTTATGATCAAGATTATCTATGAGAAGTATTTGGTTCTTTTCTGAACTCTTTATGTATGATTATAATATCCTTGCAAGTCTCTTCAAATTATTGGTTTGGTTTGGCCTACTAGATCTATAGTTCTTGCAATGGGAGAAGTGCTTGGCTTTGGGTTCAATCTTGTGGTGTCCTTTCCTAGTGAAAGTAGGGGCAGCAAGGCACGTATTGTATTGTTGTCATCGAGGATAAAAAGATGGGGTTTATATCATATTGTTTGAGTTTATCCATCTACATCATGTCATCTTGCTTAAGGTGTTACTCTGTTCTTATGAACTTAATACTCTAGATGCATGCTGGATAGCGGTCGATGTGTGGAGTAATAGTAGTAGATGCATAATCGTTTCGGTCTACTTATTTCAGACATGATGCCTATATATAATGATCATGCCTAGATAGTCTCATAAGTATTCGCTTTTCTATCAATTGCTTGACAGTAATTTGTTTACCCGCCATAGAGTTCTGCTATCATGAGAGAAGCCACTAGAGAAATCTATGGCCCCCGGGTCAGATTGACAACCCCTTATTGCGTTGGCTGCGAAGTTCTTATTTGTTTGTGCAGGTGCGAGGGACTCGCGCATGGTCTCCTACTGGATTGATACCTTGGTTCTCAAACACTGAAGGAAATACTTACGCTACTGTGCTGCATCACCCTTTCCTCTTCGAGGGAATACAACGCAAGCTCGAGAAGTAGCAAGAAGAATTTCTGGCGCCGTTGCCGGGGAGGCTTACGCAAAATTCATATACCAAGTACCTATCACAAACCCTTATCCTTCGCATTACATTTTTTGCCTCTAATTTTCCTCTCCCCCACTTCACCCTTGCCGTTTTATTTGCCCTTCTTTTGCCATGTGTTTATCGTTCGCTTGCTTCTTGTTTGCTTGTGTGTTGGATTGCTTGCTTGTCACTATGGCTCAAAACAATACCAAATTGTGTGACTTCTCCAATACCAACAATAATGATTTTATTAGCACTCCGATTGCTCCTATTACCGATGCTGAATCTTGTGAGATCAATGCTGCTCTGTTGAATCTTGTCATGAAAGATCAATTTTCTGCCCTTCCTAGTGAAGATGCCGCTACCCATCTAAACAACTTTGTTGATTTGTGTGATAGGCAAAAGAAAAGGGATACGGATGACGATATTGTTAAATTGAAGTTATTTCCGTTTTCACTTAGAGATCGTGCTAAAACTTGGTTTTCCTCTTTGCTTAGAAATAGTATTGATTCGTGGAATAAGTGCAAAGATGCTTTTATCTCTAAGTATTTCCCGCCTGGTAAGACCATCTCTCTTAGAAATGATATTATGAACTTTAAGCAACTAGATCATGAGCATGTTGCACAAGCTTGGGAGAGAATGAAATTAATGATACGTAATTGCCCTACACATGGTTTGAACTTATGGATGATTATTCAAAACTTTTATGCTAGCTTGAATTTTGGTTCTAGAAACCTTTTAGATTTGGCCGCGGGAGGCACTTTCATGGAAACTACCTTAGGAGAAGCTACCAAACTCCTATATAATATTATGGTTAATTATTCTCAATGGCACACCGAAAGATCTACTAGTAAAAAAGTGCATGCTATTGAAGTGAGTGGAAAGATGGATGAACTTATGAAATTATTTGCTGCTAAGAGTGCTTCTTCTGATCCTAATGATATGCATTTATCCATGTTGATTGAAAATAATAATGAATCTTTGGATGTGAATTTTGTTGGTAGGAATAATTTTGGTAACAATGCTTATAGAGGAAACTTTAATCCTAGGCCTTTTCCTAGTAATTCCTTTAACAATTATGGAAATTCCTACAATAACTCTTATGGAAAGATGCCTTCTGAATTTGAAACTAGTGTTAAGGAGTTTATGAATTCGCAAAAGAATTTCAATGATTTGCTTGAAGAAAAATTGCTTAAGATTGATGAATTGGATAGAAGTGTGGATAGAATTACTCTTGATGTTGATTCTATGAAATTAGATCTATCCCACCTAAGTATGATATCAATGAGTCTCTCAAAGCCATGAGAGTTTCCATTAATGAATGCAAAGAAAGGACCGCTAGGATGCATGCTAAAAGAGAGAATTATATAAAAGCGTGTTCTTCTAGCTATCATGAAAATAAAGATGAAGATCTGAAAGCTATTGATGTGTCTCCTATTAGATCCTTGTTTTCTAGTATGAATCTTGATAAAGATGGGATTGGAGATGAGTCTACTTATATTAAAAGGTATCCCAATGATTCAGAGTTTTTAGATCTTGATGCTAAAATTGTTAAAAGTGAGAATGAAGAGATTAAAACTTTGCATAGTGATGAACCCACTACTTTGGATTTCAAGGGATTCAATTATGATAATTACTCTTTGATTGATTGTATTTCCTTGTTGCAATCCGTACTAAACTCTCAACATGCTTATAGTCAAAATAAAGCTTTTACCAAACATATAGTTGATGCTTTGATGTAATCTTATGAAGAAAAACTTGAATTAGAAGTTTCTATCCCTAGAAAGCTTTATGATGAGTGGGAACCTACTATTAAAATAAAATTAAAGATCATGAATGCTTTGCTTTGTGTGATTTGGTTGCAAGTGTTTCACTATCCCAAAAACTTTGTGTGATTTATTAGGCTTCCATAAGCTTGATGATTGTTCTTTAAATTTGCATCTTGCGGATTCTACCATTAAGAAACCTATGGGAAGGATTAATGATGTTCTTATTGTTGCCAATAGGAATTATGTGCCCATAGATTTCATTGTTCTTGATATAGATTGCAATCCTTCATGTCCTATTATTCTTGGTAGACCTATCCTTAGAACGATTGGTGCAATTATTGATATGAAGGAAGGAAATATTAGATTCCAATTTCCGGTAAGGAAAGGCATGGAACACTTTCCTAGAAAGAAAATCAAATTACCATATGAATCTATTATGAGAGCCACTTATGGATTGCCTTCCAAAGATGGCAATACCTAGATCTATCCATGTATCGTGCCTAGCTAGGGGCGTAAAACGATAGTGCCTGTTGGGAGGCAACCCAATTTTATATTATTTTTTGTTTTTGCTTATGTTTAGGAATAAATATTGCATCTAGATTCTGTTTAGATGTGGTTTTGTGTTTTAATTAGTGTTTGTGCCAAGTAGAACCTTTGGGAAGACTTGTGTGAAGTTTATATGATCTTGCTGTGAAAAACAGAATCGTTAGCGCTCGCCAGAATGGTCACCAGATTTTACTCGAGTGTGCTATTTAGTTGATTCATTTTGCAGAAGATTAATAGACCTCACGTTTACAAATTTATTTCAACTTTTTTGGAGTTACAGAAGTATGCGAAAGTTACAGATTACTACAGACTGTTCTGTTTTTGACAGATTCTGTTTTTCGTGTGTTGTTTGCTTATTTTGATGAATCTATGAGTAGTATTGGGGAGTATGAATCATAGATAAGTTGGAATACAGTAGGTTTAACACCAATATTAACAAAGAATGAGATCATTACAGTACCTTTGAGTAGTGGTTTGATTTCTTATACTAACGGAGCTCACGAGATTTTTGTCTATGTTTTGTGTTGTGAAGTTTTCAAGTTTTGAGTATTGCTTTGATGGACTATGGAACAAAGAGTGGCAAGAGCCTAAGCTTGGGGATGCCCAAGGCACCCCAAGGTAAAATTCAAGGACAACCAAAAGCCTAAGCTTGGGGATGCCCCGGGAAGGCATCCCCTCTTTCGTGTTCATATATCGGTAACTATACGCAGAGCTATATTTTTATTCACCACATGATATGTGTTTTACTTAGAGCGTCATGTATAATTTGAGTCTTTGCTTGTTAGTTTGCCACAATTATCCTTGCTAGACACACCTTTTTGAGAGAGATAAATGTGTCCTAGGAATTGTTAGAACACTCTATGTGCTTCACTTATATCTTTTGAGTTGAATAGTTTTTGCTCTAGTGCTTCACTTACATCTTTCAGAGCACGGTGGTAATTATATTTTGTAGAAATTGTTGATCTCTCATGCTTCACTTATATACTTTTCAGAGTCTATTAAAACATCATGGTAATGTGCTTTGGCTATAAAACTAGCCTTCACATGATAGGCATCCAAGATCAATGTAGTAAAAACTTTCATACTAAGTGCATTGAATATGATGAGAAGTTGGATGCTTGATAATTGTTTTTAGATATGAGGATAGTGATATTAGAGTCATGCTAGTGGAGTTATAATGAAATTAAAAAATACTTGTGTTAAAGTTAGTGATTCCCGTAGCATGCACGTATGGTGAACCGCTATGTGACGAAGTTAGAGCATGAGGTATTTGTAGAGTGTCATCCTTTGTGTGGAGGTCGGGCGTGCGCGATTGTTAACTCCTACCAACCTCCCCCCTAGGAGCATGCATTGATTGCTTTGTTTTGATGACTCGTAAATTTTTGCAATAAGTATATGAGTTCTTATGACTAATGTTGAGTCCATGGATTATACGCACTCTCACCCTTCCACCATTGCTAGCCTCTCTTGTACCGCGCAACTTTCGTCGGTACCATACACCCACTATATACCTTCCTCAAGATAGCCACCATATATCTTCCTCAAAACAGCCACCATACCTACCTATCATGGCATTTCCATAGCCATTCCGAGATATATTGCCATGCAACTTTCCACCGTTCCGTTCATATGACATGCTTCATATTGTCATATTGCCATGCATGATCACGTAGTTGACATCGTATTTGTGGCAAAGCCACCATGCATAACTTTTCATACATGTCACTCTTCATTCATCGCACATCCCGGTACACCGCCGGAGGCATTCATATAGAGTCATACTTTGTTCTAGTATCGAGTTGTAATATCGAGTTGTAATATCAAGTTGTAACTCAATATAAGTGTGATGATCATCATTATTAGAGCATTGTCCCAAGTGAGGAAAGGCCGAACAAAAGAAAAGGCCCCTCCAAAAAAGGGACAATTGCTACTATCTTTTTCCACACTTGTGCTTCAAAGTAGCACCATGTTCTTCATGATAGAGAGTCTCATGTTTAGTCACTTTCATATACTAGTGGGAATTTTCATTATAGAACTTGGCTTGTATATTCCAACGATGGGCTTCCTCAAATGCCCTGGGTCTTCGTGAGCAAGCAAGTTGGATGCACACCCACTTAGTTTCTTTTGTTGAGCTTTCATACATCTTTAGCTCTAGTGCATCTGTTGCATGGCAATCCCTACTCACTCACATTGATATCTATTGATGGGCATCTCCATAGCCCGTTGATACGCCTAGTTGATGTGAGACTATCTCCCTCCTTTTTGTCTTCTCCACAACCACCACTCTATTCCACATAGTGTTATATCCATGGATCATGCTCATGTATTGCGTGAAAGTTGAAAGGTTTGAAATAATAGAGTATGAAAACAAGTGCTTGGCTGAACCGGGGTTGTGCATGATATGAATATTTTGTGTGATGAAGAGGGAGCATAGTCAGACTATATGATTTTGTAGGGATAACTTTCTTTAGACATAGTATTTTGAGAAGACATGATTGCTTTGTTAGTATGCTTGAAGTATTATTATTTCTTATGTCAATATAGACTTTTGTCTTGAATCTTTCAGATCTGAACATTCATGCCACAATTAGGAGAATTACATTGAAAACTATGTTGGTTAGCATTCCACATCAAAAATTCTATTTTTATCATTTACCTACTCCAGGACGAGCAGGAATTTAGCTTGGGGATGCTCGATACGTCTCCAACGTATCTATAATTTTTAATGTTCCATGCTATTATTTATGATGTTTTGGATGATTAATGGGCTTTGTTATACACTTTTATATTATTTTTGGGACTAACCTATTAACCCAAAGACCTAGTCCAAATTGTTGTTTTTTGCCTATTTCAGGGTTTTACAGAAAAGGAATATCAAACGTAGTCCAAATAGAATGAAACTTCGGGAGAGATATTTTTGGAGCAAAATACGCATGGGAGACTTGAGAACCATGGAGTAGGGCACACGTGGCGTCCACAAGGGTGGGGGCGCCCCCCCCCCCCTATAGGGCGCGCCCCCCTGCCTCGTGGGCCCCACGTTTGGCCCCCGCTGCCCTCCTTCCTCCTATATATACCTACGTACACCGAAACCATCAGAAACGGAGAGAAAACCCTAGTTCCACCGCCGCAACCGTCTGTTCCCGTGAGATCCCATCTTGGGGCCTGTTCCGGAGCTCCGCCGGAGGGGGGATCTACCACGGAGTGCTTCTACATCATCATCGCCTCACCATGAGCTGTGAGTAGTTTACCACTGACCTTCGGGTCCATAGCTAGTATCTAGATAGCTTCTTCTCTCTCTTTGGATCTCAATACCAAGTTCTCCTTGGTCTTCGAGGAGATCTATTCGATGTAATCTCTTTTTTGCGGTGTGTTTATCGAGATCCGATGAATTGTGGATTTATGATCAAGATTATCTATGAGAAGTATTTGTTTCTTTTCTGAACTCTCTATGTATGATTATAATATCCTTGCAAGTCTCTTCGAATTATTGGTTTGGTTTGGCCTACTAGATCTATAGTTCTTGCAATGGGAGAAGTGTTTGGCTTTGGGTTCAATCTTGTGGTGTCCTTTCCCAGTGATAGTAGGGGCAGCAAGGCACGTATTGTATTGTTGCCCTCGAGGATAAAAAGATGGGGTTTATATCATATTGTTTGAGTTTATCCATCTACATCATGTCTTCTTGCTTAAGGCGTTACTTTGTTCTTATGAACTTAATACTCTAGATGCATGCTGGATAGCGATCGATGTGTGGAGTAATAGTAGTAGATGCAGAACCGTTTCGGTCTACTTGTTTCGGACGTGATGCCTATATATAATGATCATGCCTGGATAGTCTTATAAGTATTCGCTTTTCTATCAATTGCTCGACATTAATTTGTTTACGCGCCGTAGAATTTTGCTATCATGAGAGAAGCCACTAGAGAAACCTATGGCCCCCAAGTCTATTCTCAACATATCAATCTACAATCTACTTTACTTTTCCGCTTTTACTTTCTGTTCTTATATCCAAAAATACCAAAAATATCAAACTATCCTATCTATCAGATCTCACTTTTGTAAGTGACCATAAAGGGATTGACAATCCCTTATCGCGTTGGCTACGAAGTTCTTATTTATTTGTGCAGGTGCGAGGGACTCGCGGGTGGTCTCCTACTGGATTGATACCTTGGTTCTCAAAAACTGAGGGAAATACTTACGCTACTGTGATGCATCACCCTTTCCTCTTCAAGGGAATACAACGCAAGCTCGAGAAGTAGCAGGTATGAACCATGGAGAAGTCCGAATACAGTATATATTACACCAATATGAAATTAGAATAAGATCACAACAGTACCTTGGGTGGTTATTTGCTTTGTTTTACTAACGGAGCTCACGAGATTTTCTGTTGAGTTTTGTGTTGTGAAGTTTTCAAGTTTTGGGTAAGGATTTGATGGACTATGGAATAAAGAGTGGCAAAAGCCTAAGCTTGGGGATGCCCAAGGCACCCCAAGGTAAAATTCAAGGACGGCCAAGAGCCTAAGCTTGGGGATGCCCCGAGAAGGCATCCCCTCTTTCGTCTTCATCCATCGGTAACTTTACTTGAGGCTATATTTTTATTCACTACATGATATGTGTTTTACTTGGAGCGTCTTGTATGATATGAGTCTTTGCTTTTTAGTTTGTCACAATCATCCTTTTTGTACACACCTTTTGAGACGGACACGCTTCAATCGTAATTTATTAGAATACTCTATGTGCTTCACTTATATCTTTTGAGCTAGGCAATTTCACTCTAGTGCTTCACTTATATCTTTTTAGAGCGCGACGGTGATTTTATTTTGTATAAAATATTGAACACTCTTGCTTCACTTATATTATTTTGAGAGTCTTAAAGAACAGCATGGTAATTTTTTTGGGTTATGAATTTAGTCCTAATATGATAGACATCCAAAGGAGATATAATAAAAACTTTCATATATAGAGCATTGAATACTATGTGAAGTTTGATTCCTTGTAATTGTTTTGAGATGTTAAGATGGTGATATTAGAGTCATGCTAGTGGTAGTTTGTGAGGTTAAAGAAATAATTGTGTTAAAGTTTGTGATTCCCGTAGCATGCACGTATGGTCTTCTAACTATGTAACCGAATTGGAGCACTTTGTATTTTGAGTGTTTGTCTCTGCGTGAAGGTCGGGGGCGCGCGATGGTTAACTTCTACCAACATCCCCCCTAGGGGCATGCGTCGCAGTACTTTGCTTTGAGAGATAATAAATTTTTTTCGCAATAAGTATGTGAGTTCTTTTATGACTAATGTTGAGTCCATGGACTATACGCACTCTCACCCTTCCACCTTGCTAGCCACTCTAGTACCGCGCAACTTTCACCGGTGCATAAAACCTTCCTTATACTTTCCTCAAAATAGCCACCATACCTGCTTATTATGGCATTTCCATAGCCATTCCGAGATATATTGCCATGTAACTCCACCGTTCTGTTTATTATGACACGCTTCATCATTGTCATATTGCTTTGCATGATCATGTAGTTGACATATTATTTGTGGCAAAGCCACCATTCATATTTTTCATACATGTCACACCGCCGGAGGCATTCATATAGAGTCATATTTTTGTTCTAGTATCAAGTTGTAATATCGAGTTGTAAGTAAATAAAAGTGTGATGATCATCACTATTAGAACATTGTCCCATGTGAGGTTATCAATAAAGAGGCCAAATGAGTCTCCAAAAAAAAGATGAAATGGTCTCCAAAAAAATGGGAGGAGACTACAAAAAGAGAGAGAAAGAGAGAAAAAGAGAGAAGGGACAATGTTACTATCCTTTTTCCCCACTTGTGCTTCAAAGTAGCTCCATGTTCTTCATGATAGAGAGTCTTCTATGTTGTAACGTTCATATATCACTAGTGGGAATTTTTCATTATAGAACTTGGCTTGTATATTCCAACGATGGGCTTCCTCAAATGCCCTAGGTCTTCATGAGCAAGCAAGTTGATGCACACTCACTAGTTGTCTTTTTGAGATTTCATACACTTGTAGCTCTAGTGCATCCGTTACATGGCAATCCCTACTCACTCACATTGATATCGATTAATGGGCATCTCCATAGTCTGTTGATTTGCCTAGTCGATGTGAGACTTTCTCCCTCCTTTTTGTCTATTACCACCTTCTATTCCACCCATAGTGCTATATCCATGGCTCACGCTCATGTATTGCGTGAAGAGTTGAATTTTTTTAAGAATGTTAAAGTATAAAAACAATTGCTTGATTGACACCTGGATAGGCATGTTTTTTTACTTTGTGTTAAGAAGAGGGTGTAGCTATCTCGATCCCAATGGATCAGAGTCTCTGTGCTTAAGTGTCATCCCTGGATCGGTATGCTGACACACACAGTACTTGAGGATTTATAACAGAGTTTCAATCACACATTTATTACATCGAGATCCTCATAAAGAGTCTTATTACAAAAATATGGTTGAAGGC
Organism: Secale cereale; assembly: GCA_902687465.1. Taxonomy (NCBI): domain Eukaryota; kingdom Viridiplantae; phylum Streptophyta; class Magnoliopsida; order Poales; family Poaceae; genus Secale; species Secale cereale. The sequence goes on along the minus strand of LR738712.1, from coordinate 624,227,971 downwards.
CATCTAATAATAATTAAACTATACTGAACTGCGGAAGCATCGAAGATAAGTTGAGTCCATCCAACTCCACGGCAAACATTGAGTGCATGACAACGATCTATCGCACCTTAATCTTCGTCGGAAAACTCTGCAACATGAGACGTTGAAGCCTTGTAGGTCAGCACATTGAATATGCTGGCAAGATCACACTATAGCAATGATAATGAACAAATATCTACAACTATATGCATATTTGGTTGGTGGAGGCTGTAAGGTTTATTTTTGCATAAAGCTAGTTTTTTCCTACAACAAAAGAATAAATTTATTTACTACTAAGTTGAATTAGACAATATTGAGAAGGTTCCTCCATCTCAATCCCAAATCACCAATGTCATTAATAACCCAACAAGTTAATTAAATAGAGTGATGAGATCAGTCCATAATTCAAATACTAGGATACTAAATATGTCCATAACCGGGGACACAGCTATTCATGAATAGTTTGTACACTCTGCAGTGGTTTGCGTACTTTTCCCACAAGACTCGACCGCATCCATGATCGAAAGATCGAGACATAGCCTTTCATAAGCATTCACTCTTTACCCTGGGTAGACCGGTACACCTAATTTCCCCTACATCTGCTAGTCCACCACTGAAAGAGCTCACACAACATACTCAACTATGCCAGAGCCCATAATGGCTTATGGCTGCACACGGAAGTTCTAGGCATGAATGATATATGATCCCTTTGAGCCTGGGTGGCATTCCATAGGAAGATCACATGGTTCCTCCGGGATATCCTAGGAAAACATTGGATTCTCCAGGTGCCCTGCAACCAATCCACCCAGTTGTGTATTAAACTTTCCATTATATGTTATTACACTCACAACTTTCATGAATCTCACATACCAATCCACGTCTACAAGCATGGCTAAGAAATAAGTAACAAAGCGTATATTCCCGGGGTTGATCTCAAGTCATTGGGTTCCTACCTCATGAACTACAAAGCAATTCCACATGTAACCAAGTCCTACTCATGCAAATCTTTGAGGATAGAACTAATGCAATAAAAACTGGGTATTGAAAAGTATGATCAAAGTATTTATTTGCCTTACTGACGATTGTTGAAACCTAGAGACTCGTAGTAGCAAGCTTCGCACTCCAGAAATTCTATCGCAATCAAACAATAGCATACATAAGCAATCATGCAACAGAATCGAAGAACAAATCTTAAAAAACTCTAAAAACAAGCAAATAACTCTTGCAATAGAAAACAATTTCTAACAGTACCAAAATTAAGAGTATTTGGCCTTATCAGAAAGTTTAGGTCAAGAGCTTCGATTTGCAAAAAGAATCAACTCAAACGGAGCTACGAAACTCAATTTACGATCAAAAGAATATTCAAATTCAAATCGGCTTGAACCAAATTTTAAATATTCCAAAATTAAGTTTAAGTTGGATTAATAGATAGATGAGATCGCAACAAATAGATTGGTGTTGGTTTCATCTAATTCCGACTAACGAGCAAAAAGTGACGCTAGGTTGAAGTCTAGGGACTAAATTGAGAAATAAATAATCGCGGATAGGTCCCTGATTATAACTAACAGAAAAAGAAAAATACTAAATAACGAACGTTCATTTTATGAAACTAAACAACGGACGTTCACTAAATAACTAAACCTAAAAAAACAGATCTAGGTTTTCTAAAAAAACGATCTAGGGTTTTCTAAAAAAAACAGATCTAAACCGGGAAAAACGACGGTTTACCACGTTTGATCGGCGGGTCAGGTCCGGCGCGGAACGGGCGGCGAGCGTCGGGGCGCAGGTGGCGCGGGGCGGCTGCGGTGCAGCGGCGGGAGCGAGGCGGCGGTGTGGAGGCCGAGGGGGGTCGGCGGCGGCTATATATAGGGGAGGGCGGCGGCATGCCTTGGGGAAGTGGGCGGCCAAGGCGGCTCCGGCTCAGACTCTGCCGGAGTCCGGCGCGAGCACGGCGGGGCGGAGGCGGTGGCGACGCCGGGCCGGCTGGGCTTCGGCCCAGTAGGTCCAAACCTTTTTTTTAAATAGCGACGCGAAGAAAAATACAAATAAAATAAAATAAAAGCCTAAAAATTCCAAAAATAATTTTCACCATCCCCTCCTTATATTTGGGACAATGTGAACATTTTTCTAGGCTAAATGCAATTTTCCCTAATTAATAAAATGCAACCAAATAAAATGCAAATAAATAAATTTGACTTCCAAATTTCTTTTCCCAATATTTATTTTTATTTAAACTAATGGGAAGAATTTGTTTAAATCAAATTTGATCCACTTTTCAAGTTTGAATAAATTCAAAAATTATTTTTTCAAAGTTGCTTAAGGTTTTCTTGGATCAACAACCGAATAAGAATAGAAAAACATCAAATAATGAATGCATATGAATGAACTAGTTAATAACATCCAAATTGAAAATTGGGATGTTACAGAGGGAGCATAAATGACTATATGATTTTGTAGGGATAACTTTCTTTAGCCATGTTATTTTTTAATCTTCGTAGATTACCTTTTAGTATGCTTGAAGTATTATTGTTTTGATATTGATAAACTTTTGTTTTGAGTCTTATGGATCTGAACATTCATGCCACAATAAAGAATATTGCATTGATAAATATGTTGGGTAGCATTCCACATCAAAAATTATGTTTTATCATTTACCTACACGAGGACGAGCAGGAATTAAGCTTGGGGATGCTTGATATGTCTCCAACGTATCTATATTTTTTTATTCCATGATATTATATTATCTATCTTGGATGTTTTTTATGCATTTATATGCTATTTTATATGATTTTTGGGACTAACCTATTAACTTAGAGCCCATTGCCAGTTTCTGTTTTTCCTTGTTTTTGAGTTTCGTATAAAAGGAATATCAAACGAAGTCCAAACAAAACGAAACTTCACGATGATTTTTTTGGACCAAAAGACATCAGATGGACTTGGAGTGCACGTCAGGGGAGCTATGAGGTGGCCACAAGGACAAAGGACGTGCCTGCGGGGTAGGGCGCGCCCCCACCCTTGTGGGCCCCTCGAGCGTCTCCTGACCTAATTCTTCAGCCTATATATATACCCATATATTCCAGAAACATCAGAACATCCATCGAAACCAATTTTCTGCCGCCGTAACCTTCTGTTCTCGCGAGATCCCATCTGGAGGCCTTTTTCGGTACTCTGCCGGAGGGAGATTCGACCACGGAGGGCATCTACCTCAACACCATTGCCCTTCCGATAAAGTGTGAGTAGTTCACCAAAGACCTATGGGTCCATAGCAAGTAGTTAGATGGCTTCTTCTGTCTCTTTGATCCTCAATAACATGTTCTCCTCGTTGTTCTTGGAGATTTATCCGATGTAATATTCTTTTGTGTGTTTGCCAAGATCTGATGAATTGTGGGTTTATGATCAGGTTATCTATGAATATTATTTGAGTCTTTTCTGAATTCTTATATGCATTATCTAATATCTTAGTAATTCTCTTCGAACTATCGGTTTTATTTAGCCAACTAGATTGATATTTCTTGCAATGGGAGAAGTGTTTTGCTTTGGGTTCAATCTTGCGGTGCTCAATCCCAGTGACAGAAAGGGACATGACATGTATTGTATTCTCACAATCGAGGATAACAAGATGGGGTTTTCATCATATTGCTTGAGTTAATTCCGCTACATCATGTCATCTTGCTTAAGGCGTTACTCTGTTCTTATGAACTTAATACTCTAGATGCAGAATCGTTTCGGTCGATGTGTGGAGTAATAGTAGTAGATGCAGACAGGAGTCGGTCTACTTGTCTCGGACGTGATGCTTATATTCATGATCATTGCCTTAGATGTCTTCATAATTATTCGTTTTTCTATCAATTGCTTGGCAGTAATTTGTTCACCCACCGTAATATTTGCTATCATGAGATAAGCCTCTTGTGATACCTATGGCCCCCGGGCCTATTTTACATCTTATAAGTTTCAGATCTACTATTTTGTAATTTTTTACTTTTCAATCTATAAACCAAAAACCCAAAAGTAGGGGAAGAGGGAGGCTCTGATTACCATGTCATATTGTGTAAGCATCTCTACCCTTAAACAGAGGGCCACATATGTTTATACTGATTGGGGAGAGACCCATCTCTCGTAGGTTAGAAGATGTGATCGCTGGTTGGCAACCGAAGGGAGTACAAGTGATTTTATAGGAGGGATATAAAGATAAGAGGGACTCTAACTTAAACCAGAATATCTCCTTTCTATTATAACAATACTTGGCGTACAAGGACCAACCGATTCAGCTTAACATTGTTTAACAAAAACTACATGATTCGGCGATTGCGGTGGTATTGGCGTTGGTTGCGGTACCGCTAGAGAGAATGACTTCTGCTGCTATTTAGGATGAAGGTAGAGAAAGGTGAGAGGTGGACCAAGGGAGTAAGATGGCTAAAAACAAAGAGAAAAATTTATTGTTTTCGGTATGGGGAGGTTGGTCACTTTGGAGTGGATTGTATTGCTGAGCTGTGTTTCAAGCCGGGTCATAAAACTGATGGGTGTCCACTTCTCACGATGCCTAAACCGGTGGTCACGACTTATGGGATGTGTAACTCTAAATTGATAATGTTCTTTGAGACTCCATTTTCGAGTTCAAACAGGTCACGCCTTGAAAGTGCAAGGACTGGGCTTGTGCATATAACAGGTGGATCTCTCTCAAAAGAGCAGGTGTTGCAACAACTTAAGAGACTTGTTTCTCCGAAGTTCCGTTGAACTCTTCTGCTCATAGAAGAAAATGTCTTTAAGGTGGACTTTCCAAAGAAGAAAGATCTACGCGTGAATCTGTTGGCAGGAGCATTTTGCTTACATGTAACTGAGACAACACAAGATATACGTGTACCTACCTTTTTTGTGAATCATACAACCAACCTTTTTTAGAAGACGCACACCCCAAGACTACTTTTGTGATTCCAGAACATGCATATTTTGAGCGTGAATGCTATGTCTCGCCTAGTAGGCGATGGCTAGATGGGGGCCGGCCCAATATGGACGGTTTAGGAAACTTCTATGACCGATTTACACTGGTTTTAAGCTTCTACATGGTTTCTTTTTTCTTTTTTTGGTTTTATATATTTCTTCACGATTATTTTTCAACACATTTCTACATTTTTCAATACACATTGTACATTTTTCATATATACATGAGACATTGTTTGATACACATTGACTAATTTTCAGATACATGATGTACCTATTTTCAAATACATGTTTTGAACTTTTTTTCAAATACATGTTAAACATTTTTTGCATTTTTTAAATACACGTTGAACATTTATTTAATGGCATAAAGTATTTTTACAATGTACAGTATAGCATTTAAAAAAATTATGTGAGGTAATTATCATTCATTTCACGTCTCGGTTTCATAGGTTTCTAGTAGTAGCGTGGTTTAATTCCCACCTAGCTTATGGAGTCATCGCATCAACATCGGCATCACGTGGCCCCAACACATGGCATTCGGCGCCGCGTGTGCGTGGGGGAGGTGAGGAGGCGGGGTGTATCGGAGGGAACATGACGCCATCTCCATGAGGCAAAGAGCGTGTGCACATGGTTTAGTTTCTCTGTCCGTATGTGACAGCACACACATCACGCACGTTCGTTATTGAGTAATTGTGTGCACGATAGCGCATACGATTCATCGAGACGCACTGTGCGTGATGGAACCCCTCATGGAACCGGGTTACTAGCGGTGAATCGTGTGAACATCATCTCCCACGGTTTGACTTCTCCAACAGTGTGTGGTCAGTTTTCCATCGCAACAGTTTGGAGTCGGGACGTACGGTTCCTCTTTAGCGTGTCCGCTTGAGGGGACTTAAGAGAACAGTTTTGTTAAGTCTCAGTCGACTGAGACTTCGTTATGTCGCAGTCGATACGATCTTCCTTTGATTTTGCATGAAGATTCGTGCAAACAATTTCCTTAATAGAATGCACATGTACTAGTGGTCAATTCAGAGATGCAATAAAGGATCATTCTCTTGGGCATGCGTGGTGTGCGCGACTAAAATGCAGCAACGAAACTGCTTTAAGCAACTCAAAATCTCATAGCAAATGAGCAAGTTAGGAGATGTGAGATGTGACCCGCATAAGAAGAGCATGTGATGTACTTTGACAAAGTGAGCAAAAGGCCACCAACAAACAAAAGTACGTAACAGCTCTACCTGTACCAAACATAGATAGAACAAACCTAATCGCCCCATGTTAGGTACGTGATCACCAACAACCGGATTTGGAGATAGACCTCCACACGCCGCTAGCTTGTTCTCTAATTCTCTGGCCCTCTTGGTTCACTCAGGGTCCAATCGATGTAACTGCAGCACAAAAGCTTATCCCTGTCAGTTGTAATAAGATCAGCAAATAGGATGGATCCACCTCAAAGGCCTGTTAACATCTGACAGTACTGGCTTGAAGATGTCCTTGTCCGCAAGGTAGGTACCCTTGAACGATCGATCGATGAACCGAGACGGCACTCGCCAAACATACGTACAACTGCACCGCCATTACTATACCTTACAGCTGATCTGACACAACAATCGTACGAAGGGAGCTGGCCGAAGGATGCGTACACGTACGTACGTGCATTACTTCTTCTTCAAAAGGATCGCAGATAATTTCTTGTATTAAAAAGAATGCTGACAACGCCAAGCTATCAGTTGCTTACAGCGTCATTCTTCTCCCACAAAGTTTCTTTGTAGCTCAGACTACGTGGTACCCCTTATCTTCACCATCCAATTCTGCATCGCGATCCGTGCGAATGCATTTTTTTTTTTTTTTTTCTCTCAAACGAGACAACATATGAACTTCAAACTTTGCAGACCGAACAAACATTAGAACATCAATGTGGGAAAAATACTTTCAGATTTTTTCATGCATTTTAAATACTTAAAATAATATTTTTAGTCAAAGAAAATGCCATTTTCTATATTTATATCGGACCAAAAAATTTGAAAGTTTTTTCACACATTGATGTTCTAATGTTTGTTCGATCTGCAAAGTTTGAAGTTCATATGATGTGTCGTTTGAGAGAAACAAAAAAGAGAAATCTTCATGCTGTAAGTTAGTTGAAGAGTACGGATCTCAAAGCAAAGCTGAAGGGTTGAGAATAAGAGGTTCCATGTAGCCTGAGCTACAGAAAACCACACTTTCTCCTTTATAGATCTCGATCGCAAGAATGTCGTACGTGAGAAAGATGTCTGAGCTGAAAAGGCCTAGCCAACGGAGAGAAGAAAGTAACTACCCCTGCTAGCTAGTCAAGCATTGGCACTCCGGCAAGCTTTGCGACCACGAAAAACATGCGCCTTTTTTCCCCTTTAATTACATCGAGAAGGGATTACTTCCGCGAAAGCTAGCGTTGAAGACCGGTGGTAGCCAGCTAGCTAGCTGGAGTAGAGTCGTTTCTAAGGCACATTTGATGTGTATAGACGCCGTGGATCGGACACTCGATCGCGGAGGTGTTGGAAAAGGTGGTTCCTACCCCCAACCAACCCCAACGGAAACCACTGAGCTCACCAACTCCCAGCTGCCGCGGCGCGCGCACCGTCCCTCACGTCGCCGTCGCTAACCGGTGTACAGTACTTCTCCGTAAACTAATATAAGAGCGTTTAGAATACTAAAATAGTGATCTAAACGCTCTTATATTAATTTACAGAGGGAGTACATGCCATGTATATAACGCCCCGACCCCTGCACGCCTCTGCCATCGATCGGAGAAACGCATTGACTGTTTGACAGACGCTGTTTTCTCGTCTCCGGTTCGGTTGCTTCACTTGCTTGTGTCGAGTACTCGAGCTTGCTGGTAAGATGGGTTCTGGTGGCAAGTGTCTGGCCTTGGCCGCGCTGCTGCTGGTGAGCTGCGCGTCGACGGCGTCCGCGGTGAAGTACACCGTCGGCGACACCTCCGGCTGGACCACCGGGGCGGACTACACCACCTGGGCCAGCGGCAAGAAGATCAAAGTCGGCGACACCCTCGGTTAGTAGTACATGCCGGCCGGCCACGTACTTTTCTAGTGTACAGTACAACATTTTCGTCTAGTCTGCCGCTCATTTACTGACCCATCCATGGACGCGCGCGGCAATTTTTGTTTACCTTCGCAGTGTTCAACTACGCCGGCGGGGCGCACAACGTGGCCGAGGTGAGCGCGGCGGACTACGCGTCCTGCTCCGCCGCCAACGCGCTCAGCAGCGACGGCAGCGGCGCCACCACCATCGCGCTCAAGACCGCGGGGAAGCACTACTTCATCTGCGGCGTCACCGGCCACTGCAGCAACGGCATGAAGCTCGCCGTCGACGTGGCCGCCGCCACCGCCGCCTCGCCGCCCAAGGCGTCCCCGACCCCGGACACCCCCGACACGCCCTCCACCACGCCGACGTCCCCGTCCACCCCCGGCGCCACGCCCAAGACCCCCACGACCGTGCTCGCGCCGCCGACCAAGCAGTCGGAGTCCGGCGCCACCGGGCTCAGGGCCACGGCGCTGGCTGGCCTGGGCGTCGCCGGCCTTGTGGCCGCGGGGCTCTTCTAGACGGGCGAGGCCGGGGTGGAGGCAGTGCAGTGCTGTACGTTAGGTTGCATGTCGTCGATCAGCTCATCGTGTCAGTCGTTTCTCGTTTGTTGAGGAGGCCATCTTTCTTTTGACGGAGGGGGGCTAGCTTTTGTTGTGGCTGGCACGGTGGTTGGATAACTTGGATTCTATGTTCCGACTTTTTTTACATCACATTCATGTCATCGTCGTGTATTTTTTGCCTACTTTGTACTGTGCTACGTGAGTGCTGGATCATTTATCTATAGGCAGATTTGCACGTGTGATTTCTTTCATATAATTCATTCATGTGGCGTATGAAACATGTCACAATCGGTTTTTGTTGAAGAGGTTTCTTTTGGTGTCCCCAAGGTACCAATTAACAACCGGTTTCATCATTGATCTCCGATGGTTGGCTACCAAAACGCCCCACGCAGTGCAAACTGCAAAAACCCTCGCGTTAGGCTCCTTCCGAATATTCAATGCAGTGAGCATTACCATCGACTAATAAAAAATAAAAATAAATCCAAAAAATTCCAAATCAAACTCGATCTACACAGAGGACAAATCCAACTATGAATGCCACTTTTCTCTCCGGGCTCTGCATCATTGTGATGCACAACCATTCTTATTGATTGGTTAAAAAAACACTCTTATCGATTGCCCGAACCATGACAAGAATGAAATTAACACCTACCACTAAGTCAACTTCCAGACACTACTCACATCTAAATTAGTTTTGTTGGTTCTCCATGAGTTCTAGCAAAACTGATCAAATAATTAGTTTTGTTGGTTCTCCATGTATATATCAAATTGGATTTGAAGCTTTATAGAATCATAAACACATATCGACATGGGAGTACAATTTATTTCAAGAAAGTTCAGAATCTTTTAGGTGTGCTACAGTGCATTCGTAGCACGGTAGCACCCATAGTGCTTGTAGCACTAGAACTTCTCTGAGATGGAATTATAATTGGTCAAAGGCCCACCAAAACGGCCTTAGGATTCTCTCTTTTTTTGCGAGAACGGCCTTAGGATTCTAGTCCAGACTCCATTCTAGTTGTTGTCTGACAGCACAGATCAAGCAGCAAGTATTAACATATTTAGTTCATCCATCAAGGGAGTGGCAAATATATCCACAAGAGAAAGAACAATATGAGGAAAAATAATGACTCGGTGGATTCTAACACTAACTATATAAAAAGACTTATATTTAGGAAAGGAGGGAGTAGATGGTTTGCTTTTTGCATAATTACAAGAGTCAGCACTACCAAATTGTTAAGAGATTTACAAGACAACGGGTAAAACAATATGAAGTACACATCTTCAAACTTTAGCACTCCATTTATGTAAGAAACAAACAAGATTGACATTTATTCCAAGGAATAGCCTGATTTCAACGGCCAGTTTGTTGCAATTTGAGCGAGAAGATTCATAATGTGTAATCGCCATCAGAGTGGTAAGCAATCATAATTACATGTATTTTTGGCATAGATGACAAAACTGCAAAAAGATGATTAAAACGGGTGCCATACCAAAACAAAAACATAAATAGTAGCAGTTCTGAGTCTCGCTTATCAAGAAAAAGCAGCACGTCAATTGGGACAGCTAATGATACATGTGAGATGAGCATGTGCTTTAGCTTACGTATCATGTTCTTCAAGAAGCAGCTATTCTTACTTTGTTCTTTTAGCTTGCCGTGGCACAAGCCCCCCAAAAAAAACTCAACCACTCACTGACAAAGATTTGGCGTTAACGTTCCTTCCTTGTGCCAGTATGCAGGACATGCTAGTACTCCCTCAGTAAACTAATATAAGATCTAAAAGATCTTATATTAGTATACAGAGGAGGTATCATTTAGTCTTCCTAACCTAGCAATTGTGATTGACCGCCAAGACACGTAGCAGTTGATGATTCAAAACCAGAGTGGATCACCTAATCATATTGCTATGCAGAGCTGCAGATGATATGCGTGTATGCTCATTGGTCTTCGAATTGCTGCATCAGATATTAGTATAGGTAATCCCCAAGCTTGTCCCGGATTTTCTCCTCCTCTTTGATATCTATTAAAATGTCAAGACAAACAAATTCATTGGGAACACTGCTTATCACTCTACACACTTCACATAATCTAAGGTTACAACGATGCATTTCTTGATGTAAGTATTTCAAGTTAGCAATGAGCCAGATAACAGAAAAATAGATTCTTTTAACTTCAAATTAACATTGAATGGAAAAGTATATATCCTAGTTTGCCCTAATTGCAGTACCCTAGATAATAGGCCAGAACAGCAAAACAAAAGAAAAAACACTTAAGCAAACGCCCATTGAAGTTTTCATTGGTTAAATCTTCAATGATTATGAATAAATAAGGTTCTAAATCATATTTTAGGATACATTCCTGATCAGGGTTCTCTTTAAAATTGGAGTTCAGAGCGTTTCCAGCACCGTCTATGATTGCAGATATTGTCATGGAGGACTCAATGCATAATATGGCAGCAATAGCATCAAGCCGTGTAACCTCATTTCTGAACATTAGTCTTGCGTGTGCTACAAACATGGAAATATATAGAACTGTGAGAATGAGGCGAGATGTGAATCAGAAAACATATCTGAAAGGGGAAAAGATCCGCTAGAGATGACAAAGCATGCCTTGTGCCAGCCTTATCAAACTCTCAAGCATGCGCACAGTTGTCCTCGCTGCATAAAATCAAGTTTTTGAGCAGCTGCAAAACTCTCTAAGGAAAAACAAAGGACCCTGATAAGTGCCACATATCAGGTACGAGCACATGGCAACTCCAAACGTATTTTATGGCAAGTTTAGTGACGCGAGGATGGCAACTTTCGTGCTTCAGTATATTTTTGACAGAAACTTGCCGTGTGTCACTGGAATTTGCCATCCTTACGTGACTGGAATTGCCATCGAAAAACTTCAGGGCCGGAGTGCCACGCACCTGACGTGTGGCACTTATCATTTGGGAAAATAAATGTTCTGCTAACCTGCATTATGTGTTCCATCTCTCCGCTGAAGCTGATAATAGCCTGAGATAACACTTTCTGCTTCCTTTGTCAGCACCGGTTTGAACCGCTGTTTTACATAGTGGATATACCTGTGATTTATAGAATACACAAGCATCATTATACAGCACTGACAATGAAAAGTAAAATCTCGGCAGTAAACAGCACAATCAGACAAGCCAAATACACTTGAAAATTTCAGCTGCTTATTATACATGACCTGACAAAATAGCACTTGCTAAGGCAACAAAAAGGCCTGAGCATTAAGTAGAACATAATGAAACACATGTACTTGTCTTTCTGAGCACAAGTCTCTAAGCTCAGCACTGTCATGTTGGCTATCTACCTTCTCAAACAGGGGAGTGTCCACTCTTTTAAACCCAAAGGTTGGGTGCTTTTTACGGCAGCATCACTGGCCTTGTTTTCTTCTGCTTTAGTGCTCTACATAATTTCAAAAAGATAGTGCTTAATAGAGCAGTGTATTCCAAAATGACAGACTGCTATATTATGTGCATCCTTATAGAGTTGATAGTGAGGCCCACATCTTGTATATGTTCCAATTATGCAATAGAGAAAAATTTGGCCATTTTTCATATTTCCAAACAGGGGTAAGCTTATCTAAGAAGCAACACAAGAGACCAAGCTCAACAGAAAAGCAATAAAACCGTACCTGAGCTAATATATGAGATGAAATTATACCATCCAACTCAGGGTTCTTTTTATCCAAGAGAACAAGAACTATATCAAATCTACTCAACAATGGTCCTGAAAGCGTTGTATTCACGGATAAGGCTGAAAATGGAAAGTGTTTCAAAAGGTTATGCAAATCCTTCAAAGGAACCTAAAGAAATTACAATGGTTAAAATATCATTAAGCTGATTGCACCATCAAATTATTAGCCTTACTAGTGTGCTAATATGCAGTGTTGGAGACAGTGATGATATTGTGGTGGTAGTCTATTGTTCATGCCACTATTGAATCGAGTCTCAAATGTAACACAGATTAAATGGCTAAATGTTGAGATATTATAATATAGAACTGCAGAAGTAAACACACGGTGCCTGAAATACTGTCAAGTGTTCTTTTACTATTAAGTAGCATCTCTATACTGATGTCAAGTGCAGTACATTCATTTGAATCATATTGTCCTTTTGGATTAGTGGCACCAAAGACAGTAGTCCTTGTACTGAGTGTTGTCACCAATCCAGCCTGAAAAGGCAAAGAAGTGATAATACTTTACCAAATTGCATGCTAGTGAGCATGAATGGCTCATTAAATGCTAAGTGTTTTGAGTGAAAGAGGCATGGTACCTTTGCAACGCTTATTGTTTGTTGTTCCATGGCTTCATGTATTGTTGTCCTGTCATGCTCTCGCATACTATTAATGAGAATGTCAGATGGAAACTATATCAGATAAAACATAGAGGCATAAGGCTAAGAGCGTTAAATAATAACATATCATATCCTGCGATACTCCAATAAAAAGAACTATCAATTTAGCATAGAAAATACATCAAATAAAACAACTGAAATGCAAATGCATATTGTCTGGGAGATCACTGTGATCCTGGATTAGGGCTGGTAGCAGTCACTCGACGGGAGTCCAGGGCTTGCAACCACGGCACTCCAGAGCTATAGGGGTGTCTGCTTGGAAGAGGGGAGCGGAGATAGATCAACAGGAGATAGATCGATGATTATTGTTGTGTCTGTTGTTTCATTGGCCAAGCATCTTTATACTGAGAGGGGCATCAAAACCGAAAAAGAAATTAATCTGATCCAAGGGATGTTTTCTCAAGATAACAAACTGATTAAAGGTAATAACAAACTTGGACACCAATCCTATCTCTACTCCCACCACAAGCGATCCTGGTGTGTGGCATAATCCTTGCGGTCCAAGTGTTTGTACTGCTGACCCCACATTACAGTGCGTGTCTACTGTACATGAGCATGAGAGTAGGCAAGCATCCATATTGCACACAGGCTTTTGAAATGAGGCCTGGACTATGGCATTTTAGCTGTGAAAAGTGAGAGAATTCATATACATGAGGGAGTCAAGAGTGCTTGTGATGGGCATACAGTGCAAATTTTTGGACACATTTTTTGGTGAAGTGGAGGTTGCAAATTATTATCAAGCTATTGGAGATTCAAAGCGGACGCTGTTATCAAGTAAAGTGCATGTATCTTTTTTTTGTTGTCCAAATGAGATCATTCAAGCTAAATATACAAGGATCTGATCCATCAACGAATCTCAAATATGAGTATGTGACATAATTTTCATAATAATCCATCCATCAAGGAATCTCAAATATGACTATGTTGTTAGAGTTATAATATAAGTCATGTACCCCTTTGTATTTATCCCGTTGTATAAGGGGTTTTCTGCATATGTTCCACACCTGTACATGTATATATATATCGGCCTATGGCCTCATGGGAATACAAGTTGCATATTCCTAACATGGTATTAGAGCTAGGTTAATTTTTTCGCACGCTGCAACTCGTGCTCTCGATCTCTCTCCTCTCCCGATCGACGCTGCCGCAGCCGCACCGAAGCCGCCGGCTCGCTCGCTCTCCCGTCTCGCTCTCGTCCCGATCTCCAGCGAAGGGACGCCCTCGCTCAGCGCTCCAGCCGCCCTAGATCGAAGCCGCCGGGCCCCCGCCGGTCTCCCGATCGAAGGAGCAGGGCGCTCCAGTCCCGAAGGCTTCGCTCAGCGCTCCAGCCGCCCTCGCTCCTCTCGCTCGTTGCGGTCTTTTTTGGATCGAAACCGCCGGGCCCCCGCCGGTCTCCCGATCGAAGGAGCAGGGCGCTCCAGTCCCGAAGGCTTCGTTCAGCGCTCCCGCAGGGCGCTCCGTCTGATCGGCCCAGCAATCCCGATTTCATATTCCTAAAAAAAAATGTCTACTGCATCGGGCTACGTTTCTGTCCCTCGCTGTCCGGTGATCTTCGATGGTACTAACTATACTGAGTTCACTGGCTTCATGCGCATTCACATGCGTGGCATCCGTCTTTGGGGTGTTCTTTCTGGCGAGGTCTGCTGTCCGCCACGTCTGGTTCATCCGGTGGCTCCTATTCCGCCGACTCCACCGGTTCTTCCTACGGATGCTAATCAGGCCGCCAAGGATGCGGCTAAGCTTGCTCATGAGGCTGCTGATCGTGCTTATGATGAGAGGGTTTTGGCTTATGAGGAGGCTCTTCAGACGTATCATGGTGCTCTGTCTGTTTACACCCAGTGGCTTGATGATGATGCTAAAGCTGCAGCTGTTCTCACTGCTAGTGTTCTGCCCCAGTTTGCTTCTGAGTTTCTGGGTCTTCCTACTATCTTTGAGATGTGGACCCGTCTTCGTCAGCGCTATGAGCCCTCTGGTGATGCCCTGTACCTTTCTGTGGTTCGTCAGGAGCATGCTCTTCAGCAGGGTGACTCTACTGTTGATGACTTCTATGCACAGAGTTTTGCTATCTGGCGCCAGCTTGATTCTCTCTGCACTGCTGGTTGTCGTACTTGTCCCTGTTGCCAGGCTGTCCAGGCCAATTTGGAGTTTCATCGCGTCTACGAGTTCCTGTCTAGGCTTCGTAAGGAGTTTGAGCCCCGGCGTGCTCAGTTGTTTGCTCGTGGCCGTATTTCTCTCATGGAGGCTCTTTCTGAGATTCGTGCTGAGGAGACTCGCTTACGTGGTGCTGGTTTGCTGGAGGTTCCCTCTGTGTTCGCTACTCGGTCTTCTTCCATGCCACCTGCTGCACCGACCCCGTTTCACTCGAGTGCTCCGCCACTCTTGCCCACTCCTGATGGCTCAGGTCGCCCCCGTCCACATTGTGACTACTGCAACAATGATGGTCATATTGAGTCCCAGTGCTACAAGAAGAAGAAACACCTGCGCAAGGCACGACCATCATCTTCAGGGACTTCGTCATCTACCTCGACAGCTTCAGCCATTGCTTTGACTGAGCAGGATATTCTGAGACTTAAGCGTCTGCTCGCGGCTTCAGGTTCTTCCTCGACGGGTACTGCTGGTTCTGTGACTGATGCTTCCCGCGCTGAGCAACCGCCCTCTACACAGTCAGGTACATCCCCATGGGTTCTGGATTCTGGAGCTTCTTTTCATATGTCTTCTCATTCTTCCACTTTGTCCTCTCTTCGATTGCTGGATTCTCCTGTTCATGTCTTCACTGCTGATGGTACTCCACTTTCTGTTGCTAGTAGAGGCAATCTTTCCACTTCTTCTTATTCTGTTCCTGATGTTGCTCATGTTCCTCGACTTACCATGAATCTGTTTTCTGCTGGTCAACTTACTGATTCTGGTTGTCGCGTCATCCTTGACGCTGACTCTTGTTTTGTCCAGGACCGTCGCACGCACACTCTGGTTGGGGCTGGCCCTCGCCGCCGTGATTCTCAGGGTCTTTGGGAGTTGGACTGGCTTCATGTTCCTTCCGCTGCCACCACCATCGCCAGTTCTTCCGCTTCTGTCGCCTCCGTTACTGGTTCCTTCCAGCAGTGGCATCATCGACTTGGTCATCTGTGTGGTTCTCGGTTGTCTTCTTTAGTTCGTCGAGGTCTTCTGGGGTCTGTCTCAGGAGATGTCTCTTTAGAGTGTCAGGGTTGCCGTCTTGGCAAGCAGATTCAGTTACCATATCCACATAGTGAGTCAGTGTCTAAGCGTCCTTTCGATTTAGTCCATTCTGATGTATGGGGTCCGGCCCCTTTGGCTTCAAAAGGTGGTCATAAATACTATATTATTTTCATAGATGATTTCTCTCGTTACACATGGCTTTATTTCATGACTTCTCGTAGTGAGGTGTTGTTTATTTATAAGCATTTTGCTGCCATGGTTCATACTCAGTTCTCTTCACCCATTCGTGTTTTTCGTGCTGACTCCGCTGGCGAGTATATCTCTAAGATGTTGCGTGGTGTTCTTGCTGAGCAAGGGACTCTCTCTCAATTCTCTTGTCCTGGTGCTCATGCTCAGAATGGTGTGGCTGAGCGAAAGCATCGACATCTTCTTGAGACGGCTCGTGCATTGATGATTGCTGCCTCTCTCCCGCCTCATTTTTGGGCTGAGGCCGTCTCCACATCCACCTATCTTATTAATATACAGCCTTCCGCTGCTCTACAGGGTAGTGTTCCTTTCGAGCGACTTTTTGCTCGTTCTCCCGATTATTCGATGCTTCGCTCGTTTGGTTGTGTTTGCTATGTTCTTCTTGCCCCTCGCGAACGCACCAAACTGACCGCTCAGTCTGTTGAGTGTGTCTTCTTAGGCTACAGTGATGAGCATAAGGGCTATCGTTGTTGGGATCCTATCAGTCGTCGGATGCGTATCTCTCGAGACGTGACTTTTGATGAGTCTCGTCCTTTCTACCCACACCCATCTTCCTCGACTTTTTCAGTGCAGGATATCTCTTTCCTCACTTTTCCTGACTCACCTATCACCCCCGTCGAGCCTGTACCTCTCCGTTCCACTTCCTCTCCTTCTTCACCTCTAGTTGATCTGCAGCCACCATCCTCCTCGGTCTTCTCGCCTAGCATGTCACCGGGTTCTCCACCTTCATCTCCGGTGACTTCCTCCCCGGTCTCCTCTCCTAGCATGTCACCGGATTCTACACCTTCATCTCCGGTGACTTCTTCGTCGCCACCCCCCGATTCTAACTTGGTGATTCCTCCTTCTATTATTCCATCTTTTCCTCAGCATTACACTCGTCGTCCACGACCTGTCGATGCCTCTGTGGATGAGTCGTCATCTTCCTCTCAGCCTACTTATGGCTTGCGTTCTCGTCCTCGTCCGCCTGTTGATCGCTTTGGATTTCCCACCGCTGGTGCTGCTGTTCTTGAGCCGACTTCTTACCGTCGGGTTGTTGTTCATCATGAATGGCAGTTGGCGATGGCAGAGGAGATTGCTGCTCTTGAACGCACTGGTACCTGGGATCTTGTTTCTCTTCCTCCCGGAGTTCGTCCGATCACTTGTAAGTGGGTCTACAAGGTTAAGACTCGCTCCGATGGTTCTCTTGAGCGTCACAAAGCTCGTCTTGTGGCTCGTGGTTTTCAGCAGGAGCATGGTCGTGATCATGACGAGACTTTTGCTCCTGTGGCCCATATGACCATTGTTCGTACACTTCTTGCCGTTGCCTCTGCACGCCACTAGTCTATATCTCAGCTTGATGTTAAGAATGCCTTTCTTAATGGTGAGCTGCGTGAGGAGGTGTACATGCAGCCACCACCTGGGTATTCTGTTCCTGATGGCATGGTATGTCGTCTTCGTCGCTCTCTCTATGGCCTTAAGCAAGCCCCCCGCACCTGGTTTGAGCGCTTTGCTTCTGTGATCACTGCTGGTGGTTTCTCAGCAAGTGCTCATGATCCAGCATTGTTTATTCACCTTTCTCCTCGTGGTCGGACTCTTCTTCTTCTCTATGTTGATGACATGATCATCACGAGGGATGACCCCGAGTATATTGCCTTTGTAAAGGCCCGTCTTAGTGAGCAGTTTCTTATGTCTGATCTTGGACCTCTTCGCTACTTCCTTGGGATTGAAGTCTCTTCTACCTCTGATGGCTTTTTTATATCCCAGAAAAAGTATATCCAGGATCTTCTTGCTCGTGCTGCTCTTACTGACGAGCGCATTGTTGAGACTCCTATGGAGCTCAATGTTCACCTCCGTGCTACTGATGGTGATCCTCTCCCTGACCCGACGCGTTATCGTCATCTTGTTGGCAGTCTCGTCTATCTAGTTGTCACTCGTCCGGATATCTCTTATCCGGTTCATATTCTGAGTCAGTTTGTCTCTGCTCCCACATCGGTTCACTATAGTCATCTCCTTCGTGTTCTCCGATATCTTCGAGGTACGATCTCTCACCGTCTCTTCTTTCCTCGCTCCAGTTCTTTACAGCTTCAGGCCTATTTGGATGCTACGTGGGCTAGTGATCCTTCGGATCGCCGTTCACTTTCTACTTACTGTGTTTTTCTTGGTGGTTCTCTCATTGCCTGGAAGACGAAGAAACAGCTTGCAGTTGCCCGTTCGAGTGCCGAGGCTGAGTTGCGAGCAATGGCTCTTTTGACGGCAGAGGTGACTTGGTTGCGGTGGTTACTTCAGGATTTTGGTGTTTCTGTCACTACACCGACTCTGCTCTTATCTGACAGTACAGGTGCTATTAGCATTGCGCGCGATCCTGTGAAGCATGAGCTCACCAAGCATATTGGTGTTGATGCTTTCTATGTGCGCGCTAGTGTGCAGGATCAGGTTATTGCTCTTCAGTATGTGCCTTCCGAGTTACAGTTGGCGGATTTCCTGACGAAGGCCCAGACTAGAGCACAACATGGCTTTTATCTCTCCAAACTCAGTGTTGTTCATCCACCATGAGTTTGAGGGGGGGTGTTAGAGTTATAATATAAGTCATGTACCCCTTTGTATTTATCCCGTTGTATAAGGGGTTTTCTGCATATGTTCCACACCTGTACATGTATATATATATCGGCCTATGGCCTCATAGGAATACAAGTTGCATATTCCTAACATATGTGACATAAATTTTCATAATAATCCGTTCTCAATATTTTCACAATGTCAAGCCAGTTGTGATCAGGAACTGGGATCTGTTGAATCTCAGATAAGACACAGGGCACTAATTGTATTACTGAGTAAAGGTACTGGGTAGCAAATTAGCAGAGAAACAGTCCAACCTATCAAATTCATCTATGCAGCACAAACCACCATCAGCCAGAACAAGGGCACCAGCCTCAAGCATCCACTCACCTATCATTGAATTCAAAAGAAAATTGCTACCAAGAAAATTAGTGCTACTTCCAAATGAAAAACAACACCAAAAATTCAACATATAATGATGAGAGGAATGGTAACGTCGAACATATATACCTCCATCCTTGACAGCAGTCACAGTCAAACCAGCACTGGTACTTCCAAGACCAGTTGTAATCACAGAACGGTTGCTCAATTTAGCAGCAAACTTCAAAAACTGGGATTTACCAGTACCTGGAGTTCAATGAAACACCAATACACATTACAGTGGTCTCAAATGTATACTCCCTCCGTTCCCTAATATAAGACCTTTTAGCTTTTTCTTGATTCGTATGTATGTTCACTCATTTTAGTATGTATGTAGTGATTGTAGTCAATATTTTGAAATAGCTAAAAGGTCTTATATTAGGGAACGGAGGGATTTACCAACCTCATAGGCTACACACACTCGTAAATAGACTGTGAGTTAGTTCTCATGCCATCATATCCATGGGTCCTTCCAACAATTAAGGGTAAAACAAAATGATATGCCATAGTAGGCTCCTAGTCTATCATATGTTTATTGCATTTGTTTGTCACTTGGTGTGTCTGAACATCATCACTTGTGACCTTGCATTTACTACTAATCTGCAATCATCGGCTAAAACTAAAATATTTATTACCAAAATATTTGAGTGGTGCCATCTCTCCACCAACTTCATGACTGGTGGGCACAAATGTGGCATATGATTATTTTTACAGTTTTAGTTATTATTTGCAAGTCACTAAGTTGCCTTGTTATTCTATCTCAAAAGCCAGTTTTTGTGGTCATGATGAAGACTGACCAAGATTTTATTTTAATTGTTTCCGCAGCAGCATGAGGGCATTCAGCTGTTGCTGTGCAATATGGAAGTACTTTGTCTCTTAGGAACATACTAAATGCAAAATTTTGAATGTGTAATTAATTCTCGTGGCAGGCAGTGCAGGGCTTATCTCTCTCTCTTGTGCTACTCTCAGTCTAGTTAGTAGTTACAATGTAAACTTTGCAGAAGTCTAAACCCTATTGTGTAGACATTTTTAACACCATATATATATACTCATCATATCTCAATAAAATGTGTCATTACAAACATTAGTACCTGGATCACCAACAAGAAGCATATGTGGTTCACCACGAACCTTTGTTCCAGAAGCATCAACATGCTGAACTCCACCAATCAATGTAAGAGCAACTGAAATTTAAATATATCATGAATAGTTAAAATGACAACAGTATTTGACAGGAACGCTTAAAAGAACAAATTAGTTATTAATTTCTTTCCAGACGAAGCTTAAAAACAATACTGAATTACTAACAATATAGCTTACTGACACAAAGTAGCATACCTGCAAGCTTTACCGTGAATAACCCAAAAATCTGAGGACAAATGCCTTTCAAGATTTTATTTCTTCCTATGTACACAAAAAAAAATAGATAGCTTATAGTACCGATTAAATGACAACAAAACTCTAGATGCAATTTGAGATATGGAATTTTTTTCATGCCAAGATCTGGAAAACATCGAGGAGGGGGGGGGGGGGGGGG
>LR738712.1:624162600-624197130 GCA_902687465.1 Secale cereale | reverse complement strand
TTCTTGTCCCTAGGGAACCTTCCTTTGATGGCAGATGTAATATTTCCTGCCCCTTGGTTGATCATTCCCTTTGATGGCAAAAGAAAAAACATGTTCTTGTCCCTAGGGAACCTTCCTTTGATGGCAGATGCAATATTTCCTGCCCCTTGGTTGATCATTCCCTTTGATGGCAAAAGAAAATCTGTTCTTGTCCCTAGGGTACTTCCTTTGATGGCAGATGCAATATTTCCTGCCCCTTGGAAGATACATACCCTTTGATGGCAAAAGAAAAGTTCTTGTCCCTAGGAGTACTTCCTTTGATGGCAAATGCAATATTTCTTGCCCCTTGGAGTACATCCTTTGATGGCAAAAGAAAAGTAGTCATAGCCCTTTGGGTCGCACCCTTTGATTGGCACATAGGGAGCCTGGCAGCTCGCAAAAAGCCTCGACTACATGGTCTTATTTGCAAACCTGTGTTTTTGTGTTTGTGATTTTTTCATGTGTTTTCTATGGTTTTTGATCCGGAGCTGGACAACTTCAAAGTTGACCACATATCTACAAAAGTCTGGGTCATAAAACACCAGCATGATTTAAACCGGCGTTTATCATAACCCGGAACAATCATTGGGCAAACGCCAAGAGAGCCAAGAGCCTCATCAGAATCTACACATTCAATTATGCCTACCGGATTAAGGACGTTGATAACCCTCAACCGTAAGGGATTGAGATAGTCTTCGCGGGTAAGAATAACCCAATTTATTGATTCGACACACGGGGAGCCAAAGAGTATTTATAAGCTTTAACAGTTGAGTTGTCAATTCAACCGCACCTGAAATATACTAACTTGCAACAAAAGATAAGTGGTAACAGTGATATGATAGTGATGATAGTAATAGTAAAAAGTAAACAGCAAAAGTAAATAGCAGTAGTAAATGGCAAAAGTAGCAACTAGTGACAAGCAAGGTTTAAAATACTGTAGGCTAGGGAGATGGATGGTTGGGCGTTGCATGGATGAGATAGATTCTAACTTGGGGCACGGCACACGGAAAAGTAATGATCATCTAGGCAAATATCAAACATTAGGCATGTATCCCGTAGGTAGTTGTACGTGCTTGCAATAAGAACTTGCACAACATCTTTTGTCCTACCATCCCGCTACGAACGGGGCCAAAAGGAACTAATGGATATTAAGGTGCTCCTGTCAAAGAGCACCGGAACAAAGCAATGAGCTCAATGGATACATGTAATCCTCAAACTACGGACCATCCCCTTTGGTGTCCCAAGCTGTCACTTTTGGGATCGCCGGTTCCGAACCGTAACAGGTGCATACAACTCATAGATAGGATCACGAACACAAATATATTCATACAAACACATATGGTTCAGATCTGAAATCATGGCACTCGGGCCCTAAGTGTCAAGCATTAAGAATAACAAGTTGTAGCAAAGATGATAAACACCATACTAGATGATAGGCAACATGCCCCCAACAATCTGACGAACTATTACATGATCTAACTCATCCAATCCCTACCATCCCCTTCGCCTACAGCAGGGGAATTACTCACACATGAAGGGGGAAGTCATGGAGGGATGATGAAGTGGTGATGATGATGACGATGGCGACGATCTCCCCTCTTCGGAGGCCAAATCAGCCTCTAGATTAGCCCTCCCGAGGAAGAACAGAGGGTGGCGGCGGCTCCGCGACGAAAAACTGCGAAAGAACTTCTGATCTGCTGCGTCGGGAGGAAAAATACGGGCTAAAGTAGGGCACCAGGGGGTGTGGGCCCCACCCAGGCGCCCCCCCGGCGCGGCCCGGGGGGGCGCCCACAGGACGCCTGGGCACCCCCTGGCCCCCCTCTGGCCCCACTTCTGGTATTTGGTTCCTTCGGGTGCGTGGATTTTCTCTGATTTTTCGTGGATTTTTCTGAGATACTTAAAAATCCGTTTTCCTGCACACAAATAAACCATACAGGCAGCTCTGCTGAAAACAGCGTCAGTCTGGGTTAGTTTAGTCCAAATCATGCAAGAATGAGGCCAAAACAATATCAAAAGTGTTTGGAAAAGTAGATACGTTTGAGACGTATCAACTCCCCCAAGCTTAGCATATTGCTTGTCCTCATGCAATTCAGTTCAACGAACTGGACGCGACAAAGAAAACTTTGACAAACTCTTTTGCTTCATTAGATGTATATAAGCATGTACTACGAAAAGAGTTCAGCAAGTATTAAAACAATACTTATGAGGACAATGCAAGGAGCAATCCTTCTTTCAAGTGACCAGTCACAAATACCTAAAAGTAAATAATATATTACTGAAAATCAAGACAAGATCACATTGCACATAGCTTGAGCATATTTGGGTGGTATCTCGCTAGCCTCCATGAGTGAAGCAAAACATAAATGCAGAGACTCCTCCAGAGTTTTAAAGGAGACTAGAACTAAGAATTTCAGAATAAATCATATCACAAGTATGCAGAAAACAATGTAATACTTTGGGACAATGCACATTACACTCAGAATGACAATTATGCTCTTCTAGTCAGTGCTTTGAAGAAAGAAGGTGAGACTCTCGAACCGTGGCTTTTATTGGCAAAGTTGAAGACCCGTGATCGGAAACAAAAACTAAACATGTACCAGAGCTCTTGGTTTTAAAAACAGAAGTAAATATGTTTTGAGAGGTGCATATTTCGTCAACGAATGCTAGCAGATAACTCAATCACCTTTTAAACTAGACAAGTCTCGAGGAACGGCTCCCGCATGAGGACGATCACATCCTCTTAATCTCCTTTGTTTATCACTGCCAAAGTTTTCTGATTTCTCATGAACAAAGCGTGAAGGAGGGTTTGTTTGTTATACTATCTTTTTGAGCCGGGCGCACTCAATGCCATTTCCTTTTCATATTAGGGGTTTGCACATTATACATGCAATCCAGGGGTGAAACTTGTCCAACTTAAAGAGATCATGAATTAACTACTACTTCCTCATGAGCTAAAACATAGGCACAAAAAGGGAAATGCTTTTGAATAATTTCGAGATGGTACATGAAAGTCTTCGTTAGGAATGGCAGGTAAATACCATGTATAGGAAGGTATAGTGGACTCATATGGCATAACAGGTTTAAAGGTTTTGGATGCACAAGCAGTCATTCTGCTTAGTACGGGTGGAGGTTTAGCAAAAGACTGGGAAGCGACCAACTAGAGAGCAATAACGGTCATAATCATGCAGAGCGACAAATCAACATTGAATCGGGCATGAGAGTGATATAACTATTCTAAAACTCAAAGATCATCAAGGCGAAGTAGACTTTTTAGTCTTAAACATGTGTGAGCATGTGCCAAGTCAATCCAAAAATTCTCTAAAGGGAAATACCACCTTAGTATACCAGACTATGAACAGTGCAATGCATGTAGATCCTTTCAATAACACATTATATACTCTAGTTATTCGAGACTAGCCACAAGGAAAGCATGAACCACTGGAAGAGCATTGTAAACATAGCACTATGTCGCTACAAGCTGGTCTCTAGATCATAAGTACATGCATATGTACAAAAGTAGAAACAACAAGAGTTCATACCGGTCTTCCTTGTTGCTTCCCTCCAGTCGATCTTCGTCATTACTGCTTGTCACTTGCACGATCGAACGTAGGAAATATAATCAAATGCCATCACGGACTCGAGCTGATCTCTGAAAACAAAGCAAACTAAAGAGAAAAAGGAAATCTTTTTGGTTTTTTCAAAGGTTGAATAAAAGCAAAAGAAAGAGAAAATCTTTTTGTTGTTTTTGCAAAGAGAGAAACAAAGAAGAACGGGCAAAAACTTCGAAAAGATCAAAGCGAATAAAACGGATAATACAATGGAAAAGTGAGAAGGGCACGTACTCCCCCAAGCTTAGGCTTTTGGCCTAAGTTGGTAGCAGCTACTGCCCCCAGGAGCCTCCTGCTCCAGGGGTATGGTGGTGAGACCAAGGGTCGTAGAAGGATGCTGGCGCGTACACCGAACTCCTCGGAGTCTCCCACGAGGAAGGTTCCAAGCGCCAAACAGAGGAAGACCCTTCACCAAACTCGGTGGCGGTCTCTTCCTGAAAATGTGGTATCTCACCGTGCCTCTCCTCGTCGGGCACAACCCCCTCCATGGGGTTATGGAACTGATGCTGGACCATGAACTCATCGAACTGGACAACATCAAAGGACCATCCGTTCCTGCGAGAAAAATCAAACAAAAGAGGTGCAGGTAGACGGATCTCGCGTTCCGCGGTAGTTCCGAAACGCAAGATATAAACAAGGTTATCAAGCTCAGAACCCATGGTAACAAACTTATGCCTTTTCATAGCAGCAAGATCAAAGCTTAAATAAGTAAAAGGAGTATCATCAGGGTGTGGGGTGCCTCCAAGATGCTCTAAGATAAGCGTGGCATAAATGCCACCATATAAGTCCCCCTTGTTACCGTTCATAGCAAGGCGTCGAGCAATTAAGGTACCAAGATTATAATCAGACCTCCCTGAGAGGGCTGCTGCCAGGATAGCAATATCCGGAGCAGAAATGCTGCTCGTGTTGTCACGAGCTAACACCCCTCTAGCAATATAATATGCAAAATACCCGAGGTGAGGAAACAGGATGCTGGAGATCTTCGACCGATGAATATCCCTCGTACCCATGCTGCAGAGAGAGTTGATGACGGTTTTCAGCTCGGAGGGCTGAGTGGCCATCCTTGCCGTCCTCCCAACGTTCGGCACACCTATTACTTCACAAAAATTCCCCAGAGTCATGGTGATAAGATCATTATAAATTTTAAACTCAATAGCACCTGAATCAGGATTATATCTAAAACTGTTAATGAAACTGGAGGTGAGTTTTTGATACTGAGTAACATGGCTTGTGACGAGCCGTGTCAAACCTGCATTAGCACAAAGATTATAAAACTCATCCTTGATTCCCGCAGCTTCCATGAATTCATCACATGGAAATGTCATCGCACGTGCTGGACTTGTGTCTTCCAACAACTCCAGGGGCACATGATCCTCATTATAGCTCACCCTGGCAGTCGATGGTGAAGTTGCGGCCCTAGTGACTCGATTGGAGTGTGCGGGCCTCCTCTTCTCAAGCCATCCTTTTTCCCTTCCTAACAAACTCATTTCTGAAATTTTTTACAATTTACAAAAACAGGGATTAAAACAAAGTGAGCTAAGGCAAACTACTCAACTCACTTGCCCAAGGCATAAACTTGCATCAAAACTTGGAAAATAACTTTCTACACATGCATGCAAGCTCATCTCTACAGCACCAAGAACTAATAAATACTCACAAATGAGGCCACCAATCAAAAATCTAATTGGAGGGGTGGAGGAGTCACATACCAGGGAGTATTTGCTCAAAATTTCAGCTCAAATGATGGGCTGTAGAGAGAGATCGAAGAATTGCCTCCAAGAACAGCAAGAGCAGCAAGAACAAGACCAGAACTCGGGTTTCTGGAAAAAGAGAGAGAGAGGGGAAGAAGAAGTACCTGGAGGGGGGTCCCGTGGGCCCCAGGCGCCCTGTGGGCGCGGCCAGGGGCTGGGCCGCGCCAGCTGGCCGCCTGGGCCACTGGTGGCCCCCCTGGCTGGCCCCAGGACTTTCCGGGTCTCTCCCGTTGTGGAAATTTTTAATATAATTTTTCTGGAATTTTTCTGAAAACTTCACTGTTGAAATTTTTTCGAAGTTCAAAAAGCTGCGAAACTCTTTGAAAATCTGAAGCTGTTAGTAGTATTGTGAAGCTTCAAAAACATAGATACTTGGTACAGCAAGTAGGACAAAACTAAAAACAAATGAAAACACAGCAAGCTTGACTTTTTATCCATATAAAACATGTTCACTAGTAAGGTTGATCAAGTCTTACCGACAAACAAGCGATATATAGAGCAAAAAGTCTCACCTCCTACAAAGTAATCACTGAACTTTTACCTTGATGGACATTGTCCCTACCATGATAGTCTTGTATTTATGAGGAACATGTAGTGGACAGTCCCATTCTAGAATTTTCACGGTCTCGATATTCTCTATAGAGTTGAGGGCATGCCTCCTGTCGGTCTTCTTCGGAAAATATACCGTGTGTTCTTTATCATTCACATGGAAGGTAACCTTACCTTTGTTGCAATCAATAATAGCACCTGCGGTGTTAAGAAAAGGTCTACCAAGAATAATGGACATGCTCCCATCCTCGGGCATGTCAAGCACAACAAAATCAGTAAGAATTAAACAATTAGCAACTTCTACTGGAACATCCTCACAAATACCTATCGGAACAGCGGTTGACTTTTCAGCCATCTGAAGGGAGATATCTGTAGGAATTAGTTTCTCTAAACAAAGCCTCTCGTAAAGAGAGAGAGGCATAACACTCACTCCTGCTCCAAGATCGCATAAAGCAGCTTTGACATAATTATTCTTTATGGAGCAAGGAATGGTGGGTATACCTGGATCACCGAGCTTCTCAGGAATCTTTCCACTGAAAGAATAGTTAGCAAGCATAGTAGATATTGCATCATTAGGAACCTTTCTTTTGTTAGTGACAATATCTTTCATATATTTTGAATAAGGAAGTAACTTAATAGCATCAGTCAAAGGGATTTGAAGAAAAAGAGGTTTAATCCATTCACAAAACTTATTATAATGCTCTTCTTCTTTAGATTTGATGAACTTACCTGGAAAGGGCATGGGTTTCTGTACCCATGGTTCTCTCTCCTTCCCATATTTTCTTGCGATGAAGTCTTCTTTAGTGTACCTCTTACGTTTGTCAGGTGCTTCTTCTTCTCGAACTTCAGGCGGATCGTTTTTCTCATTATCATTACCTTCAGGTTCAGCACCATCTTCAGTCTCAGCATTGGAAATAGATACACTATTGGGATCAATAGCTGGCTCTTCATCTGCAATAGGATCATTAGAATTGTCAGTCTCTTTATGTTTCTTCTTCTTATTTGGAGAGACAACAATTTCTTCTTCCTGCATTTGAGAATCTTGCTCGATTCTCTTCGGATGTCCCTCTGGGTAAAGAGGATCTTCGGTACTAGTTCCTCCTCGGGTCTTAATCCCAAAAGCCTGCAATTTATCTTGTTTGGCATTGTTAGCAAGCAAATCTCTTTGCACATTAGAAATTTGATCAAGCTGAGTTTGAACCATATGAAAATGCTTCACAAGACATTGGACATCATTAACTGTTCTATCTAAAACACCAAGCAACTTTTTGATAGCAAGGGAATTATCATGCAACTGACTTTCTATCCTCTCATTAAAATGATTCTGTTTCATAATAAAATTATCAAACTCATCTAAACATTGATCAGGAGGTTTACCATGAGGGATGTCACCTGCGTTGAAATCTAAAAGAGAATGTACCTCTACCATAGGAGGGTGAGTGGTAGGCTCACACAACTTCTCAATAGGGGGTAGATTCTTCACGTCTTCAGCTTTAATACCTTTCTCTTTAATAGACTTCTTTGCTTCTCGCATATCCTCGGGGCTTAGAACAAACATGCCCCTCTTCTTTGTTGGTGGAGGTGGTTCAGGGACGGACCAATCTTCATGGTTTTTGGCAATCCTGCCCATCAGATCTTCCGCATCGTCCGGTGTTCTTTTCCTGAAAACACAACCAGCACAACTGTCCAAATAGGACCTAGATTCATCAGTTAGACCAGCATAGAATATATCGATTAATTCATTCTTAGGAATTTCATGTCCTGGTCTAGCCCGAATCAAACCGCAGTACCTCCCCCAAGCTTTAGGGAGGGACTCATCCTGCAACTGTTTAAAGTTATAAATTCTTTGTAAAGCAGCATGTTGCATGTGAGCAGGAAAGTATTTATCAACAAAAGAGTGAGCTAAGTCATGAGGACTCTTAATAGAACCGCATGGGAGTGAATCATACCATGCTTTAGCACCTTCCTTCAACGAGAAAGGAAGAAGCTTGGTCACATAAAAGTATCGTATCTTCTCATCTGTGGTAAACAGGCTACCTAACTCACCGAGTTTAGTTAGGTGTGCAATAGCATCATCATTTTCTCTGCCATAAAAGGGGTCAGCTTCAACCATAGGTATAAGTGAAAGATCAACAGAGAAATCAAAATCAGGATCATCAATGCATATAGGAGATGTAGCAAACTCAGGATTAGGAATGGTTTTGTTTTTCAAGGAGTGTTTTCAAATATTTTCTTAGTAGTTTCAGGGTCAGAGCCAGCAAACTCTGTCAGTTCCCAGCATAGATCTTCATCAAGCATATAGTAATCATCATCAAGGAGCCTCTCTTTAAGTTTACTCAAATCAGGATAATCATAAGTTTCACCAATAGGGTAGCGAGCAACAGGAAGTTCAATTCCATATTTTGCAGCAGCAGCAGCAATTTGTTTCTCAAGAGCATAACCAAGCGAACTAATATCATCATCAAAAGTAGTAGAAGCATCATCAAGAGTATCAGTCATAGTAACAGATTCAGTAGGAGCATCATGTGGTGGTGGTGAGGCAAACTTACTCATAACAGAAGGTGAATCAAGCGTAGCACTAGTGCTCAGAGCAGTACCTCTTCTTGTAGTGGATAGTAAGATCGGAACCTTGGGGTCTCCTTTCTTACCCATAATGAATAAAGTGCAGCAGGTAGAATACCTCAAGTAGACTTGTAAATATTGCTATGCTCCCCGGCAACGGCGCCAGAAAACGGTACTTGATAACCCTCAACCGTAAGGGATCGAGATAGTCTTCGCGGGTAAGAATAACCCAATTTATTGATTCGACACACGGGGAGCCAAAGAGTATTTATAAGCTTTAACAGTTGAGTTGTCAATTCAACCGCACCTGAAATATACTAACTTGCAACAAAAGATAAGTGGTAACAGTGATATGATAGTGATGATAGTAATAGTAAAAAGTAAACAGCAAAAGTAAATAGCAGTAGTAAATGGCAAAAGTAGCAACTAGTGACAAGCAAGGTTTAAAATACTGTAGGCTAGGGAGATGGATGGTTGGGCATTGCATGGATGAGATAGATTCTAACTTGGGGCACGGCACACGGAAAAGTAATGATCATCTAGGCAAATATCAAACATTAGGCATGTATCCCGTAGGTAGTTGTACGTGCTTGCAATAAGAACTTGCACAACATCTTTTGTCCTACCATCCCGCTACGAACGGGGCCAAAAGGAACTAATGGATATTAAGGTGCTCTTGTCAAAGAGCACCGAAACAAAGCAATGAGCTCAATGGATACATGTAATCCTCAAACTACGGACCATCCCCTTTGGTGTCCCAAGCTGTCACTTTTGGGATCGCCGGTTCCGAACCGTAACAGGTGCATACAACTCATAGATAGGATCACGAACACAAATATATTCATACAAACACATATGATTCAGATCTGAAAGGCACTCGGGCCCTAAGTGTCAAGCATTAAGAATAACAAGTTGTAGCAAAGATGATAAACACCATACTAGATGATAGTCAACATGCCCCCAACAATCTGACGAACTATTACATGATCTAACTCATCCAATCCCTACCATCCCCTTCGCCTACAGCAGGGGAATTACTCACACATGAAGGGGGAAGTCATGGAGGGATGATGAAGTGGTGATGATGATGACGATGGCGACGATCTCCCCTCTCCGGAGGCCAAATCAGCCTCCAGATTAGCCCTCTCGAGGAATAACAGAGGGTGGCGGCGGCTCCGCGACGAAAA
Organism: Secale cereale; assembly: GCA_902687465.1. Classification (NCBI taxonomy): domain Eukaryota; kingdom Viridiplantae; phylum Streptophyta; class Magnoliopsida; order Poales; family Poaceae; genus Secale; species Secale cereale. Next base: position 624,187,455 of record LR738712.1, on the reverse strand, counting down.
ACTGCGAAAGAACTTCCGATCTGGGGTTTCTGCGTCGGGAGGAAAAATACGGGCTAAAGTAGGGCACCAGGGGGTGTGGGCCCCACCCAGGCGCCCCCCCGGCGCGGCCCAGGGGGGGGGGGCGCCCACAGGGCGCCTGGGCACCCCCTGGCCCCCCTCTGGCCCCACTTCTGGTATTTGGTTCCTTCGGGTGCGTGGATTTTCTCTGATTTTTCGTGGATTTTTCTGAGATACTTAAAAATCCATTTTCCTGCACACAAATAAACCATACAGGCAGCTCTGCTGAAAACAGCGTCAGTCCGGGTTAGTTTAGTCCAAATCATGCAAGAATGAGGCCAAAACAATATCAAAAGTGTTTGGAAAAGTAGATACGTTTGAGACGTATCAGACGTCAGGTACACTTAATCACAGGTAAGATAATGACCGGTGTTCATTAAACCGGCCTAGCTTTCGACTATAAGTCGCGAGTATGAGATAAGATAATGACCGGGGTTTATTAAACCGGCCTGGCTTTCGACTATAAGTCGCCAGAATGAGATAAGATAATGACCGGGATTTATTAAACCGGCCAGGCTTTCGACTATAAGTCGCCAGTATGAGATAAAATAATGACCGGTGTTTATTAACCCGGCCTGGTTGTGATCAAATATCACTGAACCCGGTTTTAAAACCGGATTATATTATTCAAATCTTTAATAGCCAACATGGCTGGATTTTTATTATGGTTATCAATATTATGATTGAGGTTTTCAAAGTCGCTTCAGCGCAATGGATATCATATTGTCGATGGAAGTAATTTATTCTACAAAGGAATAGTCCCGAGTTGCTGCAGGCTTACAACCCGGCACTTGGGGGCTACATTATTCAAATTGAGATTACATCAAATACACAAGTCCCATGTCGCTGCAAGCATGCACCATGACACTTGGGGGCTAATGCAAAGTCATTTTTTGTTCACCTTATTGAAGACCCAACTCATCACATCGTAATGAGCCGGCCCTTGGGGGCTACCAATCGCTCCTGTCAACAATTCAAGGTACACAAGTATTAATCCATTATATTGAAGGGTCCACTGCTCAGTTGGTAAAGCACAAAGCTCTTAACCTTGTGGACGTGGGTTCAAACCCCACGATGGAAGTTACATTATATAATGTTATTTTCAATGATTATATCTACAAAGTCCCTACTCATTATTGCATAATGACCCGTCCCTTGGGGGCTACACGTTGCTGTTCAACTTTACATGATTATATCTACCAAAGTCCCTGCTCATTATTGCATAATAACCCGGCACTTGGGGGCTACACTGATTGAAGTTTTTGAGCATTATGCAAATTACAAGTCCCAGGTTGATGCAAGCATGACAACCCGGCACTTGGGGGCTACATATGTGGAATATTCAGTTTTTACTAATGATTGGGATGAACAATCTGGATTTCTTCAAAGAAGCAACATTTATATTGAAACAAGTCATAAGATATCACTATGTTCTCCTCTTAAGACTTGGGGGCTACAGGTAATATGCATATAAAGGAGGAACATATTCAAATTCTCAATTTTGAGTAAGTCCGGAACATTAATGGTGTGACCCGGCGTTGGCAACAATCATAACCCGGCGTCCATAAACAGTCATGACCCGGGATCATCAGTTTTTATAATCCGGCAATTTTGGTAATCATAAACCGGCAAGTTCTACAATTTCAAGCTGGCTGGATATCAACTGAATATTGGAAGACCAATATTTTTTCAAGTCAGAGCATAGAAGGCCGAGTCAAATGGATTCTTTATTTGCAATATTTTTTCTACAAGCAAATTATGAAGCTGGTCTGTTAACCCGGATTTTCTAGAAGAAGGAAAGGATAAGGACTTAAGGATGGTCAGATGCCGGTTTACAAGAATTCTTAACCCGGAGCACAACATATCAAAATTGTTCTTGTGGTTATTTCGCATCATAAGTTTACCATGGATAAATCCAAGCTAAACTGGGGGCTAATGTCGGGGATATACCCCGCGGTATGAACCGGCCGGACTTGGCGTTTTACTTAAGACGGTTTACACTTGGCAATTTATTGGTAACCCGGCAGGCGGATCATGGATGACAAGGTCCAAGGCCCAGAAGGCCGGTTCATATTATGGTGGGCCGGTTTGTGAAGAAAGCATAAGGAATATTCTCTTACAAAGGAAGCAAGACTAGGACTCCTTGTAATAAAGCAATCCTAATCCTACTAGGACTCTACATGTAACCCACCCCTTCAACATATATAAGGAGGGGCAGGGCTCCCCAAGAGGGAGAAGGGACAAGTTTAGACAAGTTCTCACAAGTTTCGAGGGCTAGACACAAAGAGCCGGTTTACCGGCGACACCATGAGGATCATAATGAGATCTAGCCTCAAACATCACGTAGGGCTATTTCTGGATGATGTTTCTCGGGGCCCGAAGCTGTCAAAACCCTTGTCTTGCATCGCGTCTCTCGATTCCGCTCAACCCCTCTCAAGCTACTACATAGATGCGCGGCCTCATGATACGTCCAAAATGTATCTATAATTTCTGCTTGCTCCATGCCTCTTTTGGGTGATATTGCTATGATATTTATACACTTCCATACACTTTTGATCATATTTGGACTAACCTATTAACTCAGTGCACCCCAGTGCCAGTTTCTGTTTTCTACTGTTTTTGTATTTCAGGTTTTCCCATTACGAAAACTGCCAGAAAAATCCCGGAAAAATTATATAAAAAATCAGTGTTCCAGAAGCTTCCCGGCACCCGAAGTAGAGCCGGAGGGGGGCCACCAGGGCTCCAGGCGCCCTGGTGGCGCGGCCCCCCTCCTGGCCGCGCCGGGGGGGCGCCTGGGCCCCCCAGGCCTCCGCTGATGCCCCCCTTTGGCATATATTTATATCGTGTCCCGAAACCCTCGAGACGGGAACCCTTTTTCGCGATCTCATCTCTGTTCCGCCGCCGCCGCGCTTCCAAGATCGGGAGCACCAGGAGAACTCTTCCCGGCACCCTGCCGGAGGGGAGGATCACCACCGGGAGCCTCTCCACCACCATGGACGCCTCCCGGATGAGTTGTGAGTAGTCTCCCTTGGACCATGGGTCCATGACCAGTAGCTATGTGATGTTCTCCTCCCGTTCTTGTGCTTCACTAATTAGACCTCGTGAGCTGCCCTACATGATCGAGGCACATATGTAATCCTTATGCTATTGCTATGTTGAGTTTGCTGGGATCCGATGGATTGTGAGATTATGTTCAGATTGTGTTTGAGTAATATATTTGATCTACCTCTTTTATATTTATGTTCGTAAGTAATTCTTGCATGTTCTCCGTTGTTATTTATTGCTTTGGCCAAGTAGTAGGTAGTGACTCCAAGAGGGAACATTATGCTTGATTGTGGGTTCATGCCCCTCGATGACTAGCTTGAGTGACAGAAACATGAGTCTAGGGGATGTGCTGTTGCCACAAGGGGGAAAACAACGGTGCTTGTGCCCGCGGGTGCAAGGATTGTTTACTTTACGCAAAGTTCTTTAATGCAGTTGTCTGTTGCTTTGAGTTTACACTATGGGTGGGACTCGCAACTTAATACCAGCGAGATGTTCTGGATAGATATCTCAAGGTGGATGATTAGTAGTAGATGCAGATGGATTTCGGTCTACTTGCCTTGGCGTACCGCCCATGCTTTGAACCTCTACCTTTCTTGCAACATAGTTAGCATTGGTTTGCGCACATAATTCTGTCAATTGCCTGGCTCTAATTCGTTTACCTCACATAGCTGTTTTATCATCTTTTGGGAGAGAGACATCACTAGTGAACATCATGGGACCCCGGTCCATATTACCATCATTGATCACATCCGCTATTTACTTTCCGCTTTTATTTACTATTTGCAGCAATACCTATCACTATTATCACTTGCGTTTGATCCTTTGTAAACGACAAGGCCGGAGGGATTGACAACCTCTCTGTACTCGTTGGGAGCAAAGTTATTTGTATCTGTGTGCAGGTCCATGTTGATTGCTAATATCTGGCGCCGTTAGCAGTTGACACCTTCTTGTTGAAACTGGGAGTCTCAGGGGAAATCGATCCTTGGTATCTTTGCCAAGGGAAAACTACCGCTACACTGCATCTCAAACCTTCCACTTGGGGTAACCAACGAGGGGCGAGAAGCCATCAAGCAAAGTTTTCTGGCGCCGTTGCCGGGGACTCCACTCTTCAGGATAGGGGAGTTGCATGCTATCTTTTACCTTTGCTTTTTTGTCTTGTTAGTTTACCTTTCAGTTTTGCTTTAGTGTCTTTTATCAAAAATCACAAAAATAGTTATCTCATTCTTTAGTTGTCATTATGTCGGGTCCTTTTGTCTTTGGCGAGGCAGAAGTTCTCACCTTTAAACAAAGAGGTGGGGAAAGTCTGAAAGATGCTTGGTATAGAATTAATGATTCTCAAAAAAGAGCCACCAAGAAGCAACCTACTACTATCCTGCTTAGAAATTTTTATGTTGGAATTACTTCTTGGAATAGGTTTATTCTAGATACTGCTATCAATGGGAATTTCCTAGAAGCCCCAGTTTGGGAGTCTCTTAGTATTATTGAAAATCTTGTTGGGAATCCCCCTGTTGTTAGCATTCAAGAGGACATCACCCTAGCTCACATTATGAAAAAACTTGAAAAGATAGAGCTAGAGATGCCAAACATTAATAAGATAAATGAGTTGGATCGTAAGATCCAAGGGAATTTGAATAGGCTTGATAGCTCCGTGCATAAAATTTTCAAAACTTTGGAGACCATCAAATCCCATGACTTGGACTCTTCTAGGATAGACAAAATTGAGGAAATCTTTGATACTCTAGGAACCACTTTCTCCTCAATCAAAACCAGAAAGGTAGAAACTCCGGCAAAGAAGGAGCCTAAGTTCGTTCACGTTCCAAAGGCTCCTCGTTCTAAAAGTAATCCATCTATTGCCAAAGGGGTTGAAACTGTAAAGACTTTGGAAGAAACACCTCTCTTTGATGAATTTATACACGAATCTTCCCTTGACTTTTATCCTTTTGGTCTTCTCCCTAGAAGTATCTCTATGAGGCCTTTATTTGAAAGTCCTCTTAAGACTAGTTGTATTATTGAAGAGCTTTTTGATGATCTTGATGATGGTTCAATTGATACAACTTGATCTCTATGCATTATGCCTAGCTTAAAGGCATAAAAGAAAGCGCTTTTGGGAGGCAGCCCACATGAATAAATATTATTTTGCTTTTGTTGTGTCTTGATGTTGTTACTACAGTAGAATCATCATTGTATCTTTACTTTTCAATTTAGTGCCAAGTGTAGCCTCTGATTGCAAGAAAGTTCAAAAGTTGTGACGTGCTGTCCAGGAAACAGATTCTGTCCTTGGATAGAAAAATTCGTATAAAATCACCAGATCATCTTTTTGGTCTGAATTTTTTCGAAAGCGTGCTCTATACAATTGTCTTTCGTGCGTCTGTTCTGAGTTTTTTGATTAGAGTTGCAGAAGTGCCCCGAAAAAATCATTTACTACCTGCTGTTATGTTTTTCACAGATTTTGTCCTGTTTTGCCTTTCCTTCATTTTGCAAACCTTGAGCTTGCTTTTTCTTTGCAAAAACCTTTTGGCAATCTTGAGAAACAGTAGACCTTCAAGAATATCCTTATTTCCAGCAAGGAACAATTATTTTATTATGGGTACTAACCTCGCTAATCAGATTATGATGAGTTATGTATGAAGGGAGTTTTCAAGTGTGCGAGGGAAGATGATAAAAAGATTCAGGAGTGTCAAACGCTCAAGCTTGGGGATACCCCCATGCACCCCCAAGAAATATTCAAGGAGACTCAAGCGTCTAAGCTTGGGGATGCCCCCGTGCATCCCCTTCTCCATCAACATTATCAGTTCGTCTTTCGTTCCACTATATTTTTATCACTTCATGTGTTATGTGCTATGCTTGGAGCGTCTTGCTTTTAGTTTTCCTTTTTAGTTTTCTTTAGCTTTTCATAACGATTCGGAACTCAGCTTTCTTTATGTGGGAGAGAAACACGCTCCACTTCTACCTAGAACATAACATAGAATTTTCATGTCTATCTTTGCCGTGTGTGTTCTTTGTCTTTCAATAGCTACTATCATGTTTAGCTTTTAGTTTTCATGCTTATCTTTTTAAAGAGCTTTTGTTTAGTTGGTTGCTTGAACTCTCTTTAGTTATCATGCTTATCTTATTAAGAGAGTTTGCTTCTGTTGCATTGGTTGATATGTCTATGATAAAAATGCTACGTGCATAATGGCACTTAGTAGTTCATGTTTTCTTATGGTTAGTCTCAAATAGCTGGGGGGTTCCCAATGTGTTATTGGAGTACCAACATGATTTGTTTGCCTATGATGTGGTATTGTTTAGTAATATCTTCCTTTAAGAATTTATTTTGATTGACTTGGCGTATGCTCACGCATATTTAAGACTGTAAAGAAAGTCTGTCAAGCCTTGATGATCTTTTATTTCTGAGTAGCGATATAACTTCCATGCCTGATTCAATGTTGCTTTGTCGCTCTGCATGATTATGACCGTCATTGCTCTCTTAGTTGGTCGCTCCCAGTCTTTTGCTAACCTTCGCCTCTACTAAGCGGACTGACTGCTTGTGCATCCAAATTCTTTTAAACCAGTTATGCCATATGAGTCCACCATACCTTCCTACATGGTATTTACCTGCCATTCCTAACGGAGACTTGCATGTACCATCTCGAAATTATTCAAAAAAAATGCATTCCTATTTTGTGCCTCCGTTTAAGTTCATGAGGAAGTAGTAGTTAATTCATGATCTTTTTAAGTTGGACAAGCTTCACCCCGGGATTGCATGTATAATGTGCAAACCCATAATACGAGAAGGAACTGGCATTGAGTGCGCCCGGCTCAAAATTAATATAACAAACAAACCCTCCTTCACGCTTTGTTCATGAGAAATCAGAAAACTTTGGCAGTGATAAACAAAGGAGATTAAGAGGATGTGATCATCCTCATTCGGGAGCCGTTCCTCGAAACTTGTCCATCTCAAGAAGTGATTGAGTTGTCTGCTAGCATTCGTTGACAAAACATGCATAATCTAAAAAAAATTAAAAATTATTACCTCTGTTTTTAAAACCAAGAGCTCTGGTACATGTTTTGTCTTTGTTTCCGACTACGGGTTTTCAACCTTGCCAACAAAAGCCACGGTTCGAGAGTCTCCACCTTCTTTTAAAGCACCAACTACTGAGAGCATGATTGTCATTCTGAGTGTAATGTGCATTGTCCCAAAGTAGCATTGTCTTTTGCATGATTATGATATCGTTTATTCTGAAATCATTGTATCTAGTCATCACTTAAACCTTGGAGGTGCCCCTGCATTTATGTTTTGCTTCACTAAAGGGGGCAAGCGAGATATCACTTTATCATATTTGCACACCATGCTCATTACAAATCTATTTGATGTTTTAGTATCATGTTGTAAAACTTTCAGTTCTTTGTGATTTTCTCATGAGGCAACTTAATTACTACAGATTCATTGTCTTAGTAAGCTTTTGTCATATGACTATGAAAAAGTCCTATATGGTTAATAGCATGTCACCACAGAAATTATTCTTGTTACTACCTCCGTCTAGGTGAATAAGTCATTCGCGTAGTTCTAAGTCATCGATTTGAGGAATTAAATATGTATTATATGTCATGAAAAATATATCACTAGATTTCTACACGGATGAGTTTCTAAATATATATTTTTGTCACATATAATACATATTTAGATAGTTAAATCGTCGACCTAGAACTACGCGAATGACTTATTCACCTAGACGGAGGTAGTATCATTTACCTACTCGAGGACGAGCAGGAATTAAGCTTGGGGATGTTGATACGTCCAAAACGTATCTATAATTTCTGCTTGCTCCATGCCTCTTTTGGGTGATATTGCTATGATATTTATACACTTCCATACACTTTTGATCATATTTGGACTAACCTATTAACTCAGTGCATCCCAGTGCCAGTTTCTGTTTTCTGTTGTTTTTGTATTTCGGGTTTTCCCATTACGAAAACTGCCAGAAAAATCCCGGAAAAATTATATAAAAAATCAGCGTTCCAGAAGCTTCCCGGCACCCGAAGTAGAGCCGGAGGGGGGCCACCAGGGCTCCAGGCGCCCTGGTGGCGCGGCCCCCCTCCTGGCCGCGCCGGGGGGGCGCCTGGGCCCCCCAGGCCTCCGCTGATGCCCCCCTTTGGCATATATTTATATCGTGTCCCGAAACCCTCGAGACGGGAACCCTTTTTCGCGATCTCATCTCTGTTCCACCGCCGCCGCGCTTCCAAGATCGGGAGCACCAGGAGAACTCTTCCCGGCACCCTGCCGGAGGGGAGGATCACCACCGGGAGCCTCTCCACCACCATGGACGCCTCCCGGATGAGTTGTGAGTAGTCTCCCTTGGACCATGGGTCCATGACCAGTAGCTATGTGATGTTCTCCTCCCGTTCTTGTGCTTCACTAATTAGTCCTCATGAGCTGCCCTACATGATCGAGGCACATATGTAATTCTTATGCTGTTGCTATGATGAGTTTGCTGGGATCCGATGGATTGTGAGATTATGTTCAGATTGTGTTTGAGTAATATATTTGATTTACCTCTTTTATATTTATGTTCGTAAGTAATTCTTGCATGTTCTCCGTTGCTATTTATTGCTTTGGCCAAGTAGTAGGTAGTGACTCCAAGAGGGAACGTTATGCTTGATTGTGGGTTCATGCCCCTCGATGACTAGCTTGAGTGACAGAAACATGAGTCTAGGGGATGTGATGTTGCCACAAGGGGGAAAACAACGGTGCTTGTGCCCGCGGGTGCAAGGATTGTTTACTTTACGCAAAGTTCTTTTAATGCAGTTGTCTGTTGCTTTGAGTTTACACTATGGGTGGGACTCGCAACTTAATACCAGCGAGATGTTCTGGATAGATATCTCAAGGTGGATGATTAGTAGTAGATGCAGATGGATTTCGGTCTACTTGCCTTGGCGTACCGCCCATGCTTTGAACCTCTACCTTTCTTGCAACATAGTTAGCATTGGTTTGCGCACATAATTCTGTCAATTGCCTGGCTCTAATTCGTTTACCTCACATAGCTGTTTTATCATCTTTTGGGAGAGAGACATCACTAGTGAACATCATGGGACCCCGGTCCATATTACCATCATTGATCACATCCGCTATTTACTTTCCGCTTTTATTTACTATTTGCAGCAATACCTATCACTATTATCACTTGCGTTTGATCCTTTGTAAACGACAAGGCCGGAGGGATTGACAACCTCTCTGTACTCGTTGGGAGCAAAGTTATTTGTATCTGTGTGCAGGTCCACGTTGATTGCTAATATCTGGCGCCGTTAGCAGTTGACACCTTCTTGTTGAAACTGGGAGTCTCAGGGGAAATCGATCCTTGGTATCTTTGCCAAGGGAAAACTACCGCTACACTGCATCTCAAACCTTCCACTTGGGGTAACCAACGAGGGGCGAGAAGCCATTACCTCACGACTAAGTCCGTTAATCCGGACATCTGACGTGCTAATTCCACGACAGTCATCGGTATGTTACTTGCCCGAGATTCGATCGTCGGTATCATCATACCTAGTTCAGTATCGTTATCGACAAGTCTCTTTACTCGTTCCGTAATACATCATCTCATGACTAACTCATTAGTCATTTGCTTGCAAGGCTTATTATGATGTGTATTACCGAGAGGGCCCAGAGATACCTCTCCGACACTCGGAGTGACAAATCCTAATCTTGATCTATGCCAACACCACAAAAACTTTTGGAAACACTTGTAGAGCATCTTTATAAATCACCCAGTTACGTTGTGACGTTTGATAGCACACAAGGTGTTCCTCCGGTATTCGGGAGTTGCATAATCTCATAGTCAGAGGAACATGTATAGGTCATGAAGAAAGCAATAGCCATAAAACTAAACGATCATTGTGCTAAGCTAACGGATGGGTCTTGTCCATCACATCATTCTCCTAATGATGTGATCCCATTGATCAAATGACAACTCATGTCTATGGCTAGGAAACATAACCATCTTTGATCAATGAGCTAGTCTAGTAGAGGCATACTACGGACACTCTGTTTTGTCTATGTATTCACACATGTACTAAGTTTCCGATTAATAAAATTCTAGCATGAATAATAAACATTTATCATGATATAAGGAAATATAAAATAACAACTTTATTATTGCCTCTAGGGCATATTTCCTTCAGTCTCCCACTTGCACTAGAGTCAATAATCTAGTTCACATCACCATGTGATTCAACACCGATAGTTCACATCGTTATGTGTTTAACACCCATAGTTCACATCATCATGTGACCAACACCCAAAGGGTTTACTAGAGTCAATAATCTAGTTCACATCGCTATGTGATTAACACCCAAAGAGTACTAAGGTGTGATCATGTTTTTCTTCGTGAGAGAAGTTTAGTCAGTGGGTCTGTTACATTCAGATCCGTATGTATTTCGCAAATGTCTATGTCTACAATGCTCTGCATGGAGCTACTCTAGCTAATTGCTCCCACTTTCAATACGCATCCAGATTGATACTCAGAGTCATCTGGATTAGTGTCAAAGCTTACATCGGCGTAACTACGACGAACTCTTTATCACCTCCATAATCGAGAAACATTTCTTTAGTCCTCCAGTTAATAAGGATAATTTTGACCGCTGTCCAGTGATATACTCGTGGATCACTTTTGTACCTCCTTGCCAAACTCATGGCAAGGTACACAACAGGTTTGGTACACAGCATGGCATACTTTATAGAACATATGACTGAGGCATAGGGAATGACTTTCATTCTTTCTCTATCTTCTGCCGTGGTTGGGTTTCGAGTCTTACTCAACTTCATACCTTGCAACACAGGCAAGAACCATTTCTTTGACTGATCCATTTTGAACTTCTTCAAAACTTTATCAAGGTATGTGCTTTTTGAAAGTCCAATTAAGTATCTTGATCTATCTCTATAGATCTTGATGCCTAATATATACGCAGCTTCACCGAGGTCTTTCTTTGAAAAACTCCTTCCAAACACTCCTTTATGCTTTCCAGAAAATTCTACATCATTTCCGATTGACAATATGTCATTCACATATACTTATCAGAAAGGTTGTAGTGCTCCCACTCACTTTCTTGTAAATACAGGCTTCATCGCAAGTCTGTATAAAACTCTATGCTTTGATCACCTCATCAAAGCGTATATTCCAACTCCGAGATGCTTGCACCAGTCCATAGATGGATCGTTGGAGCTTGCATACTTTGTCAGCACCTTTAGGATCGACAAAACCTTCTGGTTGCATCATATACAACTCCTCTTTGAGGTATCCATTAAGGAATGTAGTTTTGACATCCATTTGCCATATTTCATAATCATAAAATGCGGCAATTGCTAACATGATTCGGACATACTTAAGCATCGCTACGGGTGAGAAAGTCTCATCGTAGCCAACTCCTTCAACTTGTCGAAAACCTTTTGCAAAATGTTGAGCTTTATAGACAGTAACATTACCGTCGACGCTGGTCTTCCTCTTGAAGATCCATTTATTTTCAATGGCTTGCCAATCATCGGGCAAGTCAACCAAAGTCCACACTTTGTTCTCATACATGGATCCCATCTCAGATTTCATGGCCTCAAGCCATTTTGCGGAATCTGGGCTCATCATCGCTTCCTCATAGTTCATAGGTTTATCATGGTCTAGCAACATGACTTCCAGAACCGGGTTACCGTACCAATCTGGCGCGGAATGCACTCTGGTTGACCTACGAGGTTCAGTAGTAACTTGATCTGAAGTTTCATGGTCATCATCATTAGCTTCCTCGCTGATTGGTGTAGGATCACTAGAACTGAAAGTGTAGTATATCGACTAGAGGGGGGTGAATAGGCGATTTTTATGAAATGCTTCAAAACATGGTAGTTTCGAAGACAAACGATAAGCTCAAGCCTATTAGTATGCAGCGGAAAGTGGACTACACTAGATAAGCCTTAGTCATGTATTCAATGAAGTGAAAGCATGAAGACTAATAGCAACTAGGCAGTAGTGATCACAAAGGAAGAAGGAATGAAGCCAATCATAACAAGTAGGTACTCAGTGAAGACAATCAGATAAGGCAAGCATGCAATGTCTTCACAACACAGAGCAGTAAGTAAAGGGAAGGAAAGGATAGAACCAGTAGCTCGGGGAAGACAGTGATTTGTTAGACCAGTTCCAGTTGCTGTGACAACTGTACGTCTGGTTAGGGAGGCTGAGATTTAACTTAGAAGACCGTGTCTTCACCTTGTTCCCCTTGAGCTAAGAACACCTAGTCCTCGCCCAATCACTCCGGTAAGTCTTCAAGGTAGACTTCCAAACCTTCACAGACTTCGTTCACCAACAATCCACAATTACTCTTGGATGCTCAGAACGCGACGCCTAACCGGCTGGAGGAAACACAGTCCTCAAGTGTAATAGGTCTTCAGGTCACACAGACAGAAAGACTTCAGTGATGCCTAACACTCTTTGGCTCTGGGTGTTTGGGCTTTGTCCTCGCAAGGATTTCTCTCTCAAATGCTTCGGAGGTGGGTTGCTCTCAAACGACAAAAGCCATGCAATAACTCTGAGCAGCCACCAATTTATGGTGTAGGGGGTGGGCTATTTATAGCCACTAGGCAACCCGACCTGATTTGTCCGAAGTGACCCTGGGTCACTAAGGAACTGACATGTGTTCCAACGGTCAGATTTCAAACACACACGACAACTTTACTTGAGCTCCAAGTAAAGCCGACTCATCCGCCTCTGGATAAGATTTGCTCTCATTGTCTTCACTCGAAGACATAGGATTTGGTTGAGCATCACATCAGTCACTCTAACTTAGTTCACTTGGACCCCACTTAACAGTACGGTGGTTCCTATGACTCAACAAAGAAGAAAAGGAAACACGAAACATCTACGTCTTCACTCTCCATAGTCTTCACACAATGTCTTCTCTTGTCATAGTCTTCAATATGATTATCTTCATATACCACTACTAATATCAATGTCTTCATACATTTTTAGGGGTCATCTCCGGTAGGTTAACCGAATCAATGAGGGACTACTACCTGTGTTATCCTGCAATTCTCACAAACACATTAGTCCCTCAACCAGGTTTGTCGTCAATACTCCAAAACCACTGGGGTGGCACTAGATGCACTTACAGGAACTAGTTTCTGTGATGTACTACTTTCCAATTCGGGAGAAGGTACAATTACCTCGTCAAGTTCTACTTTCCTCCCACTCACTTCTTTCGACAGAAACTCCTTCTCTAGAAAGGATCCATTCTTAGCAACGAATATCTTGCCTTCGGATCTCTGATAGAAGGTGTACCCAACAGTTTCCTTTGGGTATCCTATGAAGACACATTTCTCCGACTTGGGTTCGAGCTTATCAGGTTGAAGCTTTTTACATAAGCATCGCAGCCCCAAACTTTAAGAAACAACAACTTTGGTTTCTTGCCAAACCATGGTTCATAAGGCGTCGTCTCAATGGATTTAGATGGTGCCCTTATTTAATGTGAATGCAGTTGTCTCTAATGCATAACCCAAAATGATAGTGGTAAATCGGTAAGAGACATCATACATCGCACCATATCTGATAAAGTACGGTTATGACGTTCGGACACACCATTACGCTTTGGTGTTCCGGGTGGCGTGAGCTGTGAAACTATTCCACATTGTTTTAAATGAAGACCAAACTCGTAACTCAAATATCCGCCTCCGAGATCAGATCGTAGAAACTTAATATTCTTGTTACGATGATTCTCTACTTCACTCTGAAATTCTTTGTACTTTTCAAATGTTTTAGACTTGTGCTTCATCAAGTAGATATACCCATATCTGCTCAAATCATCATTGAAGGTCAGAAAATAATGATACCCGCCACGAGCCTCAACACTCATCGGTCCACATACATCAGTATGTATGATTTCCAACAAATCAGTTGCTCGCTCCACTGTTCCGGAGAACGGAGTTTTAGTCATCTTACCCATGAGGCATGGTTCGCAAGCACCAAGTAATTCATAATCAAGTGATTCCAAAAGCCCATCAGCATGGAGTTTCTTCATGCGCTTTACACCAATATGACCTAAACGGTAGTGCCACAAATAAGTTGCACTATTATTATCAACTTTGCATCTTTTGGCTTCAATATTATGAATATGTGTATTACTATGATCGAGATCCAACAAACTATTTTCATTGGGTGTATGACCATCGAAGGTTTTATTCATGTAAACAGAATAAAAATTATTCTTTGACTTTAAATGAATAACCGTATTGCAACAAACATGATCAAATCATATTCATGCTCAACGCAAGTGCCAAGTAACATTTATTTAGGTTCTACACTAATCCCAAAAGTATAGGGAGTGTGCGATGATGATCATATCAATCTTGGAACCACTTCCAACACACATCGTCACTTCACCTTTAACTAGTCTCTGTTCAATCTGCAACTCTCGTTTCGAGTTACCAATTTTAGCAACTAAACCGGTATCAAATACCCAGGGGTTGCTATGAACACTAGTAAAGTACAAATCATCAATATGTATATCAAGTATACCTTTGTTCACTTCGCCATCCTTCTTATCCACCAAATATTGGGGAAACTTCCGCTTCCAGTGACCATTTCCTTTGCAGTTAGAAGCACTCAGTTTCAGGCTTAGGTCCAGCTTTGGGCTTCTTCACGGGAGTGACAACTTTCTTGCCATTCTTCTTGAAGTTCCCTTTCTTCCCCTTGCCCTTTTCTTGAAACTAGTGGTCTTGTTAACCATCAACAATTGATGCTCTTTCTTGATTTCTACCTTCGCCGATTTCAGCATCGCGAAGAGCTCGGGAATTACTTTCGTCATCCCTTGCATATTATAGTTCATCACGAAGTTGTACTAACTTGGTGATAGTGACTAAAGAATTTTGTCAATTACTATCTTATCTGGAAGATCAACTCCCACTTGATTCAAGCAATTGTAGTACCCAGACAATCTGAGCACATGCTCACTGGTTGAGCTATTCTCCTCCATCTTGTAGACAAAGTACTGTCAGAGGTCTCATACCTCTCGACACGGGCATGAGTATGAAATACTAATTTCAACTCTTGGAACATCTTATTTGCTCTGTGGCATTCAAAACCTTTTTGAAGTCCCGGTTCTAAGCCATAAAGCATGGTGCACTAAACTATTAGGTAGACATCGTATTGAGCTTTGCCAAACGTTCATAACGTATGCATCTGCTCCTGCAATAGGTTTGTCACCTAGCGGTGCATCAAGGACATAATACTTATGTGCAGCAATGAGGATAATCCTCAGATCACGGACCTAGTCCGCATCATTGCTACTAACATATTTCAACTTAGTTTTCTCTAGGAACATATCAAAAACATAGGGGAGCTATAACGCGAGCAATGGTTCTACAACATAATTTGCAAATACTATCAGGACTAAGTTCATGATAAATTAAAGTTCAATTAATCATATTACTAAAAGAACTCCCACTTAGATAGACATCCCTCTAGTCATCTAAATGATCACGTGATCCAAATCAACTAAATCATGTTCGATCATCACGTGAGATGGAGTAGTTTTCAATGGTGAACATCTTATGTTGATCATATTTACTATATGATTCACGCTCGACCTTTCGGTCTCCAGTGGTCCGAGGCCATGTCTGTACATGCTAGGCTCGTCAAGTTTAACCCGAGTATTCCGCATGTGCAAAACTGTCTTGCACCCGTTGTATGTGAACGTAGAACCTATCACACCCGATCATCACGTGGTGTCTCAGCACGAAGAACTTTCGCAACGGTGCATACTCTGGGAGAACACTTGTACCTTGAAATTTTGTAAGGGATCATCTTATAATGCTACCGTCGTACTAAGCAAAATAAGAAGAATAATAAGATAAACATCACATGCAATCAAAATATGTGACATGATATGGCCATCATCATCTTGTGATTTTGATCTCCATCTCCAAAGCAGAGTCATGATCTCCATCGTCACCGGCTAGACACCATGATCTTCATCGTAGCGTTGTGGTCGTCTCGCCAACTATTGGTACTACTACTATCACTAACTCATAGTGATAAAGTAAAGCAATTACATGGCTTTCGCAATTCATACAATAAAGAGACAACCATAAGGCTCCTGCCGGTTGCCGATAATTTACAAAACATGATCATCTCATACAATAACGTATAACTCATCACGTCTTGACCATATCACATCACAACATGCCCTGCAAAAACAACTTAGACGTCCTCTATTTTGTTGTTGCAAGTTTTACGTGGCTGCTACGGGCTTAGCAAGAATCGTTCTTACCTACGCATACAAAACCATAATGATTTTTCGTCAAGTATGTGATGTTTTAACCTTCACAAGGACCGGGCGTAGCCACACTCGATTCAACTAAAGTGAGAGAGATAGACACCCGCCGGTCACCTTTAATCAATGAGTGCTCGTAACGGTGAAACAAGTCTCGCGTAAGCGTACGCATAATGTCGGTCCGGGCCGCTTCATCTCACAATGTCGTCGAATCAAAGTATGACATGCTGGTAAGCAGTATGACTATTATCGCCCACAACTCATTGTGTTCTACTCATGCATATCATCTACGCATAGACCTGGCTCATGATGCCACTTTTGGGGAACGTAGTATTTAACAATTTTCCTACGATCACGCAAGATCTATCTACTAGAAGCATAGCAACAAGAGGGGAGAGTGTGTCTACGTACCCTCGTAGACCGAAAGCGGAAGCGTTTATCAACGCGGTTGATGTAGTCGTACACCTTCACGATCTGTCCCGATCTAGTACCGAACGTACGGCACCTCCACGTTCAGCACACGTTCAGCTCGATGACGTCCTCGCCTTCTTGATCTAGCAAGACGGGCGAAGTAGTAGATGAGTTTCGGCAGCACGATGGCGTGGTGACGGTTGGTGATGAAGAACAATCTCTGCAGGGCTTCGCCAAGCACTACAGAAACTAGACAGAGGATAAACTAGAGGGTCGGGGTTGCCGGCACACGGCTTGGTGTATCTTGATGTGTTCCAGGTGCTAGCCCTGCCCTTCTATTTATATGTTGAGCCCTGGGGTCGTAACTTGGAGCAAAAGCCTCCTCAAAGTCGGTTTTGCCCGAAAGGCAAGAGTCCCACTCGGACTCCAGGACCAAACGGCACAATCCTTGGCGTCTGGCCCAGACACCATGGGCCTCGGCGTCTGGCCCAAGGCCAGACGCCAGGGTCTCCGACGTTTGGCCCCCTAGCTGTTGGGGAACGTAGTATTTCAAAAAAAATCCTACGATCACGCAAGATCTATCTACCAGATGCATAGCAACGAGAGGGGAGATTGTGTCTACTTACCATTGTAGATCGAAAGCGGAAGCGTCTAGTGACGCGGTTGATGTAGTCGAACTTCTTCGTGTTTCCATCGATCAAGCACCGAATGTACGACACCTCCGCGTTCAGCACACATTCAGCTTGATGACGTCCCACGAGCTCTCGATCCAGTTGAGCTTCACGGGAGAGTTTAGTCAGCACGACGGCGTGGTGACGGATATGATGAAGTTACCAGCGCAGGGCTTCGCCTAAGCACCGCAACAGTATGACCGAGGTGTGTTTCTCTGGAGGGGGGCACCGCACACGGCTAGAACAATGTTTCTTCTGTGTGTTTGGGTGCCCCTGCCCCCGTATATAAAGGAGCAAGGGGGGAGGTGCGGCTGGCCTTCTAGGGCGCGCCAGGAGTAGGATTCCAACTCCTAGTAGGAATAGGAATCCCCTTTCCTATTCCTACTAGGAGTAGGAAAAGAAGGGGGAGAGAAGAAGGAAGAAGAGGGGCGCCTCCCCCCTTTTCCTAGTCCAACTAGGAACCCTAGGGGGAGGGTGCGGCCAGCCCTATGGTCTGCCTCTCTCTTTCCCTCAATGGCCCACTAAGGCCCATACTCCCTCGGGGGGGGGGGGGGTCCGGTAACCCCCTCCAGCACTCTAGTTAAATTCGAAACTTTTCCGGAACACTTCCGGTGTCCGAATATGGTCGTCAAATATATCAATCTTTACGTCTCGGACATTCGGAGACTCCTCGTCATGTTCTTGATCTCATCCGGGGCTCCGAACTACCTTCAGTACATCAAAACTAATAAACTCATAATATCGATCGTCATCAAACGTTAAGCGTGCGGACCCTATGGGTTCGAGAACTATGCAGACATGACCGAGACTCATCTCCGGTCAGTACCCAATAGCGGAACCTGGATGCTCATATTGTCTCCTACATATTCTACGAAGATCTTTATCGGTCAAACCGCATAACAACATACGTTGTTCCCTTTGTCATCGGTATGTTACTTGCCCGAGATTCGATCGTCGGTATCTGAATACCTAGTTCAATCTTGTTACTGGCAAGTCTCTTTACTCGTTTCGTAATACATCATCCTGTGACTAACTCATTAGTCATTTGCTTGCAAGGCTTATTATGATGTGTATTACCGAGAGGGCCCAGAGATACCTCTCCGACACTCGGAGTGACAAATCCTATTCTTGATCTATGCCAACACCACGAACATCTTCGGAGACACCTGTAGAGCATCTTTATAATCACCCAGTTACGTTGTGACGTTTGATAGCACACAAGGTGTTCCTCCGGTATATGGGAGTTGCATAATCTCATAGTCATAGGAACATGTATAAGTCATGAAGAAAGCTATAGCAGTAAAACTAAACGATCATAGTGCTAAGCTAACGGATGGGTCTTGTCCATCACATCATTCTCCTAATTATGTGATCCCGTTGATAAAATGACAACTCATGTCTATGGCTAGGAAACATAACCATCTTTGATCAATGAGCTAGTCTAGTAGAGGCATACTAGGGACATACTGTTTTGTCTATGTATTCACACATGTACTAAGTTTCCGGTTAATACAATTATAGCATGAATAAAAGACATTTATCGCGATATAAGGAAATAAATAATAACTTTATTATTGCCTCTAGGGCATATTTCCTTCAGTCTCCCACTTGCACTAGAGTCAATAATCTAGCTCACATCACCATGTGATTTAATACCGTTAGTTCACATCGTTATGTGAATAACACCCATAGTTCACATCGCCATGTGACCAACACCCAAAGGGTTTGCTAGAGTCAATAATCTAGTTCACATAGCTATGTGATTAACACCCAAGAGTAATAAGGTGTGATCATGTTTTGCTTGTGAGAGAAGTTTAGTCAACGGGTCTGTCACATTCAGATCCGTATGTATTTCGCAAATTTCTATGTCTACAATGCTCTGCATGGAGCTACTCTAGCCAATTGCTCCCACTTTCAATATGCATCCAGATTGATACTTAGAGTGATCTGGATTGGTGTCAAAGCTTGCATCGACGTAACTCTTTACGACGAACTCTTTATCACCTCCATAACCGAGAAATATTTCCTTAGTCATCCAGTTACTAAGGATAATTTTGACCGCTGTACAGTGATCTACTCCTGGATCACTATTGTACCTCCTTGTCAAACTCATGGCAAGGTACACAACAGGTTTGGGACATAGCATGGCATACTTTATATAACTTATGGCTGAGGCATAGGGAATGACTTTCATTCTCTCTATATTTTTCTGCCGTGGTCAGGCTTTGAGTCTTTACTCAACTTCACACCTTACAAATCAGGCAAGAACTCCTTATTTGACTGATCCATTTTGAACTACTTCAAAATCTTATCAAGGTATGTACGCATCGAAAGTCTTATCAAGCGTCTTGATCTATCTCTATAGATCTTGATGCCCAATATGTTAGCAGCTTCGCCAAGGTATTTCTTTGAAAAACTCCTTTCAAACACTCCTTTATGCTTTCCAAAATATTCTACATTATTTCTGACTAACAATATGTCATTCGCATATACTTATCAAAAATGTTGTAGTGCTCCCACTCACTTTCTTGTAAATACAGGCTTCACCGTAAGTCTGTATAAAACCATATGCTTTGATCACCTCATCAAAGCATATATTCCAACTCTGAGATGCTCGCACCAGTCCATAGATGGATCGCTGGAGCTTGCACACTTTGTTAGAACCTTTAGGATCGACAAAACCTTCTGGTTGCATCATATACAACTCCTCTTTAATAAATCCATTAAAGAATGCAGTTTTGTTATCCATTTGCCAGATTTTATAAAATGCGGCAATTGCTAACATGATTCGGACAGACTTAAGCATCGCTACAGGTGAGAAAGTCTCATCGTAGTCAACTCCTTTAACTTGTCGAAAACCTTTCGCAACAAGTCGAGCTTTGTAAACAGTAACATTACCGTCAACGTCGGTCTTCCTGTTGAAGATCCATTTATTTTCGATGGCTTGCCGATCATCGGGCAAGTCAACCAAAATCCACACTTTGTTCTCGTACATGGATCCCATTTCAGATTTCATGGCCTCAAGCCATTTTGCAAAATCTGGGCTCATCATCGCTTCCTCATAATTCGTAGGTTCATCATGGTCTAGTAACATGACTTCCAAAACTGGGTTGCCGTACCACTCTGGTGTGGAACGTACTCTGGTTGATCTACGAAGTTCAGCAGTAACTTGATCCGAAGTTTCATGATCATCATCATTAGCTTCCTCACTAATTGGTGTAGGAATCACTGGAACCAATTTTTGTGATGTACTACTATCCAATTCGGGAGAAGGTACAATTACCTCATCAAGTTCCACTTTCCTCCCACTCACTTCTTTCGAGAGAAACTCCTTCTCTAGAAAGGATCCATTCTTAGCAATGAACATCTTGCCTTCGGATCTGTGGTAGAAGGTGTACCCAACAGTCTCCTTTGGGTATCCTATGAAGACACATTTCTCCGACTTGGGTTCGAGCTTATCAGGTTGAAGTTTTTCACATAAGCATCGCAGCCCCAAACTTTAAGAAACGACAACTTTGGTTTCTTGCCAAACCACAGTTCATAAGGCGTTGTCTCAATGGATTTAGATGTTGCCCTATTTAACGTGAATGCAGCTGTCTCTGATGCATAACCCAAAACGATAGTGGTAAATCGGTAAGAGACATCATAGACCGCACCATATCTAATAAAGTACGGTTACGACGTTCAGACACACCATTATGCTGTGGTGTTCCGGGTGGCGTGAGTTGTGAAACTATTCCACATTGTTTCAAATGAAGACCAAACTCGTAACTCAAATATTCACCTCCACGATCAGATCGTAGAAACTTTATTTTCTTTTTACGATGATATTCTACTTCACTCTGAAATTCTTTGAACTTCTCAAATGTTTCAGACTTGTGCTTCATCAAGTAGATATACCCATATCTGCTCAAATCATCAGTGAAGGACAGAAAATAATGATACCCGCCGCGAGCTTTAACACTCGTCGGTCTACATACATCAGTATGTATGATTTCCAACAAATATGTTGCTCGTTCCATTGTTCCGGAGAACGGAGTTTTAGTCATCTTGCCCATGAGGAATGGTTCGCAAGAACCAAGTGATTCATAATCAACTGATTCCAAAAGTCCATCACTATGGAGTTTCTTCATGCGCTTTACACCAATATGGCCTAATCGGAAGTGCCACAAATAAGTTGCACTATCATTATTAACCTTGCATCTTTTGGCTTCAAGGTTATGAATATGTGTATTATTACGATCGAGATCCAACAAATAATTATCATTGGGTGTATGACCATCGAAGGCTTTATTCATGTAAATAGAATAACAATTATTCTATGACTTTAAAGGAATAACCGTATTGCAACAAACATGATCAAATCATATTCATGCTCAACGCAAACGCCAAATAACATTTATTTAGGTTCTAACTAATCCCGAAATTATAGGGAGTGTGCAATGATGATCATATCAATCTTGGAACCACTTCCAACACACATCGTCACTTCACCTTTAACTAGTCTCTGTTCATTCTGCAACTCTCGTTTCGAGTTAGTAATTTTAGCAACTGAACTGGTATCAAATACCCAGGGGTTGCTATGAACACTAGTAAAATACACAACAATAATCTGTATATCAAATATACCTTTGTTCACTTTGCCATCCTTCTTATCCGCCAAGTATCTAGGGGCAGTTCCACTTCCAGTGACCATTTCCTTTGCAGTAGAAGCACTTAGTTTCAGGCTTGAGTTTAGCTTTGGGTATCTTCACGGGAGTGACAACTTGCTTGTCATTCTTCTTGAAGCTCCCCTTCTATCCCTTTGCCATTTACTTGAAACAAGTGGTCTCGTTAACCATCAACACTTGATGCTCTTTCTTGATTTCTACCTTCGCCGTTTTCAGCATCACGAACAGCTCGGGAATTACTTTCGTCATCCCTTGCATATTATAGTTCATCACCAAGTTATACTAACTTGGTGATAGTGATTAGAGAAATTTGTCAATTACTATCTTATCTGGAAGATTAACTCCCACTTGATTCAAGCAATTATAGTACCCAGACAATCTGAGCACATGCTCACTGGTTGAGCTATTCTCCTCCATCTTGTAGGCAAAGTACTGTCAGAGGTCTTATACCTCTCGACATGGGCATGAGTATGAAATACAAATTTCAACTCCTGGAACATCTCATATGCTCCGTGGCATTCAAAACGTTTTTGAAGTCCCGGTTCTAAGCCGTAAAGCATGGTGCACTAAACTATCAAGTAGTCATCATACCGAGCTTGTCAAATGTTCATAACGTCTACATCTGCTCCTGCAATAGATATGTCACCTAGCGGTGCATCAAGGACATAATACTTCTGTGCAGCAATGAGGAAAATCCTCAGATCACGGAACAAGTCCGCATCATTGCTACTAACATCTTTCAACTTAGTTTTCTCTAGGAACATATAAAACAAACGGGGAGCTACATCGCGAGCTATTGATCTACAACATAGATATGCTAATATTACCAGGACTAAGTTCATGATAAATTAAAGTTCAATTAATCATATTACTAAAGAACTCCCACTTAGATAGACATCCATCTAGTCATCTAAATGATCACGTGATCCAAATCAACTAAACCATGTTCGATCATCACGTGAGATGGAGTAGTTTTCAATGGTGAACATCTTATGTTGATCATATCTACTATATGATTCACGCTCGATCTTTCGGTCTCCAGTGTTTTGAGGCCATATATGCATATGCTAGGCTCTTCAAGTTTAACCCGAGTATTCTGCATGTGAAAAATTGGCTTACACCCGTTGTATGTGAACGTAGAGCTTATCACACCCGATCATCACGTGGTGTCTCGGCACGACGAACTTTCGCAACGGTGCATACTCAGGGAGAACACTTATACCTTGAAATTTAGTGAGACATCATCTTATAATGCTACCGTCGATCTAAGAAAAATAAGATGCATAAAAGATAAACATCACATGCAATCAATATAAGTGATATGATATGGCCATCATCATCTTGTGCCTTTGATCTCCATCTCCAAGGCACCGTCATGATCACCATCGTCATCGGCGTGACACCTTGATCTCCATCGTGGCATCGTTGTCGTCTCGCCAACTATTGCTTCCACGACTATCGCTACCGCTTAGTAATAAAGTAAAGCAATTACATGGCGATTACATTTCATACAATAAAGCGACAACCATATGGCTCCTGCCAGTTGCCGATAACTTTACAAAACATGATCATCTCATACAATAACGTATAACTCATCATGTCTAGACCATATCACATCACAACATGCCCTGCAAAAACAAGTTAGACGTCCTCTACTTTGTTGTTGCAAGTTTTACGTGGCTGGTACGGGCTTAGCAAGAATCATTCTTACCTACGCATACAAAACCACAATGATTTTTCATCAAGTATGTGTTGTTTTAACCTTCACAAGGACCGGGCGTAGTCACACTCGATTCAGCTAAAGTGAGAGAGACAGACACCCGCCAGTCACCTTTAAGCAACGAGTGCTTATAATGGTGAAACCAGTCTCTCGTAAGCGTACGCGTAATGTCGGTCCGGGCCGCTTCATCTCACAATACCGCCGAACCAAAGTATGACATGCTGGTAAGCAGTATGACTAGTATCGTCCACAACTCACTTGTGTTCTACTCGTGCATATCATCTACGCATACACCTGGCTCATGATGCCACTGTTGGGGAACGTAGTATTTCAAAAAAAAATCCTACGATCACGCAAGATCTATCTACCAGATGCATAGAAACAAGAGGGGAGAGTGTGTCTATGTACCCTTGTAGAATGAAAGCGGAAGCGTCTAGTGACGCGGTTGATGTAGTCGAACTTCTTCGCGTTTCAACCGATCAAGCACCGAACGTACGGCACCTCCGCATTCAGCACACGTTCAGCTTGATGACGTCCCACGAGCTCATGATCCAGTTGAGCTTCATGGGAGAGTTTCGTCAGCACGACGGCGTGGTGACGGATATGATGAAGTTACCGGCGCAGGGCTTCGCCTAAGCACTGCAATGGTATGACCGAGGTGTGTTTCTGTGGAGGGGGGCACCGCACACGGCTAGAACAATGTTTCTTCTATGTGTTTGGGTGCCCCCATGCCCCTGTATATAAAGGAGCAAGGGGGGAGGTGCGGCTTGCCTTCTAGGGCGAGCCAGGAGTAGGATTCCTACTCCTAGTAGGAATAGGAATCCCCTTTCCTATTCCTACTATGAGTAGGAAAGGAAGGGTGAGAGAAGAAGGAAGAAGAGGGGCGCCTCCCCTTTTTTCCTAGTCCAACTAGGAACCCTAGGGGGAGGGTGCGGCCAGCCCTATGGGCTGCCTCTCTCTTTCCCTCAATGGCCCACTAAGGCCCATACTCCCTCGGGGG
>LR738712.1:624126933-624162537 GCA_902687465.1 Secale cereale | reverse complement strand
GGGGGGGGGGGGTTCCGATAACCCCCTCCCGCACTTCGGTTAAATCCGAAACTTTTCCGAAACACTTCCGGTGTCCGAATATAGTCGTCCATCATATCAATCTTTACATCTCGGACATTCCGAGACTCCTCGTCATGTCCGTGATCTCTCCGGGACTCCGAACTACCTTCGGTACATCAAAACTCATAAACTCATAATACCGATCGTCATCAAATGTTAAGCATGCGGACCCTACGGGTTCGAGAACTATGTAGACATGACCGAAACTCATCTCCGGTCAATAACCAATATCGGAACCTGGATGCTCATATTGGCTCCTACATATTCTACGAAGATCTTTATCGGTCAAACCGCATAACAACATACATTGTTCCCTTTGTCATTGGTATGTTACTTGCCCGAGATTCGATCGTCGGTATCTCAATACCTAGTTCAATCTCGTTACTGGAAAGTCTCTTTACTCGTTCCGTAATACATCATCCCGTGACTAACTCATTAGTCATTTGCTTGCAAGGATTATTATGATGTGTATTACCGAGAGGGCCCAGAGATACCTCTCCGACACTCGGAGTGACAAATCCTATTCTTGATCTATGACAACACCACGAACACCTTCGGAGACACCTGTAGAGCATCTTTATAATCACCCAGTTACGTTGTGACGTTTGATAGCACACAAGGTGTTCCTCCGGTATACGGGAGTTGCATAATCTCATAGTCATAGGAACATGTATAAGTCATGAAGAAAGCTATAGCAGTAAAACTAAAGGATCTTAGTGCTAAGCTAACGGATGGGTCTATCCATCACATCATTCTCCTAATGATGTGATGCCGTTGATCAAATGACAACTCATGTCTATGGCTAGGAAACATAACCATCTTTGATCAATGAGCTAGTCTAGTAGAGGCATACTAGGGACATACTGTTTTGTCTATGTATTTACACATGTACTAAGTTTCCGGTTAATACAATTCTGCCATGAGTAAAAGACATTTATCATGATATAAGAAAATAAATAATAACTTTATTATTGCCTCTAGGGCATATTTCCTTCACTGGCCTCCGCAAAACTCCTTTTGCACCAACTTAATGCCCCGTGGGCTTGACCCCTTGGCCTAACTATATCATCCTATATATCAATCTTTACCTTGACCACTTCGGAGCTCCTCGTCATATTCGTGATCTCATCCGGGAGTCCAAACAACATTCGGTCACCAACATACATAACTCATTCAATACTATATCATCAACGAAACATTAAGCGTGCGGACCCTACGGGTTCGAGAACTATGTAGACATGACCGAGACATCTCTCCGGTCAATAACCAATAGCGAAACCTAGATGCCCATATTGGCTCCTACATATTCTACGAAGATCTTTATCGATCGAACCGCATAACAACATACACTGTTCCCTTTGTCATCGGTATGTTACTTGCCCGAGATTCGATCGTCGGTATCATCATACCTAGTTCAATATCGTTACCGGAAAGTCTCTTTACTCGTTCCGTAATACATCATCTCGTGACTAACTCATTAGTCATTTGCTTGCAAGGCTTATTATGATGTGTATTACCGAGAGGGCCCAGAGATACCTCTCTGACACACGGAGTGACAAATCCTAATCTTGATCTATGCCAACACCACAAAAACTTTCGGAAACACCTATAGAGCATCTTTATAATCACCCAGTTACGTTGTGACGTTTGATAGCACACAAGGTGTTCCTTCGGTATTCGGGAGTTGCATAATCTCATAGTCTGATGAACATGTATAAGTCATGAAGAAAGCAATAGCAATAAAATTAAATGATCATTGTGCTAAGCTAACAGATGGGTCTTGTCCATCACAGGGCCGGGCCGACAGTTGTACATACTGTGCGGCCCGCACAGGGCCCATCAATTTAGGGGGCCCCAAATTTTTTATATGCCTTTGTACATATTTTTCCAGGGTAGACGTTGGGCCGCGCATAGAGCTGGGCCTCTGCCGCTGGCGCGTGACTCCCCCCGCGCGTGAGTCCATCGGGCCACTGCTCGATGCCTGGATGGCTCGATGCCTCGATTGCGATCCCAGCCGCCAGGGTGCTAGGGTCTGCCGCTGATCTGCTCGATGCTTTGATCTCCCCTAAAAATAAAGCTGCTCAATATTTTTGTAACCAAAGGGTGGTTCAGTTCTGCTCCATCGATCGCATCGGGAATCCATGGGCAGGCGACATGGCGCATGCCAATCCTCGTGCCTCCTGCCATCGAGACATCCAGATCCGGTGACGCCGCGACGGACGACACGGCGACAGGTAAAGGCAGAGGCAGGATGAGGTTACGTTGTACCTTATACCAAATATAGTATCTCATTGGTTCGCAACTTCTCATCCATTGATTATTCCTCTCGTGATCTCGGATTCTTGAGTCACATAGGAATACCGCTGGCTTCTTACACCTAATTCTATTCCTATTCTCCTAATTCTTATTTCCTATATAACTTTCCGCAGGGATTAATGGAATGATATGTTCTTGCATTATTGCTCCTCGATTAAAGATCACAGTATAGCAGTTCAATCTGATGGAACACAAGACTAGGTTTGTTTGTAAAACATTGATGCATAATCTCCAATTGATACCTGCTGCCATATCACTATAATTTAATTTTATTCATCTTTATATCTTGTGTTTCAATACAACATAATTTGTTATATAATACACTATATTAAATGTACATTATAATTGCTCGATAGTTCATTTTTTTCTAGAGATAGGGCCACTTTTTTAGTTTCGCACAGGGCCCCGCATTATACCGGCCCGGCCCTGGTCTATCACATCATTCTCCTAATGATGTGATCCCATTGATCAAATGACAACTCATGTCTATGGCTAGGAAACATAACCATCTTTGATCAATGAGCTAGTCTAGTAGAGGCATACTAGGGACACTCTGTTTTGTCTATGTATTCACACATGTACTAAGTTTATGGTTAATACAATTCTAGCATGAATAATAAACATTTATCATGATATATCAAAATTTAAAATGACAACTTTATTATTGCCTCTAGGGCATATTTTCTTCAGGGTCTTGTTGGGGGCACGGCTGGAGATGCTCTTAGCTCTACTTATTCATCCCCACACTCTTAACTTTTGCTCAATTTTCCCCAATCCCTTGCCCGAAACCCTCAGAACAGGTTACAACGAGCGTTGCCATTGGGTCAATGCCTTTGACTGTTAACTCTGATGAGTGGGGCCACGTATACGTGGGCGCATGCAACTGATCGCGGTCGTGGGGTAGCACGTGTCCATGAGACATGGGCCAAAAAGTCCCATCGTATAAAGAGGGGAACCACCTCCCGGCGCGTCACCCCTACAATCCCCCCCCAAATCCCCTCCCTGCTGCATCGTCTTCCTCTTCCCCACCGGCGTCGTCTTGCTCTCCTCCATTGCCTCCACCGCACCGTCTTGCTCTCCCCCACCGCATCCTCTTCCCCACCTTCATCACCTCCATCTATCCGATGGCCAAAGCTCATGGCGACGCCGGCGCAGCGGCCGGAGATGTGGTGAAGTAACAAGGCGCGGTGACCGCGTATGTCGGTGGCGTCCACGGCGGTGCGGGGAAACTCGCAACCGCTGCGGATGTGGGGAAGGAGGTGGCGGGCTCCGCCTCAGCGCTCCAGAAGGTGACGGCAACGAGCGGCGCAGTCCATCCCGATACCCCCCATGCGCATCCCGACGAGGAGCAGGAGGTATTTGCACTTGCTTTCCTTTAGGATATTAGCTTGTAGAGTTAGTTGCATTTGTTAGATTGTGGATTTATACAGTAGTTCAGATGGTTAGAGTAGTTGGTTTGACGGATGGGCCGGGGTGATGGGGGGGGGGTTTGTACTAGGGTTTGTTGGATAAATTTGTTGCAAAAATATAGTTCTATTTATTAGATGTGCTTCAATGCCACACAAATGTATGCTTATTAGATTTGTTTTTTATGCTCACAGATTTGGTTTTTTAATGCTACATGCATGTATGCTTATTAGATCGGGTCCCTATTAGATTTGTTTTTGAATGCTATTCAGATTGGAGTTTTGAATGTCATATGCCTAAATGAAATCCATTGATTAAGAAGTTATTTGATTCATTAGTATATAAATTTGTCCATAATAAGTAGTTATATTAGCTTTGTTGTTCAATGTGTGTGTATGACAACGGAAAATGCAAATAGGATCATAGTATATTGGGAGTATATTAATAGCCCTATGATCAATGTGTCATGTGTGCATATCTAAATTTTCAATTGTCTACTGGTGATGGTTGTAATTATATATTCAGGAGGATGATGGTTGGGGGGGGGGGGAAGAGGAAGCTGGCCCAGTACGACGCGTACGATCCAGAGCTTAGTGACGATGAAGAATATGAGGTAAGCCTACTCGAAATTTGGATTGTTCATTTAGTTCCTTTGACATGGTGTATATATCCCATGAATCTATAATGTATTAATGCAATTCATTCATGTGTGCAGTATGATTCTGGAGATAATGTGTACAAGAGCAACGTCGCGTCCTTCACAGCCAAGGAGGTGGAGAAGATCAAGGCCAAGGGAGTTGCTTCCTTCTACAACCGCAAGATCAAGAAGTAGCGCTGCCCCCTACTGCACCACCAAGCCAAAGCCAAAGGATGGCCGCTTCGATCACCTTCTGTCTCATGCGGAGGATGTATCGATTCGCGGGGAGGACTACATGATCAGGGGCAACATGTTGCGCTCGCGAAGGCCCTGACTCCGGCGTGATGTGATGATGTGATGTTGTGATCAACTGAATCTTTATCTTTTGGGTTACTTTGGGTCCGGTTACTTTTGGTAAACTGAATGTGGTTGTTTATGGTGTGAACTGAATCTATGGTGACGCTAGTAATGTATTATTCTATCTATATTTGTCTATCCTTATATTTGCATGTGGTGTATGGTTAGTTCTGCTTATATGTTGTGAACTATGAGTTTAGGTGATGCAATAATCACACATGTTGTTTCAGTGTTGCTTCACTGATCACACATGTTGTTTTAGTGTTGCTTCATTGATCAGACATGTTGTTTTAGTGTTGCTTCACTGATCAGACATGTTGTTTTAGTGTTGCTTCACTGATCACTTCAGTGTTGCTTCACTGATCACACTTGTTGTTTCAGTGTTGCTTCACTGATCACACATGTTATTGGTCTCATGTTTATTAATCAAATCAAATGCATGCCTTTTCCCACCAGCATGTTTAATTATCCGATGTTTTGAACTGACATTCCACAGGACAATATAAATTTAAGAAAATGCAAAAAAAAACTTGGCAAACTATCTATGTTTGTGTAGGAGATCATGTGTGCAAAATTTGAGGTGATTTAGAGGAGGTCAAAGAAATTTGAAGTTGAGAAATGTGCTCCAAATGAGCTTCCAAGCTAGGGTAAACATCCCATTTGTAATCAAGTTTTTTTGGACCTACTCTAAATGAGCCAAATGTTTTTTATTAACACATATTCAATCTATATAGTGTAGATTCGAAGTCTCACTATTTGTTGAATTAATCTTCATATTTTTACATTTTTTTTTTGAAAAATATGCTTTAATATAAAAACTATTAAAACATGTTTAAAATATGAAAATGGAAAACTAAGTTTGGATCCTTCTTATTCACTTTGAAATAAAGCTTTGGTGATTTTTTGATTTTTTAAATTTTTTCAAAAACAGAAGGTAACCCTACCTCCTCTCCTTGAACTCTATGAAATCTTGTACGTGATAGCTCATATGTGTGAAGGTTTTCTCATGAAAATGACCATAGACCAAGTTTAAGATTTTTGGTTGGTAACATGACACATAAGACAACATTGTGCGCATGTTTAATATTTTTTTGATTTTTTTAAATTAATGGTGCTCATTTGACCTCGATCGTGCCAGCTAGGTTTTTTCATGAAAATGACCATAGACCAAGTTTACTATTTTTCCTCGTTACTGTGTCTTATAAAACAACGAACGACGAAGGTTTCATTTTTTTTATTTTTTTAAATTAGTTATGCTCACTCAAAGCCTTCGAAACCCCGTTGACCAGCTCAAAACCCTCTAAACCCCGTGGGGTTTCGCCTAACCCTAGCTCCGAACTTGAGCCGTCCGATCATACCCTGGCGCAAGTGACAACCCTCAGATGTGGTCTTCTAGAAGGAATTCGGTGGGCAGGCTGCGTGTAGGCTCTGCGCCGTTGGATCACAAGGACGGCTCCGCATCGTTGGATCATGGGGAAATATGCGAGAGGCGATCCTATTGGTTGTGCTCGGCTGCTCGCCCACCACTGACTCCGTGAAAAAAATGAATCCTGCCCGTCAAATTGTTATTGTACCCAAAAGGAAACCAAGCTCTGGTTGGGCCGTCGAATTGCGCCATTGTTTTGCATCGTTTGCTCTATTTTTTGTGAACGCGTTGGCTCTATTTCTTGGTTGCATCGTTTGAAATTACACAACAATTGACATTGCGTAGAAAATTTAGTTCCTTTTGTTCTATACAAATGCAAAATGACCAAATTTATAAGGACCAAATTTGTTTTTGTCATGCAAAATGGCCACAAACTATTCAAAAATTGTCTCTTTTTGTTCACATAGTATATTTTTTTGGGATTTTTTGACGTATTTATTCATATAATATATATGACCACGGATTCTCATGCATGCAATTAGCTTCTTTTTCTTCTTCTTTTCAAACCACCGCTTCCCACGCGTGTACACTCCCGATGCTGCGGTGGGTTTGAAAATGGGCTACTTCAAATTTGACCCCGTTATAGCCACGGCCAAATAAGACATAGCACTACGACTATTTAAGCCACCCTCTGCCTCTGCCATCCCTCATCCATCTCCCATCCTCTGCCATCTGCCCTTCTTGCTCTTCGACCCCTTCTACTTCTTCTGCACATCCCTCAGCCATGCAGTACACCGGACCAACCTACCGCTTCCCACCATGCCGAAGAGGCTCTACCCTACCGGTGTGTACGTTGAGCGCACACTACGTGTGTGGGCGATATCAAGGTGGAGGACCACAAGGAACTTCATCGAGTTCTTCCTCGGGGGCGGCTACAGCCACCTCCCACGGGGATCTCCAACGATGTTCCGCATCGATCCAAAATGGGGTGATGGTTGCTCTCCTTGCCCACTTCACCAACACATTCGACGCCTTCTACCTCCCCGGCCGGGTGTTTTGGTGTGGCTGCAAGTTCATCGCTTTCACCACCCACAACATGTTCATGGAGTACACCAACATCTTCCCCACCGTGTCACGGATGCACACTCTTTCATAGCCCATCGACAACGCCACGGAGGAGCAGTGAAGGGTGCCTGGAGGAGGAGCGAGGTGGAGAAGGCGGTGGCTAGGATTCTAAACCATATATCTTTTTTCTTTTTTTTTTGAGTCTATGTTAAGTTAAGTTGTAATTGAACTATGTTGGAGATGCTATGGGCTTGTTGGCCCTTTTATTAAGTTCTATTATTAAGTTTTCTATCTATTCTATTATGAAGTTCTTCCTAGTTTGAACTATGTGATCATGCTATGGAATTGTTGGCCCTATCTACATATTTGTTGATTGTTTTCTTAGAGAGCTCGCTTTGTTAGTAACCCCCTAGTGCATGCAGCCACAATGAACCCTTCTCTTTTTTACACAAGCCACAAATATGTAGCCACCTAGCTAGTGCATGCAGCCACAAAAATATAAAACATAATGTTCAATTTATTTGTCGCAGCAAAATGGGTGCAGATGCGAGTGGATCGAAAAGGCTGCAACTGATCGTAAAAAACGATGCTCTAAATCGAGGAGACAAGCGTGCGAGGTGAGAGGAACCAGCGGCAGCGACCGTCGCTACATCCGTGGTGGATGGCGTGCATGAAAGAGGATCGATCAATGCATCGTGGCGGCACGCATCGGCGCATGCAGGCTCGGTCGGCGCATGTAGGCTCGGTCGGCGCATCGTGGCAGCGCGCA
This sequence comes from Secale cereale, assembly GCA_902687465.1. Taxonomy (NCBI): domain Eukaryota; kingdom Viridiplantae; phylum Streptophyta; class Magnoliopsida; order Poales; family Poaceae; genus Secale; species Secale cereale. The sequence goes on along the minus strand of LR738712.1, from coordinate 624,154,560 downwards.
TTGACGCATGCAGGCAGGCTTGCTGGGTGCATTCATAGCAGGCTTCTGTCGTGGCGGCGTGCACATGCGTTTAATGCAAGGGACGGCCCAAAGAAACCATGGCCCAACGGTCGAACAACGACACCGTCCAATGCGGCCCCACTCGTCAGAGTTAACGGTCAAGTCATTGACCAGACGGCAACGTCCGTTGCTACCTGTTTTGAGGGTTTCGGGCAAGGGAGTGGGGAAAACTGAGCAAAAGTTAAGAGCGCGGGGATGAATGACTAGAGCTAAGGAAACATGGGCACATATGTAAAAAAACCTTTTTCAAAGACTTGGATCATGATGGGCTTTGGGGACTCCTTGTTGTGTGATTTGGTGGCCTTTTGTGCGAGGGCTCATGGGTGAGGAAATTGCACTGAGGGCGAAATCACTAATTAAGCAGTATATTTTTTGTCTAAAAAAAGCAGTATTTTGTTATGCCCTTAAGAAAACAGTACTTCTTTTAAAGATCATTTTCACCTCTTTAGGTTGTGACAAGTCACGAAAAAAAGAGAAAAACATGAGGCACGGATTACTTCTGCGAGAGGCACGGTTTTGCTTCCGTGAGAGGCACAATGCTACTTCTTGAGCTTGCGTTGTATTCCCTCAAAGAGGAAAGGGAGATGCAGCACCGTAGCATAAGTATTTCCCTAAGTTTTTGAGAACCAAGGTATCAATCCAGTAGGAGACCACGCGCGAGTCCCTCGCACCTGCACAAACAAATAAGAACTTCGCAGCCAACGCGATAAGGGATTGTCAATCCCTTTACGGTCACTTACGAAAGTGAGATCTGATAGAGATGATAGTTTGATATTTTTGGTATTTTTGGATATAAGAACAGAAAGTAAAAGCGGAAAAGTAAAGTAGATTGTAGATTGATATGTTGAGAATAGACCCGGGGGCCATAGTGTTCTCTAGTGGCTTCTCTCATGATAGCGATATTCTATGGCGGGTAAACAAATTACTGTCGAGCAATTGATAGAAAAGCGAATAATTATGAGACTATCTAGGCATGATCATTATATATATGCATCACGTCCGAGACAAGTAGACCGAAACGATTATGCATCTACTACTATTACTCCACACATCGACCGCTATCCAGCATGCATCTAGAGTATTAAGTTCATAAGAATGTAGTAACGCCTTAAGCAAGATGACATGATGTAGGGGGATAAACTCAAACATAGTGATATAAACCCCATCTTTTTATCCTCGATGGCAACAATACAATACGTGCCTTGCTGCCCCTACTGTCACTGGGAAAGGACACCGCAAGATTGAACCCAAAGCCAAGCACTTCTCCCATTGCAAGAACTATAGATCTAGTAGGCCAAACCAAACCAATAATTCGAAGAGACTTGCAAGGATATTATAATCATACATAAAGAGTTCAGAAAAGAACCAAATATTTCTCATAGATAATCTTGATCATAAACCCACAATTCATCGGATCTCGACGAACACACCGCAAAAAGAGATTACATCGAATAGATCTCCTCGAAGACCGAGGAGAACTTGGTATTGAGATCCAAAGAGAGAGAAGAAGCCATCTAGATACTAGCTATGGACCCGAAGGTTTGTGGTAAACTACTCACAACTCATGGTGAGGCGATGATGATGATGTAGAAGCACTCTGTGGAAGATCCCCCCTTTGGCGGAGCTCCGGAACAGGCCCCAAGATGGGATCTTACGGGAACAGAAGGTTACGGCAGTGGAACTAGGGTTTTCTTTGTTGTTCTGATAGTTTCGGGGTACATAGGTATATATAGGAGGAAGGAGGGCACCCGGGGCCAGACGGGGTGCCCACGAGGCAGGGGGCACGCCCTATAGGGGGGGCGCCCCCACCCTCGTGGACGCCACGTCAGCCCTATTCCATGGTTCTCAAGTCTCCCGTGCGTATTTTGCTCCAAAAATATCTCCCCCGAAGGTTTCATTCCGTTTGGACTCCGTTTGATATTCCTTTTCTGTAAAACCCTGAAATAGGCAAAAAACAACAATCTGGACTGGGCCTTTGGGTTAGTAGGTTAGTCCCAAAAATAATATAAAAGTGTATAACAAAGCCCATTAAACATCCAAAACATCATAAATAATAGCATGGAACAATAAAAAATTATAGATACGTTGGAGACGTATCAAGCATCCCCAAGCTTAATTCCTGCTCGTCCTCGAGTAGGTAAATGATAAAAACATAATTTTTGATGTGGAATGCTAACCAACATAGTTTTCAATGTAATTCTCTTAATGTGTGGCATGAATGTTCAGATCTAAAAGATTCAAGACAAAAGTCTATATTGACATAAGAAATAATAATACTTCAAGCATACTAACAAAGCAATCATGTCTTGTCAAAATACTATGGCTAAAGAAAGTTATCCCTACAAAACCATATAGTCTGGCTATGCTCCCTCTTCATCACACAAAATATTCATATCATGCACAACCCCGGTTTCAGCCAAGCACTTGTTTTCATACTCTATTCTTTCAAACCTTTCAACTTTCACGCAATACATGAGCGTGAGCCATGGACATAGCACTATGTGGAATAGAGAGGTGGTTGTGGAGAAGACAAAAAGGAGGGAGATAGTCTCACATCAACTAGGCGTATCAACGGGCTATGGAGATGCCCATCAATAGATATCAATGTGAGTGAGTAGGGATTGCCATGCAACAGATGCACTAGAGCTATAAATGTATGAAAGCTCAACAAAAGAAACTAAGTGGGTGTGCATCCAACTTGCTTGCTCATGAAGACCTAGGGCATTTGAGGAAGCCCATCGTTGGAATATACAAGCCAAGTTCTATAATGAAAATTCCCACTAGTATATGAAAGTGACTTAACATGAGACTATCTATCACGAAGAACATGGTGCTACTTTGAAGCACAAGTGTGGAAAAAAAGTAGCAATTGTCTCTTTTTCTTTTCTTTTTATTTTCTTTTCTTTTTTTGGGGCCTTTTTTCTTCTTTGGCCTTTCTTTTCTTTTTATTTTCTTTGGAGGGGCTTTCTTGATTTAGCCTTTCCTCACATGGGACAATGCTCTAATAATGATGATCATCACACTTTCATTGAATTACAACTCGATATTACAACTCGATACTAGAACAAAGTATGACCTATATGAATGCCTCCCGCGGTTTACCGGGATGTGCAATGAATCAAGAGTGACATGTATGAAAATTTATGCATGGTGGCATAGCCACAAATACGATGTCAACTACATGATCATGCATGGCAATATGACAATATGAAGCGTGTCATATGAACGGAACGGTGGAAAGTTGCATGGCAATATATCTCGGAATGGCTATGGAAATGCCATGATAGGTAGGTATGGTGGCTGTTTTGAGGAAAATATATGGTGGCTGCTTTGAGGAAGGATATATAGTGGGTGTATGGTACCGGCGAAAGTTGCGCGGTACAAGAGAGGCTAGCAATGGTGGAAGGGTGAGAGTGCGTAATATCCATGGACTCAACATTAGTCATAAGAACTCATATACTTATTGCAAAAATCTACGAGTCATCAAAACAAAGCAATCAACGCATGCTCCTAGGGGGGGAGGTTGGTAGGAGTTAACCATCGCACGCCCCGACCTCCACACAAAGGTTGACACTTTACAAATACCTCATGCTCTAACTTCGTCACATAGCGGTTCACCATACGTGCATGCTACGGGAATCACTAACCTTAACACAAGCATTTCTCAATTCCATAATAACTCCACTAGCATGACTCTAATATCACTATCCTCATATCTCAAAACAATTATCAAGCATCCAAGTTCTCATCATATTCAATGCACTTAGTGTGAAAGTTTTTACTACATTGATCTTGGATGTCTATCATGTGAAGGCAAGTTTTATAGCCAAAGCACATTACCATGCTGTTTTAATAGACTCTCAAAAGGATATAAGTGAAGCATGAGAGATCAACAATTTCTACAAAATATAATCACCACCGTGCTCTAAAAGATATAAGTGAAGCACTAGAGCAAAAACTATTCAACTCAAAAGATATAAGTGAAGCACATAGAGTGTTCTATCAATTCCTAGGCCATATTTAACTCTCTCAAATAGGTGTGTCCAGAAAGGATAATTGTGGAAAACTAACAAGCAAAGACTCAAATGATACATGACGCTCCTAGTAAAACACATATCATGTGGTGAATAAAAATATAGCTCCGAGTATTATTACCGATAGATGAAGACGAAAAAGGGGATGCCTTTCCGGGGCATTCCCAAGCTTAGGCTTTTGGTTGTCCTTGAATTTTACCTTGGGGTGCCTTGGGCATCCCCAAACTTAGGCTCTTGCCACTCTTTGTTCCATAGTCCATCAAAGCAATACTCAAAACTTGAAAACTTCACATCACAAAACTTAGACAAAAATCTCGTGAGCTCCGTTAGTATAAGAAAACAAACCACTACTCAAAGGTACTGCAATGAATTGATTCTTTGTTTATATTGGTGTTAAACCTACTGTATTCCAACTTCTCTATGATTCATACTTCCCAATACTACTCATAGATGCATCGAAATAAGCAAACAACACACGAAAAACAGAATCTGTCAAAAACAGAACAATCTGTAGTAATCTGTAACTTTCGCATACTTCTGTAACTCCAATTTTTTTGAAATAAATTGGTAAATGTGAGGAATTTGTCTATTAATCATATGCAAAAAGAATCAACTAAATAGCACGCTCCAGTAAAATCTGGTGACCATTTTAGTGAGCGCTAACAATTCTGTTTTTCACAGCAAGATCATATAAACTCACACAAGTCTTCCCAAAGGTTCTACTTGGCACAAACACTAATTAAAACACAAAACCACATCTAAACAGAAGCTAGATGCAATATTTATTCCTAAACAGAAGCAAAAACAAAAAATATATAAAATTGGGTTGCCTCCCAACAAGCGCTATCGTTTTACGCCCCTAGCTAGGCACGATACATGGATAGATCTAGGTATTGCCGTCTTTGGAAGGCAATCCATAAGTGGCTCTCATAATAGATTCATATGGTAATTTGATTTTCTTTCTAGGAAAGTGTTCCATGCCTTTCCTTAACGGAAATTGGTATCTAATATTTCCTTCCTACATATCAATAATTGCACCAATCGTTCTAAGGAAAGGTCTACCAAGAATAATAGGACATGAAGGATTGCAATCCCTTCCTTCATATCAATAATTGCACCAATCGTTCTAAGGAAAGGTCTACCGAGAATAATAGGACATGAAGGATTGCAATCTATATCAAGAACAATGAAATCTACGCGCACATAATTCCTATTGGCAACAATAAGACCATCATTAATCCTTCCCATAGGTTTCTTAATAGTGGAATCCGCAAGATGCAAATTTAAGGAACAACCATCAAGCTCATGGAACCCTAGCAAATCACACAAAGTTTTTGGGATAGTGGAGACACTTGCACCCAAATCACACAAAGCAAAGCATTCATGATCTTTAGTGTATTAAGTTCATAAGAACAGAGTAACGCCTTAAGCAAGATGACATGATGTGGAGGGATAAACTCAAACATAGTGATATAAACCCCATCTTTTTATCCTCGATGGTAACAATACAATACGTGCCTTGCTGCCCCTACTGTCACTGGGAAAGGACACCGCAAGATTGAACCAAAAGCCAAGCACTTCTCCCATTGCAAGAACTTAGATGTAGTAGGCCAAACCAAACCATTAATTCGAAGAGACTTGCAAGTATATTATAATCATACATAAAGAGTTCAGAAAAGAACCAAATATTTCTCATAGATAATCTTGATCATAAACCCACAATTCATCGGATCTCGACAAACACACCGCAAAAAGAGATTACATCGAATAGATCTCCTTGAAGACCGAGGAGAACTTGGTATTGAGATCCAAAGAGAGAGAAGAAGCCATCTAGATACTAGCTATGGACCCGAAGGTCTATGGTAAACTACTCACAACTCATGGTGAGGCAATGATGATGATGTAGAAGCACTCCGTGGAAGATCCTCCCTTCGGCGGAGCTCCGGAACAGGCCGCAAGATGGGATCTCACGAGAACAGAAGGTTACGGCAGTGGAACTAGGGTTTTTTCTGTTGTTCTGATAGTTTCAGGGTACGTAGGTATATATAGGAGGAAGGAGGGCATCGGGGGCCAGACGAGGTGCCCACGAGGCAGGGGCGCGCGCCCTCTAGGGGGGCGGGCGCCCCCACCCTCGTGGACGCCACGTCAGCCCTATTCCGTGGTTCTCAAGTCTCCCGTGCATATTTTGCTCCAAAAATATCTCTCCCGAAGGTTTCATTCCGTCTGGACTCCGTTTGATATTCCTTTTCTGTAAAACCCTGAAATAGGCAAAAAACAACAATCTGGACTGGGCCTTTGGGTTAGTAGGTTAGTCCCAAAAATAATATAAAAGTGTATAACAAAGCCCATTAAACGTCCAAAACATCATAAATAATAGCATGGAACAATAAAAAATTATAGATACATTGGAGACGTATCACACGACCGTGCCTCTCGGAAACAGCTTTCGAAAAGAAAAAAACATGCTCCCGGTTCGGTTTTTCATCCTTTTTTTGTGGAAAAAAAATCATTAAAACCTATTAACACTGGGTCTAGTTTTATAGATCTCGATGCGAGGAATCTAATGATGAGAACGGTTCAAGATTTGGATGCACGGTTTAAGACATAAAATATTTTGAATAAACAAATATACAAAAAAAGAGAAAAACTCACGGGTTGAGGAGCACTTCTTTCAAAGATCAACTTGTCGCAACCTGGGGAGGGGGGAAGTGATCTTTGAAAGGAGTGCTCCTCAATTTATGATTTCACTCAAACCAAAGACGGAGCTCCAGTATGGACGCTCGGGTCAATTGACCCCAATGCCTTTGAGTATTTGAAGCTAAGTACGTTAATAAAAATTGCGTTTGACCCCAGGCCAAAAAATTAGTTGACCCCAGCCCAGCAGCTAATGTCCAATTATTCATTGTCTCAACCCATAACATCCCTAAATTCTAGTAAAAGATAGAAAAACTATGGCGTACAAATAGAAAAATTATGGCGTACAGCTACACAGAGCGCGAGCACACATGGCCCAATGCATAAGACGTGGCTTAGGCTTACACACGTACATGTTTGACGTTTGGTCTCCAATTTCTGTAGATGTATGAGAAGTCGTGAACAACACGGGTCGCCTCTTTGTCTCTTCCGCCATCGTCAGGTCGCCTCTCCGTCTCATCGCCTTCGCCTAATATTTTCCCCACCCCAATTCTCAATCCCCAATCCCCAATTTGCAACGGCGACTAACATCGGGGATCCTTAATCTCCAAGGGTGATGCCAGCCGGCCGGCCGCCACTGCCGTATAATCCTTAATCTCTCGAGTTTTGGTTGCCCACTTGGCACTTGCCCTCCTCCTAGGCAGTTCTCACGCAGGTACGTCAATCTCTTTCTCAGTTTATCTTGGTCTCATGCACTAACACCTTATTCTCTCCAGATGGCTAATTACTAAATTTGCGTTTATGTTTTTTACTGCATCTAGGAGGCTAGGGCTAGAAGGATATGAACAGATTTATGCTGAAATGAACGGCACCGAAGACTGATCTGTCAAGGACTTCAAGACCAGTTAGACTAAGGCAAGATCACGAATCAAATACTAGTACTACTACTACAATAGACATTAATTTGGATGAACTTCCTTTTGATCCAGCCAATCTATAAAGAATATCACGGTACACCAAGAATCCAAATAAGTAAGATGAGATCGGAAGAATATATTTAACTAGAGGACCTTATTGGCCAAAAGAAGGCTTTATATATCCGTAGAAGACCATCGGAGGATTCAGAAGAAGATTCAAGCTAGAATGGTTTAAATATTATCATTGGCTAGAGTATAGTGATAAAGTGCATAAGGCATTTTGCCAATGTTTCTATTTGTTCAGAGATTGCATTGATGGTCAAGGTGGGAACGATGCATTTGTTGTCAATGATTTCTTTAGTTGGCATAAGAGATACAAATTAGATACTCATGTGGGTGAGGTTAATAGCTATCACAATGTAGCTGCTAAAAGGTGTGATGTCTTGATGAGTCAAGATCAGTCCATTAAAGTTGCCCTCAATAAGCAAACTGGCATCACAAAAAGGCAAAATCGTATTTGGTTGAATACTTCCGTCGAATCTGTTAGATACTTGTTGCATCAAGGTTTAGCTTTCCATGGCAATGATGAATTAGAGGAATACGAAGATAAGGGGAATTTTTGAGAGTTGGTACAAACATTAGCAAATCAAAATGAGGATGTGAGGAATGTAGCTCTTAATAATGCTCCAAAAAAAGCAAATTGGCGTCTCCAGATATTCAAATGGAACTTGCAAATTATTTTGCAAAGGTAAATTACTACTTACTAGCATCGCTGTTCTTTATTTATTTCATATGATTTATCTCTCCGAGCACCCAAAAGTATATTTTATCTTGTTTGTTATAGATAACATTGAATTCTATTCTTGAAGAAATTGGTGGTCATGTTTTCAGTTTGTTGATTGATGAGGCTTCCGATGTGTCAAACAAAGAACAAATGGTTGTTCTGTTGAGGTATGTTGACAAGCTTGGGTTAATCCTAGAATGACTGGTTGGGGTAGTACATGTGTAATGCCCAGTATGAGATTATACCTACCATGTGTCGAGGCACGACTTAAAGGCATAATATCATACTGGAATGATCTCAAGAATGGTATCTTTGCACAACTCATGTAAAAGAGGGATGAAATTGCAAAAGAGTAGTTGGCTTACACTCGCCAGATCACACAATGCATTACATAAACATTCATCATCCAAATGACATCAGAGTCCGACTACGAACGAAGATCCAAATGAAAGATACCATAAACAAATAACACAAGGTCTCGATCATCCTAGTAAGAGCCCTACTGATCCTCTGGATAAGACACGTAGTATCGCCCACGCTCTTCATCGAACTCCCAATACAACTCTGTGCCATCACCTGTGTAGTTCAGCATGGTACCTGCATCTGGTGTTGTGTAGAATCTGTGAGCCACGGAGGACTCAACAATCCCTTCCCGGGTAGAAAAACTATCTAAGCCTTGGGTGTGGAACAAGGCTGAAGAACAAGGTTAAAGCTGCACTAGCACTAGCTTACGTGTTTAGAGCGAGAAGAGAAGTGCCAACGATCGTCAAAGTGATCACGAAGTGATCCTATCTAAGCACGTCAAACATAACCCCATCGTGTTCACTTCCCGAACCCCTTCGGAAAGCGACCGTCACGGTTACTCACGCTGGTAGTGTATTATGAACATGGTGTCAAGTTTTCTACAACCGGATATTAACAAATTCCCATCTGCCACATAACCACGGGCACGGCTTTCGAAAGATCAAACCCTGCATGGGTGTCCCAACTTAGCCCATCACAAGCTCACGATCTGCGAAGTCGCAACTCCAAGGTGGGAAGACCCGAGTATTCTCGGAATCCCGTGCTCAAGATATTCCGACATAGGTAAAACTAATCTAGCAAGACCTCCCGGCGTGCCGACACCCTGACAGTAGCCGCGCGTATCTAGTCTCAGGCCACGACCGGATGGGTGATCATACAGGTAATACCAGATACCTCGGGTTTCCCCAAGGCGGCCCCGCATAACCCCCAGTTTGGACCAACACTCATGAGGAGCACTGGCCCGGGTTGTAAAATTAAGTCCTCGGGGTCCGGAAAATCCCTGTGCAAGTTATTTAGTTATGGCAAATATAAAACCAATGTCGGGCCCTGCTGGAAAAGCTTTAGCACTAAGCGGGTTATCGAGGGGGGCCCATAAACCCCAACCATGTTAGGGACGCAATATCAAGGAACATAACACCGGTTTAAACGGTTCCTAGGGTGGCATGAGTGGAACAAAACACCAAGCAAGAGGCTTAGCCTTCTACTCATTACCAACATATAGATGATTTAGTTTAAGAGTTTATATATTGTGATATCCCAACAATAACTTCATCATGAAGCAAGAATCTTCAAATCTTCTCGTGCAACTAGGAATGCTATAAGAGGGGTTGAGCGATGCTTACGTAGCCAATCAAAGGTTTGCTAGGTTGGGTGGTTAGAGAGTTTCATGGCAACAATAGGAGGCTGACAAACAGACATAGGCATCAAGGCAATAAGCTAAAGAGCGAGACATCTGGCATAGGCAAAGATAGTAATGATATCTGGGTAAGGTCATCTTGCCTGTTGAGTCATCGATGGGATCGTAACCTTGCTCCTCACACTCAACCTCGGTAGTAACCTCGTACTCGGTCTCGGCTCCCGGCTCCACTCAACACAAGAACACAACACGACACAATATCAAACACGGTGCAATGCACAAACAACATGATGCAAGAATGATGTGCGTATGCATGTGGAAGCATTGAGCCTAAGGAGAAGATGATGGAGAAGGCCTCATCTTGGAAAACCAAGCAATCCCCTGGATAGAGGGGAAGATTTCGGTTGAAATTAATATAAAGATCGCCGGAAACGGACACACGGTTTGCAAATGGCTAGCAAAACAATATTCACACAAGGCTGCAGTTTATAGTCACATGTCATCTTTGGAGCAAGAAATAATTATGCTACAACTCTCAAACATTGAGAAAAAGGGCATGGATGTGATGTAGACATGATACTTAACAAGCATGAACTTAGAACACACCCAAAAACCTACTGGAACACAATTAACCAAGCATGGCAAGTTGCAATAAATTTATCCAGACTTAGTCAAAATCTGGGAAGGCAAAAACATCATCACGTTGCTGCCTTCGGAGGCACAAAACAACATGCATATCAACTCCACTAAGTATATAAAGATCATGGACATGTAGTAGACATAGCATATATCAAATAACTCCATTGGAGGAACTCCATAGGAGGCATGGATCAACAGCAACAAGCTTCACCAAATTGATCATGCTGATAAAAGTCTGACAGGTAAAGTTTATAGCAACTTGAGAGCAAGAAATAAATAAGCTACATCAGGCCATATGTGCAAGTAAGGGCATGGATGGATAGAGCATAACATGGACAACAAGATATGACCATTGGCCACTCCAAAACAAGCATGGAATTGAGTGAGGCATCAAGAAAACATAGCATCAGGTTAACAGATTTCCAGACTTAGCAGTTTTTTCACTAAGTATAAAACAACAACATTGGCAAGGCATGTTTACAAGCTTGTTTAAGTCACCTCACGGCATATCATGGAAAGTGGATTGCACCAGAACAAAGACCATGTGATTGTGCTTCTAAAACATATTGACATGTGACATGAAGACAAACACATCAATAGCAATGAGCAAGTCAAAACAACATCTCACAACAAGTTTCATCACTTAACAGCTACATGCACTTTTGCAACAAAGATTAACATGGCAATATGGCACCTAACATGAATGCTACATCAACCATCATGTAGAGCACTTCACAATGAACATTTTGACATATCATATGCTCCATTTGGACCAACATGCACAAAGTTATCACATCTCAAACATGGCAACAAAATTAGAGTCATCAGTAGTTTTAAACATATAGCACTCTTGCAACGATGACTAGAGCATCAAGATGAACTCAAACAAGCATGCCACAGTGGAACAAAATGAAGAGCATATCACAATGAACATTTTTATATATTACATGCCCAAATCGGATCTACGAGCGCGAAGTTACAGCCATGCAAAGGATGCAACAAAATTACGAAAATCTAGGGACTTAGTGGAATCTTCACCTCCCGAAAGTCAAACGTGGACGGAGGCGTGCAGGACGAGGAGATCCGGGCGGAGCGGGGCGGCGTTTGGATCGCGGGGGTGGTGGATCTGGTCCACCCTCAGATCTGGATCGGGATCGGGCCGGCGGCTCGCCGGAGAAGACCACCGGGGCAGCGGCGGTGCCGGTCGGCGACGGCGGCGGCAGGGTGGCCGGGGCGGCACCGGCGAGATGCGGCCGGAGGCGGCCGGCGACCGGCGGCCGGAGCTCTCGAGCGCGGGCGGCGGATGCGCTCGAGGCGCGGGGGCAGAGAGGCCCGGCGCGTCCCGGGGCGGGCCGGCCGGCCTCGGGCTCGCGGGCCCGGTGGCGGCGCGGTGGGAGGCTGGCGGCGGTGGGCGACGTGTCTCCGTCTGAATGGCCGAGGGGGCGGCGGCGGCCGTGTCCGGCGCCGGGCGGACGTGTCTGGCGCCACGCGGAGGAGGAGAAGCTAGGTTTTTGCCCGAAAATGGACGCGGGGGATGTTTTTATAGGCATAGGGAGCTAGGAGACTCCAAATAGGGAGCGGTTTTCGCCCACACGTTCACGATCCAACGACCGAGAGGATGGGAGTGGCTGTGTTGGGTTAGTGAGCTGTTGTGGAGGGGGTCTTGAGCCAAAAGGAAGAGGTGCTTTTAGCCCACTAGGTTAACCGTTGGAGTATCAAACGAACTCCAAACGCGATGAAACTTGACAGGCGGCCTACACGTACCAAAACAACAAACACACGATGAGTCTCACCTCATTCCGGGAACGTTACACGCGCACACACGAAAGAAGGACTCGGGGGTGCCACGGCACGCGTGTGAGTGTCGGAACTCGAAACGGACAACGGGAAGAGGCGAGTGGGACCGGGTGCAAGTGACAACACGAATGCAATGTAGTGCACATGAACATGACATGGATGAAATGCACACACGCACGCGACAAAACGAAGAAACCCGAAATGAAAGAAGAGCCCAGAATGGAATTGATGAAGCCAACATTTCATATATTGCCATAAATGGAAGGTGTTACATCTGGGGTGTTACAAACTCTCCTCTACTACAAAAAGATCTCGTCCCGAGATCTAGGACTGGAAGAAGGAGGAATACTCGGAACGAAGGTGATCTTCTCGTTCCCACGTAGCTTCTCGGTCGGTATGGTGTGACCATTTTACTTTCAAGAACTTGATTGACTTGTTGCGGGTTTTGCGCTCAGTTTCTTCAAGAATAGAAACAGGGTGCTCACGATAAGACAAGTCTTGTTGAAGATCAATCTCCTCGAACGGAATGGTGCGTTCAGGTGTCTTGAAGCACTTGCGGAGTTGAGACACGTGAAACACATCATGAACATTTGCAAAGTTGGAGGGGAGCTCAAGTTGATAGGCTAGATCGCCTCTTTTGCCAAGAATCTTGAAAGGGCCCACATATCTAGGAGCAAGCTTTCCTTTGATACCGAATCTTTGGGTTCCTTTCATAGGAGAAACACGGAGATAGACATGATCTCCAATGTCGAAAGCAAAGTTACGATGCTTGCCGTCATAGTAGCTTTTTTGACGCGATTGAGCGGCTTTGAGATTCTCACGTATGAGTTTGCACATTTCTTCGGCTTCTGAGATCAAATCATTGCCAAGAAGTTGACGTTCACCAGTCTCGGACCAGTTGAGCGGGGTACGACACTTTCTACCATAGAGGATTTGAAAAGGAGCTTTGTCGGCACTTGCTTGGAAACTGTTGTTGTAAGAGAACTCGGCAAACGGGAGACAATCTTCACACTTCATGCCAAAAGAGATGACACAAGCTCTCAGCATGTCTTCGAGGATCTGGTTCACTCTTTCAACTTGACCACTAGTCTGAGGGTGAAACGCAGTGCTGAAACGAATCTTAGTGCCCATGGCTGACTGAAAGGAGTCCCAGAACTTGGATGTGAACAAGATTCCATGGTCTGAGGAGATGACTTGCGGGATGCCATGCAAAGAAACAATTCTGGAAGTGTACAACTCTGGCAACTGAACTGCATTGATGGATTCTTTGACGGGAAGGAAGTGAGCTACTTTGGTTAGCTTTTCAATCACAACAAAGATAGCATCATTCCCCTTCTTGGACTTAGGAAACCCAGTGACAAAATCCATTTCAATGTGATCGAATTTCCACTCGGGAATAGGAAGAGGTTGGAGGAGACCGGCTGGACATTGATGCTCTACCTTCACTCTTCTGCAGACATCACATTCATTCACGAATTGGGCAATCTCCCTTTTCATGCGAGTCCACCAGTATGATTGCTTGAGGTCTTGGTACATCTTGGAACTTCCGGGATGAATCGAGAGGAGGGAGTCATGTGCTTCGTTCATTATGAGCTTCCTGAGATCACCCTTGGGAACCACAATTCTGTCCTCAAAGAACAAGGTGTCTTTCTCATCAACACGATAGCACTTGTACTTGGGAGTACCCTTAGCAATACCATGTTTCACTTTCTGCACCATAGCATCACTTAGTTGGGCCTCACGGATATGATCTTCCAAGGTATGAGCAACTTGAAGATTTGCAAGAAAGCCTTGCGGAACAACTTGGAGGTTGAGCTTCCTGAATGATTCACAAAGTTCAGGCTGGAACGGCTTGAGAAGGAGACCGTTGCAATATGCCTTTCTGCTCAAGGCATCTGCAATGACATTGGCCTTGCCAGGTGTGTACTCAATGCTTGGATCATACTCTTGGATCATCTCAACCCAACGAGTCCGGCGAAGGTTCAGATTAGGCTGTGTGAAGATGTACTTCAAGCTCTTGTGATCGGTGAAGATGTCCACTTTTCTGCCCAACAGAAGGTGTCTCCACGTGATCAAGGCATGTACCACTGCTGCTAGCTCGAGATCATGTGTGGGGGTAATTCTTCTCATTTGGTTTCAATTGACGAGAAGTGTATGCCACAATCTTCTTGTCTTGCATGAGAACACCACCAAGTCCTTGTAAAGAAGCATCACAGAAGGCTTCATAGGGCTTGGACTCATCCGGAGGAGTAAGAACCGGAGCAGAAATGAGCTTCTCTTTGAGTGTTTTGAATGCCACATCACAATCAGGAGTCCAGTTGTACTTGACATTCTTCTGCAGCAAGTTTGAGAGAGGTTTGGCAATCTTGGAGAAGTTCTCAACGAACCTTCTGCAATAGCTAGCGAGACCAAGGAAGCTTCGGAGTTGCTTGACGTTCTGCGGGGGTTCCCAGTTGACAATAGCTTCAACTTTCTCGGGGTTGACAGAAATACCCTCAACAGAGATGATATGGCCAAGATATAAGACCTTATCTAGCCAGAATTCACACTTGGAGAACTTCGCATAGAACTTGTGTTCACGGAGCCTGTCCAGAACCAAACGGAGGTGCTTGGCATGGTCTTCTTCATTCTTGGAGAATACCAAGATGTCATCCAGATAGACAAGAACAAATTCATTGGTGTAGGGGTTGAATATGAAGTGCATCATCCTCAAGAAGGTGGGTGGAGCATTTGCGAGGCCAAAAGACATGACCGTGTATTCATAGGAGCCGTAGCTTGTTCTGAATGCGGTCATGTGAATATCTTCTTCACTGATACGGATCTGGTGGTAACCCATCCGGAGATCGAGCTTTGAGAACACCTTTGCTCCTTTGAGCTGCTCGAACAATTCATTGATATTGGGGAGCGGATACTTGTTCTTTATTGTCTTCTTGTTCAATGGCCGGTAATCAACACAAAGGCGTTCTGTGCCATCCTTCTTCTTGACAAATAGAACACCACAGCCCCAAGGAGAAGTACTAGGCCTGATTAGACCCATACGTTCTCGCTCATCGAGTTGTTTCTTTAGCTCCTTCAACTCTTCAGGTGAAAGCTTGTACGGACGTCGACATGCTAGCTCGGTACCGGGCTCGAGTTCAATGACGAATTCAAGTTGACGATGCGGAGGCATGCCTGGAAGATCTTCAGGAAAAACATCTTCATATTCATTGACCACCGGGATCTGAGAAATGGCATTAATCTCGCCCTTGTCATTGAAAGAGAATAGCCTGATTGTGTTATCTCGAGAGGCGAAGATAATCACGTCTTCATCAGGATGAGTAAGCTTGACTTCCTTATTTGCACAATCAATGTTTGCATCATGCTTGGAGAGCCAATCCATCCCAAGAATAAGATCAATGTCGGAGTTGCCGAGAATAACCGGAGAAACCAGGAAACTGTAATCACCCATTTGAATAGATATATCCGGAGCAAACACGCTAGAATGCATTAGTTTTCCCGGAGAAACAATTGATAATTCCCTTGGTAAACTTTTGATGTCAACATTGTGCTTCGAAGCAAAAGGTTGAGACATGAAAGAGTATGATGCACCCGAATCAAACAATACTTTAGCAGGTTTGAGGTTAACTAGAAGATTACCAAGTATGACATCTGAAGAATTCTCTGCTTGAGCTGCATTCATCAGATTCACTCTTGCTGACTTGGGATTGTGCTTGACAATAGCGGTGCTGACAGGTGGAGGAGGCGGAAGGTGCCTTTGAGTACACTTGTTTGCATAGTGACCCTTCTGCCCACACTTGTTGCAAGTCACTTCTGAGAGAGGACGGTGATAAGGACCACTTGACTTCGAAGCTTGAAACTGAGTCTTGGACTGATTGCTTGGGTTGGGTGGGTGGGAGAAACCACGACCACCAGAGTGTTTTTTGTTGTTGGGAGGGCGTAGCACTGGAGGAGGTGGAAGCCAAAACTTCTGTTGCTTTAGGAGGAGTTAACAGAATCTCTGATCATCTTTTTGGAAGCTTCAACCTTGAGGTGGGCTGCCTCTTGCTTAAGAGCCATGTTATAGAATTGATCAAATTCATCCGGCTCAAACAAGGTGAGAGCTAGTTGGAGTTCATCCTTCAGACCACCACAAAACTGATAAATCTTGCTCTTGGAATCTGGGATGTCTTGCTTGGCATAGCGGGCAAGGTTCTGGAACTTGACATTGTATTGATAAACGGACATGGTGCCTTGCTTCAGGTTGCGGAATTGCTCATGCATGCCTTCAATGACACTAGTTGGAATGTGGTGAGAGCGGAAATCCTTGCAGAAGTCAGTCCACGAGATTTCACGTCCCTCTCTGGAATCTTTGTACTGTTGCCACCAATCAGCAACTTGGTCCTTGAGTTGGAAGGCGACAAACTTGACATAATCCTCGGGTCTCACGTTACTGCACTCGAAATGCTTTTTGATGTCTGTTATCCAGTCTTCAGCATCTAGCGGATCCACACAGTAACTGAACGCCTTCGGTTGGTTTGCCAAGAATAGGTTGAGAGTTGCAAAGTGAGGTTGGTTGAACAAATTGCCTTGGCCTTGGTCCCATGACCACCTTGATTTGCTTGGTTTTCTTGAATGTTCTACATCATTTGCATAAGCATCTGGGTGTTCTGGTTGGTCGCTTGCATAATTGCTCTCCAGGCCTCAGACGGAGGAGGAGGGGAAGGAGGACGATCAGGAACTTCTTCACCCTCTGGGTTAGCATTGGGAACCTTCTTAGGAGCCATCCTGAATGAGATGACAACTATTAGCCATTGATTGAAATATATAAGCTGAATCAATGGCTAGAACTTGCAACATAAGTCTTCACAAGAATCATTCGAACAAAATGAACGAATGTAATTCACAGTTTAATGGTACAACAATCTTCACGAGAAGCCACTTGGGAGAACAAAAGTAAATAAAAACAACAAGGAGCAGATAGAACAAATACAAGATAGAAGCTTCGTTCGACATATTCATGTTGAAAGCTTATGGAACGTGTTACAAAAGGGTTTTGCAATCCCTGGATCAGCATAGCCAAGGACCCTTTAAGATGCAAATCCTGATCGGAACAAACGCCCATAAAACTACTTCACTCAATGTAGAAACCCGAACTTCATATCATGCATCCGTTGGAAGAATGCCTACGAACTACTAGATGAACCCACCTATTAATTTCCCAAAGTTTCCAGTTATGCAATTAGGTGTTGGGGATATAGGGGAAGCACCGCGCACTCAACTCTAATCCTACATCCAGCTGTATCCATCCTTCAACACATAACCAGTTATTTCCGGAAACCGTTTACCTCGGACCTTCGAAACACATCTGCTATACAAGCTATGGCAATACTCTCGAACTACCTCCCCAGTACTGGGTGATGTCGGGGTTATCTTGCCACCAACCGCATAGAAGAGTTTTCAATGTCGACCGTCTTAAGTATTCTAGAACTGTTGCGATAGATTTGTGACGACAACACCTCGGAGCTCAACTCCCCGGGACACTGCCACAACCCCTTAATGACAGGAGGCATCAAGAACAATGTTCTCGTCACAAAGACATCGGAACAATCCAAACAGTACTCGCGTGATCCTAATTTTTTTTCTGAATTTTTGAGAGTAGAAGAGATAAGTAATCGTCAGGAGTCCTCACCAGAGTGAAAAAGGGATGAGGAGCAAAAGAAATCCTACTCTCCAATATATATATAGGACTCAAAACATTTTCAAGTGTGTGCCTAGACTCAACCGTCAATGGTTCGATCAATCAGTGGGGGC
Organism: Secale cereale; assembly: GCA_902687465.1. NCBI lineage: Eukaryota > Viridiplantae > Streptophyta > Magnoliopsida > Poales > Poaceae > Secale > Secale cereale. The sequence continues at coordinate 624,136,245 of LR738712.1, read as the reverse complement.
TCCTAGGTCGGAGATGGCTCTGATTACCAACTTGTAATGCCTAGTATGAGATTATACCTCCCACGTGTCGAGGCACGACTTAAAGGCATAATATCATACTGGAATGATCTCAAGAATGGTATCTTTGCAGAACTCATGTAAAAGAGGGATGAAATTGCAAAAGAGTAGTTGGCATACACTCGCCACGTCACACAATGCATTACACAAACATTCATCATCCAAATGACATCAGAGTCCGACTACAGACGAAGATCCAAATGAAAGATACCATAAATAAATAATACAAGGTCCCGATCATCCTAGTAAGAGCCCTACTGATCCTCTGGATAAGACACGTAGTATCGCCCACGCTCTTCATCGAACTCCCAATACAACTCTGTACCATCACCTGTGTAGTTCACCATGGTACCTGCATCTGGTGTTGTGTAGAATCTGTGAGCCACGGAGGACTCAGCAATCCCGTTCCCGGGTAGCAAAACTATCTAAGCCTTGGGTGCGGAACAAGGCTGAAGAACAAGGTTGCAGCTGCACTAGCACTAGCTTACATGTTTAGAGCGAGAAGAGAAGTGCCAACGATCGTCAAAGTGATTACCAAGTGATCCTATCTAAGCACGTCAAACATAACCCCACCATGTTCACTTCCCGAACCCCTTCGGAAAGCGACCGTCACGGTTACTCACGCTGGTAGTGTATTATGAACATGGTGTCAAGTTTTCTACAACCGGATAATAACAAATTCCCATCTACCACATAATCGCGGGCACGGCTTTCGAAAGATCAAACCCTGCAGGGGTGTCCCAACTTAGCCCATCACAAGCTCACGATCTGCGGAGTCGCAACTCCAAGGTGGGAAGACCCGAGTATTCTCGGAATCCCGTGCTCAAGATATTCCGACATAGGTAAAACTAATCCAGCAAGACCTCCCGGCATGCCGACACCCTAACAGTAGCCGCGCGTATCTAGTCTCAGGCCACGACCGGATGGGTGATCATACAGGTAATACCAGATACCTCGGGGTTCCCCAAGGTGGCCCCGCATAACCCCTAGTTTGGACCAACACTCATGAGGAGCACTGGCCCGAGTTGTAAAATTAAGTCCTCGGGGTCCGGAAAATCCCTATGCAAGTTATTTAGTTATGGCAAATGTAAAACCAATGTCGGGCCCTGCTGGAAAAGCTTTAGCACTAAGCGGGTTATCGAGGGGGCCCATAAACCCCAACCGTGTTAGGGACGCAATATCAAGGAACATAACACCGGTTTAAACGGTTCCTAGGGTGGCATGAGTAGAACAAAACACCAAGCAAGAGGCTTAGCCTTCCACCCATTACCAATATAAAGATGATTTAGTTTAAGAGTTTATATATTGTGATATCCCAACAATAACTTCATCATGAAGCAAGAATCTTCAAATCTTCTCCTGCAACTAGGAATGCTATAAGAGGGGCTGAGCGATGCTTACGTAGCCAATCAAATGTTTGCTAGGTTGGGTGTTTAGAGAGTTTCAAGGCAACAATAGGAGGCTGACAAATAGACATAGGCATCGAGACAATAAGCTAAAGAGCGAGACATCCAACATAGGCAAAGATAGTAATGATATCTGGGTAAGGTCATCTTGCCTGTTGAGTCGTCGATGGGATCGTAACCTTGCTCCTCACACTCAACCTCGGTAGGAACCTCGTACTCGGTCTCTGCTCCCGGCTCTACTCAACACAAGAACACAACACGGCACAATATCAAACACAGTGCAATGCACAAACAACATGATGCAAGAATGATGTGCATATGCATGTGGAAGCACTTGAGCCTAAGGAGAAGATGATGGAGAAGGCCTCATCTTGGAAAACCAAGCAAGTCACTATATAGAGGGGAAGATTTCGGTTGAAATCGATATAAAGATCGTCGGAAACGGACACACGGTTAGCAAATGGCTAGCAAAACAATATTCACACAATGCTGCAGTTTAGAGTCACATGGCATCTTTGGAGCTAGAAATAATTATGCTACAACACTCAAACATTGAGACAAAGGGCATGGATGTGAAGTAGACATGATACTTAACAAGCATGAACTTAGAACACACCCAAAAACCTACTGGAACACAATTAACCAAGCATGGCAAGTTGCAATAAATTTATCCAGACATAGTCAAAATCTGGGAAGGCAAAAACATCATCATGATGCTGCCTTCGGAGGCACAAAATAACATGCATATCAACTCCACTAAGTATATAAAGATCATGGACATGTAGTAGACATAGCATACATCAAATAACTCCATTAGAGAAACTCCATAGGAGGCATGGATCAATAGCAACAAGCTTCACCAAATTGATCATGCTGATAAAAGTCTGACAGGTAAAGTTTATAGCAACTTGAGAGCAAGAAATAAATAAGCTACAGCAGGCCATATGTGCAAGTAAGGGCATGGATGGATAGAGCATAACATGGACAACAATATACGACCATTGTCCACCCCAAAACAAGCATGGAATTGAGTGAGGCATCAAGCAAACACAACATCAAGTTAACAGATTTCCAGACTTAGCAGCTTTTTCACTAAGTATAAAACAGTAACATTGGCAAGGCATGTTTACAAGCTTGTTTAAGTCACCTCAAGGCATATCATGGAAAGTGGATTGCACCACAGCAAAGACCATATGATTGTGCTTCTAAAACATATTGACATGTGACATGAAGACAAACACATCAATAGCAATGAGCAAGTCAAAACAGCATCTCACAACAAGTTTCAGCACTTAACAACCACATGCACTTCTGCAACAGAGATTAACATGGCAATATGACACCTAACATGAATGCTACAGCAACCATCATGTAGAGCACTTCACAATGAACATTTTGACATATCATATGCTCCATTTGGACCAACATGCACAAAGTTATCACATCTCAAACATGGCAACAAAATTACATTCATCAACAATTTTAATCATATAGCACTCTTGCAACGATGATTAGAGCATCAAGATGAACTCAAACAAGCATGCCACAGTGGAAAAAAACGAAGAGCATATCACAACGAACATTTTGATATATTACACGCCCAAATCGGATCTACGAGCGCGAAGTTACAGCCATGCAAAGGATGCAACAAAATTACGAAAATCTGGGGACTCAGTGGAATTTTCACCTCCCGAAAGTCAAACGTGGACGGAGGCGTGCGGGACGAGGAGATCCAGGCGGAGCGGGGCGGCGTTTGGATCTCGGGGGTGGTGGATCTGATGCACCCCCGGATATGGATCGGGATCGGGCCGGCGGCTCGCCAGAGAAGACGACCGGGGCAGTGGCGGTGCCGGCCGGCGACGGCGGCGGGGTGGCCGGGGCGGCGCCGGCGAGATGCGGCCGCAAGCGGCGCCGACGAGATGCGACGAGAGGCGGCCGGCGACCGGCGGCCGGAGCCCTCGAGCGCGGGCGGTGGATGCGCTTAGAGGCGCGGGGGCAGAGAGGCCCGGCGCGGCCCGGGGCGGGCCGGCGTCGGGCTCGCGGGCCCGGTGGCGGCGCGGTGGGAGGCTGGCAGCGGTGGGAGACGTGTCGCTGTCTGAATGGCCGAGGGGGCGGCGGCGGACGTGTCCGGCGCGGCGCGGAGGAGGAGAAGCTAGGTTTTTACCCGAAAATGGACGTGGGGGACGTTTTTATAGGCATAGGGAGCTAGGAGACTCCAAATGGGGAGCGGTTTTCGCCCACACGTTCATGATCCGACGACCGAGAGGATGGGATTAGTTGTGCTGGGTTAGTGGGCTGTGGTGGAGGGGGTCTTGGGCCAAAAGGAAGAGGTGCTTTTAGCCCACTTGGTTAACCGTTGGAGTATCAAACGAACTCCAAACGCGACGAAACTTGACAGGCGGCCTACACGTACCAAAACAACAACGCACGACAAGTCTCACCTCATTCCGGGAATGTTACACGCCCACACACGAACGAAGGACTCGGGGGTGCCACGGGCACGTGTGTGAGTGTCGGAACTCGAAACGGACAACAGGAAGAGGCGAGTGGGACCGGGTGCAAGTGACAACACGAATGCAATGCAATGCACATGAACATGACATGGATGAAATGCACACACGCACGTGACAAAATGAAGAAACCCGAAATGAAAGAAGAGCCCAGAATGGAATTGATGAAGCCAACGCTTCATATATTGCCATAAATGGAAGGTGTTACATCTGGGGTGTTACAACATGTGAAGGAAACATCGACAACATGTCATTAGTCAACCCTTGAGACATTGCTTGTTGATATTGGATTAAGCTTCAAACAAGTTAGAGGGCAATGCTATGATGGGGTGAGCAATATGAGGGGTGAGTTCAATGGTTTGAAAGCTAAAATTCTGGAGGAGAATAAGTCAGCATATAACATGCTAATTTTAATGATGCTTATATGAAAGACAAAAATTGAAGCACAAAGAGAGCATCAGAAAATACATGACAAACACATCTAAGTCTAACATATTTCCTATGCATAGGCATTTTATAAGCAAACAAATTATCAAGGCAAACCAAAACTAGCATATGCAAGGAAGAAGAATAAAACTTTGAAAATTTAAGCATCAAAAGAGGTAATTTAGTAACATGAAGATTTCTACTACCATATTTTCCTCTCTCATAATAGTTCCATCTAGGATCATAATCAAATTCAACAATATAGCTAGCACATAACATATTCTCTATATGATCCACATGCACGCAAAGTTGACACTCTTCCAAAATAGTGGGATTATTATCAAATAAAGTCATGACCTCTCCAAGCCCACTTTTATCAAAAAACTCATAAGATTGATCATTCTCCAAAGTACTGGGATCATTATTACCTAAAGTTGGAACTCTTCCAAACCCACTTTCAATATTATCGCAAACATATTCATCATGACGCTTAAATAATTTTTCAAGATCACAAGAATAATCACCCCAATCATGATCATTGCAATAAGTAGAGGACATATCAAAATTAGCATCCCCTAGCTTGGGGTTTGCATATTGTTAGCATAATTGGCATTAATAGAATTTATTATAACACCATTGCAATCGTACTTTTCATTCAAGGAGCTACCATGAATCACTTCATAAATTTCATCTTTTAGCACTTCATCACAGTTTTTAGATTCACAAATCTCAAGCAAAACTTCATAAAGATAATCTAGTGCACTCAACTCACTAGCAATTAGTTCATCATAATTTGATCTTTTAAACATATTAGCAAGTGGATGAGAATCCATAAACCTTTTACTTCTAATTTCCAATAAACACACAATTATGCCAAACAAACAAGCAAATCAACCAAGTAAGACATAAGGGCAAACAAAAAGGCAAGCGGGAAGAAGGAAAATATATTTGTGTTTTTGTAAAAACATTTTAGAAGTGGGGGAGATGAAAACGAGTGGCAAATGGAAAACAATGTAATTGCAAGGAGATGAGAGTTTATGTGTAAGAACCTGATAGATGTTGATGATGCCTCCCCAAGAATCACACCAGAGGTTGACGAGAAACTATCTTGTATTGATCCTCCCCAAGAATCACACCTTCCGCACGCTTAACGGTCGTTAACAATATATATGGTGTTATATGAGTTATGTGATTTGGTGACCGAATGTTGTTCAGAGTCCCGGATGAGATCACCGACATGACAAGGAGTCTCGAAATGGTCGAGAGGTAAAGATTGATATATAGTACGATGGTATTCGGACATCGGAAGTGTTCCGGAGGGTATCGGGTACTTATTGGGTCACTGAAAGGTGTTTCGGGCACCCCCACCAAAAGTTATGGGCCTTATGGGCCAAGAGAGGGAACTGTTGGGGAACATAGTATTTCAAAAAAATTCCTACGATCACGTAAGATCTTTCTAGGAGAATCATAGCAACGAGCGGGGAGAGTGTGTCTACGTACCCTCGTAGACCGAAAGCGGAAGCGTTTAGTAACGCGGTTGATGTAGTCGAAAGTCTTCGCGATCCAACCGATCCAAGCACCAAACGTACGGCACCTCCGCGTTCAGCACACGTTCAACTCGATGACGTACCACGAACTCTTGATCCAGTTGAGGGAGAGTTCCATCAGCACGACGGCATGTTGACGGTGACGATGAAGTTACCAACGCAGGGCTTCGGCTAAGCACTACGACGATATGACCGAGGTGTGTAACTGTGGAGGGGGGCACCACACACGGCTAAGAAATCAACTTGTGTCTCTATGAGGTGCCCCCTGGCCACGTATATAAGGAGTGGAGGAGGGGGTCGGCCGGCCTCCTATGGCGCGCCCCAAGGGGGGATTCCTACTCCTACTAGGAGTAGGTTTCCCCCCCTTTCCTAGTCCAACTAGGAGGGGGAAGGAAGGAAGAGGAGGGGAGAAGGAAAGAGGGGGTCCGGCCCCCTTTGCCCTAAACCAATTCGGTTTGGGCCTAGGGGGCGCGCCCCACATCTCCCTTGCTGCCCTCTATTTCCACTAAGGCCCATGTAGGCCCATTAAGCCCCCGGGGGGTTCCGGTAACCTCCCGGTACTCCGGTATTTATCCGGTGACCCCCGGAACCCTTCTGGTGTCCTAATATAACCTTCCAATATATCAATCTTTATGTCTCGACCATTTCGAGACTCCTCGTCATGTTCGTGATCACATTCGGGACTCTGAACTACCTTCGGTACATCGGAACACATAAACTCATAATACTGATCGTGATCGAACGTTAAGCGTGCGGACCCTGCGGGTTCGAGAACTATGTAGACATGACCGAGACTTATCTCCAGTCAATAACCAATAGCGGAACCTGGATTCTCATATTGGCTCCTACGTATTCTACGAAGATCTTTATCGGTCAAACCGCATAACAACATACATTGTTCCCTTTGTCATTGGTATGTTACTTGCCCGAGATTCGATCATCGGTATCATCATACCTAGTTCAATCTCGTTACCGGCAACTCTCTTTACTCGTTCCATAATACATCATCTCGTGACTAACTCATTAGTCGTTTGCTTGCAAGGCTTATTATGATGTGTATTACCGAGAGGGCCCAGAGATACCTCTCCGATACTCGGAGTGACAAATCCTATTCTTGATCTATGCCAACACCACAAACACATTTGGAGACACCTATAGAGCATATTTATAATCACCTAGCTATGTTGTGACATTTGATAGCACACAAGGTGTTCCTCCGATATTCGGGAGTTGCATAATCTCATAGTCATAGGAACATGTATAAGTCATGAAGAAAACAATAGCAGTAAAACTAAACGATCATAGTGCTAAGCTAATGGATGGGTCTTGTCCATCACATCATTCTCCTAATGATGTGATCTCGTTCATCAAATGACAACACGTGTCTATGGTTAGGAAACATAACCATCTTTGATTAACGAGCTAGTCTAGTAGAGGCATACTAGGGACACTCTAGTTTGTCTATGTATTCACACATGTACTAAGTTTCCGGTTAATACAATTCTAGCATGAATAAAAGTCATTTATCATGATATATAAGGAAATATAAATAACAACTTTTTATTGCCTCTAGGGCATATTTCCTTCAGAGCATGATTGCAATGTTGTTAGTATGAATTCTTTGAATATCCAAAATGCTAATGATTATTGCACTAGTCATGAGAAAAATGTTTCTTATAAGCATGCCAATTTTTGTGGTGTGGAAAGACTTTGTGAAGACATGCCTCATAGGGATGATAGATTTTGCAAGAATCATAAACATGATGAAACTAATCTATGGCTCAAAGTGATAGATGAGTTTGCTACAAAATTATGCTCTCTTTCTCCTATTACTTGTGAGCTTTGCAATAAAGTTGGTCACCTTAATTTCCAATGCATGCTTTTTCATGATCGAATCATGTCCAAATATTGCAATGACTTGATCACCGTTGAACTTTATAATGAACTTTGTTTATATTTGGGGTGTGAAGAATTGACACATAAGAATAGTTGGTTTGAATCATTCGTACTCACAGACCATGTTGAAACTTGCATGAAAGAAATATATATGTTTTGTGTGGTAAATTGCAATGAAAATGCTTATATTGCCAACTATCGAAAGATGGGAAAACCAATAGAATATAAAAGGAATACTAATGAAAGGGTAAATGAGGGAGTCCTCGATTGAGGGGTCCTCATGTGGCCGGATAACTCGTGGTGGGCCGGACTGGTGGGCCGTGAAGATCAACGCTGAATATCGTCTCTTGTATCCGGATAGGACTCATGTGTGCGTATAATGGCAGGTTTTAGGTTCGGGTGTAATCTTTCATTCCTCTGCAAGATAGTCATGTACAAACCCTAGGGCCCTCTGGTGCATATATAAACCGGAGGGTTTAGTCCGTAGAGGCTGAACGACAACAGAATCATATCTCATAGGCTAGACTTTTAGGGTTTAGCCATTACGATCTCGAGGTAGATCAACTCTTGTAAGACATATTCATCAAGATCAATCAAGCAGGAAGTAGGGTATTACCTCGATCGAGGGGGCCCGAACCTGGGTAAACATCGTGTTCCCAGTCTCCTGTAACCATCGATCCTTAGACGCATAGTTCGGGACCCCCTACCCGAGATCCGCCAGTTTTGACACCGACATTGGTGCTTTCATTGAGAGTTACACTATGTCGTCGACCAAAGGACCAATGGATTGCTTCGTCAGCAATGACGACACTACCGCCGAGGAGATCTTCCCTCCCGACCAGCCTTTTGTGATTGGCGGCTTCACGCTCCGTGGCAACACAGAGGGCCACCTCGAGCAGGTTGAGAGCTACGCCCCTGGCCATCAGGTCAGGTTTGGAAGCTTGAACTACATTGCTGATATCCGCGGAGACTTGATCTTTGACGGATTCGAGCCCATGATGACCGCTCCCTGCCACCACGATGAACATGACCTAAATCTATCATCGGACCACATCCAGGAGATAGCACCTGTAGCTGCTTTGGCCCTGGATCCGGAGCAGATCGCGTCACCCGAGGACGTGAAGTTCAACCCCGCCGCGTGATACGTCCAAAACATATCTATAATTTCTGCTTGCTCCATGCCACTTTTGGGTGATATTGCTATGATATTCATACACTTCCATACACTTTTGATCATATTTGGACTAACTTACTAATCCAGTGCACCCCAGTGCCAGTTTCTATTTTCTGCTGTTTTTGTATTTCAGGTTTTCACGTTTCGAGAACTGCCCAGAAAAATCCAGAAAAAACATATAAAAAATCAGCGTATCGGGAACGACACTGCTTCCGAAGGGGAGCCTGGGGGAGGGGGGCACAGGGGCCCCAGGCGCCCTGTGGGCGCGCCCCCCCTGGGCCGCGCCGGGGGGGGGG
>LR738712.1:623950760-624121992 GCA_902687465.1 Secale cereale | reverse complement strand
GGGGGGGGGGCGCCTCGGCACCCCGAGAGCCCCCCGGTGCCCTACTTTGGCAGATATTTAAAGGGTCCCCCGTAACCCTTGAAACATGACTTCTTTTCGCGATCCCATCTCTGTTCCGCCGCCGCCGCTGCTTCTAAGATCGGGAGCACTAGGAGAACTCTTCCCGGCACCCTGCCGGAGGGGAGGATCACCACCGGGATCTTCTCCACCACCATGGACGCCTCCCGGATGACTCGTGAGTAGTCTCCCTTGGACCATGAGTCCATGACCAGTAGCTATGTGATGTTCTCATCCCGTTCTTGTGCTTCACTAATTAGTCCTCATGAGCTGCCCTACATGATCGAGGCACCTATGTAATCCTTGTGTTGTTGCTATGTTGAGTTTGCTGGGATCCGATGGATTATGAGATTATGTTCATATTGATCTTGAGTAATATATTTGATTCACCTCTTTTATATTTTAGTTCATAAGTAATTCTTGCATGTTCTCCGTTGTTATTTATTGCTTTGGCCAAGTAGTAGGTAGTGACTCCAAGAGGGAACGTTATGCTCGATTGTGGGTTCATGCCCCTCGATGACTAGCTTGAGTGACAGAAACACGAGTCTAGGGGATGTGCTGTTGCCACAAGGGGGAAAACAACGGTGCTTGTGCCCGCGGGTGCAAGGATTGTTTACTTTACGCAAAGTTCTTTTAATGCAGTTGTCTGTTGCATTGAGTTTACACTATGGGTGGGACTCGCAACTTAATACCAGCGAGATGTTCTGGATAGATATCTCAAGGTGGATGATTAGTAGAAGATGCAGATGGATTTCGGTCTACTTACTTTGGCGTACCGCCCATGCTTTGAACCTCAACCTTTCTTGCAATGTAGTCAGCATTGGTTTGCGTTCGTGGTCCTGTCAATTGCCCAGCTGTAATTTGTTACCTCACATAGCTGTTTTATCGTCTTTTGGGAGAGAGACATCACTAGTGAACATCATGTGACTCCGGTCCATATTACTATCATTGATCACATACACTATTTTACTTTCCGCTATTTTATTTACTATTGCAAAACACTATCTATCACTACTATCATATTGCTTTTAACCCTTTGTGAACTACAAGGCCGGAGAGATTGACAACCTCTCTGTACTCGTTGGGAGCAAAGTTATTTGTATCTGTGTGCAGGTCCACGTGGATTGCTAATTGCGCCGTTAGCAGTTGACACCTACCTGTTGAACCTAGGAGTCTCTGGGGATTCGATCCTTGGCATCTTTGCTAGGGGAAAACACTTCTACGTACTGCATCTTACACCTTCCACTTGGGGTAATCCAACGAGGGGTTCGAGGCCCATCACCGCGGAAGCCGCATACTCAGCGACACTGGAGATGCACACATACCCAATCTCAAGCGGGATCTGTGTTACCGAAACTTTGGACTTGTCTCCAGCTACTGATTACGAACCATGTGCATATGCGTCCTTCGAGCTTGATCAGGCGCCTATCATTGAATTCAGCTCCATAGATATCTTTCGGCACTCACCTTTCGGCGATGTGCTAAGCTCATTAAAATCCCTCTCCTTAGTAGGGGACTCACAACCAAATTATATCCGGTTTGAACTGGAGGCCGATGATGGAGAATTTTGCTTCCCACCCACCACCCACTTGGTAGCCACGGTCGAAGATTTAACCGATCTACTTGTCTACGCTTCTCACGACTTCGAAGGGATGGAACACGAAGCCGAAGCAGATCAAGACCAAAACCCGCCCGTAACCGGGTGATGGACGACCACGTCCTCATATGATGTGTATATGGTGGACACACATAAGGAGAAGGAGGACGACGGCGATAATGATCCCAAAAAGGATAAGCCCGTCGATGAACCTCCCAAGCGTCGGTGTCTGAAGCGCCGATCTCGACCTCGTAAAGGGAAAGATAGCAACACTGTCACTAACGGCGGTGATAGTCCGGACCAAGCCGATGACCCCGCTGATCCAGCGATAGAGCAGGACGAGCGAGAGGACGGCGAACATAGTGCGGGACCGCTGTCTAATCAACTCACGGACCATGTTGAAACTTGCATGAAAGAAATTTATATGTTTTGTGTGGTAAATTGCAATGAAAATGCTTATATTACCAACTATCAAAAGATGGGAAAACCAATAGAATACAAAAGGAATACTAATGAAAGGGTAAAGATTTCCAGTTTCCCTCCTACTGTCTCTCATGATGTAATAGGTGACGAGGAGGAGCTCCCAATTCAAGCAATATGATCAATAAGAAGCTCAAAAAATTTAATTAAACCCACACATGATGTGGTTAAGAAGAAGAAAAGAAGAAAGAGTAGAGGTAAAAAGGTATGCCTCCCAAATGATGTTGCCCCTATTATTGTTGTGCCTCATGAGAATGAATCAAAAATGATTGTGGAAGATGATGCACTAGATGATGATATTGCTTCTTTGTCTTATGGTACAATGTCCGAGAGCACTATGGATGATGATTTTGTTATGCCTATTGCTTGTTGTGATGATTATGATTGGGAAGACAATACTACTTCTTATAATCTTGGAAATCTTTTTGGCACCAACTTGGGAAATTATGATGATAGCAATTGTTATACCGTTGGTGCTATTCATACTATTAATGATGAGAGTATTATGCTTATGATATGCCAAGCCATAAGCTTGGGGATGCTATGTTTGATGGGAATGACATGTTTGAGAATTTATTTGTTGCAATTAATGTTTGTCCCAAGCTTGGGGATGTTATGCTTAATGAGGATGATCTTTTTAGCCCCCCTACTTTGGATGATCAAATTTGCTATGATGATTGCATGCCTCCTATCTATGATGAGAACTTGTTACTTATGATGATTATTGTGATGATACTTATGTTATAAAAAGTAGTGATAATTATAGTATTCTTTTACTGAACATCACTCTTTTAATGTGGAAACAATTTATAGTATTCGAGTTTCTTATGATACTCCCACCATTGTGAACGAAAAGAAATTTTCTTATGTGGAGAGTAATAAAATTTCTATGCCTGTGGATCATGAAAAGAATTCTTTATGTGATGGTTTTATTGATGAATCTATTCATGATGTTACTGAAAATTATTATGAGAGAGGAACTTATGATTCATGATGCTCTCTTTATGTTTCAGTCCTTATCTTTTATGCGAGCATCATTGAACTCATCATGCCTAGCTAAAAGGCACTAAAGAAAAGCGCTTGTTGGGAGACAACCCAACACTTACCCCTACTGTTTTTGTGTGCTAACATGATTATGCTAATGTAGTAATCATATTTTACATATTTTGTTTCAATATAGTGCCAAGTAAAGCCTTTCGGATAGTGGGGATGATAGTTGATTTGATTCTGTGCAAAAACAGAAAGTTTGCGTCCAGTGCAGATAATTCAATAAATCACTGGAACATGATAATTAGCGGCAATTTTCACACATGATTGGTATACAAATTTCCTACGCTGTCCTAATTTTTCAGAATTTTTAGAGTTGAATAAGTATGGTGGTCGTGCAGATCATTACAGTGTGTTCTGTTTTTGACATATTCTGTTTTCAATGCATAGTTTGCTTGTTTTCTAGTTTTTATGGCTTATATTGACCAATATAAATTGTAGAAATGATACACTATAGTAGGCATTGTGTGAGAACAATTATGAATCTTGTCTTTGACATTACCCAAAGTGAATGATTTGTTTTATCGCACTAACCCATCTCACGAAGTTTTGTGTTATTAAAGTGTAACATCCCAAATTTCCAATTTGGAATGTTATACATTAGAACATCATGCATAACATATTTTCTTGCTTTTGGTGGATGCAAGTAAATCCTACGCAACTCAAGGACCCTCGGAGAGAGTTGGGGATTTCGATATTTTCATATTTGAGGTTTCTCAAATTTTGAAAATAGGATCTTTGATTTTATTTATTTTATCTTCAAGTATTTCTGGTACGAAAATATGAGATAGGGAGTAAAATGACTCTCCCAAAAATAAAGAAATATTGAGGATTTAATAAAAAAATCAATTAAGTTTTCTTTGGAGTTTTATTTGAATTAGGAAAAATTGCATGTTTTCAAAAATGCATTTAGTGCCAAAAAAATGTTCATCTTGTTCGAAATATTCTATTTAGACGGTGAAAATTTGTTTTGGCAATTTTAGATTTTATTTTATTTTCTAGGATTTTTCGTAGCTTCGACGTTTTTTTTAAAAGGAGACCTGAGCCCGACTGGGCCGAAGGCCCAGCCGAGCCAGGCCCACGCCACTGCTGCCGCCTTCCTCGCGCCGCGCCACCCGTGCCCGAGGCGGACTCGCCGCCGCCGGCCGTTGCTTGCCCCCTCCCCCAAGCAATAACTCCCCCCTCCTATAAATACCGCCGCCCCCACCCCCTTCTTGCCTCGCCTCGCCTTGCCGCACGCCGCCGCCGTAGCACCACGCCGCCGCCGCAGCCTCGCCGCCGCCGCAAGCCCGCCCCGCAGCCGCAGCACCACCCCGCCGCCGCAGCCCCGCCGTCGCTTGCCACCGCCCGCCGTCGGCGCCCTCCCGCCGGGACCCGACGAGGTAGCCGCGCCACCGCCGGTTTTTGGTAGTAAACCGCCCGGTTTTTTTAGAACCCTAGTTCGTTTTTTTGTTTTTTTAGTTAGATCGTTTTTTTCTTTTATCGGTTTAGTTGTTTAGCGAGCGTTCACCCGTTCGTTCGTTTTAACGAACGAGTTCGTCGTTTAGTCTCAGCTGACGAACGTCCGTTCGTTAAGCTATTTTTACTTTTCTTTTCATAGTTATTTTTCTGATCGTGATTTCTGATCCGATCTTCGTTCTAGTTTATCTTTTTGCTCGTTTATCGGAATCAGGCGATTCAAGCGCCTGGAGTTTCGTCTCGAAACCTCTTTCTGTCTAACCTAGTCACCCAAGCGTTTGCCTCTGTTAAATTTGGACTTAGGTCTAGATTGGTACGGTAGTTGTTTCTTTTTCGCCGTTTGACTTTTGTTGTTTCGTTTGGTTTGTCTCTTTTGCAAACCGGAGTTCTTAAGTTGAACTTTCTGGTTAGATCTCTTATTTGAGTTTTACCCGTGCATTAGTTAAGTACTTATTGTGTGCTTGTTTGTTTGCGATAGAGTACCCGGAGTGCGCCGCTTGCTACTTTGAATCTCTAGGTTTTGCGGATCATCAGCAAGGCAAGTAACACTTTGATCATACTTTCCAATTACCCAGTTTTCATTGCATTAGTTTATCCTCAAACACATTGCATGAGTAGGATCTAACAACATGTGGGACTGGGAAGTAGATGAGGTAGTACCTATTACCTGCATTATTTTCAAACCCTTGGGAGTTACTTCTACGTTTGCTATTAGGTTATGCTATGCTCGTAGACGTGGATTGGGTGAGTGTATCCATGACAGATTTGAGATTATTTAATTAATGGTTCAACTTAAGGTGGCAACTTAAATACACATCTGGGTGGATTGAGGCACCTGGGTATTCCAGCGATTGCCTGTTTTCTTTATGGACCGCCACCCAGGCTCAAAGGGATCATGAGATTATTCATACTAGAAACTTCCGTGTGCAGCCACAAGCTATTATGGGCTCTAGCATAGTTGACTAAGTCGTGCGAACTCTTACAGTGGTGGACTAGCAGATGTAGGGGATGTAGGTTGGTACGGTCCACCCGTTCGTAAGGTGCTAGTGCTTCTGAAAGACTATGTCTCGGTCATCCGTTTCTCAAACATCATGTAGTGCGAGAATCCTAACGGAGGAGATCTGGTCTTGTGGGGAAAAGTGCACAAACCTCTGCAGAGTGTACAAACTGATCATGATTAGCCGTGTCCCCAGTTATGGACGTCTTGAGTATCTAGTACTTGGATTATCATGTGAATCTCATCATGTTACTTTAATTAATATTGTTGGGTTAATCTTTACTTTAATTGGGATTGAGTTGGGTGAACCTTCTCAATGATGTTTCAACTACCATGATAGTTAATTAAAATCTATTCCTTTGCAGTAGGAAAAAAATGGCTTTACGCAAAAACTGTAACCATAGAGCTTTCCACCAGCCATATTGCATATAGTATAGCTTTACTTTTGTTACTCTCTATGTGTTACTTTGCCAGCATATTCCATGTGCTGACCCGTTTTCGGGCTACAACGTTCATGTTGCAGACTTTTCAGATGACGAGTAAGGTGCCTCTTAGGTCGTGGTTCTATACTCAGTGATGCCGTTGGAGTTGATGGACTCCCTTATCTTCCAAGCCTTCCGCTGTTATCGTCATTAGATGGCCTTAAGCCATTTTTATTGTAATAAGTTCATCGTTGGAACTATCGATGTAATAAGTGTGTGATTGCCACTCTGTCATAAATCCTTCACGTACTGTGCGTGTCAGCATTACTGATCCAGGGATGACACTGATGCACAGAGATCGGACTATTTGAGGTCTGGTCGCTACATAAAGTTTTCAAGTTTTGTGTGAGATATCGATATGAGGAGAATAAGGAGCAGCAAGACCCTAAGCTTGGGGATGCTCAAGACACCCCAAGGAAATATTCAAGGAATACCCGAGCAACTAAGCTTGGGGATGCCCCAGAAGGCATCCCCTCTTTCGTCTCCAACATTATCGGTAACCTCACTTGAAGCTATATCTTTATTTGTCACATGATATGTGTTTTGCTTGGAGCATCATTTTATTTTGTTAGGATTTTCTTTCTGGTATTTAGAATAATATTTTATATCTTTTATTTCAATTAAAATGTCAAGTATAGCCTTTGCCATGCTTATTTTGCAAGTCTATATGTTGCTGTTTGAAAACCGAAAGTTTGTCGCTGTTGTAAAAATTCCCGAGAAAAGTCAGAATGTGATAAAGGGTTGAAACTTTTTGCACAACAAACTATGATAAATTTCCTACATCATGTTAAATTTTCAAAAAAAATTGAGTTAGGGAAGTATGGATCCTCTTGCATTCTTTACAGACTGTACTGTTTTGATAGATTGTTGTTATGTTTGCATTGAATGCATATGTTTGCGTGTTTAATGATTCTATTTGAGGATAAGAATACTAAATATACATAGGCATTTAGTATGCAATGTTGAATAATAATTTTAGTGATTTGATACAGTAGAGAATGATAAGGTTTCCGTATTGGTTTATACTAACTTATCTCACGAGTTCTTGTTGAGTTTTGTGTGGATGAAGCTTTTGAGACTTAGGAAGACCGTGATATGAGAAGAATCAAGGAGACACAAAAGCTCAATCTTGGGGATGCCCAAGGCACCCCAAGATAATATTTCAAGAAGTACCAAGCATCTAAGCTTGGGGATGCCCCGATAGGCATCCCACCTTTCTTCATCAACATTTATCAGTTAGTATCAGTTGATCCTAAGTTTTTGCTTCTTCACATGAGATGTGCTATTCTTGAAATGTAATTTTATTTTGTTTGCTTGCTGTTTTAATAAAATACTTAGATCTAAAAGTTTTTAAATAAAATAGAGCCCCCAAATAGTTGCAAGGGAGGCTAGGTAAGCGGCATTCACATCCCGCCAACGAAGCTTTTTTTTGGCGCCGTTGCTCTAGCGCTTCACTTATATCTTTTTGAGCACGGTGTGATTTATTATTTTTGAAGAAAATCTCTCATGTTTCACTTAGATTAATTTGAGAGAAAGAAATATTATGCTCATGATCTTCATTTATATCTTTTTGGAGTAGCTTGTCATTTACTCTTGTGCTTCACTTATATCCTATGAGTAAATTCTTGAATAAATTGAATGTCATGAAGTTGAAATCATATCATGCCTACTGGTAGCTTCACATTGGGTTTAGAAAGTGAAATCTTTTGAGGCTTGACAATCACAATATTGGTCATACAAGCAATTCACGAATAATTAGTATAAGGAAGAGAACTTTCTCATGCAAATACACTATCTTGGAAATCTTTTGTGATTGTGAGCCCCCATCAAAATATTATATGCCAAAATTGTTGACGTTGGACAAGGAAGACAACGTAATGGTTTATGTTTGTTCATATTCACATAGAAGTTCTATTGTCATAGATCCTTCAACATGTGGCGCTTGCCCCCCATTTTGCTAGCCAAAAATTCTGCACCAAATAGAGATACTACTTGTGCATCCAGAAACCCTTAAATCCAAATCTTATCTTCAAGAGTCCACCATACCTACCTAAGGATTGAGCAAGATCCTTCAAGTAAGTTGTCATCGGTGAAAAGAGGCAATAAAAATTGCTTTTAAAAGTGTTAGATCATTTAGTGTAAGGGAAAATTGAGTGTTGTACGAACTTGTGATGGCAAAGTAATAAAAGCAACGGACTGCATAATAAAGGTTGCTATCATAAGGGGCAATATAACGTGACGTTCCTTTGCATTAATGGGTTGAGCATACAAATAAAAAGCTCATGGCAACCTCTGCTTCCCTCCGCGAAGAGCCTATCTTTTACTTTTCAATATTTACTTTTATGCATAGAGTCAAAGTTTTTATCTCTATTCCTTTTTATTTTTCTCCTTTGGCAAGCATCATGTGGTGAGGAAAGAGCTAAGCACATATGTCCAGCTGAATATGGGTAACATGAGTTATTATTGTTGACATCACCCAAAGGTAAATACGTTGTGAGGAGAAATTAGAAGCCCCTATCTTTCTATGTGTCCGGTTGAAACGTTTTGGTCATGTGTATGTGGTGAGTGTTAGCAATCATAGAAGACTATATGATGGTTGAGTACGTGGAGCTCTTATTTAAACTCTGTTGAATAAGTTGAATTACAATTGCTTGGTGACTGAGAACATAGGTTGTTAAGTTTCAAGAGAATTCATTGTTTGAACCTAACATGTGAATTGGTTGCTACTCTAACATGAGAAGTTTTATAGGAAAGAATTGTTGTTATGATGCTAGGAAAAATGATTGAAATTGTCACTGATCAAACTTGTGCACTCTGCTAGCATTCACACTTCATAAATTATTTCTTTTATCATTTACCTACTCGAGGATGAGTAGGAATTAAGCTTGGGGATGCTGATACGTCTCCAACGTATCTATAATGTATGAAGTATTCATGCTGTTTTATTATCATTCTTGGATGTTTTACAATCATTTTATAGCAACTTTATATCATTTTTGGGACTAACCTATTGACCCAGTGCTAGTCGTTGTTTTTTGCTTGTTTTTTACATCGCAGGAAATCATTATCAAACGGAGTCGAAACACCGCAAAGCTTTTTGTGGATTTTTTTATGGGCCAGAAGACTCTCAATGGGCCAGAGCAGCACCTAGGGGTGCCCCGAGGGGGGCACAACCCACCTAGGTGCGCCTGGGAGCCCAGACGCGCCCAGGTGGGTTGTGCCCACCTCGGTGGCCTCCCGTACCCCCTCTTTACCCTATAAATTCCCAAATATTTCGAAACCCTTCGGGGTGGACCTAGATCAGAAGTTTCGCCGCTGCAAGGCTCTGTAATCCACGATATCCAATCTAGAACCCTTTCCGGCACTCCGCCGGAGGGGGAAATCATCACCGATATCCATCTTCATCATCCCGACGGCCACCATGGTGAGAAGGGAGTAGTCCACCCTCGGGGCTGAGGGTTTGTACCAGTAGCTATGTGTTTAATCTCTCTCTCTCTCGCGATCTCGAGATGTCACGATCTTGATATATCATGGGCTTTATTAACATAGATGGATCATATGATGTTTCTCCCCTCTCTACTCTTGTTGTGATGAATTGAATATTTACCCTTTGAAGTTTTGTCATGTCGGATTAAATCTTCAGATTTGAGAACACATGATGTCTTGCGGTATGAATACTTGAGGTGACAATGGGGTATCATATTGATTCACTTGATGTATGTTATGGCACTCAACTTGCGGATTCCCGCGGTGTCATTGGGGTAATCTATGCATAGGGGTTGATGCATGTTTTTATTATCTTTTCTCTGATAGAAACTTTGGGGTCTCCTTGTAGTTCTTTGTGTGGATTGAATATTATGATCATGAAGTTGTTTGATGCATATCATAGAATCAACTCATGGATATTTGTGGTGACATTAGAATATCTGGGTAACATTAGAGTTGGTTGATGTGTGTCATAAGTTGTTATTTAGTACGAACTCTTGGATAGATCGATTGGAAAGAATGGCTTTGTGTTATTTTAGTACGAACTCTAGGATAGATTGATCGGAAAGAATAGCTTTGAGGTGGTTTCGTACCCTACAAACAATTTCTATCTTTTGTTCTCCGCTAATAGGAACTCGGGAGTGATTCTTTATTGCACTTTGAGGGATAATCATATGATCCAACTATGTTAGCATTGTTGAGAGATTGCACTAGTGAAAGTATGCACCCTAGGCCTCATTTTCCATCATTGCAATACCGTTTGTGCTCCGTTTTTCTATTTACTGCCTTGCTGTTTTTATTGTTCGCACTACAAAAACTCATATCTACTATCCATATTACACTTGTATCACCATCTCTTCGCCGACTAGTGCACCTATACAATTTTTCATTGTATTGGGTGTGTTGGGGACACAAGAGACTTTTATTATTTGGTTGCAGGGTTGTTTGAGAGAGACCATCTTCATCCTACACATCCCACGGATTGATAAACCTTAGGTCATCCACTTGAGGGAAATTTGCTATTATCCTACAAAACTCTGCGCTTGGAGGCCCAACATGAGTCTACAAGAACAAGTTGTGTAGTAGACATCCGACGTCCTCCTTGACGGGCTTCACAAACAAACAATGGCATTATCAGCATACCGGGAGGCATGAAGAGATGTAGTGTTTCTCCGGACCAGATGTAGTTTGCCTTGGGGTCGTGGCCTTGTTGAGTATGTGGTCCAGGGGGTCAATGACGAGCACAAAAAGAAGCGAAGATAGGGGGTTTCCTTGGAGTAACCCCTTCCCATGCCTAATAGGGTCTCCGACCATGCCGTTGAGCAACACTCTCTTGGTAGCCGGAGAGAGAATCACCGAGACCCAACCTCTGAAGTGTGCAGGGAAGCCAAGGTGTTGCAGGAGTTCCATTAAGTAGTCCCATCGCACGAAATCTAAAGCCTTCTTGATATGAAGTTTGAATAGCAACATAGAGGTTTTGCTTCGATGTAACCTTCTACAAATTGCCCACGTTGTCCTAAAGTTTCAGAATTTTTAGAGATACAGAGGTTTCACTTTAATTCGCATATTTATAGATTGTTCTGTTTTTTGATAAATTCTCTTTTCATTGTGTTGTTTGCTTATTTTGATGCATCTATGGCTAGTATCGGGGGTATGAACCATGGAAAAGTTGGAATGTAGTAGATATAACACATATATAAAATAAGAATGGGTTCACAACAGTACCTACAAGTAAGGATTAGATTTGTTTTACTGACGGATCTCACGAGTTTTCTGTTGAGTTTTGTGTTGTGAAGTTTTCAAGTTTGGGGTAAAGATTCGATGGACTACGGAATAAGGAGTGGTAAGAGCCTAAGCTTGGGGATTCCCAAGGCACCCCAAGGTAATATTCAAGTACAACCAAGCATCTAAGCTTGGGGATGCCCCGCATGGCATCCCCTCTTTTGTCTTCAATCCATCGGTAAAGTTACTTGAGGCTATATTTTTATTCACCACATGATATGTGCTTTGCTTGGAGCGTCTTGTATGATTTGAGTCTTTGCTTTTCAGTTTGCCACAATCATCCTTGATGTACACACCTTTTGAGGTACACACATTAATCATGAATTTATTAGAATACTCTTTGTGCTTACCTTATATCTTTTGAGCTAGGGTAGTTGCTCTAGTGCTTCACTTATATCGTTTTGAGCACGGCCGTGGTGTTATTTTAAAGAAATTAATGAACTCTCATGCTTCACTTATATTATTTCGAGAGTCTCTAGACAGCATGGTAATTTTCTTGGTTTGTGAATTTAGTCCTGATATGTTAGGCATCCAAGGGGGATATAATAAAAACTTTCATATAAAGAGCATTGAATACTATGAGAAGTTCGATTCCTTATAATTGTTTTGAGATATTTAGATGGTGATATTAGAGTCATGCTAGTGAGTAATTGTGGATTGGTAGAAATACTTGTGTTAAAGTTTGTGATTCCCATAGTGATGACCCACAAGTATATGGGATCAATTGTAGCCATTTTGATAAGTAAGAGTGTCGAACCCAACGAGGAGCAGAAGGAAATGGCAAGTGGTTTTCAGCAAGGTAATGTTTGCAAGTGCCGAAATTGTAAGTAACAGAGTAGTTTGATAGCAAGATAATTTGTAACGAGCCAGTAACGATAGTAGTAACAAAAGTGCAGCAAGGCAGCCCAATCTTTTTGAGGCAAAGGACATGCCAAAATAGTCTCTTATATTAAGCAAAGCGTTCTTGAGGGTACACGGGAATATCATCTAGTCACTTTCATCATGTTGATTCGATTCGTGTTCGCTACTGTGATAGTTTGGTATGTGGATGGACCGGTGCTTAGGTGTTGGTCTTACTTGAACAAACCTCCTACTTATGATTAACCCCCTCGCAAGCATCGGCAACTACAAGAAAAGTATTAAGAATAAATTCCAACCATAGGATTAAACTTTTGGATCCAATCGGTCCCTTATGGAATAGCGCATAAACTAGGGTTTAAGCTTCTGTCACTCTCGCAACCCATCATCTAATAACTACTCCACAATGCATTCCCTTAGGCCCAAATATGGTTGATACGTCTCCAACGTATCTATAATTTTTGATTGTTCCATGCTGTTATATTACCATTCTTGAATGTTTTACAATCATTTTATATCATTTTTTGGGACTAACCTATTGACATAATGCCAAGTGCGAGTTGCTGTTTTTTGCATATTTTTTACATCACAGGAAATCAATATCAAACGGAGTCCAAACACCACGAAACTTTTTGGAGATTTTTTGTGGACCAGAACACCCAGAATGGGCCAGAGCAGCACGTGGGGGGGGGGGGTGCCCCGAGGGGGGCTCAACCCACCAGGGTGTGCCTGGGGCCCAGGCGTGCCCACCTCAGTGGCCTCCCGCACCCCTTCTTCGCCCTATAAATTCCCAAATATTCCGAAACCCTTCATGGTGAACCTAGATCAGAAGTTCCACCGCCGCAAGCCTCTGTAGTCCACGAAAAACCAATCTAGACCCTTTCCGGCACTCCGTCGGAGGGGGAAACCACCACCGGTGCCCATCTTCATCATCCTAGTGGCCACCATGGTGAGGAGGGAGTAGTCCACCCTCGGGGCTGAGTGTTTGTACCAGTAGCTATGTGCTTAATCTCTCTCTCTCTCTCTCTCTCTCTCTCTCTCTCTATCTCTCTCTCGTGTTCTTGAGATGCACAATCTTGATGTATCACAGGATTTGTTAATATAGTCGGATCATATGGTGTTTCCCCCTCTCTATCTTGTTCTGATGAATTGAGTTTTCCCATTGAGATTTCTTTGGATTGAATACTTTTATGGATTTGAGAACACTTGATATATGTCTTGCAATTGAATACTCATGGTGACAATGGGGTATCGTATTGATTCACTTGGTATATGTTTTGGCACTCAACTTGTGGATTCCTGAGGTGACATTGGGTAATCTATGCATAGGGGTTGATGCACGTTCTTGTCTTTGTTTCTCCGGTAGAAATATTGGGGCACTCTTTGAGGTTCTTTGTGTTGGATTGAGTATTATGAATCTGAATTTGTTTTGGTGTTATTTTAGTACGAACTCTTGATAGATCGATCGGAAAGAATAACTTGTGTTATTCTAGTACGAACTCTTCATAGATCGATCGGAAAGAATAACTTGTGTTATTTTAGTACGAACTCCTGGATAGATAAATCAGAAAGAATAGCTACAAACAATTCCTTCTTATGTTCTCCGCTAGATAGGAACTTTGGAATGATTCTTCATCGCATGTTGAGGGATGGTTATATGATCCAATTATATTAGCATTGTTGAGTGATTGCACTAGCGAAAGCATGGACCCTAGGCCTTGTTTTCAAGCATTGCAATACCATTTGTGATCACTTTTGTTACTTACTACCTTGCTGTTTTTTTATTGTTACTATTACAAAAATCAATATCTACTATCCATATTACACTTGTATCACCATCTCTTCGCTGAACTAGTGCACCTATGCAATTTGCCATTGTATTGGGTGTGTTGGGGACACAACAGACATTTTATTATTTGGTTGCAGGGTTGTTTGTGAGAGACCATCTTCATCCTACACCTCCCACGGATTGATAAACTTTAGGTTATCCACTTGAGGGAAATTTGCTACTGTCCTACAAAACTCTATGCTTGGAGGCCCAACATGAGTCTACAAGAACAAGTTGTGTAGTAGACATCAAGCTCTTTTCTGGCGTCATTGCCGGGGAGGTGAGTGCATAAAGGTATATCTTTAGATATTGCAATCAAATATTTTAGTTTCTTGTTTTATCACTAGTTTGGTTTCGTAAAAGAAAACTAAAAAAATGGAATTGAGGTTGCATCATATTTTTCATCTTTGTAATGTCTTCCGTGAAAATGATGGAGAGGAAAACTGTGCTCAATTGTTAGAAGAAGAATGCTATAAGATATTTGGCATAAATGATGAGCATGATTGCAATGTTGTTGGTTTGCATTCTTTAAATATCCATGATGTTAATGATATGTAAAACCATAAGCTTGGGGATGCTATGTTTGATGAAGATGATATTTTTAGCCCCCCAAGATTTGATGTGAAAATTTGTTATAATGGTAGCATGCCTCCTAGTTATGATGATTATATTGATAAAAGTGGATTTGGAGAGGTCATGACTTTATTTAGTGATGAATCCACTACTTTGGAGGATGTTTCAATTGACTATGATAACAAAGTTGCTATCTATTATGATTATGGTGATGACATGTATGCTATATTGAATAATGATAACCATGAAAATTGTCATCATGATTTTAATTTTCAATCCCATGATAGTTATTTTGTTGAGTTTGCTCCCACTACTATTCAAGAGAATAAAATTGCTTATGTGGAGAGTAGCAAAATTTCTATGCTTTTGCATCATGAAAAGATTGATTTATGTGATGGCTATATTTTTCAATGCATTCATGATGCTACTGAAAATTATTATGAGAGAGGAACATATGCTTGTAGGAATTACAATAATATCAAGTTTACTCTCTATGTGTTGAAACTCTTAAAGTTTTGCTTGTTTTGCCTTCCTATTCTAGTTGATTCTTGTTCCCATAAATTGTTTGCTCAAAAAATCCCTATGCATAGGAAGTGGGTTAGACTTTAATGTTCAAGTCATATTCTTCATGATGCTCTCTTTGTGTTTTAATCTTTATCTTTTATGCGAGCATCATTGAAATCATCATGCCTAGCTAAAAGGCATTAAAGAAAAGCGCTTGTTGGGAGACAACCCAACACTTATACCTACTGTTTTTGTGTGTTCACATGATTATGCTACTGTAGTAATCATGTTTTATAGCTTTTGTTTCAATGAAGTGCCAAACAAAGCCTTAGGATCATGTTGGGTGATAGTAGATTTGATCTTGCTGAAAAACAGAAACTTTTGCGCTCACGAATTTTTTTCTCATTTTTTACAGAAGAGTGTTTGTGAGTTGATTCTTTTTGCAGAAGATTGGTATACAAATTTCCTATGTTGTCCTATTTTTTCAGAATTTGGAGAGTTGAATAAGTATGGTGGTTGTCCAGATCATTACAAACTATTCTGTTTCTGACAGATTCTATTTTCAAAGCATAGTTTGCTTGTTTTATAGTTTCTATGGCTTATATTGACCAATATAAATTGTAGAGATGTTATGCTATAGTAGGCATTGTGTGGAAACAATTATGAATCTTGTCTTTGATAGTAACCAAAGTGAATGATTTGTTTTATCATACTGACCCATCTCACGAAGTTTTGTTAAGTTATGTGTGATTGAAGCTTTCAAGTTTTGGATGAGGTATCGATATGAGGAGAATAAGGAGCGGCAAGACCCTAAGCTTGGGGATTCCCAAGGCACCCCAAGGAAATATTCAAGGAATACCCAAGCAACTAAGCTTGGGGATGCCCCGGAAGGCATCCCCTCTTTCATCTCCAACATTATGGGTAAGCTCACTTGAAGCTATATTTTTATTCGTCACATGATATGAGTTTTTCTTGGAGCGTCACTTTATTTTGTTATAATTTGTTTCCTGGTATTTAGAATAATGTTTTGTATATTTTATTTCAATAAAAGTGTCAAGGGTAGCCTTTACCATGCTTATTTTGCAAGTCTACATGTTGCTGTTTGAAAACAGGAAGTTTGTCGCTGTTGTAAAAATTCCCGAGAAAAGTCAGAATGTGATAAAAGGTTGAAACTTTTTGCATAGCAAGCTATGATAAATTTCCTACAACATGTTCAATTTAAAAAAAAGTTGAGTTAGGGAAGTATGGATCCTCTTGCATTATTTATAGACTGTACTATTTTGACAGATTGTTGTTATGTTTGCATTCTTTGCATATGTTTGCGTGTTTACTGATTCTATATGAGGATAGGAGTATTAAATATGTAGAGGCATTTAGTATGCAATGTGGAATAATAATTTTAGTGATTTTATACAATAGAGAATGATAAGGTTTTTGCATTGGTTTGTACTAACTTGTCTCACAAGTTCTTGTTGAGATTTGTGTGGATGAAGCTTTTGAGATTTAGGAAAACCGTGATATGGGAAGAATTAAGGAGACACAAAATCTCAAGCTTGGGGATGCCCAAGACATCCCAAGATAATATTTCAAGAAGTCTCAAGCATCTAAGCTTGGGGATGCCCCGATAGGCATCCCACCTTTCTTCATCAACAATTATCGGTTAGTATCGGTTGATCCTAAGTTTTTGCTTCTTCACATGAAATGTGCTATTCTTGAAATGTCATTTTATTTTGTTTGCTTGCTGTTTTAATAAAATACTTAGATCCGAAAGTTTTTAAATAAAATAGAGCCCCCAAATAGTTGCCAGGGAGGCTAGGTAAGCGACATTCACATCGCGTCAACGAAGCTCTTTTCTGGCATCGTTGCTCTAGTGCTTCACTTATATGTTTTTGAGCACGGTGTGCTTTAGTATTTTTGAAGAAATTATCTCTTGCTTCACTTAAATTAATTTGAGAGAAGAAAATATTATGCTCATGTTCTTCACTTATATTTGTTTGAGCTTATCAAAAGCAACACATAAAATTAGTCCCAAAGTGATAGATATCCGAGAAGTATATAATAAAAATTGACAAAATAAACTTGATTCCTTGTAATAGTTTTGAGATATGATGATAGTGATATGTGAGTCATGTTGATGAGTAAATGTGCTTTAGTAAGAATATTGGTGTTAAGGTTTGTGATTCCCTATGCAAGCACGAAAGTCAATAGTCATGCAATGAAATTACATCCTACTTGTGGTGCATTATTCGGTGTTAATTATGCTTAATTCTCGCTTATGAGATTAGTTGTTTCTTGGTTGGTCGCTTCCCAATCTTTTGCTAGCCTTCATTTTGCACTAAGTATGATCACTACTTGTGCATCCAAAATCCTTTAAACCAGTTTTGCCACATGAGTCCACCATACCTACCTATGGATACGGTTCGCCATGGCTTGTGAAAGTTTGGTGGAAAAAGGAATAAACTTTATTTTATGTTTGGGAACCGCCTATGATATATCTAGCATGGAATGTGTTGGGAACTCTAAGTCATTTTAGTTGGTGGGAAAAGTATGACACCCAAAATAAATTTGTCTCTCAATTTAAAGCTTTGAGCTCTGGCACCTCTACAAATCCCTACTTCCCTCTGCGAAGGGCCTTTCTTTTACTTTATGCAATTTTTATTTTGAATCTGAGTCCCCATCTTCTCTTATAAAGCACCAACTAGGAGGCACTATGATTGTACTTGAGTATTGGGTGTAGTTAATATGCGAGTGTGTTTAATGAATGGATCAATGGTTAAGCATGATGGACTAGGGATAACTTATTTTAGCATTGATATTTTGAAAGACATGGCTTGTTGGTATGCTTGAGTATTAAAGTCCTCATGTCAAAACTAGACTATTGCTTTGAACCATATAAAAGTCCAAATGTCCATGCTATAAAGAAAAGAATATGACATGACATGATAGGCAGCATTCCACATCAAAAATTCTATTTTTATCATTTACCTACTCGAGGATGAGCATGAATTAAGTTTGGGGATGCTGATACGTCTCCAACGTATCTATAATTTTTGATTGTTCCCTGCTGTTATATTATCATTCTTAAATGTTTTACAATCATTTTATATCATTTTTTGGGACTAGCCTGTTGACATAGTGCCAAGTGCCAGTTGCTGTTTTTTTCATGTTTTTTACATCACAGGAAATCAATATCAAATGGAGTCCAAACACTGCGAAACTTTTTGGATATTTTTTATGGACCAGAACACCCATAATGGGCCAGAGCAGCACCTCGGGGGTGCCCCGAGGGGGGCACAACCCACCAAGGCGCGCCTAGGGGCCCATGCGCACCCAGGTGGGTTGTGCCCACCTCGGTGGCCTCCCGCACCCCTTCTTTGCCCTTTAAATTCCCAAATATTCCAAAACCCTTCGTGGCAAACCAAGATCAGAAGTTCCGCTACCGCAAGCTTCTGTAGTCCACGAAAAACCAATCTAGGCCCTTTTCGGCACTCCGCCGGAGGGGGAAACCATCACCGGTGGCCATCTTCATCATCCCGGCGGCCACCATGGTGAGGAGGGAGTAGTCCACCCTCGGGGCTGAGAGTTTGTACGAGTAGCTATGTGTTTAATAGCTCTCTCTCTCTCATGTTATTGAGATGCACAATATTGATGTATCGTAGGCTTTGTTAATATAGTCGGATCATATGGTGTTTCCCCCTCTCTATCTTGTTGTGATGAATTGAGTTTTCCCTTTGAGATTTCTTTGGATTGAATACTTGTATGGATTTGAGAACACTTGATATATGTCTTGCAATTGAATACTCGTCATGACAATGGGGTATCGTATTGATTCACTTGATATATGTCCTGCAATTGAATACTCGTGGTGACAATGGGGTATGCATTGATTCACTTGATATATGTTTTGGCACTCAACTTGCAGATTCCCGATGTGACATTGGGGTAATCTATGCATAGTGGTTGATGCAGGTTCTTGTCTTTGTTTCTCCGATAGAAATCTTGGGGCACTCTTTGAGGTTCTTTGTCTTGGATTGAGTATTATGAATCTGAATTTGTTTTGGTGTTATTTTAGTACAAACTCTTGATAGATCGATCGGAAAGAATAACTTGTGTTATTCTAGTACAAACTCTTGATAGATCGATCGGAAAGAATAACTTGTGTTATTTTAGTATGAACTCTTGGATAGATCGATCGAAAAGAATAGCTACAAACAATTCCTTCTTATGTTCTCCGCTAAATAGGAACTTTGGAGTGATTCTCCATCGCACGTTGAGGGATGGTTATATGATCCAATTATATTAGCATTGTTGATTGATTGCACTAGCGAAAGTATGGACCCTAGGCCTTGTTTTCAAGCATTGCAATACCGTTTGTGCTCACTTTTGTTACTTGCTACGTTGCTGTTTTTTTTATTGTTACTATTACAATAATCAATATCTACTATCCATATTACACTTGTATCACCATCTCTTTGCCGAACTAGTGCACCTATACAATTTGCCATTATATTGGGTGTGTTGGGGACACAAGCGACTTTTTATTATTTGGTTGTAGGGTTGTTTGAGAGAGACCATCTTCATCCTACACCTCCCACGAATTGATAAACCTTAGGTCATCCACTTGAGGGAAATTTGCTACTGTCCTACAAAATTTTGTGCTTCGAGGCCCAACATGAGTCTACAAGAACAATTTGTGTAGTATACATCAATGGTGAAGTGTCATGTAGTCGACGTTCACATGACACCACTATGGGAATCACAACATACATCCTATCAAAATATCGAACACATATCAAGTTCACATGATTACTTGCGACATGATTTCTCTCATGACCTCAAGAACAAAAGTAACTACTCACAAGTAATAATCATGCTCAATATCATAGGGGTATTAAATGGCATAATGGATCTGAACATATAATCTTCCACCAAATAAACTATATAGTGATCAACTACAATATGTAATCAACACTACTAGTCAACCACATGTACCAATCTAAGGTTCTGGTACAAAGATTGAACACAAGAGATGAACTAGGGCTTGAGAGGAGATGGTGCTGGTGAAGATGTTGATGGAGATTGCCCTCCCCAAGATGGGAGAGTTGTTGGTGATGATGATGATGATGATTTCCCCGTTCGGGAGGGAAGTTCCCCTGGCTGAATCGCTTCGCCGGAGGGCAAAAGTGCTCCTACACAAGTTCCGCCTTGAGACGGTGGCACTCCGTCCCTAAAGTCCTCTCCTTATTTTTTTTCTAGGTCAAAATGACTTATATACCAGAAGATGGGCACCAGAGGTGGGCCGGGCTGAGCACAACCCACCAGGGCGTGCCTGGGGGTCCTGGCGCGCCCTGGTGTCTTATGCTCACCAGGTGGCCCCCATCTGGTAGTTATTTGCTCCAGTATTTCTTATTTATTCCATAAAAAATCCTCGTGAAGTTTCAGCTTGTTTGGAGTTGTGCAGAATATGTGGCCCGACGTAGCTTTTTCAGGTCCAGATTTACAGCTGCCGGAATTCTCCCTCTTTGTGTGAACCTTGCATAATATGAGAGAAAAGACATTAGGATTACTCCGAAA
The DNA here is from genome assembly GCA_902687465.1 of Secale cereale. Classification (NCBI taxonomy): domain Eukaryota; kingdom Viridiplantae; phylum Streptophyta; class Magnoliopsida; order Poales; family Poaceae; genus Secale; species Secale cereale. Next base: position 624,101,269 of record LR738712.1, on the reverse strand, counting down.
AGTATTATTATGCATAAAAACATCATAAATAGCTGCAGGTAAACATGATGCAAAATGGACGTATCAACTCTCCCAAGCTTAGACCTCGATTGTCCTCAAGCGAAAACCAAAATCGAAAAACATGTCCACATGCTTAGAGAGAGAGGTGTCGATAAAAACAAAATACATACATAAAAGCCTCATGTGAATTATTATAACAACAACAAACTTAAACAATAAGACTTTTATCATACGACTTCTACCATATACTTCTCATGAATAAGTAACAATTCGTCATAACATCGAAGTATGAAGCATAAACTCTATTGGAAACCAACAAACTATGTTTTGAGTCAACTTTGCAACTACAATTTATCATCTTTTCAGGAAGGGTCACGTATCAGAGCCTTTAGGCAAGTCCACATACTCAACCATCATATGGTCTTCTATGATTGTTTACACTCACTGGTACGCGTCGGTGCTATACAAACGCTTTTTAACCCCTTTCCACGACGACATTTGGAACCGTCGCCAAACGAGTGTGGGTGATAGGGGGGGGGGTCCTTCCCACACGACCCAGAAAGCGTCGGGGATAGGGAGCCTCAATGCATATAGTTGTCCCTATATAACTATTTCCGATATCTTGAATATCCCAAATGCTTCGTCCTTGCTACTTGTTTGTACTCGCATTGTCATCGCAGTTGAAGTTTTGTGGTTTTACCTAAATCTAGGCATATTCCAGGCAGGGCAGTTTTCCAGGCAGATTCCAGGCACGGGAGTTTTACGATGCCTGGCACATCACAAACAGTTCATGATTATAAACCGTGTACGATGGGTAGACAATCACACACATTTAATTTTCCCGCACCGTATGTGATAGTGTCTGACATCACACACGCTTTGCAAATGGCAACTGTGTGCATGCTTGCACACGTTTCCTCTCTGTGAACCGTCTCGAAATATGGTGTATATCGCAAACGTTTGTGTTTTACCAACCGTGTGTGCCGTAATGACATGCACAACGTAATTTCACCCTAATTTAATTGCCGCTATTTAAAATTGTACCTAATTTAAACTTGAAAATAGGCTATAGATTTATTCATATCCATCAGCCATCTGGTTCAAACAACCAATGCATTATTCGATTCACAGGTACATATGTTTAAGAATTACATAAGCACCAAATAAAGAATGATGTACCAGGGTTCTATACTTGTACTATTACAAAAGGTAAAGAAAGAGGCAACATACATTCCAGATACTGAACAAGGTGAAGTGGAATGGCCCTATTGTGCTCTCCTGGATGCAGAAGGCATGCATGACTCTAGTCCAACCCCTTGTGATGGCCGGCCGCCAATCATGTAGTTTGAGAGGTAATCTTGAGTAAACTGCTTCAGGATCCAGTGCAAAAGAAAAAAGATTCAGATATTGTCATCTAGCACAACTCATTATTACTGGTAGTAAAAATAAGGCTACAGGGTTCTTACTTAAAGATTCAGATATTGTCATCTAGCACAACTCACTATGGGCAGTAGAAAGAAGGCCACATGGTTCTTACTTACCATCCTGCAATTTTCTGTTGTCTTGCATAAAGTGTAAAGAAATAGTTTGATTGACATCTTTTGACCCATTTTAATAACAATCTTTATCAGTTTCCTCACTTGATGATGGTTCATGAATATCTCATTGCCCCATACGCAGAAAGGGTCGAAGTGTGGATCTTTGGTAATGATATATGTACCTAAAAGCACCAAGTTAATATTAGAAGCTAAACAACAATTGAAAATGATGTAGTACAACACTCCATCCATCCTATTATATAAGATTTTATTACATGTATATCTAGACTCCCTAGACATCAGTAAAACATTAAGGTAACACTCTTCCTTGTTGCTATGTAGCGTGGGATTGCATATTTAGTCATTCAGTACAATGCATGTTGCTAAACAACAATTGAAAAATGAAAAGGCATTTTAACTGCAATATCCTTAAAAACAACCAAATATCGTAATTCATAGTGGTATTGTTGAAATTGTTATTGATGAAATTGAATTGCACGGCAAATAGTTACACATATAGAGCATCACATTGTGAATAACTGAAATAAACAAGTCATAAGGACATCTCTAGGCGATCCTTAAAAATTTAAGGACTAAAACCCTTCGTGGATATATATATACTCCAGCAACTTTTGGACTTTTCTAGTCGATCCCCTAAACTTAAGGTTGTAAACTTCAATATGATCAAGTTAAAGCAGGTTCAACTGAAAGCAGCATGCATTCAAACATAAACATAGATAGTTTTGCATAACCAAACATAAAACATAAATTTAAACTAAGCTAAACTACTTTGGGTTGAAGTAGAGGTCGAGCCAATCCTTCCTCGTCATGTACGATGTGCCGCGAGCTGGGTCCGGGCCAGTACCGTCGTCGGGGTCGTTGGGGAAGGCACTCCTCCACTCATCAATGTCGATCTCCTCATCCTCGGGGCCCACCTCAACGCCCTCCGTGCCGCCATCGCCGACGCCTTCGAGCTTGTCATCAGAGGAGAGCGCGATAACCTCGTTGCCGTCCTCGCCGCCTTCGACCTCGTCATTGGAGGAAAGCGCGATAACCTCGCCGCCCTCCGCGCCGGCAAAGATCGCCCGCTCCGCCTCCACGAGCTCCGGGTGCTGGCGGTGGCGCTCTTGCATGTAGGCCTCGTCGGCGGCCTCGGCCTCGAGGCGCTCCCACGCCTCGCGGTCCTCCCGCGTCATAGTCGAGCTCACCACCCCTGGCTTTGGTGGAACGAGGTGGAACGGACATGTGCCGAAGGGGAAACTGAGCCTAGGCGCCGCGCCGTGGTAGAGGACCTGCCAGCGGTCGTACTCCATGGCCGTGAGCTCGGCCGTGTGGAAGCTACCGAGCCACCGACGGGTGTGGGTCTCTCGATCTATAATCTCGGTTACCCACGTCCCCCACCATCGCTGCCAGACCCCGAGGTAGGACTTCGTCGGTTGCCGGGTCCGAGGGAGGACGGGGAAGTCCTCGAACCGGTGTAGGGGTGCGGCGGTGGGCGGATCGGGGGACCGGCGATGGCAGATCGAGCCCGCGGAGGACGACAGGGACACCTCAGCGGCCACCTCGCCGGCTCGGGCGAAAAGGCCGCGATAAACCTCTTTTTGTCCATTGGCTCCTCGAGTCCCCGGCACACAGGCAGAGGTTCAGGATGGAGGCACCGGCGATGGCGGCGACCTACCAATGGTTTCGAGGGTTGTGTGTGTCTGTGTGAGCGAAGGTTTTGGGGTGTGTGTGGAGGGGGGCCAAGGTTCTGTTTGAGGAAATACTGCGGCAACTGAAAATTTTACTAGGCGGGAGTAACAAGGTGGGGCTACTGAAAATTTGGATCAAGGGCGAGAAGAAATTTTTGAGATTGCGAGGGATGGAGGGGCGGGAGTAAAATGCCGGGGCTACTGAAAACTTGAATCAAGGGACTGAAGCAGAGCAGGAGTAACAAACATCGCACACGGTCCGCACAAACTAATCATGTGCTATCAAACATTAAAACCTTCCAGGCGGTAGATATTTTCGAGATTGCGAGGGATGCAGAGGCGGGAGTTTTTGGGGAGTGAGCTAGTGTGCTTGACATGCCGGCCGTGGACTGTAGCCGACGCACCTTCTCGCGTACTATACACCGATGGTGCTCCAAGATATCTTGTACCACATCTCACATGGTTGGTGATAATAAACTGTGTGGGATCTACTTGATTTGAATCACAAAATGGGGTCATGGCAGCAATGGATGCTGTTTGAATTGCTAGACCATTTATCTGCAGTGAACATGCAACTATATGTGTGTCGTAAAAGAATTGGAATTATTCAGGGTTCGTTTGGACATTTTATACATTAAATTGGGTTCTAGCCATTTCACGTGCACAATTCAAAATTAAACTACATGCACATGCTCCGGTGCATACAAATTGGTTGAAAAATCAGATCCATGTCCTTCAGTGCATGCTTAGGTCCCATGCAATAAATGGGAATGAATTTTTCGGGGTTCGCTTGGCCTTTTTTATACATTAACTAGGTTTTCTACGCATTTTATGTGCATAATTCAAATTTGAACTACAAGCACATGCTCGAATGCACCGAAGTTGGTTGAAAAATCACATGTGTGTCCTTGGGTGCATGCTTAGGTCCCATGCAAGAGACGGGAATGAATGTCAAACACCGGTGCACTGTTGATTGCCGGCAAAATGTTGAGATACCTGGTTTTTAAATTCTAGTAAATCCAAAACTCGTCTGAAATTCATGAAACTTGGCATGCTATCATGGAGCGACATCAACATGCCATGATGAAAATTTTGTCCCATTTGGGGCAGGTTTGGGTATAAGCTTCTCACAACAAGCATGATGGTTTCGATAGGGAACGTACCACCTTTGGGGACGGGACGATATCCGTTGCCTCTTATTGCTTTCAAAAAAATTCTAGTGTCAACACAGAACAACAAGAGTGTTGTGTTTAATCTTGGATTTTTTTGGAGTTCGTTTGGCCTTTTTATACATTAACTGGATTTTCTAGGCATTTTATGTGCATAATTCAAATTTGAACTACAAGCACATGCTCCAATGCACTAAAGTTGGTTGAAAAATCACATGTCTGTCCTTGGGTGAATTTCTTGGTCCCATGCAAGAGATGGGAATGAAATTCAAACACTAGGGCATTGTTGATTGCCAGCAAAACGTCGATATGCTTCGGTTTTAAATTATAGTAAATCCAAAATTTGTCTGAAATTCATGAAATTTGGCATGCTATCATGGAGCGGCATCAACCTGCCGTGGTAAAAAATTTGTCCCATTTGGGACAGGTTTGGGTATAAGCTTCTCACAAACCAGAGCTTCTCACAGCAAGCATGATGGTTTCGATAGGGAACGTCCCACCTTTGGGGACGAAATGATATCCATTGCCTCTTATTGCTTTCAAAAAAATTCTCGTGTCAACATAGAACAACATGAGTGTTGCGTCGATTTTTGGGATTTTTCGGGGTTCGTTTGGACATTTTTATGCATTAACTGAGTTTTCTAGGCATTTTATGTGCATAATTCAAATTTGAACTACATGCACATGCTCTAGTGCATATAAATTGGTTAAAAATCACATGTGTGTCCTTGGGTGCATGCTTAGGTCCCATGCAAGAGAGGGGAATGAATTTCAAACACCGGGGCACTGTTGATTGCCGGCAAAATGTTGGGATACCTGGTTTTTAAATTCTAGTAAATCCAAAACTCGTCTGAAATTCATGAAACTTGGCATGCTATCATGGAGCGGCATCAACATGCCGTGGTAAAAAAATTGTCCCATTTGGGACAGGTTCGGATATAAGCTTCTCACAAACCAGAGCTTCTCACAACAAGCATGATGGTTTCGATAGGGAACGTACCACCTTTGGGGACGGGACGATATCTGTTGCCTCTTATTGCTTTCAAAAAATTCTAGTGTCAACATAGAACAACAGGAGTGTTGTGTTTAATCTTGGAATTTTTCGGGGCTCGTTTGGCCTTTTTTATACATTAAGTGAGTTTTCTAGGCATTTTATGTGCATAATTCAAATTTGAACTACAAGCACATGCTCCAATGCACCAAAGTTGGTTGAAAAATCACATGTGTGTCCTTGGGTGAATTTCTAAGTCCCATGCAAGAGATGGGAATGAAAATCAAACACCAGGGCACTGTTGATTGCCGGCAAAACATTGAGATGCCTGGTTTTTGAATGCTTGTAAATCCAAAACTCGTCTGAAATTCATGAAACTTGGCATGCTATCATGGAGCGGCATCAATATGCCGTGGTCAAAAAATTGTCCCATTTGGGGCAGGTTTGGGTATAAGCTTCTCATAAACCAGAGCTTCTCACAACAAGCATGATGGTTTTGATAGGGAACGTCCCACCTTCGGGGACGAAACGATATCCATTGGCTATTATTGCTTTCAAAAAATTTATAGCATCAACATAGAACAACAGGAGTGTTGTGTCAATTTTTGTGATTTTTGGGGTTTGTTTGGACATTTTTATGCATTAACTGGGTTTTCTAGGCATTTTATGTGCATAATTCAAATTTGAACTACAAGCACATGCTCCAGTGTGTTAAAGTTGATTGAAAAATCTAATCTGTGTCCTTGGGTGCATGCTTAGGTCCCATGCAAGAGACGAGAATGAAATTCAAACACTAGGGCACTATTGATTGCCGACAAAACATTGAGATGCCTGGTTTTTAAATTCTGGTAAATCCAAAACTCGTCTGAAATTCATGAAACTTGGCATGCTATCATGGAGCGGCATCAACGTGCCGTGGTAAAAAAATTGTCCCATTCGGGGCGGGTTCGGGTGTATGCTTCTCACAAACTAGAGCTTCTGACAACAAGCATGACAGTTTTCGGTAGGGAACGTCCCACCTTTGGGGACGAAACGATATCCATTGCCTCTTATTGCTTTCAAAAAAATTCTCGTGTCAAGATAGAATAACAGGAGTGTTGTGTCAATTTTTGGGATTTTTCGGGGTTCATTTGGACATTTTTATGCATTAACTGAGGTTTTAATGCATTTATATGCATAATTCAAATTTGAACTACATGCACATGCTCCAGTGCATATAAATTGGTTGAAAAATCAAATATGTGTCCTTGGGTGCATGCTTAGGCCCCATGCAAGAAATGGGAATGAATTTCAAACACGAGGGCACCGTTGATTGCCGCCAAAACATTGAGATGCCTGGTTTTTAAATTCTAGTAAATCCAAAACTCGTCTGAAATTCATGAAACTTGGCATGCTATCATGGAATGGCACCCGACATGCTGTGGCATTTTTCGTGTCCATTTTGAGGGAAGGCACACTCGAATAACGACAGCCAACAAAGGCATTTTGAGAAAATAGCTACCACTTTAATATCTCGAACGTTTGTAGAATTCAAACCGTGTGCGTTCTGTTAACCATTCACGTGACGCCATGTGTCTTCGTTTTAATGGCTGTAGGTGCCGTGCGGACAGCCGCTTGACCTTGACTGGGAGGCGTGCGAGCGTAGTCCGGTGCGCAGGCTGACCGAGAGGCGTGCATGTTGTCCTCCAATGCACAGGCTCACCGGGAAGCATGCGAGCTGTACGCTGCGCATGCTCACTGGGAAGCGCTCCCTTTGACTTCCATGGCCGCCCGCCTTCCTCTCCATTAATGGCGCCCGAGCCGCTTTTTAATACGGGGGGCCTTACTATTCGCTTCCCATTCCCCTCCCTCCTGCATACCTCCATCAACGCCATGGCGCAGAACGATCATCTGCCACTAGTCTTCAAGTTTGGTGAAGTCAACTCCGAGCCGGAGGAGATAGAAAATAAGGAGGAATGGGGCCTCATGGACATGGCCCAGAATGAGCTAGCCGCAGCGGTTGTTGCCCCCGCTCCCGTCCCAGCTCCCATCCCCGCGCCCATGCCATCGACCATCCCCGTAGCATTGACAGGCTGGTCGCCGAGCACTATCACGGAGCTAGAAGCCACGGGCTTCAGCGAGGTCTCCGCGGACCCGCGCGAGCTTGTGTACATGCCAGCGCCAGCGCCCGTGCCAGTGCCCGTGCGCGCCCCTCCACCCACCGCGGCGTCGACCCCCGTGCGTTTGGCTGCACCCGCCGTGCCCGTGCCCGTGCCCATGCCCCCCCGCACCCCTCAGCGGCATGGGACACTGTCGTCGACCGCTACCTTTCAGCAACACCAGTTGTTTTCCTCCCGGGCCCCGCCCGTCGATCGCGCGATGACATGATGTTGATTTACAAGTGAAGAACATTTTGTGCTGCCTTGAAAACTTCAACAATGGCATCCCGGAGGACGACAACGACAACGACGGCGCGGCACGCCGCCGGGAATAGTTATTTTGGGGTTTAATAGTGTATCTCGAATTCTCGATCATATGAATATAAATTCGCAGTGTGACTGAATGAAAGATATGGTTTGAACAAACTTGCATTTTTCTCTCTTAATGTACAGACTTATCAAATGATTTTCTTTTCAAAAAAGTCAATGGTTTTCAAAGATAAAACACTCACCGCAAACGTTTTAGTTAGAACACCCAGATGCAAACCGACAGCTTCCCCAGGAAGCCAAGGGAAAATGTGCCGAGTAGGATTTCTGCGCCCCTACAACGCAAACGGTTGTTTTGCATGACCCGTGTGCAACCACGTACAGAAAATTGGGTAAGATTTGCATATTCGCCATTTGGGTATGTTGCCATTTGTCAAACTGGAAAGATTGACATTTTTTATCTAGTAACATTGCCATTTGTCAACCTTGTAACACTGCGATTTGTCAAAATATGCAGATAAAAATCACTAGCACTATCTAATTTTTGCAACTAAAATCACTAACACTGTTCATACGGACACCAATACAAAGTGGCATTGTACTGTTTTTTGACATCCAAATAGAAAAATAATATACGTGCCGCCACGCGACCCGTGTGACGTGCGAGCATGCATGAGTTGATGGGACGCATATGCAAATGTACCATTCATTACATACAACAAGTCATCAACACACAACAACAACGAGGATACATGTTGGATTATAGATTATTTCCAACAAAACATTCTAGTAAAGTAAAGTTTTTCTCACACAACAAATAACAAAGTGATGAAATGAACTTCAGATCAACCAATCCTCGGCGTTGGAAACGCTTGCTTTGAACCATAACTGATTCTATGGGAAGGGCCGGCTATTGTCAATCTCGAGACCAACGCATGACTGATCATCCAGGCTGAAGTGGCCTATATCAGGATGCATATTGTGATAGCCAGGGTAGGGAACCATAGCAATGTCCAAGGTATAGATACTGTTGCTTCTCATAAATGGTAGTAACGTTGTGTCAACAGCAGCTGGATCGCCTTTCACCATCATTGGATAGTTTTGTCCAATGAAGAGTGAGTTTTCTCCAAGACTATCAATACTGAACCAGGGATAAGGAGGTGTTGGCGCTAGTACACTAGTATCCATCCGAAATACCCTCCAACGGATGTTGGAATAGGTTCGAATAGTGCGACCATGGGAGTCAACACCTGCTTCGTTAGTAACATCAGTAGTGCCTTGTATACATACAAGAAGAGGTGATCCATCAGAATAAGTTGCCAAGCACCACTGAGTATATGGGTCCTGCTCGTCCTCATGCTCGTGATCATCACCATCGTCATCTCCCCCTTGGTTATAATTTTTTTCAAATATAGGTGGTGGAATGTTCACAGGACCTTGGAAACACAAGAAGGTTAATTAGTACGGTGATACTAACTAGCATGGATGTGGATGAAACAATTCTAATTATGGTGGAAGACAAACGTACCGAAACAATAAGGATCCCATGCAAAAACAATGGCATGAGTGGTGGCATCCAACACAAGACGCTCGTATTGAATTGCATCACAATACTCATTTTTTTGATAGAAAGACTGTAAGGGAACCCCCTACAGTATAATTGGTGCAACAAACCCAAATTGCAAGTACCATGCCTTGAACCTGGGTGGATGGGAAGGCATCAGCCCCTTCCCACCACTTGGCTATGCCTTAGTCTGCTCATCACAATACTCATTTGTGTACATAAATTGAATTTTGAGCAATATCCATCCATCCGTGGAAGCAGAGACGGCAACAAGCTTGTCGAAGATAGCAACAACATCATAGTTCTTGTATTCCCAAGAGCGGTTGGGAACTTGAGAAATTACTATCTTCCATAGACAAATGCCATGATGATCGTATCTGAACGTACGTAGACTATCTGTGTGCTGAACCTCATGGCAGTCTGAGATTTTTGGAAGTGGAACCCAGTGACGAGTGCACACATTCACAAGTTCCCACTCACAGTTGTTCCCAATATAAACAACCCAATCTCCATTTGCGCCTGCCCAGGCCTTACCCTTAAGCGATGGCATCTTAACATCACACGTATCATTATCAAGCGGCATCAACTTGCACAAGGCAAGGCTTCCATCATCATCGCGACGGCGAGCAGGGTGGCGAAGAAGATAGGGGAGATCAAACCGCTCCTGAACCCTTGGGTTCTTTGTAATGATCCTATTTGTTGAGTCGAGAATGGTCTTGTACGAACCTGCCATGCTAGCCGAGGTGATGCCGTCGTACCGATCAATGAATTCCTCCACCATGTCATCTTTCAGATCAGGGCAATAATAACGGTGTCGTTTTCGGCCTATTCCCTCCATGGAGAAGACGATCGAACAATGGTAGAAGTGAAGGTGAAGGAAAATGGAGGGAGGAAGAGCGTGCGACAGCAGTTCCGAAGCGAGAGGGAACGGCGAAGAGGCGATGGACGGTTGCCACGGTACAAGAAGAGGCTAGTGGGGAGCAAACGGTTGCCACAGAGGTCACACACTAACGACAAGGCCGAGGGAACTGCATGCTGTATATCGCACACACCTTGATCTGGCTGACCATTTCTTTTGTGTTGCCTAATCACAAACAATTCATCCGAGTGAACTGTATGCTGTATATCGCACACACCTTCATATGGCTGCCCGTTTCTTTTGTGTTGCCTAATCACAAACAGTTCATCCGAGTAAACCGTATGTTGTGTATCGCACACGCCTTCATCTGGCTGCCCATTTCTTTTGTGCCTCCTCATCGCAAACAGTTAATTGAACTGAACCGTATGCCCTTCATTGTACACACAACTAAAATCTAAACCATGTTTGATGCATCCATCTTCGCAAACGTTTTACACATTTTTGACGGTTTTCATACACCACCGTTTGCAATGATTGCATTGCATACAGTTTCTCGAAGGGTCTCTGATCGTAGTGTCGCGTTAGCAGCAACCTACAATGGTGACTCACCGCATACACATGAGCAAAACCTTCAACCGGACAGATAGAAAGATAGAAAGATAGGGGCTTATAGTTTCGCCTCCCAACGTATTCACCTTAAGGTGATGTCAACAATATTAACTCATCTACCCATATTCAACTGGACATATGTGCCTAGATCTTTCCTCACCACATGGTTCTAGCCGAAGGAGAAAAATAAAAAGGAATAGCGAGAGAAAAACTTTGACTCTTGCATAAAAGTAAAAACATAAAAGTAAAAGATAGGCCCTTCGCAAAGGGAAGCAGAGATTGCCATGTGCTTATTTGTTTGTATCCTCAACCTCTTAGTGCAAAAGAACGTCACATTATATTGCCCCTTATGATAGCTACATTTATTATGCAGTCTATTGCTTTTATTCTTTGCTATCACAAGTTTGTACAATGCTCAATTTTCTCTTACACTACATAATCTCACACTTTTAGAAGCAATTTTGCACCGATGAAAACTTAGTTGAAGGATCTTGCTCAATCCCTAGGTTGGTATGGTGGACTCTTGAAGGTAAGATTTGGGTTTAGGGTTTTTTGGATGCACAAGTAGTATCTCTACTTGGTGGGGAATTTTGGCTAGCAAAGATGGGGGGCAGACACCACATGTTGAAGGATCTATGACAATATAACTTCTATGTGAATATGAACAAACATCAATGATTACGTTGTCTTCCTTGTCCAATGTCAACAATTTTGGCATATAATATTTTGATGGGGGCTCACAATCACAAAAGATTTCCAGGATAGTATATTTATATGTGAATCTTCTCTTCCCTTATTAATTCTTTCATGAGTTGCATCATTGACCAATGCTATGTTTCCAATCTCTAATGAAATTTTCTACTTATACTTTTCCTTATGTGATGTCAGCACCTATCATAAGATTAGCATATTATATTTTTCATTTATTTCTTTTATTTTTATTGAAACAAAAGAGTAAAGAAAGGAAAACTCAAACTAAACTTTATTATATATCTCGGATACGATTACAAGGATAAATCACTAAGCAAACTCTCAAGATGAAAGGATCGAACTAAAGTTTTATTCATCTAAAGCAAAAGATAGCTAATGATCGAACTAAAATAAGTGAAGGCAAAACATAGTGGAGGTGATACGATACCGGGGCACCTCCCCCAAGCTTGATGAAAGCCATGGGGAGTGCCCATACCCGATACTCAATTTTCCTTTGGTGGTGAAGAAGATGGTGGTGGTGGTGATATAACTCCCAATATATTCATGAGTGCCTCCTTCAAGCCTTGAATCTCACGAAGGGCTTTATGAAGCAACTCAGTGTTTTTCTCCACTTCAGCCATAAATATGTTTATTCTCCGCCCCCCAAGAACTTGTTCCTGCATCACTTTCTCTTGGACGAGATATGTCCCAATTGGATGGTATGTGCACACGGGGAGTATTTTCGAACACATAATTGTGAATCAAATTATGAAAATTGTTACGATGTAACCTATGTAAAGGCCTCCTTGGAGGGAGTCCTTCGTGCACTTCGAGGCTCTCTTGATTATTTGATGATCTCATGGCTTGATGAGGATTAGGACGAGTAGAGATTCCAGCCAGTGTGCCTCTTTCGAAAGCTGGAGGGTGAACTCCAAGAGACTTTCCTTCATCTTCCTCCATGGCCACCTCCTTAACTCCTTCTTCACTTAGCTCCCCCTGCGGCAACCAAGCATCACCTTCCTCATGATTAGAGAGGGGAAAATCCATGGTACCTCGTCTGGCATATCTGATAGAAAATAGAAGATTTCTTCGCGATGCGGTGGTCAATAGGTTCGGGGGATATATAAAGAACTTTTATCTTGGGAAACAAGTAAACGGAATAAAAACGAAGCCCGGAAGGTACCCGAGGTGGGAACAACCCACCTGGGCGCGCTTGGGGGGCCAGACGCGCCCTGGTGTATTGTGTCCACCAGGGTGACCTTCCCGGTAGTTTCTTATTTTCCTAATTTTTGTTATATTCCAAAATGGACAAAAAATATTTTTGCAGATTTTTTGGAGTCTGTTTACTTAGCGTATCACATACCTCCTCTTTTTCACGATTCTGGAGTGTTTCAGAAGGTCTCTTTTATGAGTTCTTCCGGTGTCGTAGTTGTGATAATATTACTTTCAACATTAATGGGCGTACCTGAGATACAATGTTTTATTCATTGCCTATTAACAACCTTTGGGTTAGTACCTTCGGCATTATTTATTTTGACAGCTGCAGATCGATAAACCTCCTCGTTAACATAGGGTCTTTCCCATTTGGAGAGGAGTTTTCCCGCAAAGAATCTGAAATGAGAGTTGTGTAATAAAATAAATTCTCCAACTTTGAACTCACACTTTTCGATTCTTTTATCGTGCCAACTTTTAACCTTTTCTTTGAGTAACTTGGCATTTTCATAAGCTTGGGTTCTCCATTCATCTAGTGAGCTAACATCAAATAATCTCTTTTCACTGACAATTTTGAAATCATAATTCAGTTATTTAATTGTCCAATATGCTTTATGTTCTAATTCAAGAGGCAAATGACAAGCTCCCATAGGATTTTTGTAGGCTGTTCTATAAGCCCAAAGTACATCATCCAATTTCTTGGACCAATTCTTTCGATACCTATTGACAGTCTTTTGCAATATAATTTTATTTCCCTACTGCTAAGTTCAACTTGACCACTAGAACAAGGATGATAGGGTGATGCAATTATATGGTTAACATCATACTTGGCAAGTATTTTATGAAAAAGCACCATGAATAAAGTGTGAACCACCATCAGTCTTTAAATATCTAGGGACTCCAAACCTTGGGAAAATAACTTCCTTAACCATTTTAATAGAGGTGTTGTGATCAACACTACTAGTTGGAATATCTTCTACCCACTTAGTAACATAATCAACATCAACCAAAATATGTGTATACCCATTAGAGGAAGGAAAAGGTCCCATGTAATCAAAATCCCAAACATCAAATGGTTCAACAACAAGAGAATAATTCATAGGCATTTCTTGACGCTTACTGATATTACCTATTCTTTGGCATTCATCACAAGATACAATGAACTTACGAGCATCCTTGGAGAGAGTACGCCAATAAAAAGCAGATTGCAATACCTTATGAGCAGTTCTGTCTCCCGCATGATGTCCTCCATAGGCTTCAGAGTGACATTTCCGTAGGATTTGTTTCTGATCATACACAGGTACACAACGTCTAATAATACCATAACCTCCTTCTTTATAAGGATGTGGGTCATCCTAAAAGTAATGTCTTAAATCATAGAAGAATTTTTTTCTTTTGTTGGTAAGTAAAGCTAGGTGGTAAATATTTAGCAACAATATAATTAGCATAGCTAGCGTACCAAGGAGTGTTATGAGAAAAATTTATTCCAGCTAACTGCTCATCAGGAAAACTATAATCAATAGGTAGTGGGTCATCAAGCACATTTTAAAGCCTAGAAAAGTTATCATCTACGGGGTTCTATGCTCCTTTTCTATCAATGATATGTAAATCAAATTCTTGTAGCAAGAGAACCCATCGAATAAGTCTAGGTTTAGCATCTTTCTTTTCCATAAGATATTTTATAGCAACATGGTCGGTGTGAACGGTTACTTCTGAATCAACAATGTAAGATCTATATTTATCACAAGCAAACACCACTGCTAGAAATTCTTTTTCAGTAGTAGCATAATTTCTTTGAGCACTGTCTAGAGTTTTACTAGCATAATGAATAGGATTTAGTTTCTTATCAACTCTCTGTCCCAGAATAGCACCAACAACATAATCACTAGCATCCCACATAATTTCAAAAGGTAGGTTCCAATCAGGTGGTTGAACAATAGGTGCAGAAATTAAGGCTTTGTTGAGTGTTTCAAAGGCTTCTAAACAATCATCATAAAAAACAAAAGGATTATCCTTTTGCAAAAGATTTGTAAGGGGCCTAGAAATTTTAGATTAGTCTTTTATAAATCTCCTATAGAAACCAGCATGACCTAGAAAACTACAAATACCTTTGATATCTTTAGGACATGTCATTTTCTCAATTGCATCAACCTTAGTTTGTCCACTTCAATACCCTTTTCGGAAATTTTATGGCCCAAAACAATACCTTCGTTAACCATAAAGTGGCACTTCTCCCAATTCAAGGCAAGATTAGTTTTCACACATCTCTACAAAACTCGATCAAGATTGCTTAAACAATCATCAGAAGACTTCCCATAAACAGAAAAGTCGTCCATGAAAACCTCAATAATCTTTTCACAAAAATCAGAGAATATAGCAGTCATGCATCTTTGAAAGGTAGCAGGTGCATTGCATAAACCAAAAGGCATACGTCTATAAGCATAAGTTCCAAAAGGACAAGTAAAAGTGGTCTTTTCTTGATCAGGTTGAGAAACAGGTATTTGTGAAAAACCAGAATATGCATCAAGGAAGCAAAAGTGTGTGTGCTTAGATAATCTTTCTAGCATTTGATTAATGAATGGCAAAGGGTAATGATCTTTCCTAGTAGCTTTGCTTAATTTTCTAAAATCATACCATTCTATAGCCTGTAACAATTCTTTGTGAAATAAGTTCATTCTTATCATTGGGAACAATAGTAATACCTCCTTTCTTAGGAACACAATGAACATGACTTACCCATCTACTATCATCTATAGGATAGATTATACCTTCTTCTAGAAGTTTTAATATTTCTGTTCTTACCACTTCTTTCATCTTCGGATTCAATCGATGTTAGTGATCAACAACGGGTTAAGCATCAGGTTCCATATTAATCTTGTGCTAACATAGAGTGGGGCTAATGCCCTTTAAATCATCAAGAGTGTATCCAATAGCAGCTCGGTGCTTCCTTAGAACTTTCAATAATATTTATTCTTCATGTTCTGAAAGGTTAGCACTAATAATAACATGATATTCTTCTTATGATCTCAAGATATTCATATTTCAAAGTGTCTGGCAATTGTTTTAATTCAAACACATGATCACCTTTAGGCGGAGGAGGACCTCCTAGAGTTTCAATAGACAAATTGTGTTTAAGAAGAGGGCGTTGTTCAAACAAAATATTATCTATTTCATTTCTTTCATGCATATGTAAATCATTTTCATGGTCTAGCAGATATTGTTCTAGTGGATCAGTAGGAGGCAAGGCAATGGAAGCAAGACCAATTATTTCATCCTTACTAGGCAATTCTTTATTATGAGATTTTCTACTAAACTTGGAGAAATTAAACTCATGAGACTCATCACCAAAGGTAACACCAAAGGTTTGTTTCTCACAATCTGTTTTAGCATTAACGGTGTTCAAGAACAGTCTACCAAAGATAATGGGACAAAAATCATCTTGTGGGGAACGAAGAACAAGAAAATCAGTAGGGTATTTTATTTTCCCACACAAGACTTCAACATCTCTAACAATCCCAATTGGTGAAACAATCTCTCTATTAGCAAGTTTAATAGTAACATCTATGTCTTCTATCTCTACGGGTGCTATGTCATTCATAATTTCTTGGTACAAGGTAAAGGAAATAGAACTCACGCTATTACCTATGTCACATAAACCATGATAACAATGATCTCCTATTTTAACTGAGACAACGGGCATGCCAACAACAGGTCTATGTTTATCCTTTTTATTGGGTTTGGCAATTCTAGCAGCTTCTTCACAGAAGTAAATAACATGCACATCTATATTTTCCTCCAAGAGGTCCTTAACCATAGCAGCACTAGGTTCTAGCTTGATTTGTCATCGGGTTTAGGTGTTCTAATATAACTTTTGTTTACCACAATTGAAACTTTAGCATGTTCTTTAATCCTAACAGGGAAAGGTGGTTTCTCAATATAAGCAGTAGGAATAACTGGATCAACATTATAAATAATAATTTCCTCTTTAGCTGGTACCGGTTCTTTAATTTTTTCTTTAATAGGTGGGTGATATTTAAACCACTTATCCTTAGGGATATTAACATGAGTAAAAAATGATTCACAAAAGGAGGCTAATATCTCAGAGTCAAGTCCATATTTAGTGCTAAACTTTTGAAAAGCATCGGTATCCATAAAAGATTTAACACAATCAAACTTAAGCTCAATACCTGACTCTTTACCTTCTCGAGTTACCAATCTTCAGAATTGCACTTAATTCTTTCCAAAAGATCCAGCTGAATTCAATAGTCTTCTTCATAAAAGTCTCAGCACAAGTATCAAGCATGGATTGGTCAATACGAGAAAGCCGAGCATGATTTTTTTGGATAATAATTTCTCTTGATAGCTCATGATTGGGGCATGAATATAACATTCACTTAAGCCTCCCCCAAGCTAGAGCGATACTTTCTCCTTCACGAGGCCAAAAAATATATATGTACTTCCGAACACGATGAACTAGAAGCACATGATTTTTTTCCGTGAAACTCTAATTTCAATCGGTTCCAATTCCAAGATCCAATATCATCGCATAGCCTATACCATGCCAATGCTTTTACCTTCAAAGATAAAGGGAAAACCTTCTTCTTAACTTCATCTCTAGGTAAACATGCAAGCTTAAACAATACACAAATTTCTTCCACATATATTAAGTGCATATCAGGATGTTCGGTTCCATCTCCTGCATAAGGATTAGCTAGAAGTTGTTCTATCATACCCGAAGGAATTTCATATTCAATATTTTTAGTAGGTGCAGTAGGTTGAGGGGTAACTAATTGTGGTTCTGGTCAAGGTGAAGATACACCAAACAAACCCCTCAAAGGATTGTTCTCCGTAGTAACAAGTGACAATAAATTTCAGCACATAGTAATAATTTTTCCTTACCAAGAGCGCTTTAGTCCCCGACAACGGCACCAGAAAATAGCCTTGATGACCCACATGTATATGGGATCAATTGTAGCCTTTTCTATAAGTAAGAGTGTTGAACCCAATGAGGAGCAGAAGGAAATGACAAGTGGTTTTCAGCAAGGTAATGTCTGCAAGTGCCGAAATTGTAAGTAATATAGTAGTTTGATAGAAAGATAATTTGTAACAAGCCAGTAATGTTAGTAGTAACAAAAGTGCAGCAAGGTAGCCCAATCTTTTTGAGGCAAAGTACATGCCAAAATAGTCTCTTATATTGAGCAAAGCGTTCTTGAGGGTACACAAGAATTTCATCTAGTCACTTTCATCATGTTGATTCGATTCGTGTTCGCTACTTTGATAGTTTGGTATGTGGGTGGACCGGTGCTTAGATGTTGTTCTTACTTGAAAAAACCTCCTACTTATGATTAACCCCCTCACAAGCAACCACAACTACGATAAAAGTATTAAGAATAAATTCTAACCATAGAATTAAACTTTTGGATCCAATTGGTCCCTTACGGAATATCGCATAAACTAGGGTTTAAGCTTCTGTCACTCTCGCAACCCATCATTTAATAACTACTCCATAATGCATTCCCTTAGGTGCAAATATGGTGAAGTGTCATGTAGTCGACGTTCACATGACACCGCTAAGGGAATCACAACATACATCCTATCAAAATATCGAACACATATCAAGCTCACATGATTACTTGCAACATGATTTCTCCCGTGACCTCAAGAACAAAAGTAACTACTCACAAGTAATAATCATGCTCAAGATCAAAGGGGTATTAAATAGCATAATGGATCTGAACATATAATCTTCCACCAAGTAAACCATATAGTGATCAACCACAATATGTAATCAAGGTAGTCACCCACAGGTACCAATCTGAGGTTCCGGTACAATGATTGAACAAAAGAGATGAACTAGGTTTTGAGAGGAGATGGTGCTGGTGAAGATGTTGATGGAGATTTCCCTCCCCAAGATGGGAGAGTTGTTGGTGATGATAATGACGATGATTTCCCCCTCCGGGAGGGAAGTTCCCCCGGTGGAATCGCTCCACCGGAGGGCAAAAGTGTTCCTGCCCAAGTTCCGCCTCGAGACGGCAGCGCTCCATCCCGAAAGTCCTCTACTTATTTTTTTCTAGGTCAAAATGACTTATATACCAGAAGATGGGCACCGAAGGTGGGCCGGGCTGAGCACAACCCACCACGGCGTGCCTGGGGGCCTAACGCGCCCTGGTGTCTTGTGCTCACCAGGTGGCACCCTCCGATAGTTACTTGCTCTAGTATTTATTATTTATTCCATAAAAAATTCTCGTGAACTTTTAGCTTGTTTGGAGTTGTGCGGAATAGGTGGCCTCACGTAGATTTTTTAGGGCCGGATTTCTAGCTGTCGGAATTCTCCCTATTTGTGTGAACGTGACATAATATGAGAGAAAAGGCATTAGGATTACTCCAAGAAGTATTATTATGCATAAAAACATCATAAATAATAGTAGGTAAACATGATGCAAAATGGATGTATCACGTAGCATTCACGTATGGTGAACTGTTATGTGATGAAGTCGGAGCATGATTTATTCTTTGATTTTCATCCTTTGTGTGGAGGTCGGGAGCGCGCGATAGTTAACTCCTACCAACCTCTCCACTAGGAGCATGCGTGTAGTACTTTGTTTCAATGACTAATAAATTTTTGCAATAAGTATGTGAGTTCTTTATGACTAATGTTGAGTCCATGGATTATACACACTCTCACCCTTCCACCATTGCTAGCCTCTCTAGTACTGCACAACTTTCGCCTGTGCATTAAACCCACCATTTACCCTTCCTCAAAATAGCCACCATACCTACCTATTATGGCATTTCCATAGCCATTTCGAGATATATTGCCATGCAACTTCCACTGTTCCATCATTATGAGTCTTTTCCTTGAGTTGTAAGTAAATTAAAGTATGATGAACATCATTAGAGCATTGTCCCATGTGAGGAAAGGATGATGGAAGCTATGATTCCCTCACAAGTTGGGATGAGTCTCTAGACTTTATAAAAAATAAAAGAGGCCAAAGAAGCCCAAATAAAATAAAACATGCCAAAGAAGCCCAATAAAAAATGAGAGAAAAGAGAGAAGGGACACTGTTACTATCCATTTTCCACACTTGTGCTTTTAAATAGCACCATGTTCTTCATAATAGAGAGTCTCCTATTTTGTCACTTTCATATACTAGTGGGAATTTCTCATTGTAGAACTTGGATTGTATATTCCAATGATGGGCTTCCTCAAATTGCCCCAGGTCTTCATGAGCAAGCAAGTTGGATGCACACCACTTAGTTTCTTTTGGAGCTTTCATACACTTATAGCTCTAGTGCATCCGTTACATGGCAATCCCTACTCACTTGCATCGATATCGATTGATGGGCATCTCCATAGTCCATTAATTTGCCTAGTTGATGTGAGACTTTCTCCCTTCTTTTGTCTACAACCACCTTCTATTCCACCTATAGTGCTATATCCATGGCTCACGCTCATGTATTGCATGAAAGTTGAAAAAGTTTGAGAACACTAAAGTATGAAACAATTGCTTGACTAATACCGGGGTTGTGCATGATGAAATACTTTATGTGATGAAGATGGAGCACACCCAGGCTATATGATTTTGTAGGGATAACTTTTTTTTGCCATGTTATTTTGAGAAGACATGATTGCTTCATTAGTATGCTTGAAGTATTATTGTTTTTATGTCAATATTTGCTACTTCTCGAGCTTGCGTTGTATTCCCTCGAAGAGGAAAGGGTGATGCAGCACAGTAGCGTAAGTATTTCCCTCAGTTTTTGAGAACCAAGGTATCAATCCAGTAGGAGACCACGCGCAAGTCCCTCGCACCTGCACAAACAAATAAGAACTTCACAGCCAACGCGATAAGGGGTTGTCAATCCCTTTACGGTCACTTACAAAAGTGAGATCTGATAGAGATGATAGTTTGATATTTTTTATTTTAGGATATAAGAACAGAAAGTAAAAGCGGAAAAGTAAAGTAGCAATCTGGACTGGGCCTTTGGGTTAAAAGGTTAGTCCCAAAAATAATATAAAAGTGTATAACAAAGCCCATTAAACATCCAAAACATCATAAATAATAGCATGGAACAATAAAAAATTATAGATATGTTGGAGACGTATCAAGCATCCCCAAGCTTAATTCCTGGCCGTCCTCGAGTAGGTAAATGATAAAAACATAATTTTTGATGTGGAATGCTAACCAACATAGTTTTTCAATGTAATTCTCTTAATTGTGGCATGAATGTTCAGATCTGAAAGATTCAAGACAAAAGTCTATATTGACATAAGAAATAATAATACTTCAAGCATACTAACAAAGCAATCATGTCTTCTCAAAATACTACGGCTAAAGAAAGTTATCCCTACAAAATCATATAGTCTGGCTATGCTCCCTCTTCATCACACAAAATATTCATATCATGCACAACCCCGGTTTCAGCCAAGCACTTGTTTTCATACTCTATTCTTTCAAACCTTTCAACTTCCACGCAATACATGAGCTTGAGCCATGGACAAAGCACTATCTGGAATAGAGTGGTGGTTGTGGAGAAGACAAAAAGGAGGGCGATAGTCTCACATCGACTAGGCGTATCAACGGGCTATGGAGATGCCCTGTAATGCCCAGGATGGGACTATACCTCCTACGTGTCGAGGCACGACTTAAAGGTATAAGCCCATCCTAGAATGATCTCAAGTTTGGTATCTTTGCACAACTCATGTAAAAGAGGGATTAAATTGCAAAAGGAGATAGTTGGCTTACACTCGCCACTTCACACAATACAATAAATAAACACATCATCATACAAAAACATCACAACCCGACTACGGGTGAAGAACCAAAAGAAAGATACCAAAACAACATAAAGCCACAGGCCAAGATCGAATCCTAGTAGAAACCACTACTGAACATCGAAACGTCACAAGCAAACGGCCACACTCTTCAACGAACTCCTGGTGAAGAACTGATCCGACTCTTGCATCAAACTCGGCTGAACCTGCAACTGGTGTGGTGAAGTAACTGTGAGCCACAGAGGACTCAGCAATCCCGTTCCCGGGTAACACGACTATTTAAGCCTTGGGTGAGGACAAGGCTGAAGAAAGAATAAGAGGTGAAGGAACAAACAAGAGTCTGCAGCAGCAACTAGCACTAACTTACGTAATAGAGAGCGAGAAGAGAAGTGCATCGGTCGAAAGATGATCACGAAGTGATCCTAACTAAAGCCGGTCAAACATAACCCCACCGTGTTCAACTCCCGAATCCCTATTCGGAAATTGACAGTCACGGTACACACGCTGGTAGTGTATTAGAAACATTGTGTCAAGTTATCTACAACCGGAATTAACAAGCTCCCATCTGCCACATAACCGCGGGCACGGCTTTCGAAAGTTCAAACCCTGCAGGGGTGTTCCAACTTGGCCCATCACAAGCCCACGATCCGCGGAGTCGCAACTCCATAGGTGGGAAGACCCGAGTATTCTCGGAATCCCGTGCTCAAGTTAAACCGAACTAAGGTAAGGCTAATCCAGCAAATCCTCCCGGCGTGTCGTCACCCTGATAGTAGCCGCGCGTATCTAGGTCTCAGGACACGACCGGATGAGACATCCTACGGGTTTTTACCAAACCTTGAGTTTCCTCGAGGTGGCCCCGCAGTCCGCTCGTTTCGGACCAACACTCATGAGGAGCACTGGCCCGGGGGGTTGAATTAAATAAAAGGGATAGCTAGTCCACATGCAAGTTTTTATTAGTTTGTTATTAGGCAAATAGTACCAAAGTTGGGACTTGCTGGAAAAGACTTAGCACTTAGCGGTTTATCAAGGGGGTCCCATACACCCCAACCGTGTTAGGAACGCATAATCAAGGAACATAACACCGGTTTATACGGTTCCTAACGGCATGAGTGGAACAAATCACCAAGCAAAAGGCTTAGCCTTCCACCCTTGCCAGTATATAGATGATTTCATTTTTTAAGCATTTATATAGTGTGATATAACCCAACCAAACTTCAACATGAAGCAAGCATCTTCATCTTCACCTGCAACTAACAATGCTATAAGAGGGGCTGAGCGAAGCGTACTTAGCCAAGCAACGGTTTGCATAGGTAGGGTGGTTAAACATGGCAATGGTTACAAGTAGGAGGCTGACAAGAAAAACATGGGCATCGAGGCAAAACTATAGATCGAGACTACTAGCAATAGGCAAAGATAGTAATGGTATCCGGGTTCGGTCATCTTGCCTGGGAATCCACAGAGGAGAAGAACGGATCCACGAAGAAGACGAAGAAGAAGCCTCACAACTCCGGAACAAAACCGAAGCTAACAAGAGAAGCAACCGGAAAGAAAAGAAACAACACGGTAAACATACAAGCATCAACATGGCATACGATGCACAAACAAGTATGATGCATGTCCGGTTTAAATATGCATGGCATGGCAAAGTGCACAAACAAAACTACAAGTTAAGTGGAGATCAATATGCAACGAGTTGCATATTGACGAAACACCACATTTATTTATTTAGTTGACTCTAGTTATTTACAAGACAAGATTAAAAGTTTTTAACATGGCAAGAGGTGAAGCATAGAAAAACTACACTAACTAGCAATTTAAATGAGGCCGGAGAATAACAACAACATATCCGGAAAATCCTCATGAGCATGTTTAATAATTATAAGCAAACAACAATTAAACATATATAATGTTGTTAAATGATGCGGATGACATGAACAAGTTTATGCAAGTTTTATTAAAAGGGTTGACTTAAGAGGAAGACATGAAGTATTGTCACCGTGGTGGAAGAAAAGGTGCCACGGCAACGATCCGAAAATGATGCAACACATCATATCGGTTCCGGTATCTCGTTGAGAGACCGGTGCAAAACAAAAGGTGGAGTGAACGAGTTGAACAAGATGATGGGGTGATCCCGTTACCGGGTTCCCACGAGTCGGTGACGAGGCAACCGAGGAACATGACAACGGACGAAACGGACACGAAGCTCACACGGGAAACATTTCATACAACATAACAAGCATGCATCACACGGTTCACGTCTCGGGGTACACGGGTCCTCTGCCAAATCAACAGCACATAGCAACACCAAAACTAAACAAAAACTTCAGCACGTTCTAGCGGGAAGGCCTGGCAGTGGCCTGGACGCAGAGGAGGAGGTCGGGGCCTCTGCAGAGAAGCTCGGGGCTGTTGAGCTGGAGAGGCCGACGCGGCGGTCGTCGACCATGGCGAGGAGGCGGGAGGCGCCCGCACGCGCCAGAGGAGGCAGGACGCCCTGCGCGGCCTTGGCGGAGGAGATGGCCGTA
Source organism: Secale cereale (assembly GCA_902687465.1). NCBI lineage: Eukaryota > Viridiplantae > Streptophyta > Magnoliopsida > Poales > Poaceae > Secale > Secale cereale. Next base: position 624,077,246 of record LR738712.1, on the reverse strand, counting down.
GCCTCGGGCGGACGAGGCAGGGGGAAGGCGTCGCTGGCGAGGAGAGGGCGAGGCGGCGCCCTGGCGCCTGAGGGCCGGCCCGGCTGGAAGCTCAGGAGGGAGGCGCTCCGGGGCGACCGGCTGCTGTGAAGAAGGCGCGGCGAGAGGATGCAGCGCGGGGGCGACCACGTCGGGGAACGGAGGGAGCGGGGCGAGGATGAGGCCGCGGCGGCGCCTTGGCGACGGAGGCCTCTGGTGCGGCCCCGGGTCGGCTTGGAGAAGCGGGGGGGCGACGATGCACTGGTCGAGGCCCTGGGTTCCTGGCCTTGGCGCGGAGGAGGCTCGCGGGAGAAGGGCAGCCAGGGAGGCAGCTTCCTGGCCGGCGCGGACGCTCTGGAAGGAAGGGGGCGCCGGCCTGGGGCTCTAGCGAGGGAGACCACGGGAGAAGCGGCTCGGTCGGGCTAGGGTGAAGGCTCGAACGGGAGGAGCGGGGTGGCGATGGAAGAGTGGATCGAAGGAGGGGAAAAAACGGGAGATGGGATCGAACGAAGCAGAGGGAAGGGTGCGGAGGCACGAGGGAACGCTCGAGGGAGCGGCTGGCGTGGACGGCGCCCTAGGGTTTCGGGGGGCTGGTGGGCCTGCTGGCCCAGAGGGAGAGATGGTGGACTGCGGCCTGGGAGGCCCAAGAGGCTGAGAAAGGCCTGGAAGGCTGCCCTCTCCTTCTGCTGTTTTAAAATTGCTGTTGTTTTTCCAAAAAAAACAGAAAAACAAAAGAGGAAAAAGAAGAAAAGAGGAGTTGGGAAAGGACTTAGGGCAAGGGGTAAAAATCCCTGGACTCACAAAAATGTCAGGGATTTAAATAAAATAGAAGGAGGTTTTTGGAAGGACCTCGAAACACTGAAAAGAATTAGGCAAGGTTTGGAAAGAGAAGCTCGAAGTGGAAAAGACAATGGGGAATTTATGCAAGTGTGTTATGGTGATTTCCAACAAATGGAATATTTTAAATATAGCTCCATAATTATTAGGAGGCTTTTATATGTTATAAAGAGAAGACATCTTCCCTCGATTTAAATGGACCGAAGGTCCACACAATTTATTAGGTTGAGATGCAAAATAAAATATGACATGATGGCATGATGACATGATGCAAAGCAAAAAAATAAATAACACAAGCACAAAATAAACACACGGGCACCCGGAACATCTGGAATCTTCGGGAAGCTTCTGGAATCTTCTGGGACGTCGGTCTCGGGCGTCACAACTCTCCCACACTAACAGAGGATCTCGACCCGAGATCCTAGAGATATCACCGGGTAGAAACGAAAAAGAAGAGGTAAAACAAAGTTGCTTCTTTGACAGACGAGTGAAACCAAAGAACCTTGAGAGGTTGAACAACCTTGAAAGAAAGAATACAACGGAGATGAACGAAGATGAAAACACTCCGTTAGAAAAGAGGAACAAGGAGCATTATGAGAACCTTGAAGGTTGAAAGACATGAAACAAGAGCTTACGAACCAAAAGAATGTGAAACTGCAATGGTATAGCCAAGGAATAAGAATGACAGAATTTGGACAGCACTCCGTCTGAAAATGGAAGGAATTGAACAAGAACTTGCCAAGATGGGAAGATACTTGAAGAAAACAACAACATATTGCCTCCGAAACAATTGAAAGAATGGCACAAGGTTAAAAAAGATTCAAACAGCACTCCGGTCGAAAAGAGAGGCAAAACATGAAAGGATGACGGAACTAGAATGAAGAATACAACACTCCGGTTAAAATGACAAGCAAGGGAGAACATGATCTCGATGAAACGAGATGATGGGACGAAGAGAGCAATATTACAATGCCTCCGGAATGAAGAATAGAATATAATTCAACGAAAGAAAAGAATGGAGAAGAAAAGACAACTTCTCTCAAAATTGAATTGAAAGAGCATCCTTACGAAGAAGGTTGAACGGAGTTGTTGGAAATTCAACAACGAAAGAATAAGCTTGATGTGGGCTTATGGAAAACATCTCAAAATTATGAGGTGACAACCAGCCACTGACGAAAACAAATGATTGGATTGAGGTCAACAAGGAGATGATAAACTTATTCACCGGAAGGATAAATGAAGAACTTGGGTCATTTATAAGCACCATAATTAGCAACAATCCTTAGGGAAAGCTTTTAGGTGAAATACAACCCAAGATGACTCCAAGGAATAAATTGAAGGGTTGGAAAGATCTCTTGAACAAAGAAAATGATGGGTTTAAATATCTCATTCTTGACAACTCGTGAATCATGAAACATGAAGGAATTAACAAGAATGACATAACACCATCTGAAAAGATAAGGTAGAAAGAATTGCAATTGGAAAGCATGATGAAGAATGCTTGAGCTCCAACAAGAATCTTGATGAAGACTTCAAGGATGAATTAAAACAAGATGAACCACCATGAAAACTCCGGTAATGAAAGCATGAGAAGTGAAAGATGAAAAGAATAAGATTCAAGGCCTGTGATGAATTAGATGGAGCTTGAAATGATAATTGAAATAACTTGAAACTCCGGAAAACAAGATGGACAACTTAGAACCAAGGATATGATATGATGAACAAGCTCTGGAAAAAAGAGATTAAATCACCATGAAGGAATAAGAATAAGAATTATGTCATGCATCTCCTTCACCAATTTAAATTGATGACAACCAAAGGATTTGGCATACTACTTATTCTCATAGGAAAGAATTAAAGAGAGATCTAGCACAAGCTTGGATAAATCTTCAACGAACCACCGGTAGGATTGTGAAAAGAACGAGTGAATTAAAACGATAACAACGGAAGAGTAAACTAGAATGAACCACCGTAAGAATTAGGAGACGAACGAAGAGACATCAATGAAGAATAGTGGGAGGTCGAAGTTGAAAACTGAGAACGAAGAATCTTCTGAAATGATGGCCTTCGGAGGATCACAAAGAAAAGAATTCAAGAATGCTTCGGATGGGTATAAAAGAATTCCTCACAAACGAAACAATAATGAGGATGGCATGAAGCTAGAATCACAACTCATCAAGAGAACGGGCCAAGATTTAAGAGAAACTCTACTCCGGTCTCCAAATGATGAGAATGAAGACGAGAAATGCCATAAGAATTGTTGAGCACTCCGGCATGAAGAATTAAAAAGGTTGAACCAATGATGAAAAGAATTTGAAAGCGATCTTGGAGAAGGCATGTGACTGATGGGGATCATTCTTACGTCACAAATGGAAAAGAATTGAGTATAACTCCAGAAAGAAGAGTCAGGTAAGATCCTGGAAAAAAAACCTGTGGGTTAGGGCCCACTCAAAGAAATCACCGTTAGAAAAGATTGCTTGCGAGATATAGCACCGGTTGAATTAAAAGGCTTGAATAAGATAACAACCCTCAAAATTAATTTGAACGGATTAAGAATGGAATTATGAATCTTCAGCACTCCGGATATGAATAGCAAGAGGAGAGTGATTAATTGGTACACCGGAATAAGAAAACATTGAGAAATGAGGAAAAGGATAAGGTCAACACCGAAATCTTGAATTACATCCACCGGAAGAATTATGAGAACAAAAGAATGATGAACTTGAAGCTCTTGATCATCTTCTTGAGAAAACACCGGATAAGAACATTGAAGGAAAAAGAATGAAGAAATATCACCTGAATAAAATGGATATTTCATTTGAGAATTTCTGGCTCCAAGAAGAAAAAGGGGTGGGAGGGTGGGGAAAAGCAAAGATAACTTGGGATGAACAAAATGGACACCGGTTGAAAAGAATTAACATAACCACCTCGATGATCAAGAAGGACTAGCATTCCCATAGAAATATGAGAACACCGATTAAGAAAGGTATGGAATCAACATTTGACATCGAAGCAACTCGAATACCAGAATCAAAACAAAACAAAGGGTAGATATGCAACATAGTCTTCACAATAATCATCCGAACAGAGAATTGAACGAATGAATTCCGCAGGTACAACAACTTGTCGAGAAGCCACTGGGAGAACAAAATGAAAATAAAAAGGAACAAGGATCAGATAGAACAAATACAAGATAGAAGCTTCGTTCGACATCTTTGTGCTGTAAGATTATGAAACGTGTTACAAAAGGGTTTTGCAATCCCCGGATCAGCATAGCCAAGGACCCTTTAAGATGCAACTCCCGATCAGAACAAGTCCATAAAACCACTTCACTCAATGTAGAACCCCAAACTTCATATCGAGCATCCGTTGGAAGAATGCCTAGAACTACTTGATGAACCCACCTATAGATTTCCGAAAGTTTCCAGTTATGCAATCAGGTGTTGGGGATACACGGGAAGCACCGCGCAATCAACTCTAAACCTACATCCAGGTGTATCCATCCTTCAACACATAACCAGTCTTTCTCGGAAACTGTTTACCTCGGACCTTCGAAAACGCATCCACTATACAAGCTATGGCAATACTCTCGAACTACCTCCCCAGTACTGGGTGATGTCGGGGTTATCTTGCCACTGGCCGTATAGGAGAGATTTTCGATGTCGGCCGTCTTAAGTATTTAGTACTGCCGCGATATGCTTGTGTCAATGATACCTCGAAGCTCAACTCCTCGGTAACAGGAGGCATCGAGAACAATATCCTTGTCACAAGAACATCGAAACAATCCCAGAATACTCGCGGGATCCTAAAAAAAAAAATTGGTGCAATTTTTGAAAGTAGAAGAGAAAAGAGTAATCATCAGGAGTCCTCACCAGAGAGAAAGGGGATGAGAAGCAAAGAAATCCTACTCTCCGATATAATATAGGACTCAAAAAGTTTTCAGTGTGTGCCTAGACTCAACCGTCAACGATTCGATCAATCAGTGGGGGCTTCTAGGTCGGAGAAGGCTCTGAATACCAACTTGTAATGCCCAGGATGGGACTATACCTCCTACGTGTCGAGGCACGACTTAAAGGTATAAGCCCATCCTAGAATGATCTCAAGTTTGGTATCTTTGCACAACTCATGTAAAAGAGGGATTAAATTGCAAAAGGAGATAGTTGGCTTACACTCGCCACTTCACACAATACAATAAATAAACACATCATCATACAAAAACATCACAACCCGACTACGGGTGAAGAACCAAAAGAAAGATACCAAAACAACATAAAGCCACAGGCCAAGATCGAATCCTAGTAGAAACCACTACTGAACATCGAAACGTCACAAGCAAACGGCCACACTCTTCAACGAACTCCTGGTGAAGAACTGATCCGACTCTTGCATCAAACTCGGCTGAACCTGCAACTGGTGTGGTGAAGTAACTGTGAGCCACAGAGGACTCAGCAATCCCGTTCCCGGGTAACACGACTATTTAAGCCTTGGGTGAGGACAAGGCTGAAGAAAGAATAAGAGGTGAAGGAACAAACAAGAGTCTGCAGCAGCAACTAGCACTAACTTACGTAATAGAGAGCGAGAAGAGAAGTGCATCGGTCGAAAGATGATCACGAAGTGATCCTAACTAAAGCCGGTCAAACATAACCCCACCGTGTTCAACTCCCGAATCCCTATTCGGAAATTGACAGTCACGGTACACACGCTGGTAGTGTATTAGAAACATTGTGTCAAGTTATCTACAACCGGAATTAACAAGCTCCCATCTGCCACATAACCGCGGGCACGGCTTTCGAAAGTTCAAACCCTGCAGGGGTGTTCCAACTTGGCCCATCACAAGCCCACGATCCGCGGAGTCGCAACTCCATAGGTGGGAAGACCCGAGTATTCTCGGAATCCCGTGCTCAAGTTAAACCGAACTAAGGTAAGGCTAATCCAGCAAATCCTCCCGGCGTGTCGTCACCCTGATAGTAGCCGCGCGTATCTAGGTCTCAGGACACGACCGGATGAGACATCCTACGGGTTTTTACCAAACCTTGAGTTTCCTCGAGGTGGCCCCGCAGTCCGCTCGTTTCGGACCAACACTCATGAGGAGCACTGGCCCGGGGGGTTGAATTAAATAAAAGGGATAGCTAGTCCACATGCAAGTTTTTATTAGTTTGTTATTAGGCAAATAGTACCAAAGTTGGGACTTGCTGGAAAAGACTTAGCACTTAGCGGTTTATCAAGGGGGTCCCATACACCCCAACCGTGTTAGGAACGCATAATCAAGGAACATAACACCGGTTTATACGGTTCCTAACGGCATGAGTGGAACAAATCACCAAGCAAAAGGCTTAGCCTTCCACCCTTGCCAGTATATAGATGATTTCATTTTTTAAGCATTTATATAGTGTGATATAACCCAACCAAACTTCAACATGAAGCAAGCATCTTCATCTTCACCTGCAACTAACAATGCTATAAGAGGGGCTGAGCGAAGCGTACTTAGCCAAGCAACGGTTTGCATAGGTAGGGTGGTTAAACATGGCAATGGTTACAAGTAGGAGGCTGACAAGAAAAACATGGGCATCGAGGCAAAACTATAGATCGAGACTACTAGCAATAGGCAAAGATAGTAATGGTATCCGGGTTCGGTCATCTTGCCTGGGAATCCACAGAGGAGAAGAACGGATCCACGAAGAAGACGAAGAAGAAGCCTCACAACTCCGGAACAAAACCGAAGCTAACAAGAGAAGCAACCGGAAAGAAAAGAAACAACACGGTAAACATACAAGCATCAACATGGCATACGATGCACAAACAAGTATGATGCATGTCCGGTTTAAATATGCATGGCATGGCAAAGTGCACAAACAAAACTACAAGTTAAGTGGAGATCAATATGCAACGAGTTGCATATTGACGAAACACCACATTTATTTATTTAGTTGACTCTAGTTATTTACAAGACAAGATTAAAAGTTTTTAACATGGCAAGAGGTGAAGCATAGAAAAACTACACTAACTAGCAATTTAAATGAGGCCGGAGAATAACAACAACATATCCGGAAAATCCTCATGAGCATGTTTAATAATTATAAGCAAACAACAATTAAACATATATAATGTTGTTAAATGATGCGGATGACATGAACAAGTTTATGCAAGTTTTATTAAAAGGGTTGACTTAAGAGGAAGACATGAAGTATTGTCACCGTGGTGGAAGAAAAGGTGCCACGGCAACGATCCGAAAATGATGCAACACATCATATCGGTTCCGGTATCTCGTTGAGAGACCGGTGCAAAACAAAAGGTGGAGTGAACGAGTTGAACAAGATGATGGGGTGATCCCGTTACCGGGTTCCCACGAGTCGGTGACGAGGCAACCGAGGAACATGACAACGGACGAAACGGACACGAAGCTCACACGGGAAACATTTCATACAACATAACAAGCATGCATCACACGGTTCACGTCTCGGGGTACACGGGTCCTCTGCCAAATCAACAGCACATAGCAACACCAAAACTAAACAAAAACTTCAGCACGTTCTAGCGGGAAGGCCTGGCAGTGGCCTGGACGCAGAGGAGGAGGTCGGGGCCTCTGCAGAGAAGCTCGGGGCTGTTGAGCTGGAGAGGCCGACGCGGCGGTCGTCGACCATGGCGAGGAGGCGGGAGGCGCCCGCACGCGCCAGAGGAGGCAGGACGCCCTGCGCGGCCTTGGCGGAGGAGATGGCCGTAGCCTCGGGCGGACGAGGCAGGGGGAAGGCGTCGCTGGCGAGGAGAGGGCGAGGCGGCGCCCTGGCGCCTGAGGGCCGGCCCGGCTGGAAGCTCAGGAGGGAGGCGCTCCGGGGCGACCGGCTACTGTGAAGAAGGCGCGGCGAGAGGATGCAGCGCGGGGGCGACCACGTCGGGGAACGGAGGGAGCGGGGCGAGGATGAGGCCGCGGCGGCGCCTTGGCGACGGAGGCCTCTGGTGCGGCCCCGGGTCGGCTTGGAGAAGCGGGGGGGCGACGATGCACTGGTCGAGGCCCTGGGTTCCTGGCCTTGGCGCGGAGGAGGCTCGCGGGAGAAGGGCAGCCAGGGAGGCAGCTTCCTGGCCGGCGCGGACGCTCTGGAAGGAAGGGGGCGCCGGCCTGGGGCTCTAGCGAGGGAGACCACGGGAGAAGCGGCTCGGTCGGGCTAGGGTGAAGGCTCGAACGGGAGGAGCGGGGTGGCGATGGAAGAGTGGATCGAAGGAGGGGAAAAAACGGGAGATGGGATCGAACGAAGCAGAGGGAAGGGTGCGGCGGCACGAGGGAACGCTCGAGGGAGCGGCTGGCGTGGACGGCGCCCTAGGGTTTCGGGGGGCTGGTGGGCCTGCTGGCCCAGAGGGAGAGATGGTGGACTGCGGCCTGGGAGGCCCAAGAGGCTGAGAAAGGCCTGGAAGGCTGCCCTCTCCTTCTGCTGTTTTAAAATTGCTGTTGTTTTTCCAAAAAAAACAGAAAAACAAAAGAGGAAAAAGAAGAAAAGAGGAGTTGGGAAAGGACTTAGGGCAAGGGGTAAAAATCCCTGGACTCACAAAAATGTCAGGGATTTAAATAAAATAGAAGGAGGTTTTTGGAAGGACCTCGAAACACTGAAAAGAATTAGGCAAGGTTTGGAAAGAGAAGCTCGAAGTGGAAAAGACAATGGGGAATTTATGCAAGTGTGTTATGGTGATTTCCAACAAATGGAATATTTTAAATATAGCTCCATAATTATTAGGAGGCTTTTATATGTTATAAAGAGAAGACATCTTCCCTCGATTTAAATGGACCGAAGGTCCACACAATTTATTAGGTTGAGATGCAAAATAAAATATGACATGATGGCATGATGACATGATGCAAAGCAAAAAAATAAATAACACAAGCACAAAATAAACACACGGGCACCCGGAACATCTGGAATCTTCGGGAAGCTTCTGGAATCTTCTGGGACGTCGGTCTCGGGCGTCACATGCCCATCAATAGATATCAATGTGAGTGAGTAGGGATTGCCATGCAACGGCTGCACTAGAGCTAAAAGTGTATGAAAGCTCAACAAAAGAAAGTAAGTGGGTGTGCATCCAACTTGCTTGCTCATGATGCCCTAGGGCATTTGAGGAAGCCCATCGTTGGAATATACAAGCCAAGTTCTATAATGAAAATTCCCACTAGTATATGAAAGTGACTAAACATGAGACTCCCTATCATGAAGAACATGGTGCTACTTGAAGCACAAGTGTGGAAAAAGATAGTAGCAATTGTCCCTTTTTCTTCTTTTCTTTTTTCTTTTTTTGGGTCTTTCTTTTTGTCTTTGTCCTTTCCTTCTTTTTTTGGAGGGGCTTTCTTTATTTAGCCTTTCCTCACATGGGACAATGCTCTAATAATGATGATCATCACACTTTCGTTGAATTACAACTCGATACTAGAACAAAGTATGACCCTATATGAATGCCTCCGGCGGTGTACCAGGATATGCAATGAATCAAGAGTGACATGTATGAAAAATTATGCATGGTGGCCTAGCCACAAATACGATGTCAACTACATGATCATGCATGGCAATACGACAATATGAAGCGTGTCATATGAACGAAATAGTGGAAAGTTGCATGGCAATATATCTCGGAATGGCTATGGAAATGCCATGATAGGTAGGTATGGTGACTGTTTTGAGGAAGATATATGGTGGCTATTTTGAGGAAGGTATATGGTCGGTGTATGGTACCGGCGAAAGTTGCGCGGTACAAGAGAGGCTAGTAATGGTGGAAGGGTGAGAGTGTGTAATATCCATGGACTCAACATTAGTCATAAGAACTCATCTACTTATTGCAAAAATTTACAAGTCGTCGAAACAAAGCAATCAACGCATGCTCCTAAGGGGGAGGTTGGTAGGAGTTAACCATCGCACGCCCCCGACCTCCACACAAAGGATGACACTCTACAAATACCTCATGCTCTAACTTCGTCACATAGCGTTTCACCGTACGTGCATGCTACGGGAATCCCTAACTTTAACACAAGTATTTCTCAATTTCATAATAACTCCACTAGCATGACTCTAATATCACTATCCTCATATCTCAAAACAATTATCAAGCATCCATCTTCTCATCATATTCGATGCACTTAGTGTGAAAGTTTTACTACATTGATCTTGGATGTCTATCATGTGAAGGCTAGTTTTATAGCCAAAGCACATTACCATGCCATTTTAATAGACTCTCAAAAGGATATAAGTGAATCATGAGAGATCGACAATTTCTACAAAATATAATTACCACTGTGCTCTAAAAGATATAAGTGAAGCACTAGAGCAAAAACTATTCAACTCAAAAGATATAAGTGAAGCACATAGAGTGTTCTATCAACTCCTAGGCCATATTTAACTCTCTCAAAAAGGTGTGTTCAGCAAGGATAATTGTGGCAAACTAACAAGAAAAGACTCAAATTATACATGACGCTCCAAGTAAAACACATATCATGTGGTGAATAAAAATATAGCTCCGAGTATAGTTACCGATAGATGAAGACGAAAGAGGGGATGCCTTCCCGGGGCATCCCCAAGCTTAGGCTCTTGGTTGTCCTCGAATTTTACCTTGGGGTGCCTTGGGCATCCCCAAGCTTAGGATCTTGATACTCTTTGTTCCATACTCCATCAAAGCAATACTCAAAACTTGAAAACTTCACAACACAAAACTTAGACAAAAATCTCGTGAGCTCCGTTAGTATAAGAAAACAAACCACTACTCAAAGGTACTGCAATGAATTCATTCTTTGTTTATATTGGTGTTAAACCTACTGTATTCCAACTTCTCTATGATTCATACTTCCCAATACTACTCATAGATGCATTGAAATAAGCAAACAACATACGAAAAACAGAATCTGTCAAAAAACAGAACAGTCTGTAGTAATCTGTAACTTTCCCATACTTCTGTAACTCCAAAAAAATCGAAATAAATTGGTAAATGTGAGGAATTGGTCTATTAATGATATGCAAAAAGAATCAACTAAATATCATACTCAAGCAAAATCTGGTGACCATTCTAGCGAGCGCTAACGATTCTGTTTTTCATAGCAAGATCATATAAACTTCACACAAGTCTGCCCAAAGGTTCTACTTGGCACAAACACTAATTAAAACACAAAACCACATCTAAACAGAAGCGATGCAATATTTATTCCTAAACAGAAGCAAAAACAAAAAATATATAATTGGGTTGCCTCCCAACAAGCGCTATCGTTTTACGCCCCTAGCTAGGCACGATACATGGATAGATATAGGGAATGCCATAATGATACGATATATCGCGAAAACTCATCTCATATTCCCTACGTTCAGCAGCAAGTTTCCTTTGTGGCAAGCAAAAGAAATCAAAAGGGCTAAATTTAATGGGACAAACTCCCCCATATCAAGCTCAGGAGGAATAGGTTCCTCTTTTGGCCCTTTATAGTGTACAACCAATTCATCATTATAGGCATTCTTTTGGCAGAAGGTCATGAGCCTTCGCTCAAGGGAGAAACCCAACCCATTGTTTTGAATAGCAAAATCATTGTTCAACTCAGAAATTCTATCAACCAAGACATCGGTAGGAACCTTTTTCTAAGGTTTTCATTAAAAGCAACATGATCAGGAGATCGCAACCGCATTATGTCTTCTTGATTAAATAAGATGGCCTCTATGGGAGGTCGGCCAGCATCTACCCCGTAATGAGCAAAGATGTCTTTGGCCTCTTTCATGATAAATCTAAATTCATGAGCCAAAAAGATAGTAGCTGCACGCTTAACAGAAGAATGCTCAATATTGGAAAATTCCAGAAAGATTCTTTGAATACAGGGATGCATATGGATAAATTGCCTTTCAATTTCAACTACAAGCATAGATATAGCATTCGCAAGGCTACTAGTTCTGTGAAGAATAGAGCCACCCATAGTAGACAAAGCACCGACACAAGTAAAGAAGTCTTGAAGAACTCCTTTTCCAATGATATTTGCACTACCAACTCGGAACTTCTTAATATGTAAAGTAGTAGTTTCATTCGGAGGGTCAACATAGACGTTTCCCTCAACATTACTACCCTTCTCGATAAAATCTTTCCCCGTCTCAGACATGAGGGCAGGCAAACGATAAACACACGAAAGAAGAAGGGCAAATAAAATGGCAAGGGTGAAGTGGGGGAGAGGAAAACGAGAGGCAAATAAATGTAATGCGAAGGATAAGGGTTTGTGATAGGTACTTGGTATATGACTTTTGCGTAAGCCTCCCTGGCAACAGCGCCAAAAATTCTTCTTGCTACTTCTCGAGCTTGCATTGTATTCCCTCGAAGAGGAAAGGGTGATGCAGCACAGTAGCATAAGTATTTCCCTCAGTTTTTGAGAACCAAGGTATCAATCCAATAGGAGACCATGCGCAAGTCCCTCGCACCTGCACAAACAAACAAGAACTTCACAGCCAACGCGATTAGGGGTTGTCAATCCCTTTACGATCACTTACAAAAGTGAAATCTAATAGAGATGATAGTTTGATATTTTTGGTATTTTTGGATATAAGAACAGAAAGTAAAAGCGGAAAAGTAAAGTAGATTGTATATTGATATGTTGAGAATATACCTGGGGGCCATAGTGTTCTCTAGTGGCTTCTCTCATGATAGCGATATTCTACGGTGGGTAAACAAATTACCGTCGAGCAATTGATAGAAAAGCGAATAATTATGAGACTATCTAGGCATGATCATTATATATAGGTATCACGTCCGAAACAAGTAGACCGAAACGATTCTGCATCTACTACTATTACTCCAAACATCGACCGCTATACAGCATGCATCTAGAGTATTAAGTTCATAAGAACAGAGTAACGCCTTAAGCAAGATGACATGATGTAGGGGGATAAACTCAAACATAGTGATATAAACCCCATCTTTTTATCCTCGATGGCAACAATACAATACGTGCCTTGCTGCCCCTACTGTCACTGGGAAAGGCAACAATAAAATGGTTATTATTATATTTCCTTAATCATAATAAAGGTTTATTATTCACGCTAGAATTGTATTGACCGGAACCTAAATACATGTGTGAATAATATAAACAAATATTGTGTCCCAAGTAAGTCTATAACAGACTAGCTCATTAATCAAAGATCGTTAAGGTTTCCTAACCATGGAAATGAGTTGTCATTTGATAAACGGGATCACATCATTATGAGAATGATGTGATGGACAAGACCCATCCGTTAGCTTAGCATTTGATCGTACAGTTTATTGCTACTGCTTTCATGTATGTCAAATACATATTCCTTTGACTATGAAATCATGCAACTCCCGGATACCGGAGGAATACCTTGTGTGCTATCAAACATCACTATGTAAGTGGGTGATTAAAAAGATGCTCTATAGGTATCTCCGAAGGTGCCTTGTTGGGTTGGCGTGAATTGATATTATGATTTGTCACTCTGAGTATCGGAGAGGTATCTGTGGGCCCTCTCGGTAATACACATCATAATAAGCCTTGCAAGCAAATGACTAATGAGTTAGTCACGGGATGATGTATTACAGAACGAGTAAAGAGACTTGCCGGTAATGAGATTGAACTAGGTACAGAGATACTGACGATCGAATCTCGGGCAAGTAACATACCGACAGACAAAGGGAATCGTGTATGTTGTCATAACGGTGCGACCGATATAGATCTTCGTAGAATATGTAGGAGCCAATATGGGCATCCAGGTTCCTCTATTGGTTATTGACCGGAGAGGTGTCTCGGTCATGTCTACATAGTTCTCGAACTCGTAGGGTCCGCACGCTTAATGTTCGTTGACGATATAGTATTATATGAGTTATGTGATTTGGTGACCGAATGTTGTTCAGAGTCCCGGATAAGATCACGCACATGATGAGGAGTCTTGAAATGTTCGAGAGGTAAAGGTTAATATATAGGACAATGGTATTCGGACACCGGAAATGTTCCGGAGGACATCGGGTACTCATCGGGTCACCGGAAGGAGTTTCGGGCACCCCCGGCAAAAGATATGGGCCTTATGGGCCAAGAGGGGATACACACCAACCACCACGGGCTGGTGCGCCCCCCATATGGGCAGAACCAAGGGGCAAAAGTAAGAAAGAGGGGAAGTGAAAGGAAAGGGGGGTCGACCTCCCCCTTCCCTCCCCCCCTCCTCTTTCCTTCCCCCTCCCGCATATATGGTAGGGGGACTCGGCTAAGGGGAGCCCAAGTAGGACTTGGTCGTACTTGGGGCGCCTCTTGGCCTCTCCCCCATCACTGTCACCATGCTGTCGTGCTAACGGAACTCATCTACTACCTCGACATCTTACTGGATCGAGAAGGCGAGGGACGTCATCGAGCTGAATGTGTGCAGAACGGGGAGGTGCCGTGCGTTCAGTACTTGATCAGTTCAAGCGCGAAGAAGTTCGACTACATCAACCGCGTTATGAAACGCTTCCGCTTACGGTCTACGAGTGTACGTAGACACACTCTCCCCTTGTTGCTATGCATATCCATGGATAGATCATTGCGTGTTCGTAGATTTTTTTGTTTTCCATGCAACATTTCCCAACAGTGGTATGAGAGCCAAGTTTATGCGTAGATGACATGCACGAGTAGAACACAAAGAGTTGAGGGCGGTGATCGTCATACTTCTTACCACCAACGTCTTATTTTGATTCGGCGACATTTTAAGATGTAGCGGCTCGGACCAACCTTACAAGTCCACGTACATGAGACTGGTTCCACTGACAGACATGCAACTTGTTTTGCATAAAGGTGGCTGGCGGGTGTCTGTTTCTCCTACTTTAGTTGAATCGAATTTGACTGCGGCCGGTCTTTGTTGAAGGGTAAAACAACAAACTTGATAAATCACCGTTCTGGTTTTGTGCCGTATGTAAGAACGGTTCTTGCTAGAAACCCGTAACAGCCACATAAAACTTGCAACAACAAAGTAGAGGACATCTAACTTGTTTTTGCAGGGCATGTTGTGATGTGATATGGTCAAGATGTGATGATTTATACGTTATTGTATGAGATGATCATGTTTTGTAAATTATCAACAACCGGCGGGAGCCTTATGGTTGTCTTTTTATTGTATGAAATGCAAGTGCCATGTAATTGCTTCACTTTATCGCTATAAGTTAGCAATAGTCGTAGAAGCAATAGTTGGCGAGATGACCAGGACGCTACCATGGAGATCAAGGTGCCGAGCCGGTGACGATGGAGATCATGACGATGCTTTGGAGATGGAGATCAAAAGCACAAGATGATGATGGCCATATCATGTCACATATTTTCATGTGATGTTTATCCTTTATGCATCTTATTTTGCTTAGTATGACAGTATCATTATAAGATGACCCCTTCACTAAATTTCAAGATAATAGTGTTCTCCCCGAGTATGCACCATTGCTACAGTTTGTCGTTTCGAGACACCACGTGATGATCGTGTGTAAGACAGTTTTACACACGTGGAATACTTGGGTTAAACTTGACAAGCCTAGTATGTACAGACATGGCTTCGAAACACTGGAGACCAAAAGGTCAAACATGAGTCATATAGTAGATATGATCAACATAGAGATATTCACCATTGATGACTACTCCATCGCACGTGATGATCGGACATGGTTTAGTTGATTTGGATCATGTTTCACTTAGATAACCTGAGGGACGTTAATTTAAGTGGGAGTTCATTAGTAATTTGATTAATTGAACTTAATTTATCATGAACTTAGTCATGATAGTATTTGCATATCCATGTTGTAGATCAATAGCTCGCGATTTAGCTCCCCTGTTTTTATACGGTCCTAGAGAAAACCAAGTTGAAAGATGTTAGTAGCAATGATGCGGACTGGGTCCATGATTTGAGGATTATCCTCATTGCTACATAGAAGAATTATGTCCTTGATGCACTGCTAGGTGACAGACCAATTGCAGGAGCTGATGCTGACGTTATGAACGTTTGGCAAGCTCGATATCATGACTACTTAATAGTTTAGTGCACCATGCTTTACAGCATAGAATCGGGACTTAAAATATGTTTTGAATGCCATGGGGCATATGAGATGTTTCAAGAGCTGAAATTGGTATTTCAGACTCATGCCCATGTCGAGAGGTATGAGACCTCTAACAAGTACTTTGCGTACAAGATGGAGGAGAATAGCTCAGCTAGTGAGCATGTGCTCAGAATGTCTAGGTGCTACAACCACTTGAATCAAGTGGGAGTTAATGTTCCAGATAAGATAGTGATTGACAGAGTTCTCTAGTCACTATCACCAAGCTACTAGAACTTCATGATGAACTATAATATGCAAGGGATGACGAAAACTATTCCCAAGCTCTTCGCGTTTCTGAAATCATTGAAGGTAGAAGTCAAGAAAGAACATCAAGTGTTGATGGTTAACAAGACCACTAGTTTCAAGAAAAAGGGAAAGGGAAAGAAAGGGAAGTTCAAGAATAATGACAAATAGGTTGCCGCTCCCATGAAGAAACCCAAAGCTAGACCCAATCTTGAAACTGGGTGCTTCTACTACAAAAGATATGGTCACTGGAAGCGGAACTGCCCCAAATATTTGGCGGATAAGAAGGATGGTAAAATGAACAAAGGTATATTTGACATACATGTTCTTGATGTGTACCTTACTAGTGCTCGTAGTAGCCCCTAGGTATTTGATATTTGTTCGGTTGCTAAGATTAGTAACTTGAATCAGGATTTGTAGAATAAATGGAGACTAGCTGAGGATGAGGTAATGATGTGTGTTGGAAGTAGTTCCAAGATTGATATGATCATCATCACACACTCCCTATACTTTCGGTATTAATGTTAAACCTAAATAAATGTTATTTGGTGTTTATGTTGAGCTTGAACAAGACTGGATCGTGTTATTTATTTAGGTCAGAGATTGTTATTCAGTTTACATGAATAAAACATTCTATGGTCATACACCGAAGGTGAATGGTTTATTGAATCTCGATCGTAGTAATACACATATTCATAATATTGAAACCAAAAGATGCATGGTTGATAAAGATAGTGCAACATACTTGTGGCACTGCCGTTTAGGTCATATTGGTGTAAAGCGCATGAAGAAACTCCATGTTGATGGACTTTTTGGAATCACTTGATTATGAATCATTTGATACTTATGAACCATGCCTCATGGGCAAGATGACTAAAACCCCGTTCTACTGAACAATGTAGCGAGCAAATAACTTATTGGAAATAATACATACCGATGTATGCGGCCCGATGAGTGTTGAAGCATGCGGCGGGTATCGTTATTTTCTCACCTTCATAGGTGATTTGAGTATATATGGGTATATCTACTTAATGAAAAACAAGTCTGAAACATTTGAAAAGTTCAAAGAATTTCAGAGTGAAGTAGAGAATCATTGTAACACGAAAATAAAGTTTCTACAATCCGATCCCGGAGGCGAATATTTGAGTTACAACTTTGGTCTTCATTTGAAACAATGTGGAATAGTTTCACAACTCATACCACCTAGAACACCATTGAAGGAAATATGCCCTAGAGGAAATAATAAAGTTGTTATTTATATTAGATGTTTATTATTCATGCTAGAATTGTATTAACCGGAAACTTGATACATGTGTGAGTACATAGACAAAACATCGTGTCCCTAGTAAGCCTCTACTAGACTAGCTCGTTAATCAAAGATGGTTATGTTTCCTGACCATAGACATGTGTTGTCATTTGATGAACGGGATCACATCATTAGGAGAATGACGTGATGGACAAGACCCATCCGTTAGCTTAGCATTATGATCATTTACTTTTATTGCTATTGCTTTCTTCATGACTTATACATGTTCCTCTGACTATGAGATTATGCAACTCCCGAATATCGAAGGAACACCTTGTGTGCTATCAAATGTCACAACGTAATTGGGTGATTGTAAAGATGCTCTACAGGTGTCTCCAAAGGTGTTTGTGGTGTTGGCATAGATCAAGATTAGGATTTGTCACTCAGAGTGTCGGAGAGGAATCTTTGGGCCCTCTCGATAATGCAAATCACTATAAGCCTTGCAATAAATGTGACTAATGAGTTAGTTGCGGGATGATGCATTATGGAACGAGTAAAGAGACTTGCCGGTAACGAGATTGAACTAGGTATGAAGATACCGACAATCGAATCTCAGGCAAGTAACATACCGATGACAAAGGGAATGATGTATGTTGTTATGCGGTTTGACCGATAAAGATCTTCGTAGAATATGTAGGAGCCAATATGAGCATCCAGGTTCCGCTATTGGTTATTGACCGGAGATGTGTCTTGGTCATGTCTACATAGTCTCGAACCCATACGGTCCGCACGCTTAACGTTCGATGATGATTTGTATTATGAGTTGTGTGATTTGATGACTGAAGATCGTTCGGAGTCCCGGATGAGATCGCGGACATGACGAGGAGTCTCGAAATAGTTGAGAGGTAAAGATTCATATATCTTAAGGCTATATTCGGACATCGGAAAGGTTCCGAGTGATACGGGTATTTTTGGAGTATCGGGGAGTTACGGGAATTCACGAGGAGAAGTAATGGGCCTTATTGGGCCATACGGGAAGAGGAGGAGGCAGGCCAAGGGGAGGTGGTGCCCCCCCATGGGTCCAAATTGGACTAGAGGAAGGGGGCGGCGCCCTCCTTGCCCTTTCCTACTCCCTCTCTCTTTCCCTCTTTCCTTCCCTCTTACTCTGAATAGGAAAGGATTTCCTACTAGGACTTGGAAGTCCTAGTAGGACTCCCTACACTTGGCGCGCCTGTCAGGGATATTACTAGCAGGTATGAACCGGCTAGTGTAAACCGGATTATGGTAATATCGTTGTATCATTGTAATACTAGGTAGAGGTTACGGCCCATGAAGATCTTAGGGCCCATGTATAGAGTTACGGTTTGTAAACCGCCTGATCATGTAACTTGAGAGATAAGGAAGAAAGAGCAGAGACCGTGGCGGACACAAGTATGAGCCGGCCTCGGGACTCTGTAAACCAGACCGGGCATCACCTCTATATAAAGGGACGACCCGACGACGGTTCAGGGACAAGCAAGAAACAACCCGTCGAGACACAGTCAAGCGATCCGCTCCCTGTTCATCGACGCCCAAGGAATACCAAACCAAACTAGACGTAGGCTTTTACCTTCATCGAAGGGGCCGAACTAGTATAAACCCTTTGTGTCCTTTGTGTGCTTTTAACCCCTTCAAGCTAACCCGTGCGATGGTTCCATTAACAAGTCCGTTAAACCGGACATCTGCCGTGTTATTTCCACGACAGTTGGCGCCCACCGTGGGGCCTCCGCACGATGGTTTCGAGTTCTTGAAGGGCAGCTTTGAAGGGCTCAAGGGCTACGCGGTCGGCCGGATGACCAAGAGTCGCCGCGGCCGGATCTACATCGACGACGCAGGTTGGGGACCGAAGGCCGATTCAATCGAATACGGGTACCGGGTTCCCTTCGGCAGCATCCACGTCTTCATCGGCAAGATCGGCGAACCGGGACCTGAGCCGGACGTCTTCCCCAACATCATCGAGCCGGCTCAGCGTGCGAGATCGGCCCGGATTCAGCCCGCCATGAAGCACGTTTTTGTTGGAGCAGTTCACGGGGTCCAAGCCGAGGACGGATCGGAGTCCGGTGGCGAGACGGTTGTCTACTCCGACGACGAATCTTCATCCGGAGAGACTGAATCTTTGTATCAGTTGCGGGACGGCCGGTCTGAGGGTGAGTCCGACGGAGACAGTATTCCGGGCCCCTTTGTCCCGCCAAACCGGGTGGCTGTCTTTATGGCCGGTTCACAACCTACGCCGCAGTCCACGGTGATCGGGGCGACAGCAGAAGCTGGAATAAAGGGGAGTGGCCAGGCCCTCTCGCCCGCTGACGTTCTATCCACTTTAGTCGAGGAGTTCACAGCCCGAGCCATGGCAGAGGTAGCTCCAGCAGACAAAGCGCAACATGATGCAGAGCTCCTTCAGTTAAAGGGCCGGATTGATCAAGCAAGGGAAGATCTGAAAACAGAGAAGGCTATGATAGCGATGAGGCAGGCGGAGCTGAATGATCAGGCTTTTCATCTAAGGATGGAGCAGGCCTCTGCACAGGGAGTAAGGAGTCGGAAGTACCAGTCTCGTCTATCGCCGGTTTACGAGGCGACAGATCTTTTCAGGACACCCGGGGCAGGGACCAGCAGTGATCCGGCTTTAAACCGGAGGGCGCCCCCAGGAAGGGATGAGCCGGTTCAGCAGCCTATTGCGGAGCAAGATCGGCGGGTCACGTCTACGCCTCACGTTCCTACCCCTCTGGGTCATTATTCAAATCCCTTGGACAACATCGTTGCTGCTGCTTCACGCTTGGCCGCTTTACCCATTGAGGGGACATCTCCTGTGGCGTTGGAGGCACGCAGGGTTAAGGATCTACTTAATACGGCATTAATACAGCAGCAAGCGTATTCTCATAGCCGGGAGAGGCTCCACTCAACACCACGCCCCAGCCGGAGTTACACTAGGCATTGGGAGGAACCGGAAGTGTCTAGCAGTGAACGCAGGCGACATCGTCACAGACAAAATAATCCGGCAGGCGTGGATGCACAAGCTCAGGATGCAAATTGGGTTAGATCGGTGGCCCGGGAGGAAGTCCGTCAAACGACGCCGGTTCACACAACCACAGCAGAGACAGGAGTCACAACGAGTTCTTTTGGGGTGCAGTGTCTTATCCCCGCTTTACGGAGCGTGAAGCTGCCCAAGGATTTTAAAGGCCCACGCAAAGTGCCTAATTACACAGCAGATTTGGCTCCAGAAGCTTGGGTTGAGAGTTATGAGATGGCCATGGAGATGCTGGATGTGGATGAAGCGGCTTGTGCGAAATACTTTACCATGATGCTTGAAGGTACAGCCCGGACCTGGCTAAAGGGTTTACCCCCTAATTCTATCGGATCATGGGGAGAGCTGCGTCGCCAGTTTATCAAGAACTGCAAGGATACATGCAAGCAGCCAATGTCAATAGTAGATCTAGCAGCCTGTGTGCAAGGAGAATAGGAGTCTACAAGTGCCTGGGTACGGCGAGTGTCAGAGATCTTGCACTCTTCAAATGGTATCAATCCCAGTACGACAATAGTGACATTAGAAAACAATTGCCGGTTTGAGTCTCTCAAGTTGAAATTGGGACGGCTTAAACGGGATTGTAATGATATGGGAACTCTCATGAGCGCTTGATACGTCCAAAACGTATCTATAATTTCTGCTTGCTCCATGCCACTTTTGGGTGATATTGCTATGATATTCATACACTTCCATACACTTTTGATCATATTTGGACTAACTTACTAATCCAGTGCACCCCAGTGCCAGTTTCTGTTTTCGGCTGTTTTTGTATTTCAGGTTTTCACGTTTCGAGAACTGCCCAGAAAAATCCAGAAAAATTATATAAAAAATCAGCGTTCCGGAAACAACCCTGCGTCCGAAGGGCAGCCTGGGGGGGCCACCAGGGCTCCAGGCGCCCTGGCGGCGCGCCCCCCCCCTGGGTCGCGCCGGGGGGGCGCCTGGGCCCCCCGAAGCTCCCCCGATGCCCTCCTTTGGCATATATTTAAAGGGTCCTCCGAAACCCTCAGAATAGGAACTCTTTTCGCGATCCCATCTCTGTTCCGCCGCCGCCGCTTCCAAGATCGGGAGCACCAGGAGAACTCTTCCCGGCACCCTGCCGGAGGGGAGGATCACCACCGGGAGCTTCTCCACCACCATGGACGCCTCCCGGATGACTCGTGAGTAGTCTCCCTTGGACCATGAGTCCATGACCAGTAGCTATGTGATGTTCTCCTCCCGTTCTTGTGCTTCACTAATTAGTCCTCGTGAGCTGCCCTACATGATCGAGGCACCTATGTAATCCTTATGCTGTTGCTATGTTGAGTTTGCTGGGATCCGATGGATTATGAGATTATGTTCAGATTGATCTTGAGTAATATATTTGATCTACCTCTTTTATTTTTTTTTTCATAAGTAATTCTTGCATGTTCTCCGTTGTTATTTATTGCTTTGGCCGAGTAATAGGTAGTGACTCCAAGAGGGAACGTTATGCTCGATTGTGGGTTCATGCCCCTCGATAACTAGCTTGAGTGACAGAAACATGAGTCTAGGGGATGTGTTGTTGCCACAAGGGGGAAAACAATGGTGCTTGTGCCCGCGGGTGCAAGGATTGTTTACTTTACGCAAAGTTCTTTCAATGCAGTTGTCTGTTGCATTGAGTTTACACTATGGGTGGGACTCGCAACTTAATACCAGCGAGATGTTCTGGATAGATATCTCAACGTGGATGATTAGTAGTAGATATTGATGGATTTCGGTCTACTTACTTTGGCGTACCGCCCATGCTTTGAACCTCAACCTTTCTTGCAATGTAGTCAGCATTGGTTTGCGTTCGTGGTCCTGTCAATTGCCCAGCTGTAATTTGTTTACCTCACATAGCTGTTTTATCGTCTTTTGGGAGAGAGACATCACTAGTGAACATCATGAGACTCCGGTCCATATTACCATCATTGATCACATCCACTATTTACTTTTCGCTATTATTTACTATTGCAAAACACTATCTATCACTACTATCATTGCTTTTAATCCTTTGTGAACTACAAGGCCGGAGGGATTGACAACCTCTCTGTACTCGTTGGGAGCAAAGTTATTTGTATCTGTGTGCAGGTCCACGTTGATTGCTACTAATCTGGCGCCGTAGCAGTTGACACCTACTTGTTGAACCTAGGAGTCTCTGGGGATTCGATCCTTGGCATCTTTGCTAAGGGAAAACACTTCTACAATACTGCATCTTACACCTTCCACTTGGGGTAACCAACGAGGGGTTCGAGGCCCATCAAGGAGTATTTTCTGGTGCCATTGCCGGGGACTCCACTCTTCAGGATAGGGGAGTTGCATGCTATCTTTTACCTTTGATTTTTAGTCTTGTTAGTTTACCTTTCATTTTTGCTTTAGTACCTTTTTACCGAAAATCACAAAAATAGTTATCTTACTTGCTTGCTACTATGGGTTCCACCGAGAACACCAAGTTGTGTGACTTCACTAGTCACAACAACGATGACTTTATCAGCACACCTATCACTACACCTGCCACTTCAGCACCTTCATATGAAATTAAACCTGCTTTACTGAACTTAGTCATGAGAGAACAATTCTCCGGTGCTTGAGATGATGGTGCTTTACACTTGAACAACTTTGCTGAACTTTGTGATATGCAAAAGTACCAAGAAATAGATGGTAATATTGTTAAGCTTAAGCTTTTTCCTTTCTCCTTGAGAGGAGGAGCTAAAATTTGGTTTCAGTCTTTGCCTAGAAATAGCATAGATTCATGGGACAAGTGCAAAGATGCTTTTATCGGAAAATACTATCCACCTGCTAAGATTATCCAACTTAGAAGTAACATAATGAATTTTAAACAATTGGATAATGAACACGTTGCCCAAGCTTGGGAACGTATGAAATCTCTTATCAAGAACTGCCCTACTCATGGTTTGACTACTTGGATGGTTATCCAAACTTTTTATGCAGGCTTGAACTTTACCTCGCGGAACTTGTTAGATTCGGCCGCGGGAGGAACTTTTATGTCAACTACACTTGGTGCTGCCACAAAGCTTCTCGATGAGATGATGACCAACTATTCCCAATGGCACACCGAACGCGCTCCAACAGGTAGGAAGGTAAACTCTGTCGAGGAGATTTCCTCCCTTAATGAAAAAGTTGACTTGATCATGTCTCTACTTTTGAAGCAATCTACTGTTGATCCTCGTGATGTTCCTTTAAATTCTTTGATTGCTCAAGAACAAGTAGATGTGAACTTTATCTCTAGAAACAATTTTAACAACAATGCTTATAGGAGTAATTTTGGTAGCAATCCTAGACCGTTCCCCTCTAATTCTTATGGGAACAACAATGCTTATCCTAGTACCAAGAACTCCAATACTGAACTAGAGACTATGCTTAGAGATTTCATCACTACCCAAAAAGCCTTTAATAAGAATGTAGAAGAGAAACTACATAAACTAGATGATCTTTCTTTTAAGGTAGACCATTTAGCCAATGAGGTAAAATTGCTAAAAATTGAAACTTCTCCTCTTAAGGAGAGGGAAGTCATCCCTATTAATGCTACTCAAGTGCAAATTAATGAAAATATTAGGATGATGGCTAAACTTAAAGAAAGATGGGCTAGAGAAAGGGAGGAAGAGGAAAGAATTAAGAGCCTTCCTACCCACCACACTGTTGCTACTATCCAAGTTGTTGAGGATGTTCACACTCTTAGCACCCAATGTACTCCTGGTCCCGTTGGACCTATTAATGGTGATGCTATGACTATAGAAACTACCAAACAAGTGAACCTAAAGGACACCACTACCACTTTACTTGATGCTCGTGACCTTGATTTTGATAATTGCACTCTTACCGAAGTTATTGATTTCCTTCACAAGATGTCTAGAGATCCCCGCACTAGCACGCTTAACCTTGCCTTCACAGAGCATATCACTAATGCTCTCATCAAAGCTAGGGAGGAGAAACTTAGAGTAGAAGCCTCCATACCTAGAAAGCTAGAAGATGGTTGGGATCCTATGATAAAAATTAATTTGAATGACTTCTCTTGTTATGCATTATGTGATGTTGGTGCTAGTACCTCTGTTATGCCCAAAAGAATATATGATATGCTTAAATTGAAACCTTATGATTCTTATTCTTTTGGTGTTCGTCTCGTTGATTCTTCCATAAAGAAACCTTTGGGGAGGATCGACGATGTTCTTATTCTTGTCAATGATAATTATGTGCCCGTTGATTTCACTATTATGGATATTGAATGCGATCCTTCTTGTCCAATTATTTTGGGACGTCCCTTTTTGCGCTCCGTTGGTGCTATCATTGACATGAAAGAGGGTAATATAAAATTTCAGTTCCCTCTCAAGAAAGGGATGGAACACTTCCCTCGAAAGAAGATCAAGTTACCTTTTGAGTCCGTTGTACGGGCTAGCTATTCTTTTACCCTTGATAAAACTTGATCTATGCATTATGCCTAGCTTAAAGGCATAAAAGAAAGCACTTTTGGGAGGCAGCCCACATGAATAAATATTTGCTTTTGTTGTGTATTGATGTTGTTTACTGCTGTAACATCATCATTGTATCTTTGCTTTTCATATTTGTGCCAAGTATAGCCTCTGATTGCTAGAAAGTTCAAAAGTTGTGAGGTGCTGTCCAGGAAACAGATTCTGTCCTTGGATAGAAAAATTCGTATAAAATCACCAGATCATCTTTTTGTTCTGAATTTTTTCGACAGCGTTCTCTATATAATTGTTTTTCGTGCGAATGTTCTGAGTTTTTTGATTTGAGTTGCAGAAGTATCCCGAACAGATCAATTACTACCTGCTGTTCTGTTTTTCACAGATTCTGTCATGTTTTGCCTTTCCTTCACTTTGCAAATCAAGAGCTTGCTTTTTCTTTGCAAAAACCTTTTGGAAATCTTGAGAAACAGTAGAACTTCAAGAATATCCTTATTTCCAGCAAGGTATAATTATTTTATTAAGGGTACTAACCTCGCTAATCAGATTATGATGAGTTATGTATGAAGGGAGTTTTCAAGTGTGCGAGGGAAGATGATAAAAAAGATTCAGGAGTGTCAAGCGCTCAAGCTTGGGGATGCCCCCGTGCACCCCCAAGAAATATTCAAGGAGACTCAAGCGTCTAAGCTTGGGGATGCCCCCGTGCATCCCCTTCTCCATCAACATTATCAGTTCGTCTTTCGTTCCGCTATATTTTTATCACTTCATGTGTTATGTGCTATGCTTGGAGCGTCTTGCTTTTAGTTTTCTTTTTAGTTTTTCATAACGAGTCAGAACTCAGCATTCCTTTATGTGGGAGAGAAACACGCTCCACTTGTACCTAGAACATAACATAGAATTTTCATGTCTATCTTTGCTGTGTGTGTTCTTTGTCTTTTAATAGCTACTATCATGCTCTGCTTTTAGTATTCATGCTTATCTTTTCAAAGAGCTTTTGTTTAGTTGGTTGCTTGAACTCTCTTTAATCACCATGCTCACCTTATTAAGAGAGTTTGCTTCCGTTGCATTGGTTAATGTGTCTATGATAAAGATGCTACTTGCATGATGGTGTTTAGTAGTTCAGGTTTTCTTATGGTTAGTCTCAAATAGCTGGGGGGTTCCCAATGTGTTATTGGAGTACCAACTTGATTTGTTTGCGTATGATGTGGTATGGTCTAGTAATATCTTCCTTCGAGAATTTATTTTGATTGACTTGGCGTATGCTCACGCATATTTAAGACTGTAAAGAAAGTCTGTCAAGCCTTGATGATCTTTTGTTTCTGAGTAGCGATATAACTACCATGCCTGATTCAATATTGCTTTGTCACTCTGCATGATTATGACCGTCATTGCTCTCTTAGTTGGTCGCTCCCAGTCTTTTGCTAACCTACACCTCTACTAAGCGAACTAATTTGCAATATATAGCTCATGGGAAAGTAGCCTAAAAACTATTGTGGTAAAGAATATGTTGCCTATGTATCTTATTTCTTATGAGTTGCTTGCTGAGCGGTAACCATGTTTCTGGGGACGCCATCAACTGTCACACTTTTGTTGAATATCATGTGAGTTGCTATGCATGTTCGTCTTGTCTGAAGTAAGGGTGATTTACCGTGGGTTGAATGACTATGCATATTGTTAGAGAAGAACATTGGGCCGCCAACCAAAGCCATGTATCATGGTGGAAGTTTTAGCTTGGACCTTAATCCTCAATCTCTTATGAGAATATGCTTATGCATTAAAGAGGAGTCCATCATCTATTTTCTATGTTGTCCCGGTATGGATGTCCTCAAGTTGAGATCTATCAAAAACGAGAAATCAAATGCGATTTATCTCCTTGGACCTTTGTACAGGTGGCATAGAGGTACCCCTTTGTGACACTTGGTTGAAACATATGCAATGCAATGATAACCCATGGAAATCCGAGCTAATTAGGACAAGGTGCGAGCACTATTAGTATTTGATGCATGAGGCTCGCAACTTATAGGATGTCTTATGCATGACACATATGAAGTACTACTACCGTTGAGAAAATTGCTTTTCAAAATAAAAAGCTCTAGCACTTCAAGCACCAACTACTGAGAGCATGATTGTCATTCTGAGTGTAATGTGCATTGTCCCAAAGTAGCATTGTCTTTTGCATGATTGTGATATCGTTTATTCTGAAATCATTGTATCTAGTCATCACTTAAACCTTGAAGGTGCCCCTGCATTTATGTTTTGCATCACTAAAGGGGGCAAGCTAGATATCACTTTATCATATTTGCACATCATGTTCATTGCAAATCTATTTAATGTTTCAGTTTCATATTGTAAAACTCTCAGTCATTTGTGATTTTCTCATGAGGCAACTTAATTACTATAGAATCATTATCTCAGTAAGCTTTTGTCATATGACTATAAAAAGTCCTATATGGTTAATAGCATGTCACCACAGAAATCATTCTTGTTATCATTTACCTACTCGAGGACGAGCAGGAATTAAGCTTGGGGATGTTGATACGTCCAAAACGTATCTATAATTTCTGCTTGCTCCATGCCACTTTTGGGTGATATTGCTATGATATTCATACACTTCCATACACTTTTGATCATATTTGGACTAACTTACTAATCCAGTGCACCCCAGTGCCAGTTTCTGTTTTCGGCTGTTTTTGTATTTCAGGTTTTCACGTTTCGAGAACTGCCCAGAAAAATCCAGAAAAATTATATAAAAAATCAGCGTTCCGGAAACAACTCTGCGTCCGAAGGGCAGCCTGGGGGGGCCACCAGGGCTCCAGGCGCCCTGGCGGCGCGCCCCCCCCCCTGGGTCGCGCCGGGGGGGCGCCTGGGCCCCCCGAAGCTCCCCCGATGCCCTCCTTTGGCATATATTTAAAGGGTCCTCCGAAACCCTCAGAATAGGAACTCTTTTCGCGATCCCATCTCTGTTCCGCCGCCGCCGCTTCCAAGATCGGGAGCACCAGGAGAACTCTTCCCGGCACCCTGCCGGAGGGGAGGATCACCACCGGGAGCTTCTCCACCACCATGGACGCCTCCCGGATGACTCGTGAGTAGTCTCCCTTGGACCATGAGTCCATGACCAGTAGCTATGTGATGTTCTCCTCCCGTTCTTGTGCTTCACTAATTAGTCCTCGTGAGCTGCCCTACATGATCGAGGCACCTATGTAATCCTTATGCTGTTGCTATGTTGAGTTTGCTGGGATCCGATGGATTATGAGATTATGTTCAGATTGATCTTGAGTAATATATTTGATCTACCTCTTTTATATTTTTTTTCATAAGTAATTCTTGCATGTTCTCCGTTGTTATTTATTGCTTTGGCCGAGTAATAGGTAGTGACTCCAAGAGGGAACGTTATGCTCGATTGTGGGTTCATGCCCCTCGATGACTAGCTTGAGTGACAGAAACATGAGTCTAGGGGATGTGTTGTTGCCACAAGGGGGAAAACAATGGTGCTTGTGCCCGCGGGTGCAAGGATTGTTTACTTTACGCAAAGTTCTTTCAATGCAGTTGTCTGTTGCATTGAGTTTACACTATGGGTGGGACTCGCAACTTAATACCAGCGAGATGTTCTGGATAGATATCTCAAGGTGGATGATTAGTAGTAGATATTGATGGATTTCGGTCTACTTACTTTGGCGTACCGCCCATGCTTTGAACCTCAACCTTTCTTGCAATGTAGTCAGCATTGGTTTGCGTTCGTGGTCCTGTCAATTGCCCAGCTGTAATTTGTTTACCTCACATAGCTGTTTTATCGTCTTTTGGGAGAGAGACATCACTAGTGAACATCATGAGACTCCGGTCCATATTACCATCATTGATCACATCCACTATTTACTTTTCGCTATTATTTACTATTGCAAAACACTATCTATCACTACTATCATTGCTTTTAATCCTTTGTGAACTACAAGGCCGGAGGGATTGACAACCTCTCTCTACTCGTTGGGAGCAAAGTTATTTGTATCTGTGTGCAGGTCCACGTTGATTGCTACTAATCTGGCGCCGTAGCAGTTGACACCTACTTGTTGAACCTAGGAGTCTCTGGGGATTCGATCCTTGGCATCTTTGCTAAGGGAAAACACTTCTACAATACTGCATCTTACACCTTCCACTTGGGGTAACCAACGAGGGGTTCGAGGCCCATCAGCGCTCTAGTAAAATATGGGGATTCTGACAACACTAAGTATCCAGAAGCAGAGGGAGACAAGGCTGGAAAGGTCAACAAGCCTGGTAAACCGGCGCAGGTTAATCCGGCTGGCACCAGTTTCTTGGGCAAGCGAAAGGCAGAGGGTGGCTCTGATTTCGTGGCCAATACCCAAGTTCAAGGGAGTTTTCAGCGCAATAAGGGCAAACCGCCTCCACAAACCGGCGTAGGGAATGTCAGCTGGGACCAGGAGTTAAATCAGCCTTGTCCGAAGCATAGCACAAGGGAACGGCCATTGAAACACACTGTAGGAGAATGCAAGCCCTTGATGGAAGCTGTAATGAACCGCTTCAACTCTAACAACGGGCCTCCAAACGGCGGTTCAGGCCCGGGGTTCTACGGTCCGGGTGACCAGGGGAACGGCTCCGGATCAGGATATCATGGCAACAACAGTGGTTATAATAACCGAGGTAATAATCAATATGGTCCAGGTGGTTATAATAACCAGGGCAATCAGCCACATGGTCAAGGTGGTTACAATAACCAAAGCGGCCAACAGCAGGGCCAAGGTAATCACAATAACCAAGGTAATCAGCAGCGTCAGCAACAGCAGCAGCAATCCGGATATTAGAGTAATCCGAAGGAGTTGAGTAGTGGGCAGTATCATGTGTTTACCACGAGTTTGTGTAAACGGTATCAAAAGGTTTTGAAGCGGGTGGTCCACGCGGTTGAACCGGCGACGCCGCAATTCCTACGCTGGTCAGAGCAGCCCATTGTGTGGAGCAGGGAGGATCACCCGACGCGAGTTGATAATCCGGGCCACTTGGCCTTGGTGGTAGCACCACAGGTGGGTGGCTACAAGTTCACTAAAGTTCTTATGGATGGCGGCAGCAGCATCAATATCTTATATTATGAGACTTTCCGTCGTATGGGCTTGACGGATAAAAAGCTAAGGCAATCAAACACGGTATTTCATGGAGTATTGCCAGGTAAGTCAGCCTACCCAGTTGGAAAAATTGACTTAGAAGTTACCTTTGGAGATGAACAGGATTCCAGGTCAGAGATAATAACCTTTGAAGTGGTCAAGATCCGGAGCCCTTATCATGCTCTGTTCAGAAGGACGGTTTATGCCAAGTTTATGGCCAGGCCGTGTTTTGTTTACCTACAACTCAAGATGCCGGGTCACAAAGGAACAATCACGGTTCATGCAAGTCGCAAGATTGCATTGGAGTGTGAAGAGGGAGACGCTGCCTACGCGGAGGCAGTATGTGCTACAGAGGAGTTGAAATTTTACAAGGATAATGTTGATCCGGCGGACATGTCCCCGTTGAAAAAGCCGACTACGGAACATGATCCGGCGTTGAAGTTTAAATCCGCGGAAGAGACCAAGCAAGTTGATTTTGTGCCAGGTGATTCATCCAAGCAATTCACTATCAGCGCTAACCTTGATCCCAAATAGGAAAGCGCGCTCATCGAGTTCATCCGTGAGAACCGGGATATCTTTGCATGGAAACCTTCTGACATGCCAGGTATACCGAGGGAACTCGCTGAGCACAGTCTTAATATTGATCCGAAGTTTAAACCGGTCAAGCAATATCTGCGCCGCTTCAACGAAGAAAGGCGCAAGGCTATGGGAGAAGAGGTGGCCAGGCTTTTGGCTGCAGGATTCATAGTTGAAGTTTTTCACCCGGAGTGGTTGGCTAATCCGATGCTGGTATTAAAGAAAAATGGAAAATGGAGAATGTGTGTGGATTACACAGACCTCAACAAAGCTTGTCCAACTGATCCTTTTGCTCTCCCTCGCATTGATCAGATCATCGATGCTACAGCGGGATGTGAGCGGCTAAGTTTTTTGGATGCATACTCGGGATATCACCAGATCAAGATGGCAGTTAAGGACCAGGAGAAGACATATTTTATAACTCCTTTTGGTGCCTTTTGTGATGTATTTATGCCTTTTGGGCTCAAGAGTGCCCAAGCAACTTATCAGCGTTGCGTACAGAACTGTCTTAAGGGACAGAAAGGGAGAAATGTTCATGCTTATGTGGACGATATTGTGGTGAAGTCAAGAAAGGAAGAGACGCTGATAGAGGACCTCAAGGAGACCTTTGACAATCTTCGGGCCTATAAGATGATGCTTAATCCGGAGAAGTGTGCTTTCGGTGTCCCGGCGGGCAAACTCCTTGGGTTCTTGGTGTCAAACAGAGGAATAGAAGCTAATCCAGAGAAGATCAAAGCGATCACATCTTTGACTAAACCGGCTTGCATTAATTATGTTCAGCGTATCGCTGGCCGGATCACAGCGTTGAGCCGGTTCATCAGCCGTTTAGGGGAGAAGGCAATTCCGCTTTATCAGATGTTGAAAAAGACGGATCGGTTTATATGGAGTGATGAGGCGAACGCAGCGTTTGAGGATTTGAAGCGGTAGCTGGCAAAGCCGCCGGTCCTGGCTGCCCCTGTTGATAATGAGTCGCTGCTGTTATATGTCGCCGCCAACGCACGGGCAGTTAGTGTGGCAATCGTGGTTGAACGCAGGGAAGCAGGGAAGGAATATCTGGTTCAGCGTCTAGTCTATTACGTCAGTGAAGTACTCATTGAGTCCAAGCAGAGGTACCCGCATTGGCAGAAGCTGGTGTATGGTGTGTTCATGGCAAACCGGAAGTTGAAGCATTGTTTCCAAGGCCATCCAATAACTGTTATTAGTTCAGCACCATTGGGGGATATA
Source organism: Secale cereale (assembly GCA_902687465.1). Classification (NCBI taxonomy): domain Eukaryota; kingdom Viridiplantae; phylum Streptophyta; class Magnoliopsida; order Poales; family Poaceae; genus Secale; species Secale cereale. The sequence continues at coordinate 624,045,452 of LR738712.1, read as the reverse complement.
ATCCAGAACAGGGAAGCTACGGGTAGAGTGGCGAAGTGGGCCATTGAGCTCAGCCCACACGAATTGAAATATGTGCCGCGCACCGCTATGAAATCTCAGGCATTGGTGGATTTCATCAATGATTGGACAGAACTGCAAACACCAGAGAAGAAGCCGGATCTGACATACTGGACAATTCACTTTGACGGTTCAAGGCAGTTAGAAGGCTCGGGGGCTGGAGTTGTTTTAACTTCCCCGCGAGGTGATAAGTTTTGTTACGTCCTCCGTTTATTGTTTCCCTGTACTAATAATGCAGCAGAGTATGAAGCATTACTTCATGGCTTACGGATGGCAAATGAGATGAACTTGAGCCGGGTCAAGTGCTTCGGCGATTCAGATTTAGTGGCACAACAAGTATCTGGCAAGTGGGATTCAAGAGATCCTCTCATGGCAGCTTACAGACGAGAAGTTGAAGCAGTTGCAGGATATTTCAAAGGGTATCAGGTGGATCACATAGACCGGCGAAAGAATGAAGCAGCTGATGCTTTGAGCCGGCTGGGTTCCCAACGTAAACCGGTACCACCGAATACTTTTTTGGATGAGCTACACAGTCCATCGGTACAAGTACCATCAGAGGAAGACCTGGCTGTTCCTGATCCGGAGGCACAGCTAGTTGCGGCACTTCATGTTATTCCGGATTGGACGTTGCCCTATTTGGCATATTTAAGCCGAGGAGAGCTACCGGATGACGAGACCGAGGCACGACTAATAGTCCGGCGTTCTAAGTCCATGACAATTGCAAACGGAGAACTTCATCACCGCAGCGTTTCTGGAGCGTTTCAGCGGTGTGTATCAGCTGAGGAAGGTTGTGCTATTCTTCGTGAGATCCATGAAGGGGATTGTGGTCATCATGCCGGTTCAAAATCTTTGGTGGCTAAAGCTTTTCGACATGGGTTCTATTGGTTGACAGCTCATGCTGATGCGGCGGATCTAGTCCGGAAGTGTGATGCTTGTCAGAAGTTTTCACGACGCGCTCTTGTTCCGACGCAGGAGCTTCGGATGATACCCATAACTTGGCCGTTTGCGACTTGGGGGCTTGATATGGTTGGACCCTTCAAACGATCCCAAGATCAGAAAACTCATCTACTGGTGGCGGTGGATAAGTTTACAAAGTGGATTGAGGCAGAGCCTGTGAGCAAGTGTGATGCGGCAACAACAGTTAAATTCATCAAAAAGGTAATTTTCCGGTTTGGTTTTCCACACAGCATCATCACAGACAACGGCACCAATTTATCTAAGGGTGAGATGGAAGAATTTTGTCAACGGGAACATATTCGCCTAGACGTATCTTCTGTGGCCCACCCTCAAACCAATGGTCAAGCTGAAAGAGCAAATCAGGAGATTTTGCGAGGTATCAAGCCCCGACTTATGACTCCCCTGCAAAGAACACCAGGGTGCTGGGTTGAGGAGTTGCCATCTGTCCTTTGGAGTATCAATACTACGCCAAACCGGTCCACAGGTTACACACCTTTCTTTATGGTATATGGTGCGGAAGCGGTCCTTCCAAGTGAAATCCGTCATGATTCACCAAGGGTGACGGCCTATGTTGAAGCGGCCAACGAGCAGGCGAGACAAGACAGTTTGGACCGGCTGGATGAAGAGCGTGATATAGCAGCAGCACGGTCTGCAATCTATCAACAAGACTTGCGCAGATATCACAGCCACCGGATCAAGACCAGGACATTCCAGGAGGGAGACTTAGTACTCCGGCTCATCCAAGATCAAACAGACATGCACAAGCTATCCCCGCCTTGGGAAGGGCCCTTTGTGGTCAGCAAGAATCTGCACAATGGTTCATATTACCTGGTGGACGTTCGAGAACACAAGGACTCACGGACGTCGGAAGAAGAGACAAAGAGGCCGTGGAACATCGCCCTCTTACGGCCCTACTATACCTGAGCTAGGAGCTCCACTGTATCCTATGTATATATTATGATTAATGAATAAACCGGCACCCTTGGTAAACCGGGGGCTTAGCCTTTTTTCCAATACAAGTATCTTATGGTGACAACCATACATCTTTTATCATATGTCATATTTCAAACAAGTCAATTGGTTTAAACTGATTTTGCAGGGCATATGTATTCTGGAGTAATAACTCACTGAAGAGCTTTCTATTCAAGCATAGGTCGTATCCGGACCCAAGAGGACATGGCATAAAAACCTTCTGGATGGTACCCGCATCCAGTGATTGGTTAAAGTTTCATAAAGGCCCTCTGGATGGTACCCGCATCCAGTGATTGGCTAAGTTTCATAAAGACCCTCTGGATGGTACCCGCATCCAGTGATTGGTTAAGTTTCATAAAGGCCCTGTGGATGGTACCCGCATCCAGTGATTGGCTAAGTTTCATAAAAAACCCACTGGATGGTACCCGCATCCAGTGATTGGTTAAGTTTCATAAAGGCCCTCTGGATGGTACCCGCATCCAGTGATTGGCAAAGTTCTTCCTATGGTTGTACCCGAACCATAAAGGCCCTTTGGATGGTACCCGCATCCAGTGATTGGCAAAGTTTTATATGGCCAGCAGGGGGCAGGATGGTACCCGCATCCTAGCTTAACCCCTGTTGGTCATATCCGGTTCCTATGGATGGTACCCGCATCCATCGACAGACCCTCTGGATGGTACCCGCATCCAGTGATTGGCTGAACCTTGCTTTGAGCCTGGCAACTCATAAAAAGCCTCGACTACATGGTTTTATTTGCAAATTTGCTTTTCTGGTATTTATGTTTTATGGTTCTCTAATCCGGAGTGGGACAACTCCAGAAGTTGACCACATATCTACAAAATTAAAAATCTGGGTCATGAACACCAGCAAGAGTTAAAAGTCTGGGTCATGAACACTAGCATGAGTTAAAAGTCTGGGTCATGAATACCAGCATGAGTTAAACCGGTGTTCATTATAACCCGGATTCAGCCATCAGGCAAAGGCCGAGTACACCTACAAATGTCTGGACAAAGTTCCAGCGTGATCTAAACCGGTGTTTTTTACCAAACCCGGGACTATTATTGGGTCTATCAAAGGTTCCCTCAGAAAATTTTAAATTCTACCGGATTAAAAATATCAAGTATGCTTGATGGCAGGTATGAAGTTATTTTTGGTACAAACAAAGCACTTGTTTGATATATTTTATGAGAGCAATTTAATTGGTCCAGTGGTAAAACCGCTAGGACATATTTTCAGTATTATCTATGCAGGAATAGATGACATGCAGGATAAGCCATATCAGACCAAATTTAAATTGGCAAACGTCAAAACAAGAAGTTGGAGCATCCGGATCAAAACGAACAATGTTTTCAGCTAGTCTATATCAAGGCATAGTAAGCCCGAGCGGATTCAAGATTATCCAGCAAAATGAGACTGCAACTACAGAGATATACTATGACCTACGCCTCCTCCTGCCGCGACGTCTGGGGATCAACTTGTTCCGGAGTCTCTTCTTCTTCTTGAAGCGGCTGGAAGTCGGGGACGCACCAGTCGATTTTCGTTAAGGCACGAAAGTACATCTCTTCATTGATAAGTTCAGACGGATCAATATCTGGGGCGAAAGTATGAGGGCGCACTGGTGGGATTAGATTGACGGTGTCATAAACCGGCCGATCCACCCGCTCGTTCTGTAAATCATATCCCGGATGATACCTGGACAAGTCTGATTCAGCAGCAAGTTTGCTGGCGAGAGCACACATCTCCTTCGTCAGGGCGTGGAGATCTTTGGCAGTAAAAGCCGATCCATCTTCTTTAGTGTCGGGATACCCACTCAAGGCTTCTTCCGGATCAAAATCTGGGACCCAAGCTTTAGCTCTGGTAAGCGCCATGAGAGAACCGGCTCGAGCAGCAGATTTTTTTCACTTCCTCCAAGCGCACTGGCAAGACAGACAGTTCTCTAATGTGCCTTGGATAGTGGTTGGGGCCGGTTTATTGAAAGATGTTGCGCTTATGATCCTTTGAGCTCCGGAATACAACTGTTCGACCAGAGTATAACACGCCTTGAGTTTTTTCCGTAAATCATTCCCAAGATGGGTGACACGGCGCCCTGCATATGATTATCACAATTTAACCGGAACGGATTGAAGATTGCAAGGATGAAAGCAGGAATACAGATTAAGTACTTACCAAACACAGCAGAAGTCATCAGTTCTATTTGCCGCTTTAAACCGATTAACTCTTCAGTCACCGGATTAAGGGCTTCTTCAGCGTCCTTTGCCCTTTTTTCTAAGTCCTTCTTCTGAACTTCAAAGGCGGTCCGCTCCTCTTCAAAGAATTTCTTCAGCTCTTCAGCAGTCTTTAAGCTCAGTGCCAAGTATTTCTTGGCCTTAGAAGCAGCAGACTCCGTTTCAGCAAGTCTGTTCCGGAGTTCAGTGATCTCTTCAGTTCTCCGGTTCAAATCAGCCTGCAAGGAAAATCAAGTGGAATGAAAGCAAAAGTCAGACAAGTCTCAAGCACATAAACAAGTTATCTACTTGACACTTGGGGGCTAATGGGCAGTTGAAGCGTCACATAGTAGCAATTCAAAGACAAAGTCTCAAGCACACAAACAAGTTGTCTACTTGACACTTGGGGGCTAATGGATAGTTGAAGTATTAAAGGGAAAAGTCAGGCAAGTCCCAGGCACATAAACCGAGTTATGCCCCTGGCACTTGGGGGCTAATGTAAGATCATTTGCTTAATCAGGAAGTACCGGTTCACCTTCTAAACATAGCTAAACCGGAACTTGGGGGCTGCTACGGTATAAACAGAAGTACATTGAAAGCAAAAAATAAACACAAAGGATTACCTCATACTTGTCCTTCATCATGTTTATCAAGCCTGCTTCATACTCTCGACCAGTGTGAAGCCGGTTCAAGTACCCGGAATAAAGCTCCTGCGCACTCATGTCAGCGAAGCTAGACAACTCGGTACTCCATTTACCCTTATCTTGATGCAGCTTCTCCGCTTTAGCCGTATGTTTGGCTAAGACAGTGGGCTCAGCAGGAGCAGTATAAGCTGTGCGAGTTATTTGAACTTCCGGAGAAGCAGTTGTTGGGGGTGGGGTCGCAGTGTGAACCGGGCTAGCAGGAGCCGGACTAGTCCGAGGAGGATCGGCCCGGGCATGACTTGCCGGTTCATGGACGTCTTCAATATTGGGGTTCTTAGGCACAGTGGTGTGATCCATAGGAGCAGGATCTTTTGTTGGAATTGTGGGCTCGCCTTCCGGAAGGATAGTTGTATCCGGATCAACCGCCGGATCATCAACGACAGTTTCAGCTGTTGGTTTGTTGGCCTTTGGCTTTTTGCTAGGCTTTGGCTTGCTGAAAGAAATTGAAAAACAAGTTAGAATTGTAAAGCAAAGTGCAATCATAAACCGGATGAATTAAAAGACTTACCCTGGGACAGTTTTTAGGGGTGGGAGTTGTGTGGTAGTTGATTCGCCGGAAGAAGATAAGGGAGTATCATGATAATTAGGGTCAGACGGTTTAAGCGGTTTGCGTATAAGCCCAGCCTTGGGATGAAGAAGAGTTGGAGAGAGTATAACCTCAGAGCGGCGTCTCCGAGCCGGAGTAAGGGATATTCCAGATGATTCCACTGCAAGGCCGCTATGGCGGGTGGTCCGGCGATGGGCTTCATGTTGCTGTTTCTTCAAAAGAAAATTGGGATCCAATTGAGCATAAGGGTGAGAAAATTGATACTTCCGGACTGTCCGACGACTTTTTTGTGGAAGTGGCTCCGAATCGGAAGAAAGAATAGTTACCTCAATTTCTGCCGGTTTATCTCCTTCAGCCAACTCCTGTGAAAAGTTACCGTTAAATACAAATATGGATAAAAAGTGAACAAGTCAAAGCCGGATTAACCCATACCTCAGAGTCTGGATCATCATCTTCAGCGTGTGAACCGGAGCCAGCAGCCGCCTTTCTCTTCTTGATAGCAAAAGCTTTCCGGCGTGGATGTTTTCCGGCCTTCTCTTGTGGTTTCCTTTTCCAAAAGGGATCATCAGCCTGTTCAAAGGGGAAAGATAATTGAAAGAACGATTTAAAAGAACGGATTACAAAATATATGAAAGAGAGTAAGACGTACTGCGGGCAGCTTGTTTTTCTTGTAATATGGAGCCAATCCGGTTTGGCTGCATTCTTCTAAGGTGACGTTAAGCATCTTCTTGGCAGACTTAGTGACTTCCGATTCAGAGAGTTTGTCCTTAGAAAAACGTTGAGGATCATCCGGTTTACCAGAATATTTATACATCAAGCTTGGGCGCGGGCTCAGAGGAAGGATACTCCAAGAGAGCCAGCAGCGCATAAAATCCACTCCGGTTAAGCCATTGGCCATAAAGGCCTTTAGCCTGGCAAGTTGAGAGGCAAACCGAGGCCGCTCTGAGGAGCTGAGGCGCTGCGGCAAGGGGTGATCCTCCGGAAGACGGTGCTCGCGATAACCCGGCAATGGGTTTTCCCCTTCAGGTGAAGTGTCAATACAATAAAACCAAGATTTGTTCCAATCTTTGGGGTGTGTGTGGAGAGCGGCATGAGGAAAGACTGCATCTTTTCTTTTCTGAATGCTGACCCCGCCCAGTTCTTGATGAGGTCCACTAGTAAATTCAGTTCGCCGGTTCAGGTGGAAGAAGTCCCGGAACAGGTCGACTGACGGTTCTTCTTGCAAATACACCTCAGAGAATACTTGGAAATCGCAGATGTTGGAAACAGAGTTGGGACCTATGTCCTGAGGATGAAGCTGGAAAGCGTCAAGCACATCCCGGAAAAACTTAGAACCGGGAGGAGTAAAGCCTCGAGCAATATGGTCAAAGAAGACAATAACCTCCCCCTCTTTGGGAGTAGGAGGACATTCATCTCCTGGGGCCCGCCATTTTAAAACGGACTGAGGGCCTAAAGTGCCGATTGCAGCAGCGTTGACTAAATCTTGTTCCGTAATAACCGAAGGAACCCAGTTGCAAGAGACAAACTGTTTGGCCATAGCAACAGAAGAACAAGTGCTGAAAGGGTAAAATGTAAACCCGGATTATTCAAGTACAGAGGCATAAATCAGAAGACATATGCAAAGGTCACGCAACGGTTTAGACAAGGGACTAATGATATGGCTAACCCGGCAATAAACAGGAAACTGTATCGCTACCGGTTCATGACAATAAAGGAGAAAGAGCTAAACCATCGCGTTCGTCATTGAATTTTTACAGAAGCAGCATATGACTGTTTAAACCGGAGAATACTTTACAGATCTACAAAGGTGAAGAAACAAGTTTTCGCAGACAGATAAAGTAAAACAGATCTGAGCACCCAGGGAAAGGAAAAGTAAATATAAGACTATTACAGGAAGAACTGTAAGAATCTTATACAAAGCAGATAAATCTAAAGGATGAGATCTAAAGCATACAGCAGCGGAACAGAAGCAAGTTTAAGGGCAAGATTTAAAGGCTGAAATTACTGCGAACTTGGCGCCTACGATGAACAGACGAAGCTATCACTGAGGTTTAATGGCGGAGAGCCGAGGAAGAACCCTAGAGCTATAGATCTACAGCGAGGAAGATGAAATACCTGGAACAGCAAGAAGCGGCGGCGGAGGTTCTCTGGTCGCACTCAGGTTGATGCAGCAGCCGGCGAAGACTTAGATTCGACGGACGACGGCGGAGACTTGAGCTCGACGGGCGACGACGGAGTCTTAAGTTCGGGCGACGGAGGAAGAAGAACGAACGGAAGGAGATAAAGAATAGAGGCAGCAGTATTTATAGAAGGGCAGAGTTGAATCGACAGGTGCGAGATTTGAGGAGGCAGAAGATTGGATAAAGATCCTCTGTCGCCTCGATTCTCGAGATGGCCTTTAAACAAAGCCTATAGACAGCTGGGTGCGTTAAATGCGGAAGTGATGTCATGGTTAAATTAAGTGACTTTCAAGGATGACGTCATGGCCGGTTTACAAAAATGAGAAGATACAAGGAGGAAGGTTATGCAAGACTGGGAAGATTGATGTGAACAAGTTCAAATCATTCTGGGGCCTAATGTCAGGGATATTACTAGCAGGTATGAACCGGCTAGTGTAAACCGGATTATGGTAATATCGTTGTATCATTGTAATACTAGGTAGAGGTTACGGCCCATGAAGATCTTAGGGCCCATGTATAGAGTTACGGCTTGTAAACCGCCTGATCATGTAACTTGAGAGATAAGGAAGAAAGAGCAGAGACCGAGGCGGACACAAGTATGAGCCGGCCTCGAGACTCTGTAAACCGGACCGGGCGTCACCTCTATATAAAGGGACGACCCGGCGACGGTTCAGGGACAAGCAAGAAACAACCCGTCGAGACACAGGCAAGCGATCCGCTCCCTGTTCATCGACGCCCAAGCAATACCAAACCAAACTAGACGTAGGCTTTTACCTTCATCGAAGGGGCCGAACTAGTATAAACCCTCTGTGTCCTTTGTGTGCTTTTAACCCCTTCAAGCTAACCCGTGCGATGGTTCCATTAACAAGTCCGTTAAACCGGACATCTGCCGTGTTATTTCCACGACAGCGCCCTAGGAGGCCGGCCTCTCTCCCTCACTCCTTTATATACGTGGGCAGGGGGCACCCCAATGACACACACGTCAATCTCTTAGCCGTGTGCGGTGCCCCCCTCCACAGTTACACACCTTGGTCATATCATCGTAGTGCTTAGGCGAAGCCCTGCGCCGGTAACTTCTTCATCACCGTCGCCACGCCGTCGTGCTGACAGAACTCTCCCTCGTCCTCAACTGGATCAAGAGCTCGAGGGACGTCATCGTGCTGAACATGTGCTGAACACGGAGGTGTCGTACGTTCGGTACTTGGATTGGTTGGATCATGAAGATGTTCGACTACATCAACCGCGTTACTAAATGCTTCCGCTTTCATTCTACGAGGGTACGTGGACACTGTCTCCCCGCTCGTTGCTATGCTTCTCCTAGATAGATCTTGCGTGATCGTAGGAAAAATTTGAAATACTACGTTCCCCAATAGTGGTATCAGAGCCAGGTCTATGCGTAGATGATATGCACGGGTAGATCACAAAAGAGTTGTGGGCGTGGGTATATACATATTGCTCGCCGTTACTAGTTGTTTCTTGATTCGGCGTTATTGTTGGATGAAGCGTCCCAGACCGACATTACATGACCACGTTCATGAGACTGGTTCTACCGACGTGCTTTGCACACAGGAGGCTGGCGGGTATCAGTTTCGCCAACTTTAGTTGAATCGGATTCAATGAACAGGGTTCTTTCTGAAGATCAAAAAGCAATCACTATACCATGTTGTGATTTTTATGCTGTGGGTAAGAATAGTTATTGCTAGAAGCCCATAGCAGCCATGTAAAACTTGCAACAACAAAGTAGAGGACGTCTAACTTGTTTTTGCAGGGTATGCTTGTGGTGTGATATGGTCAAGACGTGATGAATTATACGTTATTGTATGAGATGATCATTGTTTGTAAACTATTGGCAACGGCAGGAGACTTATGGTTGTCTCTTTATTGTATGAATTGCGAAAGCCATGTAATTGCTTTACTTTATCACTATGAATTAGCGATAGTAGTAGTAGCAATAGTTGGCGAGACGGCCATGACGCTACGATGGAGATCAAGGTGTCAAGCCGGTGACGATGGAGATCATGATGATGCTTTGGAGATGGAGATCAAAAGCACAAGATGATGATGGCCATATCATGTCACATATTTTTGATTGCATGTGATGTTTAGCTTATTATGCCTCTTATTTTGCTTAGAACGGCGGTAGCATTATAAGATGATCCCTCACAAAAATTTCAAGGTGTAAGTGTTCTCCTTGAGTATGCACCGTTGTCACAGTTCGTCGTGCCGAGACACCACGTGATGATCGGGTGTGATAAGCTCTACATTCAAATACAACGGGTGTAAGACAGTTTTGCACATGCAGAATACTCAGGTTAAACTTGACGAGCCTAGCATGTATAGACATGGCTTTGGAACATTGGAGACCGAGAGGTCGAGCGTGAATCATATAGTAGATATGATCAACATAAGATGTTCACCGTTGAAAACTAGTCCATCTCACATGATGATCGGACATGGTTTAGTTGATATGGATCACGTGATCATTTAGATGACTAGAGGGATGTCTATCTAAGTGGGAGTTCTTAAGTAATATTATTAGTTGAACTTTAATTTATCATGAACTTAGTACCTGATAGTTTTTGCATGTCTATGTTGTTGTAGATCAATTGCTCGTGCTACTGTTTCTTTGAATTTTAATGCATTCCTAGAGAAAGCTAAGTTGAAAGATGATGGTAGCAACTACACGGACTGGGTCCGTAACTTGAGGATTATCCTCATTGTTGCATAAAAGAATTATGTCCTTGATGCACCGCTAGGTGAAAGGCCTACTGCAGATGTTGATGCTGACGTTTTGAACGCCTAGCAAGCTCGTTCTGATGACTACTCGATAGTTCAGTGTGCCATGCTTTATGGCTTAGAAACGGGACTTCAAAGACGTTTTGAACGTCATGGAGCATATGAGATGTTCCAAGAGTTGAAGTTAATATTTCTAGCAAATGCTCGTGTTGAGAGATATGAAGTCTCCAACAAGTTCTATAGCTGCAAGATGGAGAAGAACAGTTTTGTCAGTGAACACATACTCAGAATGTCCGGGTATCATAACCACATGACTCAGCAGGGAGTGAATCTTCCAGATGATTGTGTTATTGACAAAATTCTCCAATCACTACCACCAAGCTATAAAGGCTTCGTGATGAAATATAATATGCAAGGGATGGAGAAGACTATTCTCGAGCTCTTCGCAATGCTCAAGGCTGCGGAGGTAGAAATCAAAAAGGAGCATCAAGTGTTGATGGTTAACAAAACCACTAGTTTCAAGAAAGAGGGCAAGGGAAAGAATGGGAACTTCAAGAAGAATAGCAAGCTAGTTACTACTCCCGGGAAGAAACCCAAGCCTAGAGCCAAGCCTGAAACTGAGTGCTTCTACTACAAAGGGACTAGTCACTGGAAGCCGAACTGCCCCAAGTATTTGGCGGATAAGAAGGATGGCAAAGTAAACAAAGGTATATTTGATATACACGTTATTGATGTGTACCTTACTAATGCTCGTAGTAGCACCTGGGTATTTGATACTGGTTCGGTTGCTCATATTTGTAACTCAAAACAGGGGCTATGGATTAAATGAAGATTGGCTAAGGACGAGGTGACGATGCGCGTGGGAAATGGTTCCAAAGTCGATGTGATCGCCGTTGGCACGCTACCTGTTGGGGATATAACTATTAGGTGAAGGAAATATGCCCTAGAGGCAATAATAAAGATGTTATTTGTATTTCCTTATATCATGATAAATGTATTTTATTCATGCTAGAATTGTATTAACCGGAAACTTAGTACATGTGTGGATACATAGACAAAACAGTATGTCCCTAGTATGCCTCTACTAGACTAGCTCATTGATCAAAGATGGTTATGTTTCCTAGTCATAGACATGAGTTGTCATTTGATCAACGGGATCACATCATTAGGAGAATGATGTGATGGACAAGACCCATCCGTTAGCATAGCACTATGATCGTTTAGTTTTACTGCTATTGCTTTCTTCATGACTTATACATGTTCCTATGACTATGAGATTATGCAACTCCCGAATACCGTAGGAACACCTTGTGTGCTATCAAACGTCACAACGTAACTGGGTGATTATAAAGATGCTCTACAGGTGTCTCCGAAAGTATTCGTGGTGTTGGCATAGATCAAGATTAGGATTTGTCACTCCGAGTGTCGGAGAGGTATCTCTGGGCCCTCTCGGTAACACACATCACAATAAGCCTTGCAAGCAAAAGACTAATGAGTTAGTCACGAGATGATGTGTTACGGAACGAGTAAAGTGACTTGCCGGTAACGAGATTGAACTAGGTATGGAGATACCGACGATCGAATCTCGGGCAAGTAACATACCGATGACAAAAGGAACAACGTATGTTGTTATGCGGTTTTGACCGATAAAAGATCTTCGTAGAATATGTAGGAGCCAATATGAACATCCAGGTTCCGCTATTGGTTATTGACCGGAGATGAGTCTCGGTCATGTCTACATAGTTCTCGAACTCGTAGGGTCCGCACGTTTAACGTTTGATGACGATTGGTATTATGAGTTTATGAGTTTTGATGTACCGAAGGTAGTTCGGAGTCCCGGATGAGATCACGGACATGACGAGGAGTCTCGGAATGTCCGAGACATAAAGATTGATATATTGGACGACTATATTCGGACACCGGAAGTGTTCCGAAAAAGTTTCGAATTTAACGGGATTGCCGGAGGGGGTTACCGGACCCCCCTACGAAGGGGGATGGTCCATAGTGGGCCTTAAGGGAAAGAGAGAGGCAGCCCATAGGGCTGGCCGGCGCCCCACCTAGGGTTCCTAGTTGGACTAGGATTGGGGGGGCGCCACCTCTCCCTCTTTTCCTTTCCCCCTCTTCCTTCTTTGGTGATTCCTACTAGGAATAGGATTGCAATCCTATTCCTAGTAGGATTGCACCTCTAGCCGCACCAAACAAGGGCCGGCCGGCCTCCCCCCTTGCTCCTTTATATACGGGGGCAGGGGGCACCCAAAGACACACAAGTTGAATTGTTCCAGCCGTGTGCGGTGCCCCCCTCCACAGAAACACACCTCGGTCATACCGTCGCGGTGCTTAGGCAAAGCCCTGCGCCGGTGAATACATCATATCCGTCACCACGCCGTCGTGCTGATGAAACTCTCCCGTGAAGCTCAACTGGATCAAGAGCTCGTGGGACGTCATCAAGCTGAACGTGTGCTGAACGCGGAGGTGTCGTACGTTCGGTGCTTGATCGGTTGAATCGCGAAGAAGTTCGACTACATCAACCGCGTCACTTGACGCTTCCGCTTCCGGTCTACGAGGGTACGTAGACACACTCTTCCCACTCGTTGCTATGCATCTGGTAGATAGATCTTGCGTGATCGTAGGAAATTTTTAAAATACTACGTTCCCCAACATTAGGTATAAACCGCCAGGAGGGGCCGGGTTATACCTGTACTGAATTACCCCTATTGAAGCCCATGAAGACAAGGAGTATGGCATGTTTCTATAGAGAACTAAAAGGCCCAGAGCCCAAAGGCGGATTAGGGCCCATAGACATAAACCTCCATATGATGTGTAACTTGTATTGTAAGATTGAAAAGGTAGAAACCGAGCCGAACACATTTATGAGCCGGCCTCGGGACTCTGTAAACCGGCTGGGCATCATCCTGTGTATATAAAGGGACGACCCGGTGGCGGTTCAGGGACAGAAAACAACAACTCAAGACACAAGCAAAGCAGATTCGCTCCCTGGTCATCAAAACCCCAGCAATACCACAACAACTAGAGTAGGCCTTTACCTTCACCGCAAGGGGCCGAACTAGTCTAAAATTCCCTGTGTTCTTTGTCCGCTTTAACCCCTTTAAGCTAACCCGTCGGGATGGCTCCACGACTAAGTCCTTATGCTAGGACATCTATCGTGACAATTCCATGATAGTTGGCGCCCACCGTGGGGCTACCGCTTGATGGTTTCGAGTTCTTAGAGGGCAGCTTCGAAGGGCTCAAGGGATTCGCAATGGGCCAGATGATCAAGAGTCGTCCCGGCAAGATCTACATCGACAATGCAGGCTGGGGCCCCGAGGCCGACTCAATTGAGTACGGGTACTGGGTCCCCTTCGACGGCATCCACGTTTTCATTGGCAAGATCGGCGAACCGAGCCCTGAGCCGGACATCTGCACCGACATCATCGAAACGGCTCAGCGTGCGAGACCTGCCCGGGTACAGCCTGCCACGAAGTGTGTCTTTGTGGGAGTCGTCCATGGAGCGGAAACTGAAGATAGATCGGAATCTGGTGGTGAGACCGTCGTTTACTCTGGTGACAAGTCATCTACTGGAGAGTCCGAGTCTTTGTACCTACTACAAGATGGCCGGTTTGGGGGCTATTCCGATGTCGACAGTATTCCGGACCCCCTTGATCTGCCGAGCCGAGTTGCAGTCTATATGGCCGGATCATAGTCCGTGCAACACTCTTCGACCGCAGCAGCGTTGATATCCAGTTTGGCGGCGGCAGTGGCAGCTGGGGCAGGAGGCCCTGCGCAGCCACCAGCTCAGGTGTTGTCCGGTTTATTTGACACTCTAACAGCATTGTTGACTGCTGAAGTTAGCCTGGCGGATCAGGAGCGGCATGACGCAGAAGTTACTAAGGTAAAGGAATAGATAGCTCAAGCTAAGATAGATCTGGCAGCTGAATATACCAGGATGGCTACGAAGCAGGCCGAGTTGGATGCTCGGGCTTATCGGCTCATGTTGGATCCGAACGTATCAAATGATATAATGATGAGAAGGTACCATTCTCGCGTGCCTCCGGTTTACGAGGCAAGGAATCTCTTTAGCACGCCAGGAGCAGGAACCAGCAATCAACCAGTGGTAAACCGGGCAGAAGCGCTTGGAACGGGGGCATCGGTCCAGCCACACGCAACGGATCTGCCTCGTCAGATCATCCCGTCACAACGTGTACTGATGCCTCCAGGTCATTACTCCAACCCCTTGGATAACATAGTCGCAACCGGTTCACGATTGGCAGCCCTCCCTATCGAAGGTGAGTCCCCCGTAGCGGTGGAGACGCGACGGGCTAGGGAGCTCCTTCAGACAGCTTTGACTCAACAGCAGGCTTATTCCTACAGCCGCGAGAGGATTCATTCCACCCCCCTCCCAAGCCAGAGTTACAGCAAGCATATTGATGAACCAACCGTGTCAAGCAGTGCACGGAACAGTAACCCGCCTCGGGGGCATAACCTGGCAGGTGGTGGCACGAATGCTCAGGATGTGGTGGATCAGGGTAGATAGCATCGAGAGGCCGAGTTAGCAGCGCAATACACGACCCGTCGACTTACCCCGGTTCGTCCAACCACCTCGGTAGAACCAGGAGCTACTTCCAGCTCTTTCGGAGTACCGTGTCTCACCCCCGCTTTACGTAATGTGCGTCTGCCCAAGGATTTCAAAGGACCGCGGAAGGTGCCCAATTACACTACCGATTTATCCCCCGAGTCATGGGTTGAAAGCTATGAGATGGCGATGGAGATGGTGGATGTGGACGATGTGGCATGTGCTAAATACTTCACCATGATGTTGGAAAGAACAGCTCGTACTTGGCTGAAAGGTTTGCCAACTAACTCCATTGGGTCATGGGCCGAGTTAAGGGCTTGGTTTATCCAGAATTCCAAAGACACATGCAAGCAGCCCATGTCAATTGTGGACTTAGCTGCCTCAATCCAAGGAGAGAATGAATCAACAAGCCATTGGGTGCGCCGGGTTTCAGAGATCTTGCACTCATCAGACCGCATCAACGCTGTTACAGCAATTTTAACGTTGGAAGGCAATTGCCGGTTCATGCTTCTGAAGCTGAAGTTGGGACGGCTCAAACGTTACTGTGATGACCTGGGAATGCTCATGGCAGCTTTGGTTAAGTATGCCGATTCTGATAGTACTAAGGACCCTGAGTCTAATGATGAAAAGTCAGGAAAGGGAAAGAAGAACGGTAAAGCGTCGCAGCATAATCCGTCGAGCCATGGAAACAGCGGTAAGCGTAAAGCGGATAACAATTCAGATTTTGTGGCTAACACGAATACGCAGAATGATGGTCAGCGACGTAAAGGTAGGCTGCCCCCGCGGAGCAAAGGATCAACTATCAATCTTGAGCGCCAGTTAAATCGGCCTTGCCCGAGTCATGGGACGAAGGAAAGGCCCGCTACGCACCTCTCGAAGGATTGTT
Organism: Secale cereale; assembly: GCA_902687465.1. Classification (NCBI taxonomy): domain Eukaryota; kingdom Viridiplantae; phylum Streptophyta; class Magnoliopsida; order Poales; family Poaceae; genus Secale; species Secale cereale. The sequence continues at coordinate 624,029,639 of LR738712.1, read as the reverse complement.
TCATTATGCGGGAGTTCAAAAATTCGAATCGTTTCCAATATGATCATGGACCGTCCGGCGGTTCAGGGCTTGGTTCTCATGGGCTGGGTTATGGCGGTGGTGGTTCTGGCGCAAGATTTCAAGGCAATCAGAGTGGACATGGCAATGAGGGCGGACACGGCAATCAGGGCAGTCAAGGCAGCCAAGGTGGTTATAATCATCAGGGGAATCAACAGCAGTAACAGTCGGGTTACCAGAGCAACCCGAAGCATTTGAATAGTGGGCAGTATCATGTTTTCACAACTAGCCTATGTAAGTGTGATCAGAAGGTTTATAAAAGGGCAGTAAACTCCGTTGAACCGGCGGTGCCTCGTTACTTGCGCTGGTCGGAACAACCCATTGTGTGGAGTCGAGAGGATCATCCGCCCCGGGTTGCTAATCTGAGTCAGCTGGCACTGGTGGTGGCACCTCAGGTCGGGGGGTATAAGTTCACTAAGGTGCTCATGTACGGAAGGAGCAACATCAACATCCTTTATTATGAAACCTTCCATCGCATGGGGTTAACAGATAAAAAGCTTAGACCATCAAACACCGTCTTCCATGGTGTAGTGCTTGGTAAATCAGCGTATCCAGTTGGTAAGATAGATCTGGAGGTTACCTTTGGAGATGAGCATGACTCAAGATCAGAGACTTTGACCTTTGAAGTGGTAACAATCAAGAGCCTGTATCATGCCCTGTTTGGACGACCGGTTTACGCTAACTTCATGGTGAGGCCCTGTTATGTTTATCTACAGCTCAAGATGTCGGGTCATAAGGGGACCATCATAGTACATGGGGAGCCGTAAGATCGCTTTGGAATGTGAAGAAGGCGATGCGGCCTACGCAGAGTCGGTTTGTGCAACAGAGGAGTTGAAGTTTTACAAGGACAATGTTGATCGGGTAGATATGACTCCTTTGAAAAAGCCAACTACAGAGCATGATCCGTCCTTGAAGTTTAAATCGGCTGATGAGACTAAGCTGGTTGATTTTGTTCCTAGCGATTCATCCAAGTAGTTTAGCATCAGCGCTAACTTGGATCTGAAATAGGAAAGCGCGCTCATCAAGTTCATCCGTGAGAATCGGGACATCTTTGCATGGAAACCTTCTAACATGCCAGGTGTACCGAGAGGACACGCTGAGCACACTCTTAATGTTGATCCCAAGTTTAAACTGGTCAAGCAGTTTCTCCGTCGCTTCAATGAAGAAAGACGCAAGGCCATTGGTGAAGAGGTAGCCAGGCTCTTGGCGGCTGGGTTTATCGTTGAGGTATTTCATCCTGAATGGTTAGCTAATCTGGTGCTAGTACTCAAGAAGAACGGCACTTGGCGTATGTGTGTGGACTACACATATTTGAACAAGGCTTGTCCAGCTGATCTCTTTGCTCTCCCTCGTATTGATCAAATCATTGATGCTATGGCGGGTTGTGAGCGTTTGAGTTTCTGGATGCTTATTCTGGCTATCATCAGATCAAAATGGCAGTTATGGACCAGGAGAATATAGCTTTTATAACTCCCTTTGGAGCCTTCTGCTATGTGTCTATGCCCTTTGGGCTCAAGAGTGCCCAGGCGACTTATCAGCGCTGTGTGCAGAATTGTCTTCATAAACAGATTGGGCGTAATGTTCATGCATATGTGGATGATATTATGGTGAAATCCAGAAAGGAGGACACGTTAATAGATGATTTAAAAGAAACTTTTGATAATCTCCGGGTCTATAAGATGATGCTTAATACGGCCAAGTGTGTTGTTGGTGTACCGGCAGGCAAGCTCTTGGGGTTTCTGGTGTCTAACACGGGCATTGAAGCTAATCCAGAGAAGATCAAAGCTATTACCTCCTTGGCTAAACCGGCGTGTATCAATGACGTTCATTGTCTGGCGGGCCGTATTGCAGCACTAAGCCGTTTTACCAGCCGTTTGGGAGAAAAAGCTATCCCCCTTTACCAGATGATGAAAAAGACAGACAATTTTGTCTAGAGTGATGCTGCTAATGCAGTGTTTGAGGACTTGAAGAAACAGTTGGCAGAACCACATGTCCTTGCTGCTCCGGTCGATAAAGAGCCGTTGTTGCTGTACGTAGCTTCAAATGCCCGGGTCGTCAGTGTGGCCATTGTAGTGGAGCGCAAGGAGGCTGGGAAGGAATATCCGGTTCAACGGCCGGTTTACTATATCAGCGAGGTGCTTATTGAATCCAAACAGAGGTATCCGCATTGGCAGAAACTGGTGTATGGAGTTCATGGCAAGCTGGAAGCTTAAGCAATATTTTCAAGGTCATCACATCACTGTGGTCAGCTCTGCCCCTTTGGGAGATATAATCCAAAACAGAGAAACAACTGGCCGGGTTGCCAAGTGGGCCATTGAGCTTGGACCTCACGGGTTAAAATATGTGCCTTGTACTGCAATCAAGTCCCAAGCACTTGTGGATTTCATCAATGATTGGACAGAGTTACAGGCGCCGGAAGAAAATCCGGATCATGCTTACTGGACTATTCACTTCGATGGATCCAAACAATTGGAGGGCTCGAGGGCTGGAGTCATATTAACTTCCCCATGAGGTGATAAATTTTGTTATCTTCTCCATTTAATGTTCCCTTGCACTAACAATGCAGCTGAATATGAGGCTCTCCTCCACGGTCTTCGTATGGCTAAGGAGATGAATTTAAGCCGGGTTAAGTGTTTTGGTGACTCGGACCTGGTGGCTCAACAAGTATCACTTGGGACTCCAAGGACCCGCTCATGGCAGCATATCGTCGAGAGGTGGATATTGTTGCTGGACATTTCAAGGGTTATCAAGTTGATCATGTGGACCGGCCAAAGAATGAAGCAGCGGACGCATTAAGCCGTTTGGGTTCCCAACGTAAACCGGTTCCACCTAATGTTTTTCTGGACGTCTTGCATAACCCGTCGGTCAAGTTACCTACAGAGGAGGATTTGGCTATTCCTAATCCGGAGGCTCAGTTGGTAGCGGCTCTTCATGCTATCCCAGATTGTATGGTCCCATATTTGGCGTATATGAACCGAGGTGAGTTACCGGAGGATGAGATTTTGGCCAGGCAGATAGTCCGGCGGTCCAAGTCAATGACTATCGTCAATGGAGAATTACATCATTGCATTGTAACAGGGGCGTTTCAGCATTGCGTATCTCCGGATGAAGGCCGTGAGATTTTGCGTGAGATCCACGAAGGAGATTGTGGTCACCACGCCGGTTCGAAATCCTTGGTAGTTAAAGCTTTTCATCACGGTTTCTATTGGCTGACGGCTCATGCTGATGCTGAAGACTTGGTCAAAAAGTGCGATGTCTGTCTAAAATTCGCACGGCGTGCACATGTGCCAGCTCAAGAATTGAGGATGATTCCAATCAGTTGGCCGTTTGCAACTTGGGGGCTAGATATGGTTGGGCCCTTTAAGAGATCTCAAGATAAGAAGACCCACCTTCTGGCAGCGGTTGATAAGTTCACCAAGTGGGTGGAAGCTGAGCCAGTCAGCAAGTGTGATGCAGTCACGGCGGTTCAATTTATCAAGAAGGTGATTTTCCGGTTTGGCTTTCCACATAACATTATAACTGATAATGGCACTAATTTGTCCAATGGTGCTATGAAAGAATTTTGTCAACGTGAGCCCATCCGGCTTGACGTATCATCAATGGCTCATCCTCAATCTAATGGTCAAGGTGAGAGAGCCAATCAAGAGATCCTGAGAGGCATCAAGCCCCGGCTTATGGTTCCGCTACAGAGGACGCCGGGTTGTTGGGTGGAGGACTTACCTTCTGTATTATGGAGCATCAATGCCACGCCCAACAGGTCTACGGGTTACATGCCTTTTTCATGGTTTACAGAGCAGAGGCAGATCTCCCTAGTGATATCCGTCATGATTCGCCTCGTGTGGCGGCTTATGTTGAAGCTTACAATGAGAAGGCACGACAGGAAGCACTAGACCTGTTAGATGAGGAATGTGACATTGCAGTAGCTCGGTTGGCGATTTACCAGCAAGATCTGCGTCGTTATCATAGCCGTCGGGTTAGAACCAGAACTTTTCAAGAAGGCGATCTAGTGCTCCGGCTCATCCAGGATCAGACTGATATGCACAAGTTGTCCCGCCTTGGGAAGGACCCTTTGTGGTCAGCAAGAATCTGCATAACGGGTCATACTACCTTATCAACGTTCGAGAACACAAGGACTCACGCGCATCGGAGGAGGAGACCCACCGGCCGTGGAACATTGCTCATCTTCGGCCTTACTACACCTGAGCCATAGGCTCCTATTATGTACATATTTTTCACAATGTATATATTATGATCAATATAATAAACCGGCATCCCTGCTAAAGCGGGGCCTCTGATGTTTTCCCTTAAGAGTTTTGATTACATGGGGGCTTTTGTTAATAAAGCAGAGTTCTGATTACCCTCTTAATCCGGCTATCAAGCCGATATTATCATAAGAGCACAACTCTGGTTACTTTGGTAATCCGGCTATTAAGCCAATATTATCTTAAGGGGACAAAGAGAGTTTGTTGCACAACACAACTCAAACATAGGCACCCAATGAGCACAGCTCAAAATGTTACCTGGGAGCTCTTGTTGCACAGCAAGAAAGAGTTTTTAAGACCCTTATAATAGGCTATCAAGCCAGGCTTGGAAGCCAGGTGTATTCACCTAAAACCCCGGGTTAACCTGCCTTCATCAAGTAAGTCACTCCATCCAGGTAATCCTGGTATGACCCGCCGAACGTTTGACAAGTCAATCTTATACAAACCCTGAACTTGTCAAAGTTAAAACGACGATTGGTTAATGTGAGGTCCATCTTAAAAGGCTTTGTAAAATGGTTTAACTCTGTGGCCTGGCAGCCCATGAAAAGCCTCGATTTTAGGCCTGGTAGCCCATAAAAAGGCTCGCATGATTTTATTTGACAAGTTCTTTCTCTTTGTTGAGGTTTACAACACTTTTTATGATAAACCAAGGTTTATTGACTCGGCCTAGCTGTTGATTATAAGTCATCACTATCAAGTAATCCGGTGTTTATTAACCTGGTCTGGTCTTGATTACAAATCGCCAGCATCATATAAAGATAATCCGGTGTTTATCACAACCCGTTATGGTTTTATCATAAACCAGCATAATATTGCAGGAGTCATGAATACTCAAGAGTGGGGTTATCGCCCTTATTACAAAAGTTGGTAAAACCAACGGTGTGATTCAATATCATAGGTATGATATATTTCATATTTAGTTATTTCAAAATGCAGCCTTGGTTATAAACCCAGGTCATGTGTTGGGCGTTATGACCCGTCCGACGATAAACCGCCAGGACACTTCAAACTTGTTTTATGCATAAACAGGTTGAATAAAGCTGCTCAGAAAGATAAGCAGACATATTATAATGATGGAAGATTAAACAGCGTCACGCAAAATGAATATGCACGATGGCATAACAGACCAAGTGTTTCAACTAGCCTATTACAAGGCATTTCAAGGCCCAAAAGAATAAATGTTTGCAGCAAGTATTGCGGTAGGCAGAATGCTAAACCAGCTCCCGGTTCATGATTTCTCGCCTGGCCGGCTTGACGGCTATGGGTCACCCTGCGTCATTTCCTCCTCCTCTTCTCCACCTAGTGGCTAGAAGTCAATGGTTGCCCAGTCGATCCCAATTAGGGCTTGGAATACAACATCATCGCTTATAAGCATGAAGGGATCAACATCAGGGGCATAAGTGTGCTTACGAATGGGCGGGATGAGATTTTCCACATAATGAGTTGGCGCGCTAACCCGTTTGTTGCCAGCATCATAAACTGACTGATAGTGGGAAAGATCGGCTTCTTCAGCCAACTTGCTAGCCAAGGGGCGCATTTCCTTTGTCAAAGCTCGAAGATCATCATTATCAAAATATGATTCGTCCTCCTTTAAGCTTGGATAGCCATTTCCCACATCAGCCGGATCAAGATCAGGTACCCATGCTTTCGCTCGGGTTACTGCGGTCAGAGCACCTGCCCTTGTAACTGATATCTTTAGTTCTTCAAACCAGGCGGGCAGCATTGACAAGTTCTCTAAAGTTTCCTTGATCAAAGTTGGGGGCGGCTTGTTATGAGCGGCAATACAAATGATCCGCTGCGCGCCGGTATAAAGTTGCTCCATAAGAGTATAGGCAGCCTTCAACTTCTTCTGCATGTCAGAGCCCAAATGGGCAGTGTGTTTTCCTGCATCATGACGAATACGGATAAACCGGCAGTTTATGGGGTAACGTGTACTGACAGCTTTATAGTAAAGATACTTACCAAACACAGCAGCGGTCATGGCATTTATCTGCCGCTTTAAGCCAGTTAGCTCTTCTATCACCGGTTTAAGGGCGGCCTCTGCATCATCAGCCCTCTTCTGCAAAGTGGATTTCTCTATATCCCAATCCGCCCGCTCCTTCTTGAAATCTTTCTTCAGTTTTTCCATAGCTGCTAAAGCGCTGGTCAGTTCATCCTTGGCTTTGGAGGTTGCTGCTTGCTGGAACTTGAGGTTTTCTTGAAGATCAGCGGTTTGAGTTTCCTTTTGGCTCAGATCAGCCTGTAAAAGACATACGTATCATGAATTGGCGGAAGGGAAGTCCCAAGCACATAACAAGTTATACACTTGGCACTTGGGGGCTAATGCCTATTTGCTTGTTATCAGAAGTTTTTTACAAGTCCCAAGCTCAATACAAGTATTGTTCCTGGCACTTGGGGGCTAATGCATATTTGCTCAAAGTAAAGTTACAGGATAAAGTCTCGATTCATCTTACAAAGAATAAACCGGCCCTTGGGGGTTACACAGGCGAAAGTCGAAAGTTTGATATTCTAAAAGTCCCGGTTCAACTTGGAAAGATAAACCGGCCCTTGGGGGCTACACTGGAGTTGATATAAGAAATTTGACAAGTGAAAAGCAGCATTGCAGAAGTTAAGCAACAGTTACCTCATATCCCTCTTTCACCAGTCTCACTAAACCGGCTTCATAGTCACGGCTTGTGTACAGATGGTTCAAAAATCCAGAGTGAAGGTCCTGGGCGCTGAGTTGGGCATTGCTCGATAAATCGGCATTCCATTTGCCTTTGTCCATAGCAGAAATTTCCTCCTTAGCACTATGCTTTGATAAAGCGACAGGATCGCCAGGAGTGGTGTGGCCAAAACCGGTGATCATAACATCTTTTGTTATATCATCAGCAGCCTTGACTGGGCTTGCCGGTTTGTCAGTAGCTCGGACTGGGCTGGTTGGTTGATTAACATGGCCCGTTGGCTCAACTTCTTGTTCAATTCCAAGATCCTGATCCGATAGCGGTGGATCATCAAGCACGGCGTCGGCAATTGCTTCTACCGGTTCTGGAGTTGTTTTCGGTTCAGGGACCACATTATCATCAGCCGTTTTACTTAATTTAGCCTTTTTGCTGGGTCTAGACCTGCCACTGAAGGATAAGCTGAAAGGTCAATACATTGGATAAACATAAGGAGTTAACAGTAAATTAAAACTTACCCAGGGACCGTCTTGAGGGGTGGAAGTTGTGTGGCCGTCGACTCGCCAGACGATGAATGAGGTGTTTCCTGATAGTTCGAATTAGACGGATTAAGAGGCTGTCGGAAATGACCTGCTTTGGGATAAGAAACATCAGGAATATATGTGTCGGGGAAACTGACCGCCCACGAACACCTATGGGACCGGAGCCCCTTTTTGGTACGGCAAGGGAGCGGAGGGAGCACAAAGAGTGGATCGAGGCGCACACGCGAGCAGTTTACCGAGGTTCGGGCCGCACGGATGCGTAAAACCCTACTCCTGCCTTGGTTGTATTGAGTTCTTGGCTCGGGAGCAAGAAGATCTACAGTGCTTAGAACTAGCTACACCGAGCGTGAGAGTGATCTGGGATCGGAACCCCCTCTACGTTGTGCATGGGCCTCCTTTTATAGTTCAAAGGGGTCACCGACAGGTGGCAACGTAGGTGAGGGTAAAAGTGTAAAAACGGTGGTAGTTGTAACAGTGTTTGTACAGTGCTTTGTACCTAACCCTGACGGTGGGGGACAAGGGCATTAAATGCCCATCGCCGTCGCCCCAAACAGTGTAAAAAGCGTCCGTCCGGGCGTCTCCGTTCGCCACGACGGTAGCCTCGTCATCGTGGCTTGCCACCGTGTGACCCAGGCTGCACAGCCATCCGCCACGTGCCCCTGGAAGGGCCCCAGGGCGACGCGTGGCCAGATGAGCTGGAGCGCAAGCACACAGTGAAAGCTTGCCGCGGCAAGCACCTTGCCGCGGTCGCTACCTTGCCGCGCCCGGAAGCTTGTCGCTCTTCGGGCCTTGCCGGGGCGCGCAATGCGCCGCGGCGAGTCTTCTGAAATGCCATGCTTTGGCCTTCCTGGCGAGCTCCTCTCGCCAGTGTCTTGTGTTAAAGGGGATGGTCTTGAGCCTGGAGCGGCCTTCCCGGCAAGCTCCTCTTGCCGGGGCCTTGTTTCTTTGTCTTGAATACTTTGTTCTTGAATGGCTCCAAAGGAACTAGAGTGGGCCTTGGCGAGCGCGTGGAAAACCCTGCCACGGGACGCTGCTACTGCCCGTGCACAAGTCGGGATACTAAGGTACCCCTACTTTAGTACACCGACAGGAGCCCCCGCGCCTGGGCCACACACGGTGCCGAGCGCTGTTGGGCCAGTCCCAAAACAGTGCACGGGCACACGCGGCCCACGGCGCGCCGCATCCCACTCTGTATCCGCCGCATCCCCCCTAACGGCACGCGTCGATTGCGGCGTCGTGGGGGAGATCGTGGCCTGTTTCTTTAATGGGAAAATGCGGAACGTCCCCCGCTCCCCCTTAAAAGCAGAGGAAACAGGGGCAGTTTCCCCCATTGCGTTCATTGCGTCTTCAACCTCCAGAAACCCCCGCCGCTCTCCTCCTCCCCAAAGGTCGAAAGAGAGCTGAGCTCCACCCTCCTTCCGCCGCTGCCAGCCTCCCCAGCGTCGCCGGCTTCCCTCGCCATCCCCGCCATGGCCCTGAAGAGCGACAAGGCGAAAACCGCGAAGACCGACCGGGCGGCGAAGCTTGCAGCAATGCGGAAGAAGATGGTGGTCTTCCCGCCGAGGCTCGGCGCGAGGGAGCTGAAGGACAAGTACTACTTGTTCTGGTCGAGGGAGACGAAGGCTCACCCGCGCACCAGGGTCCTCCCCGCCGAAGCCTGCGACATGTATCCGGGAGGTTACCATTACTTTGCCCTGTTCTTCCATTGCGCTATCTGCCCTCCATACTCCGAGTTCTTCTGCGACGTTATGAACATGTATGGATTCCATCTCCTTGATTTCACCCCGAACGCAGTCCTAACCCTGGCCGTTTTCGCACATCTGTGCGAAAACTTTGTCGGAGTCATCCCCAACGTAGCTCTCTTCCGCCACTTCTTCACACCTCGAGTAGAGTCTGGGTCCCCTTTGTCCGGTGGCATCTCTTGGATCTTTAGGCTCAACAAGAAAGAGGCGTACTTGATTGGAGAGCTCCGCGGCAAGTGGGAGGAGTGGAGGGCTGACTGGTGCTGGGTCATGGAGGATGAACCCCAGCATTTTACTTCTCCGCGCCGAGCTGCAATAGTGCGCGGCAAGGATTGGAGTGATCTGGCCCCGGAGGACGAGAAGTTGAAGATAGCTCTCACTAGGATTCTTCGCCTCCGGCAAGCCAATCTTACTGTAGGTGAGGTCGGGGCGGATTTCCTTCGCCGCCGCATCGCTCCCTTGCAGGAGAGAAAAAGGCGTGCTTGGGAGTTCGGCAACGCGGCAGACTGCATGAGGCTACGCCCCGGCCTCAACTACAACTTCACTGTTCTGGAGCTCAAAGGGATGATCCGCTCGCTGTTCAAGCATGACCCCAAGCACCCGGAGTGGTTTGCCCCGTCGAGGGGACTAGTTCCATTATGCAACAACTCGTCACTTAGTGCTGTCTGCACGGCAATGCCGCTGTGCGACTCCCACGGGGTTGATCCCACTTGGCTGGCGCCTTCAGAAGAAACTGCACAAGCTTTCTTCGACAACTTGGTTGAGCTGCCGATCAATCTTGATGAGAAGAAGGGTCTCACCCGCGAGACCACTGACCGGGATTTGGCATATATCACTACCAGGATGGAGGAGGCAGCCGTAGCTGAGGCAGCGGGCGAGTTCGGGTACTCCTTGGACGAGGCGGATGCAGCGGATGCAGTGAGTCGGGCCGAGGAGGAAGAGATCCTCAAGTTGTTGAAGCCTGCCGGGGAGCCTGCCGGGACGAGCGAGGCTGCCGGGCAGGGCACAGAGTCAAGTGAGCCCGCCGAGGAGGACGCCGAATCGGGCGACTCATCAGAAGACTCAGGCGGGTCCTTGGGCCTCGACGACGCCTCCTCATCCTCGGAGAATTCCCCGCCACCACCAAGTCCTCCGCCACAGCCAAAGAAGCACCTCCGCAAGGCCACTGATATGGCGAGGCAGCCGGCGGCCCAGCAGCCGCAGCGTCGCTTGACGCACGCCACCACGACGAGCAAGGCCGTCAAGGGGGCGCCTCGCGCCTCAGCGGCAGGCGGAGGAGGATCTTCCCGAACTGGTTCTGGCGTTCCTTCCGCCCCTCGGGCCTCGGCGACGTCCGGAGCGGGGTCTTCTCAGACCACGGCCCCGGAGCCCGCCAAGCGCCCGAGGGAGCCTACTCCTCCAGCTCCTCGCGCCGGGACGCGCGAGGCGGACTTCGACTTCTCCGTCCTCAGCTCCGACGAGGAGGAGGAAGAGTAAGCACTTGCAACTCTTATTTCTTTTGATTTTCGTTGCTCTTGTCTTGAATTTTCTTTGCCTGACTCTGATCTTGTTTATCTTCCAGGACCTTGGCCCAGAGGGCGGCGAAGAGGGCCAAGATCCCGGTGGTCAATCTCGAGGACGAGCCCGTCGCAGCGGCAGGAGATGCGCCCGCGACAGGCTTGCCGGACCAGCCTGCTGCTCCGAAGAGCAGCCCCCAGCGCAAGTCTTCTGTTTACTTCTTAGCTTGTCGGGCGCGCGTGGGCTTCTTATCTTTGCTAATGTCTTGATTGTTTGCTGATTTGTGCAGAAGCAGAGCCGCAGCCTCAGGAGCGTCAAGAGACTGTTCCCGAAGAGCCGCTCGTCTCAGCCTCCCCGCCAAGGAGGGGCTCCGCGGCGAGGGAGAGTACTCCGCCAAGGGCGAGCACCCCGCCAAGGGTGGCCACCCCGCCAAGGGAAGGCGCCGGCGGCGCTCCGCCGGCGGGGGCTGCTACCACGCCGCCGAGGGAGAACACCACTGCAAGGGACCCCGTTGTTGAAGAGGCCCGCGCAGGTAATCGTTGAACTCTTTCTTCCTTGAATTTTTCTTTTTGGATATTTGCTTGATCATTATTCTTTTCTTTTTCTTCTCTTTAGATCCGCCCGCTCCAGAGCCTATGGAGACGGAGGCCACCACCGAGGAGGCCGCGCGCGGCAACACTAATGGTGCCGCGGCCACCGAGGAGGCGGTCGGTACTGAAGAGCCCGCCGTTGAAGAGGCAACCAGAGATGCCGACGCAGCAGCTGAAGAGGGAACCGGCGGTCGCACCGACGGCCCTGAGGCCGCGGGAGCGTTTGACGCTGCGCCGACCGCCGACCCTGCCGCTGCCGCGGCGGGGACCGGTGCCTACTTGGAGGCTGGGAACGGGGTCTTCATTCAGATCCCGTGGGCTTCTACATCAAGGGTGCCCGCTGAGGGGGAGGTCTTCGACGGAGAAGTCCTCGCCTCCGCGGGGTTGAAATTCGTCGACGCGCCCGGCAGCAGCAGCGAGCCCGAGGAGGAGCAGCTTCTGCGCCGTCTTCTGGCCTTGTACCGCGCCAGGCAGGCAAAGCTGGAGTCCCGAGAGGCTCTGGCTGCCAAGGCAGGCGTCGACCTGGAGAAGCGCGCCGAGGAGCTCCGCGCCGCCAACCAAGCGGACCTCCGGAACTTGGCGGAGGAGCGGGAGGAGCTCGCCGAGGCGCACCAGGTGTTCATCCTCGAGAAGGCCGAGGTTGAGGAGCAGCAACGACTAGCCGCCGAGGATCTGTCTCGGCGGGAAGGAGAGCTGAGGCAGCGGAAGGTCGACCTCGATAGCCACGAGGACGACCTTACCGCGCGCGAGCAGTCCATTGGCGGGGCTCTGCAGGAGGCGAGGGACGCCACTGCTGCCGTAGAGACCGCCAAGAGGGACTTGGAGGCGAGGGTGGCGCAGTTGGAGGCGAGCTTGAAGACGAGCGAGGAGAGGGTTGCCGCGCTCACGTTGGCGAGGGAGAAGGACGCCCACAGCCACTCTGAGCTGCAGGTGCGTCTCTCCGACAAGGGCCAGGAGCTCACCGCCGCCAGGGACTCCATCGCAGACTTGGAGTTGAAGCTGTCCACCCTCACCGAGTCACTTGACGGGGCCCGGAACAGGGAGACAAAGCCGAAGGAAGATCTCCGGGCTGAGAGGGCACTGTTGGACAGCGCCGACGTCTCGCAAAATAACTTCAAGCAAACGGTGGAGCAGTGGACCGAGGAGCTCGTCGCCTCCGCCGCCAACATCGACAAGGAGATGGTGGCGCTGGGGACGGAGCACCTCGTGTACTCCCCCGACGAGAACCTCCCCCACAGCGCCAAGCTGAGCTTGTTTTTCAGAGGAGTGGCGCAGGCCCTCGCGCAGCTACGGGAAAGGCTCCCCACACAGCTGGCGAACAAGGCGCGCAGGCTTTGCACGGGTACTGTGGAGCGAGTGTTGACGAAGATCGTCTACCGCAACCCCGGGATCAACCTTGAGAACGTCCTCCGGACCTTGCCGCCCGACGCTGACCAGGAGGCGTTGAAGGCTCAAGTTGCCCACATCGTGGCCAAGGTGGGGAAGATCAGGAGGGTTGATGGCGACCGCGTAGACTAGGTTGTTTTCTTTCTGCCTCCCTTGTCGCTGCCAATTAAGTCATGGACAGTAGTTTGTTAGAACAGCGACAAGTCATCTTGTACTATAACTTTATTTTGGGTAGTTAATACAGAGTCATTTCCTTGTTCAACTCCTTTACTTTGTATACTTTCACCCTTCGCTTTTAGGGAACTTGCCGGCAAAGGGACCCTTGCCGCGAGCGCCGAGTGCGGAACTTCAGCAGCCTGCTGGCAATGCCCCTGCCGGCAAGAAACCTTACCGCAGCTAGTCGCAGCACACTTAGATTGTTGAGCGAACTCGAAAACGAAGTAAGGGCGCGACACTTGTCGCAGCTCACTTAGGCCGTTGAGCGTGCTCGAAACAAAGTAAGGGCGCGGCTAGCCACGGGTAGGTTCCTCCGCGCACAGGTTTCCATACAAAGTGTGGTCGTTCAAGGAATATAACTAAGATTTTTTTAAAATTTGAATGCTCAAACTTTGGCAACTTAGCTTTCGTGGGTTGTTTGCTTCCCGGCAAGGCTTTCCTTTCTTGAACAGCACTTGGTCCATACCACTGTCTCCTTCCCCCCCGGCAAACTTGTGCGCGAGGAACACTTCTTCTGCTTGAAAGAAAAAAGGAAGAAGGGAGGAAACACAGATATGGAGCCTTGCGGTTTGTTATTGCTTACCGAGGGTGTGTGCTGCACAAAGTGTCAGATAACACATGCAAGAAAACGGAAAGGCATGAAATGACAAGTCGTGCAAGGCACAAAAGTTTTACTGATGCGCGGGATCTGCGCCCGGCTTTGTACAAAGGTTTACATGCAACAGCGGCAAGACTTGTACAAAAGGTGGTTGCCGGAGCGGATCACGGCAACCACGCCTCATGGGTGAAACTTGCGAAGATGCTCAATGTTCCAGGAGTTGCTCACCGGTAAGCCTTCTTCGGTCTCAAGGCGGACGGCGCCGGGCCTTGTGACTTGTCTCACCCGATAAGGGCCTTCCCACTTCGGCGTCAACTTGTTGGAATTCTTGGCGGACTGAACGCGCCGAAGAACAAGGTCGCCTTCCTCGAGACTTCTGGCTTTAACTTTGCGGCTATGGTAGCGGCGCAAAGCTTGCTGGTATCGAGCAGCTCGTACAGCAGCCTGAAGACGGTTCTCCTCGAGGAGCAGTGCATCATCTTGCCGCAGCTGCTCTTGCTCGAGCTCATCGTAAGCGAGCACTCGAGGAGACCCGTATACGAGTTCCGTGGGGAGAACTGCCTCTGCTCCGTAGACAAGAGCAAAGGGTGTCTGCCCGGTGGCTCGATTTGGTGTCGTCCTGATTGACCAAAGAGCCGCCGGCAACTCCTCAATCCAGTTTCTTCCGCACTTGTGCAGCCTGTCGAAAGTTCTTGTCTTGAGCCCGCGCAGCACTTCAGCGTTTGCCCTCTCCGCTTGACCGTTGCTCCTCGGGTGAGCAACAGAAGCGAAGCAGACCTTGGCGCCAAGGCCTTGGATGTATTGCATGAAGGTGCGACTTGTGGACTGTGTGCTGTTGTCGGTGATGATCCTGTTAGGGATTCCGAAACGACAAACAATTGACCTGAAGAACTTGACTGCTGACTGTGCGGTCACCTTTCTCACTGGTTCCACTTCTGGCCACTTTGTGAACTTGTCGATGGCGACGTACAAGTACTCAAAGCCCCCGACTGCGCGGGGAAAGGGGCCGAGGATGTCGAGCCCCCAGACCAAAAAGGGCCAGGACAAAGGGATCGTCTGGAGAGCTTGAGCTGGCTGATGTATTTGCTTGGCATGGAACTGGCACGCTTCACACTTGGTTACTTGCGCAGTTGCATCTTGGAGGGCTTCTGGCCAAAAGAAACCTTGCCGGAACGCCTTGCTGGCAAGTGCTCTTGCGCCAATGTGGTGGCCACATATGCCTCCATGTATCTCTGCCAACAGCTTCTGCCCATCTTCCCGGGGGATGCACTTCAATCTAACACCGTTGAATCTTCTTCTGTACAGTTCATTACCAACGAACTGATACATACTTGACTGCCGAGTTATTCTCTCTATTTCTTCTGGCTCCTCGGGAAGTTCTCCAGTTTGAAGAAAACGAACAATCTGCTGTGCCCATGCTGGAGCCTGAGGCTCAACAATAAGGACTAAAGGCATCATCGTTGCTGCAGGAACGTCAGCTTCTACGGCAAGAACCTGCGGCTCCGCCGGAGCTTGACGCTCCCCGGCAAGCTTGCCGGAGCAAAACTTGTCGGGAACGCCTGTTTCAACTGTACGAACCCTAGGGTTCGTAGGAGCAGACTGTTCCTCAGCAACTTGGTCGTTGATCTTGGGGACCTTGGCGGCGACTTCAGGAAGATCCGCCGGCAAGTAGTCGCCGGAGACCAACTTTCTTTTCTTGCTTTGCCCAATTGATGGTGTAACGGATGGTTGAGTTAGCTTGAGCACGAAGGTGCCTGGTTCCACAGGTAGCTTCAGTGTAGCACACTTTGACAGGCCGTCTGCGACGTCATTCTGAGCTCTTGGAACGTGCTCCATCTGTAAGCTTTCAAAATGTTCTTCAAGCTTCCTCACTTCGTCTACGTAAGCTTCCATCAATGGGCTCTGGTAGCTCTTGTTCACTTGGCGGACAACCAACTGCGAATCTCCCCGCACAATCAGCTTCTTGATCCCAAGTTCAGCCGCAATTTTGAGGCCGACAAGCAAACCTTCATACTCTGCAGTATTGTTTGTCGCTTGCTCCTTGGGAAAGTGCATTTGGACAGCGTACTTGAGGTGTTCCCCGGTGGGTGCGACAAGCAGCACACCAGCGCCGGCGCCTTGCAGCGAGAAGGCACCATCGAAGTACATTATCCATTCTTTGCTCGCTTCTTTGATGGGGGTGTTTGTCTCTGGACCTCTTCGTCTGGTGTTGGTGTCCATTCTGCTATGAACTCTGCCAAGGCTCTGCTCTAGATAGTTGAAGTACTTTCAAACTTGAGACCAAAGCTTGACAGTTCCAGTGCCCACTCGACGATCCTGCCTGTTGCCTCCGGATTTTGCAATATCCTCTTCAACGGAAAGCGAGTGACCACTGTTATCTCATGTGCTTGGAAGTAATGGCGCAGCTTTCTCGAGGCCATGAGGAGGCCGAAAAGCAACTTCTGTACCCCAGAGTATCTTGACCTAGCTCCCTGCAAGAGGGAGCTGACAAAATAAACTGGGCGCTGCACCATCTTCTTTCGCACTTCTTCTTGCATCTGCGCAGATTCGTCCTTGTCGGGGCCAGAGCTTGTCGGGGAAGCCCCCTGCTTGTCGCTGGATGTGCTTGTCGGGGCTGCTGGTTCCTCATCTGCCTCCCTTTCCGCTACCAACGCAGCACTAACCACTTGATTGGTTGCTGCTAAGTACAGCAGCAACTTCTCTTGTGGCCTAGGTGCGACAAGTATTGGAGTGGAGGATAGGTACCCTTTCAAGTCTTGCAGCGCTGCCTCCGCTTCCGGAGTCCACTTCATTGGACCTGCCTTTTTCAAGATTTTGAAAAATGGCAGGGCGCGTTCAGCAGACTTAGAAATGAACCTGCTTAGGGCGGCCACGCAACCAGCAAGCCTCCGTACATCCTTGACGCGCTTCGGAGCTTCGATCTACTCGATGGCCTTGATCTTGTCGGGATTGGCTTCAATCCCTCTCTGGGACACAAAGAACCCGAGAAGCTTGCCGGAGGGAACTCTGAACATGCACTTCTCGGGGTTAAGCTTGAGCTGTATCTTGCGCAGATTTGTAAAGGTTTCTTCTAGGTCTTAAATCAGGGTATCTTTGTCCTTGCTCTTGACCACTATATCATCCATGTAAGCTTCTACATTCTTGTGTATCTGTGGCTCAAAAGCAGTGTGGACTACCCTTGCAAACGTTGAACCCGCATTCTTCAATCCAAAGGGCATGCGTATGAAACAGTAAGTGCCACATGGAGTAATGAATGCGGTCTTCTCTTCGTCTTCCTCAGCCATAAATATCTGGTGGTACCCTGAGTATGCATCAAGAAATGAAAGCAACTCACATCCAGCCGTGGAGTCAATGATCTGGTCAATGCGCGGCAAGGGAAATGGATCCTTGGGACAAGCTTTATTCACATCAGTGAAGTCTATACAAAGTCTCCACTTCCCATTAGCTTCGCGCACGACAACTGGATTGGCCAGCCACGTGGGATGAAGTACACCTCTAACAAGGCCTGCGGCTTCCAACTTCTTGATCTCTTCAGCAATGAACTCTTGGCGCTCCACCGCTTGCTTCCTGACCTTCTGCTTGACGGGCCGCACGTGAGGACAAACGGCAAGCTTGTGCTCAATTACTTTCCTGGGAACGCCGGGGATGTCAGACGGTTGCCATGCAAACACGTCTACATTCGCCCGCAGGAAAGCAACGAGCGCGCTTTCCTATTTAGGATCAAGCGTGGCACTGATGGTGAAAGTACCACCAGTGCCGTCCTCCTTGGCGGACACCTTCTTGGTTGCAGGTGGAGCTGCCATTCCCTTCTTGCACTTGCCGGTGGAGCTTGATGGTGCGTCCTCGATGGCAGCGCAGCACTCCGAAGAGGTGCGTTTGCCGGAGTGGGCCCCAGAGCTCTTGCCGGACTTGGTCTTGTTCTTCCCCCCGGGAGCTTCAGCGGCAAGTGTGTTGCTATTTGTTGCGGCTGCTGCGTCCCGGTAGATCTTGTCGGCGCAGATAAGCGCGTCCTTCTTGTCGCCGGGGACAGAGATGACGCTTATCGGGCCAGGCATCTTGAGCATGTTGTAGGCGTAGTGAGAGGCTGCCATGAACTTGGCAAGCGCTGGACGGCCAAGTATCCCATTGTATGGCAATGGGATATCAGCAACGTCGAATGTGATCCTCTCAGTCCTAAAGTTTAGCTCTCCGCCAAAGGTTACTGGCAGTGTGATCTTCCCCTTCGGCTTGCTCCTTCCCGGGTTAATTCCTTGGAAAGTTCCGGCTTCCTCGAACTCGCAGTCGGGGATCTGCAGCTTCCGGATCACAGCATAGGAGATGAAGTTTAGGCCGGCCCCGCCGTCAACCATCATCTTGGTGACCTTGAGGTTGCGGATGGTTGGTGAAACCAACATCGGCAAGCACCCGACCGCAGTTGTGCGATCGGGGTGATCCTCAAGGTCGAAGATGATGGGCGTGCTGGACCACTTCAGGAGTTTGCGCGACTCGACGGGTGGCTCTGCTGCGTTAACTTCCCGCACCCATTGTTTGAGTTGGCAGTGGGAAGTATGCAGAGAGGCACCTCCATCGACGCACAGAACTTCTGTGGCCTTCTGGAACTCCTGCTCGCTGTTGTCTCCGTCATCCATGTCTTCGTCGTCGTCTTCTTCTTCGTCCTTGTCGCGGCCGCGGGGAGGTCTATCTCCTTGCCGCTGCTTGGCCTTGCCGCGGCGTCCTCCCCGGCCATTGAATGGCCGCTTCTTACCGAACTCTCATCCGCCTCCTTGGGCCTTCTCCTTGTCGCGTCGCTCGTACTCAGCCTTCTGCTGCTCGACGAGGTATTCGACCCTTTTGCAGTTCTGGAGATCGTGGCCCTTGGTGCGGTGGATCTTGCAGTACTGCTTGTCGGAGCCGTCCTGCTTGTCGGCGGTGGCTACAGGGGCAGCATCCTTGCCGGAGCCACCAGCCTGAGCTTTCTTGGCGCCAGCCTCCTTGCCGGACTGCTCGACTGCCAGTACCTCCTTGTTCTTCTTCTTCTTATTGTTCCGCCGCCGGTTTTTCCTTGCCGGGGCGGCATCCTCACTGTCTGTTCCTCCTGCTCCAACATCCTCTCCGGGGAGTCTTCTCCCCTCTTCAGCGCGCGCACATTTGTCAGCCAGAGCGTAAAGCTCGCTGACGTCCCGGATCTTGGTCATCGCCATCTCCTCCCTCATCCGGCGGTTACGCACGTTCTGATGGAACGCGCTAATAACCGCGGCAGGGTGGACGTCCGGGATGTTGTGTTGGACGCGGCTGAATCTTTGGATGTATTTCCGCAGGGACTCTCCCTCCTTCTGGGCAAGTATGTGGAGATCACTTTCCTGGCCATGGGGCTTGTGGCCACCTGTGAAGGCGCCGACAAACTGGTGGCACAGGTCGGCCCAAGAAGAGATGGAGTTTTCCGGCAAGTGCATGAGCCAAGATCTGACATTTGGCTTGAGCACGAGCGGGAAATAGTTTGCTAGTATCTTCTCATCCTGTCCCCCGGCAGCCTGCACCGCAATGGTGTAGATGCTAAGGAACTCGGAAGGATGGGTCTTGCCGTCGTACTTCTCGGGTACGTCGGGCTTGAAGTTTTTCATGCTGGGCCACTGGACTTGCCGCAGCTCACGGGTGAACGCAGGGCAGCCTGCCGCGTACGGCAGGTCGCCTGGTTCACCGGGCGCGTGCATGTCGACAGCGGTCCCAGCGCGCTGGTTGGACTGTCGTCGCGCTTCTCTTCGACGCTCGATACGAGTCCGAGCGTCTTCTTGTCGCCTGTCGTCGAGGACTTGGCGTTGATCGCGGCGGGCTCGCGGATCCGACGACGCCGTGGAGTCGTCGTCGACGTTGATCCGACGAGTCGGTGATTTCTGCTTCCGCGGCGGGGAGTGCACGGTGGTTGCACCCCCGGCGGTCTTGTCTCCATCAGCCCGTGCTTGGGTGACTTGCCGCGGCCGTGACGTTGCCGGCTGCTGCGGCGTGTCGTTGTTGTCGAAGGCGATGAGGCTTTGGATGGTGGCCCTCCAGTCTTCGGCCTTGTCTGCCGCTGGAGGGAAGTCGAGGAGCAGCTGAGCTCTGGCTAGAGCTTCTGCTGGAGTGGAGGGAAGCGGTGGCGAGCGGTGCGAGGAGCGAGATATGCTCGGACTTCTAACCACGTTAGAAGGAGCAGGTTCTCGCCCCGGCGACCGCGCCTTGCTCGTGCCAGCACGTTGGCCTTGAGCGTCCCGCGACCCGCCTACTTGTCCTTGGCCTAGCAAGCGGATGGTACCCTGCGTACCACGCCGCTGCCGTTCCGGCACCTCCTGAGAGGGGCGCGGTGCGTGCACGGACGCCGAGGTCTTGGAGTGCGCTCGGTTGTCCGTCTTGTCCTTGGACTTGGCGGCGCCGTGAGTTTCCTCACCGGCATCCGTCCTTCCGCCAGCGTCTACCCCACCAACCGTTGGCTCTGGTGGTGGCGGGATCTACACGGACATGCCTCCTACCTCCGAAACTTTCTTCTTCGGCGGCATGTCGATGAAGTTATCAAAGTTGGTGAAGTTGCTGAAGATTGCGCCCGCGTGAACGCCGGATCAGGTTCGCACAACCTCGACGCCCCCTACCTGGCGCGCCAAAGATGTCGGGGAAACTGACCGCCCACAAACACCTATGGGACCGGAGCCCCTTTTCGGTACGGCAAGGGAGCGGAGGAAGCACAAAGAGCGGATCGAGGCGCACACGCGAGCAGTTTACCCAGGTTCGGGCCGCACGGATGCGTAAAACCCTACTCCTGCCTTGGTTGTATTGAGTTCTTGGCTCGGGAGCAAGAAGATCTACAGTGCTTAGAACTAGCTACACCGAGCGTGAGAGTGATCTGGGATCAGAACCCCCTCTACGTTGTGCATGGGCCTCCTTTTATAGTTCAAAGGGGTCATCGACAGGTGGCAACGTAGGTGAGGGTAAAAGTGTAAAAACGGTGGTAGTTGTAACATTGTTTGTACAGTGCTTTGTACCTAACCCTGACGGTGGGGGACAAGGGCATTAAATGCCCGTCGCCGTCGCCCCAAACAGTGTAAAAAGCGTCTGTCCGGGCGTCTCCGTTCGCCACGACGGTAGCCTCGTCATCGTGGCTTGCCACCGTGTGCCCCAGGCTGCACAGCCATCCGCCACGTGCCCCTGGAAGGGCCCCAGGGCGACGCGTGGCTAGATGAGCTGGAGCGCAGGCACACAGTGAAAGCTTGCCGCGGCAAGCACCTTGCCGCCGTCGCTACCTTGCCGCGCCCGGAAGCTTGTCGCTCTCCGGGCCTTGCCGGGGCGCGCACTGCGCCGTGGCGAGTCTTCTGAAATGCCATGCTTTGGCCTTCCTGGCGAGCTCCTCTTGCCAGGGTCTTGTGTTAAAGGGGATGGTCTTGAGCCTGGAGCGGCCTTCCCGGCAAGCTCCTCTTGCCGGGGCCTTGTTTCTTTGTCTTGAATACTTTGTTCTTGAATGGCTCCAAAGGAACTAGAGTGGGTCTTGGTGAGCGCGTGGAAAACCCTGCCACGGACGCTGCTACTGTCCGTGCACAAGTCGGGATACTAAGGTACCCCTACTTTAGTACACCGACAATATGAGACCTCTGATCAACGTTTCCGGATTGGAGTATTTGGTAAACCGGTTGAAGTAATTGCTTGACCGCCATTTCGGGTTGTGCGGCGAGCTTCATGTTGCTGCTTATTCAAAAGAAAGTTTGGGTCCAAGTGAGCTAAGGGGTGAGAAAATCTTACTTTCCAGTTTGCTTGATGGATTTTCTGTGTTGGCAGAGGATCTGAACCGGAGGAAAGGATAATTACATCTATGTCATCAGCTTGGCTGCTTTCAGCGTTATCCTGATAATAATCATTGTCAATGAGGTGTATGAAAAGGGAACCGAGAGAGTCAATTCTACCTCTGACTCCGGTTTATCCAGATCATCATCAATGTTCACTTAGGAGGACTCAGCAGTTTTCTTCTTGGCAGGCTTCTTGACAACCTTAGTCTTGGGGGGAGACACCTTTGCCGGTTTATCTTGCGCTTTCTTCTTCCAGAACGGGTCATCACCCTGTCAGAGATTGATGAATTTTAGAAAGGATACTTAAAGGATTGAAATAAAGCAACAAGTTATAGGATCCTTACAGCTGGCGGTTTATTGGATTCGCAGAAGGGAGCCAGCCCTGTTCTGCTGCAGACAGCCACCGGTTCATCTAGTATCCTCTTAACAGACTCAGTAACTTCATTTTCTGTCAACTGAGCCTCAGTATGTCGCTGAGGATCTTTCAAGTCCCCTGTATACTGGCACGTTAAACCAGAGCGTCGGCTTAGAGGCAGAATGCTCCATGAGATCCAGCAACGAACAAAGTCAACGTCTGTTAAGCCGTTTGCAGTGAAGGCCCGAAGCTTTGAAAGCTGTGGTGCATACTTGGATCGCTCCTTGGCGCTAACCCGTTGGGGAAATGGATGGGTATTGGACAGCCGGTGAGGACGATAACCCGATAGAGGATTCTCATTAGTTGGCGAGGTATCTTGGCAGTAAAACCAAGTCTGATTCCAGTCCTTGGGATGACTATGATGATTGGCATGAGGGAAGCTGGCATCTTTCCTTTTCTGGATTGACATCCCGCCAAGTTCAGTATTGGGACCATCTGTAAACTCTGTACGACGGTTCAAGTGGAAGAAATCCCTAAACAGTTCAACTGTGGGCTCCTCTTGCAGATAAGCCACGCAAAATACTTGGAAGTTGCAAATATTGGACACAGAGTTTGGTCCAATATCTTGAGGATGGAGTGGGAAGCCAGCAAGCACATCACGAAAGAATTTTGATCCTGGGAGGGCTAAACCCTCGGGCCAGGTGATCAACGAACACAATTACTTCTCCATCTTTGGGTTCAGGAGGATTTTCCGGACCAAGGACTCTCCAGTGGATGACATCCTTTTTTGCTAAAGCGCCAATCTCGACTAACCCGTTCAGTTCTTCCTCGGTAACCTGGGACGGAACCCAGTTACAGGAATAAAATTGCTTGGCCATTTCAAATGAAAAGCTGAAATTACAGATAAAGGATGTTTTATGATTCATATTTAACAAGTATAAAGCGTCGAAAGGTCAGCTAGAGAAGGTGCTGAGGTATAAACACACTATTAAACCGGAGTCAGACACTAGAAGAGTTATGAAGATAACCGAAACGACGGTTTAAGTGGGGACTAATGCTACCTACCGAATTATGATTTTCTAAAGTTAAACAGCCTATGTGGGTATGAAAGGTATAGATCTAAAATAACTAGGCGATGGAGAAACAAGTTTCGCAAATCAGTTTGATAATTACAGATCTACGGCGTATCAATAAATTCAGGTATATTCAGACCTAAGATAACAGGCACTTAAGCAGTTCATCAGACCTAGTTGGGATTTCTCTAAAGAAAGGATGCGCTAATGATAAGTGTAACACCCCCTTGTACTAAGCCCTGTGACATTTGGTTAATCATGCCATGTCATGTTCATTTGCAAGGCTAATCACAGTGGTTAATCAAAGCAACTCAAATTGGCCCCTGAAAATTCAAATTCAAATTCAAATGCAAAATGAAGTTGCTCCAAAAATTATGGAAAAATGTTCATTAATTAGCAAATATTCCATAACTAATGATGTTGTTGAAAACAACATCACCAGCAACTCCAAATATGGGCTAGTGCATTAAACAGTGCCATATCAGCACTTAAATATGCCTTTTCATTTTTGAATATTTCAAAAATGATCCAAATTTGCCCAAACCAATTTTTGCTGTTAGGGAATATTGCTAGGACATTTTTGGACCAGATAACACATTTTATAAAAGTAATTTGGTGGTCCCATCTTTTTGTTTTCCTCTCTGCTTCAGAAATAAAAGAAAAGGGCAGAGGGAAGACCTTACCTGGCGCCAGAGGCGTGGCCCAAGCCGGCCCAGCCCGCGGGAGCAGTGTCATCTACCTGCTCCCGCCCCGCTGTCGCCACCGCCGTGGTCGCCGCGCGCTCGCCGCCGCTCCCGCCGCCACCTGCCGCTACAGCACCCCCACCGACAATACAGGGCCGGGGATAGGATAAGGAGGACCCCCTGGTCCTCCTCGACCATTCCCCCCCTCTCCCCTCGCTCTCCTTCCCCCGATCTCATCGGCGCCCGAGCGCACCTGCCGCCGTGCCTCCGTCGTCCTCGCAGCCACCGTCATCGTCTGGCGTCGCCACCATGCCATAGCCGTCCCTCGTCGACCGCTGCCTCGTCCTCGCCAACGAACCGGAGCAGGGGAGTACCACGACGAGCGCCCCGAGCTCGTCTTCCTCTTCGGCTCCGGCGAGATCCCCTTCGTCCCCGGCGGCCTCTGCTGCTCCTAAACTGTCACTGGCTTTTCTTAGCCACTCGGTGAGCTCCCCTCCTTCCTCCCCGTCGTTTTGCGCTGCTGTCGTCGCCCGTAGCTAGTTGTCACCGTAGCCGTGAGCTCGCCGCCGCGGGAAGCCTCGCCACCGTGGCCACCGGCGCTGTCATGGTCGCCTGAGCACAGCACCGTGCTCCTGGTGCTTCCAGGAGCACGACGAGCATGCGCACGCGCTCGCCCGAGCTCCCTACCGCCTAGCACGGCGCACGCCCGAACTCCGGCGCCGCCCGCGGGCTCACCGTCGATGACTCCGGTCGAGTCCGGTGACGAGAACACTCCCTTTGGACGCGCCTTGCCTTTCTCTTTCGAACGACACCGCACGCGCGCGCTAGATCCCTCCTAAATGCCGATCCCCCTCACTCGCCGAAGCTTTGCTCCGCCGCGCTCGTCGCCGGCCACTTTCCCGGCCTCCCTCGCTCCGGCCAGTCGCGCCACTGGATGCGCGACTCCGTCCGCAGCCGAACGCACCCATCCGCAGCTCGAACGGAGCCCCCTAGCGCGATCCCGAGCATCTCCGGCGGTCTGCCACCGCGGAAACGCGTCGCCGGCGTTTAAACGCCGGCCGCTGATGTGGCAGAGCGCGGGGCCCACCCCTGGGACACTGACTGTGGGCCCCCGTCGATTATTTGACCGCGTTGACCGTAGTCAACGCGCGCACTGTTCACCACCTGCCACCGACATGTGGGTCCACCCCACTGTTTGACTAATTAAACATAATTAAGTTAACTAATTAAATTAGTATAGTCACTGACAGTAGGCCCCACCTAGCTAATTGTCTCTGTTAGCTTAAAATTTAAACCTGTTAATAACCACAGAGGCTGACAGGTGGGTCCCACCTGTCAGTTTGACCTAGTCAGCGAGTCAGCTGACTGCTGATGTAATGCTGATGCAGTGCTGACGCAATAATTCATTTCTGATATTTAAAATATTTCCATAAATTGCTTTAAACTTCGAAAATTCATATCTTTTAAACCGTAGCTCGGATCGAAAAACTTTCTATATGAAAGTTGCTCAGAACGACGAGACGATTCTAACCGTGCTATCCGTTTCCGTGTCGGGACCCTCTACGGAGGTGAACCCGCAACTTTTAGCCTGTTTCCGGTAGATGAATAGTGCACATACACCGGAAATTAAATCCAGTTAAATCCCAAAAATAACCAATATAACTTAGACATGTTTTTAGGCAACCCTGCACTGCACGTTAGCTTAGCACGCTCTGTGTTGCATATGTTTTGTGTATTTATCTGTTTCTCCCCCCTCTTCTCTCTCGGTAGAGCCCGGCGCTGACGCAGATCCCGAGACCGACGCTGTACCGGTGATTGGTTCCCCCTCCGACGACCTTGCTTTTGCCACCGAGCAACCAGGCAAGCAACCCCCCCTTGAGCATTTCCGATATCGCCTATGTCTATTCTCTCTTATTCTTGCATTAGAATTGCTGCTACTGCTACTGCTCCTATTACTGTTGCATAGCCTGTTTTTGCAAATACTGTTGATACCTGTCATTATTCATAAACTGCTTAGTATAGGTTGGGTAGCACTACTGTGGTCCCGCTTTCTCGTAGTTGCCTCGCATAGTACCCTTGCCTCGATCAAGCGATCGAGCCCCTTCCCCTGACCTTCTTCACATCACCGCACACCCCCTAATATGCTCGACTCCGCAGAGTTAACATCAGGTGACGAGGGTGATACCTCCGAACTCACTTCCGATGTTGTCCCTGTAGTATAGCTAGCTCGTGGTGGGTTACCGAGGGTGATTCCTCTTCCCACTTCCGACTTAGCTTTTGTCGTGCATCCGCTATGGTGATTACCGCCGAGGGTGATTCCTCCGGTATCACCTTAACGGGACTTGTCGTTTAGGAGTCCAACGAGGGTGATTCCTCGGATTCCTCAACGGCATGGAGACCACACGGATGCCCTGTTTCACCATACCGTGTTTAAAGACGTATCGATCCCCGAGGCCGGACGTCGCCAGGAACAAAGGCGTGCGGCCAGAGGTATCGTGCGTCTGAAGACACTTTGAAGTTACTACTGCACATGTTGGATGGAGGCGGGTTGACCCAGAGGGGTACCCGCGAGTGCCTTTGAGGCGTGAGCTGTGGAGTCGGGTGGCCAGTGAGGGTACCCGCGAGATAACTACGAGGCGTGGCCGGTCATTCCAGTCCTTGTCACAAGTCCTCGAGACGGGACGACGGGGCCAACAGTATCGTAGGCTCTGTTCGTTACCGCGCGCTCCCAATACACTAAGCGATTTGGATATTTGATCCGAGGGGCCTTCGGGTCCGATAGCACTAACCACCACGTGGGTGTGAGTGGGTGCTCTGCGTCGTATACATCAGCCGGAGTCGTCACGACGTCAGCGATTGAGCGGCCCGTTCGGATTGGACCCTGGATGCAACTGCGTGCTTGTATAAGGGGTTGCTAGGTCTGCTACCGAACGGCCACGTAACGTGCAGGAGCGTCCGGGGCGATGGCCAAGACCCCCGGGGGCATAGGTTAGTCCGACGTGCTTGATCCTCTCTGGCGGTATCCGGTCGGGTTGCGTCGTATTGTTTGGCCGAGGGCGGGCACGACCTGATGGTGTGTCCGGCCGGAGTTAAGCGAGCGTGGTGGGTAACTTGGTGCACCCCTGCAGGGAAGAAAACATCTATCGATAGCCTGTCCTACGGTAACGGACACTCGGAGTTGTATCCACTTCGGTACAACTAGAACTGGTGACTTGAGATATGAGGTTGATATTGCTATAAACACTATATTTTATGATGAACTAATCTGCAACCCCCCCTTAATTGCTGCAAGACCCTGAAGATGCTAGTCTTCGACAGGACTAGGCTTTTCCCCTCTCTACTCTGGCTTTCTGCAGTCTAGTCCACCCACATAAAGCCTCCTTTGAAAATAATGCATTGCTAGTATAGATCTGATGTAAGTCTTGCTGAGTACTTTGGATGAGTACTCACGGTTGCTTTGCTTCCTCTTTTGTCCTACCCGCATGATAAACCAGACGACGGAGCCATGGTGCCCGCAGCCCCCGTTGACGACTTCTACTACCAGCCCGAGGCTGGCTACTACTACTACCCAGCCGGCGAGTACTTCTACGAGGAGCCGGCGGACGACGACCAGGAGTAGGATCGGAGGTCCCAGGCAGGAGGCCTGCGCCTTTTCGATCGTAGCTTTTATTTTGCCCCGCCTGTGTAACAGGCCTATCTTCTACTGTGTTGTATCTGTACCCAGATACCTAACGCTTCCGCTGACTATGTGTGTGACATCATGTTATGTATTCGAGCCCTCGAGGCCCCTGGCTTGTAATATATGACTTGTATGTATTTATTTATGTTTTAGAGTTGTGCTGTGATTCCTTCACGTGAGTCCTTAGGCTTGATCGTGTGCATTTGCGTGTATGATTAGTGCACGGTCGGGCCGGGGTCGTCACAATAAGAAAGGGGATCATAGTTACAACCGCGCAGGAAAACATCAGATCTACACTCGCCATTGAGGCCATGAAGAAGAACAGGGAAGAACAGCGTGACAGCTTCGATGAACTTGCGGAAAAGCCCTAATGAGATCTATGGGAGGAGCCAAGAAAAGACTTACCAAGGCGGTTGGACGCGGAGGCGCGCCGACGGGACTCTGGTCAAAATAGGTTGATGCAGCGGCCTTTGTCGGAGCAGATGCGAAGGTCGACGGCGGCGGCGGCGCTCAAGCACTGAGGAGGCGCGAGGTAGAACAAAGACGAAGAGGCAAGGGGAGAAAAAGAAAGGGACCCTTGGGCCCTATTTATAAGCCGAAGGCATAAGCGACAGGCGCGGGAATCAAAGAACCCAAAAAATGGATATGAGACAGAGATGTCGCCTCGGTCTTCGGAGGCTCGTTAATAAAGGTTAAATATATACGGGTTTTTAATGAACACGTGATGTCATGGCGGTTTATTATGATCCTGGAAGATGACGTCATGGCGGTTTACAAGATCATTCGAAGGCGCTGAAGAAGAAATTTTCCTTAAGTGTTCAAGATCGACATGAACAGGTTCAAATCAATCTGGAGCCTAATGTTGGGGATATAACTATTAGGTATAAACCGCCAGGAGGGGCCGGGTTATACCTGTACTGAATTACCCCTATTGAAGCCCATGAAGACAAGCAGTATGGCGTGTTACTATAGAGAACTAAAAGTCCCAGAGCCGAAAGGCGGATTAGGGCCCATAGACATAAACCTCCATATGGTGTGTAACTTGTATTGTAAGATAGGAAAGGAAGAAACCGAGCCGGTCATGTTTATGAGCCGGCCTCAGGACTCTGTAAACCGGCTGGGTGTCATCCTGTGTATATAAAGGGACGACCAGGTGGCAGTTCAGGGACAGAAAACAATAGCTCGAGACACAGGCAAAGCAGATTCGCTCCCTGGTTATCGAAACCCTAGCAATACCACAACAACTAGAGTAGGCCTTTACCTTCACCGCAAGGGGGCGAACTAGTATAAAATTCCCTGCGTTCTTTGTCCGCTTTAACCCCTTTAAGCTAACCCGTCGCGATGGCTCCACGACTAAGTCCTTATGCCAGGACATCTGCCTTGACAATTCCATGACACTACCTCTACATCTACCTTGGAGATTAGTTTTAGACCTAAATAATTGTTATTTGGTGCCAGCGTTGAGCATGAACAATATATCTGGATCTTGTTTGTTGCGAGATGGTTATTCATTTAAATCATAGAATAATGGTTGTCCCATTTATATGAGTAATATCTTTTATGGTCATGCACCTTTGATGAGTGGTCTATTTTTGTTGAATCTTAATCGTAGTGATACACATATTCATAATATTGATGCCAAAAGATGCAAAGTTGATAATGATAGTGCAACATATTTGTGGCACTGCCGTTTAGGTCATCTTGGTGTAAAGCGCATGAAGAAACTCCATGAAGATGGAATTTTGGAATCATTTGATACTTGCGAACCATGCCTCATGGGCAAGATGAATAAAACTCCATTCTCCAGAACAATGGAGCGAGCAAGTGACTTGTTGGAAATAATACATACCAATGTATGCGGACCAATGAGTGTTGATACTCGCGGCGGGTATCATTATTTTCTCACCTTCACTGATGATTTTGAGTAGATATGGGTATATCTACTTGATGAAGCACAAGTCTGAAACATTTGAAAAGTTCAAGGAATTTCAGAGTGAAGTGGAGAATCACCATAAAAAGAAAATAAAGTTTCTATGATATGATCGCGGAGGCGAATATTTGAGTTATGAGTTTGGTCCTCATTTGAAACAATGTGGAATAGTTACACAGCTCATGCCACCTGGAACACCACAGCGTAATGGTGTGTGTGAACGTTGTAACCATACTTTATTAGATATGGTACGATCTATGATGCATCTTACCAATTTACCACTATTGTTTTGGGGTTATGCATTGGAGACAACTGCATTCACGTTAAATAGGGCACCATCTAAATCCATTGAGAGGACACCGTATGAACTGTGGTTTGGGAAGAAACCAAATTTGTCGTTTCTTAAAGTTTGGGGTTGCGGCGCTTATGTGAAAAAGCTTCATCCTCATAAGCTCGAACCCAAATTGGAGAAATGTGTCTTTATAGGACACCAAAAAGAAACTATTGGGTACTGTGACGCCCCAAGACCGACACTCCAGAAGACTTCCAACTATTCCGAGCTTCGCCGTGTGTTTTATTTGCTTGCACTATTTTATTTTGCATTGCATCATGTCATCATGCCATTATGTCATTTAATTTTTAAAACTCAACTAAATAAATTGTGTGGATGTTCGATCCATTTAAATCGAGGGAATTCACTTGTGACTTCTCTTTATAACATATCCTCCCGATAGTAGGGAGCTATTATAAAAATATTCCCTTGCTTTGGAATCACCAAAACACACTTGCAAAATTCCCATGACTTCTCTACTTCAAGTTTGACTTCAAACCCTTGCCAAAAATTCTCTTCTCATTTATCGAGGTTCCTCCAAAATCCGCAACATTTTGGGCACTTCGAAATTCCAGTCTTTCTTCAAACCATTTGAATTAAATTCAAAGGAATTGAATTTAATATTTCAATCATGCCCACTTCTATTTTCCTGGGATCAAACTCATTTTTATGAGTTAGGAAAAATTAACCCCGTGCAGAAATTCTTTCCCTAATTGTCTCTTTATTTTTTTTCTTCTCTCTAGTTCCTTTTATGCTAAAGAAAATAAAATAGAGGGAGAGAGAGCCCAGTAGGCCAGAGGCCCACCGTGGCCTCCACTCAGGCCAGTCCATCTACCCAATCCCTCCTAACCCTAGGCCCCGACTCCCTCCTCTCGTTCTCTCCCTCTGCTCGCCGCCTCCTGCTCGCTCCTCCCGATCCGCATCGCCTCCCCAACCGATCCCCTCGTCCCTCCCCTCGACTGCTTCCTCCGCCCTCCTCAGCTCCCTTCCTCCCCGGTGTATCACTTGTTTGCACCGTGACCGTTGTGTTGCTCGTTTTCATGTCGCCGACCCGTGGGAACCCGGAAACCGGGAGCACCCCATCATCTTGCATGACTCGCACACGCGACCCTTCTTTTTCACCGGTCTCTCGATGAGTTACCGGAACCAATATGTTGCCGTGGCATCATTTTCGGGTTCGCCGCCGTGGCACCCCTTTCCTTTCCACCACGGTGACAAATGCTCCATATCTTATATCATGCCAACTTTTTAACTAAAATTGCATAAAACTTGAACGTGTCATCCGCTTCATGATAACAACATTTAAATGGTTAAAATTGTTGTTTGCTTTAAAATTACTAATTATGCACATGGGGATTTTCCGGGAATAGTTGTTGTTATTTCCTGCCTCATCAATTGCCTAGACAGTGTAGTTTGCTCATGCTTCACCTCTTGCCATGTTAAATAATAATTAATATTGTTGGGTATATAAATGAAAGCGAACTAAATAATTGAATGTGGTGTTTTGTCAATATGCAACTCGTTGCATATTCGGCTCCACTTAACTTGTAGAATTGTTTGTTCACTTTGCCATGCCAAGCATATTTTAACCGGACATGCATCATACTTGTTATTTGCGTCATGCCATGTTTATGATTGCGTGTTTACTATGTTGTTGTCTTCTTTCCGGTTGCTTCTCTCGTTAGCTTCGGTTTCGTTCTGGAGTTGTGAGGATTCGTTCGGCTACGTCTGTTTGTCTTCTTCATGGACTCGTTCTTCTTCCTTCGGGATTCCAGGCAAGATGACCATTCCCCGATATAACCTCTATCTTTGCTTTGCTAGTTTTCTCGCTCTATAGTTATGCCTCAATGCCTATTCTTGTCTTGTCAGTCTCCTATGTTGCCATGAAACACTCTAACCGCCTTCCTAGCAAACCGTTGATTGGCTAAGTACGCTTTTGCTCAGCCCCTCTTATAGCGTTGTTAGTTGCAGGTGAAGTTGAAGATTGCTCCATGTTTTGGAGTTGTTTATTGGGATAACACAATATATATCTTATTTAATAATGCACATATATATTGGTAATGTGTGGAATGCTTGGCCTTTTGCTTGGTGTTTTGTTCCACTCATGCCGCCTTAGGACCAGATAAACCGGTGTTATATTCCTTGATTTTGCGTTCCTAACACGGTTGGGGTTTATGGGCCCCCCTTTATAATTCACATTCCTTAAAGCTTTTCCAGCAAGACCCAACTTTGGTACTACATTTGCCTAACAACTAAAACTTGCATAGGGAGTAATTAACCCGAGTTCTTAATCAACAACCCGGGCCAGTGCTCCTCATGAGTGTTGGTCCAAACTGGGCAGACTGCGGGGCCAACTTGGGGAAACCCGATGGCTAGTATATACCTGTAGGCTGACCTATCCGGTTGTGGCCTGAGACGAGATACACGCGGCTAC
This sequence comes from Secale cereale, assembly GCA_902687465.1. Classification (NCBI taxonomy): domain Eukaryota; kingdom Viridiplantae; phylum Streptophyta; class Magnoliopsida; order Poales; family Poaceae; genus Secale; species Secale cereale. The sequence goes on along the minus strand of LR738712.1, from coordinate 623,997,820 downwards.
TATCAGGGTGTCGGTAGGCCGGGAGGTCTTGCTGGATTAGTTTTACCTTTGTCGAAATATCTTGAGCACGGATTCCGAGAATACTTGGGTCTTCCCAACTTGGAGTTGCGACTCCGCGGATCGTGAGCTTGTGATGGGCTAAGTTGGGACACCCCTGCAGGGTTATGAACTTTCGAAAGCTGTGCCCGCGGCTATGTGGTAGATGGGAATTTGTTAATATCCGGTTGTAGATAACTTGACACCATATCTTTAAGAATACACTACCCGTGTGAGTAACCGTGATGGTATCTTTCCGAAGGGTTTTCGGAAAGTGAACACGGTGGGGTTATGCATGAATGTGAGTAGCTAGGATCACTTATTGATCATCTTTGGCGACCGTTGGCACATATCCTCATCTCGCTCTGAATTCGTAAGCTAGTTGCTTAGTGCTTGTTGCAGCCACTTTATTACCTCTCCACACCTAAAAGGCTTTGTTAGTTTTGATACCCGGGAATGGGATTGCTGAGTCCTTGTGACTCACAGATTACAACACACACCAGATGTAGGTACAACTGAGTACGACACAGGAGATGGACAAGAACTTCACTGGGAGTTCGATGAAGAGTGTGGTCGTATATATGTGACGTACCCCGATGATCAGTTGTGGTTCCTACTAGGGGCGATCAGGCCTTGTGGTTGTGGTATCTTTTCTCGTTTGATTTCGTCCGTAGTCGGACCCTGTGTTATTTGGATGAATGTATGAATGTTGAATTAATTGTGTGACGTGGTGAGTGTAAGCCAACTATTTTTTCTCTTTTACCCCTGTTCATTACATGAGTTGTGCAAAGATAACATGATTGCGATCATTCCAGTATGCGATTATGTCTCTAACTCGTGCCTCGACACGTAGGAGCTATAGTCGCATCCTGGGCATTACAAGTTGGTATTCAGAGCCTTCTCCAACCTAGGAGCCCCCTGATTGATCGAACCGCTGCCGATGTTGAGTCTAGGCATACACACAAAATGTTTTGAGTCCTATATATATATCGGAGAGTAGGATTACTCTTTACTCCTCACCCCCTTCGTCGCTCTGGTGAGGACTCCATACGTTGTTTTAACATCACTATCCTCAATTTTTCACCAATTTTTTTTAGGATCACGCGGGTATTGTTTGGATTGTTCCGATATCTTTGTGATGAGAATTTTGTCTTGGTGCCTCCCCTCTGTTTAGGCTGAGCCTCGGGGAGTTGAGCTCTGAGGTATTGTCGTCCCATTGTGTATCGTTACAGTTCTAGAATACCAGAGGCGGCCGACATTGAAAACTCTTCTATGCGTGTCTGGTGGTGTGATAACCCCGACGTCACCCAGTACTGGGGGATAGTTCGGGAGTATTGCCACAACTAGTATAGCGGATGCATTTCGAAGGTCTGAGGTAAACGGTTTCCGAAGGTGCCTGGTTATGTGTTGACGGATGGATACAGCTGAATGTAGGTATTGCTAGTTGGGTGAGATATAGTTCTTCCCCTGTATCCACAACACCATATCGCATAACCGGAAAGCTTCGGGAATTAATAGGTGGGATTCAAGTAGCTCTTAGGTAATCTTCCAACGTGGGGTTCAACATCTCGTGGAGAGGTTATCATGGTCGTTGTTACACTGGGGGTTGCATCTTAAAGAGTCCTTGGCTATGCTGACTCGGGGAATGCAAGGCCCTTTGTAACACGTGCCATGGGGCATCAGCACGAACATGTGGGACGAAACCTCTATTATGTATTTGTTCCATTTCTTACCTTGTTATTTTATTCTATCATTTTGTTCTCCCAAGTGGCTTCTCGACAAGTTGATGTACCAATAAGCTATGGAATTCATTCGTTCAATTTTGTTCGGATGTTCGTTGTGAAGACTATATGTTGCAACATATCTATCATTTGTTTTTGTTTTGATTGTGGTATTCGAGTTGCTTCGATGTCAAGTGTTGATTCCTTACCTTTCCTAATCGGTGTTCTCATATTTCTATGGGAGTTCTAGTTCTTGATGATCACGATTGTCATGTTAAATTGTTCTCAACCGGCGTGCTTCTCTTCAAGTTAACCCGATCCTTTTAATATGTCCAAGACCAAGTCTTGGTTTTTTCTCAACGGTGTCTGTTTCATTCATCCCAAGTTGTCTTTGTTTTTCCCCACCCTCCCACCCTTTTCTTTATGGAGCCAGAGTCCTTAATCAAGTGTCCTTATATTCTTGTGATGCCTCTTCATCAATCTTCTTTAATGTTTCATCCGGTGATTTCTCGTGAAGATGCTCAGGAAGATTCAAGTTCATCATTCTTCGCTCTCTTTTTCTTCTCCAATGAACTAAATTCAAGCTTCGGTCATGATAATATCTCTTCCTTTTTGCTTCACATGTTTTCCCATGTTGAAATTTCTTATCCGAAGTCTCTCTTGTTTATTCAACTCTCTCTAATTCTTATCCGGAGTGTACAAGGTATCTCAGAAGATTCGTGTTTCAATTCTTAACCCGTTCAAGCTATTTTGAGGATTGTCATCTTATTCAAGCCATTTAATTCAACCGGTGCAATATCTCTTAAGCAATCCTTTTCAACGGTGATTTCTTTTGAGTGAGCCCTTACCCACATGTCTTTTCCAAGGATCTTACCTGGCTCTAATAATTTCCAAAGTGATTCCCAAATTCTTTTCAAATGTGACATAAGTATGTATTCATCAGTCATATGCCTTCTCCAAGATCACTTTCATTCATTGTTGCTTCAACCTTTATATTTTTCATTCTTTCGGAGTATCTCAATTCTTCGCGATGGTTCTCGTTGTCATTCTCAACATTTGAAGAACGAAGAAGAGTTGCTCCTAAATCTTGTCCCTTCTCGCGAACATTCATGATTCTAGCTTCATGTCGTCCTCATAATTGTTTCGATTGTGGGAATTGTTTTCATGCCCCTCCAGAGCAATTCATGAATTCTTTCCATTGTGATCCTCCGAAGGCCATCATTTCATAAGATTTCTTCGTTCTCAGTTTCAACTTCATCCTCCAACTATTCTTAATTGATGCATCTTCGTTCGTCTCCACAATTCTTCCAGTGCATCATTCAAGTATTCTCTACTCTGCTCGTGATCCCTTCGTTCTTTTATATCTTAGTTTCCTCAAGTGCCTTTGTTCCTTTTCTAATTCTTCTAGGCGATTCGTTCTCTTTTCTTCATTTGTTTCAATTCTTATGATGGTTTATTTAATATTCCTCTTCCTTTATTATCATATCATTTCAATCGTTCTTTCCTAATCCTATCAGTGGTCCGTTGAATTGTGACATACAATTCTCCAATCCTTTTCAAGAAGAATAAGTAGTAGGCCAAATTCGTTGCTTGTCATCAATTTAATTTGATGAAGGATACGCATAACATAATTCTTATTCTTATTTCATACAAGTGATTATTCCCTCCCTTCGGAGTTTATTCATGATGAATAAATTCTTGGTTCAAGTTGTTCGTCTTGTCTCTCGGTGTTCTAAGCTCTCTCATTTATCTCATCGCGAAGCTCCATCTCAATCATTGCAAGGCTTCAATCTTATTCTTTTCATCCTTCACTTCTCAACCTTTTGTTACCGGAGCTCTTCACGGTGGTTCATCATGATTTAATTCATCCTTGAAGTGTTCTTCAAGATTCTTGTTGGAGCTCAAGTATTCTTCATCTTGCATTTTGAAGTGCAATTCTTCCTACCTTACCTTTTGAGGTGGTGGTATGTCATTTTTGAAAATTTCCCTTCATGATTCATGATTCACAAGTTGTCAGGACTGAGATATTTAAACCAATCATTTTCTTTGTTTAGGAGATTCTTTCAACCCCTCAATTTCTTCGTTGGAATTATCTTGGGTTGTATTTCACCTAAAAGCTTTCCCTAAGGATTGTTTCTATTGTGGTGCTTATAAATGACCCAAATTCTTCATTTATCCTCTCGGTGAAAGAAGTTTTCATCTCTTCGTTGATCTCTAGCAACAATTGATTTCCGTTAGTGGCTGGTTGTCACCTCATAATTTTGAGATGTTTTCCATAAGCCCATAGGAATCTTATTCTTTTGTTGTTTATTTTTCAACAACTCCGTTCAACCCTTCTTCGTAAGGATGATTTTCTAATTCAATTGTGGTAGAAGTTGTCATTTTCTTCTCCGTTCTTTTCTTTCCAACGATCTAGCATCTATTCTTTCATTCCGGAGGCATTGTGATGTTTCTCTCTCCAAACCATCATCTCATTTTATCGAGATCATGTTCTTTCCTTTGCTTATCCATTCAACTGGAGTGTTGTGTCCTCCGTTCAAGTTCTCTCATTCTATCAAGTTTTTCCTCTGTTTTCAACCGGAGTGCTGTCTGAAGCCTTTCTTACCCCTTGTGCCATTCGTTCAATAGTTTCGGAGGCACTGTGTTGTTGATTTCATCAAGTATCATCCCATCTCCTCAAGTTCATGTTCAATTCCTTCCATTTACAGTCGGAATGTTGTCCAAATTCTTTCATTCTTATTCCTTCTCTAGCTTTATTCAACCGGAGTGGTTTAAATTCTTCCATGATCCGTGAGCTCGTTTTTCATGCCTTTCAACCTACAAGGTTCTCGTAATGTTCCTTGTTCCTCTTTTCTAATGGAGTGTTTTCATCTTCGTTCATCTCCGTTGTATTATTCTTTCGATTTGGTCAACCTCTCAAAGTTCATGGTTTCACTCGTTTGTCAAAGAAGCAACTTTGTTTTACCTCTTCCTTTTCCATTTTCTCTCCCATGCCATCCCTAGGATCTAGGGTCGAGATCCTCTGTTAGTGTGGGAGAGTTATGACGCCCCAAGACCGACGCTCCAGAAGACTTCCAACTATTCCGAGCTTCGCCGTGTGTTTTATTTGCTTGCTCTATTTTATTTTGCATTGCATCATGTCATCATGCCATCATGTCATTTAATTTTTAAAACTCAACTAAATAAATTGTGTGGATGTTCGATCCATTTAAATCGAGGGAATTCACTGGTGACTTCTCTTTATAACATATCCTCCCGATTGTAGGGAGCTATTATAAAAATATTCCATTGCTTTGGAATCACCAAAACACACTTGCAAAATTCCCATGACTTCTCTACTTCAAGTTTGACTTCAAACCCTTGCCAAAAATTATCTTCTCATTTATCGAGGTTCCTCCAAAATCCGCAACATTTTGGGCACTTTGAAATTCCAGTCTTTCTTCAAACAATTTGAATTAAATTCAAAGGAATTGAATTTAATATTTCAATCATGCCTACTTCTATTTTCCTGGGATCAAACTCATTTTTATGAGTTTGGAAAAATTAACCCTGTGGAGAAATTCTTTCCCTAATTGTCTCTTTGTTTTTTTCTTCTCTCTAATTCCTTTTGTGCTAAAGAAAATAAAATAGAGGGAGAGAGAGCCCAGCAGGCTAGAGGACCACCGTGGCCTCCACTCAGGCCGGCTCATCTACCCAATCCCTACTAACCCTAGGCCCCGACTCCCTCCTCTCATTCTCTCCCTCTGCCCGCCGCCTCCTACTCGCTCCTCCCAATCCCCCATCGCCTCCCCGACCGATCCCCTCGTCCCTCCCCTCGACTGCTTCCTCCACCCTCCTCCGGCTCTCTTCCTCCCCTTCTCCTCTCCTCCGCCCCATCCACGCGCCAGCCGCACCCCGACCCCCTACCGAGCACCACCTCGGCAGCGACCTCGCCCGTCCCGAGCGCCGTCCTCCTCGACGTCGGCCCCGCCGCCGAGCGCCATCTCCTCCGTGCCGGAGCCTGGCCTTCCGCGCCGCCCGAAAGGGTCAACTACGGCGGCCATCTTCCTCCCATCGCCCCAGGAGCTCGTCCGCCTCCTGATGCTGCTGCTCCTTCTGCCGCGCGCCATCCCGAGCTCCAAGCGCCGCCCCGTCTCCTTCCGCGCCGAGCGCCCGCGTGCCACCAGGAGCTCGCGTCCCATGCTCCGCCGGTCCTCCTTGCGCCGCGCCAAGCCCGACTTCCAACCGTGGAGCCCGAGCTGGTCGAGCGCTTCAACTCCGCCGCCGCGCCATCTTCTTCAGGCGCTCGAGCCCGAGCTCGTCCACGCCCCGCCTCTTCTCTCTGTGGCTCGGTCGCCACGCCTGGATCGCCCTGAGCCGCTATCTTTTCCTCGCGTTGAGCACCGCGTCTTACAAAGCCTCCCTAGACCAACGCCATGGTACAATCGAGCCTTGCGACCAGCAGCTCGAGCTGCCTCCACGCGCCTCCGGTGACCTCCCGAGGCAGGGCCGTTGCAAGTCCCTCGTTGCCTCCTTTGTTTCGTCAAGACCAGCAAGACCGCGCCCGAACAAGCACACCACCTCTGTGGATTTCTACAAGTACCACGACGACCGATGCGTAGTACCACTACATGTGCCATGTTCAACTACACCGCCAAGACCTCCGATATCGACTTCACGGACTGACAAGTACCACGACGGTGCGCCAAGTACCTCTACCCGTGACCCTAACGTCTATGACCCGTGTACAACTACCGTCGCCAAGACCGGACCGACAAGTACCCCGACAACGTGTGTACCACTACCGTCGACCATCGAAGACCCCGTGAAGGACTACTTCCCACGACGCCCCGTGAACAACTACCGTCGACGTGGATCCGGCAAGATAACGTGTTCCACTACCGTCGCCAAGTTCACATGTACCTCTACCGCCGTCGTGTACCACTACTTCCACTTCCGTCGCCATGACCGAGAGTACAACTACTTCCACTACCGTCGCGAGAATGACTACTTCCACTACTTCCCTCGACGCACTCAAACCGCCCCGATATGCATGCTTCGAAGGTATACTGCCGAGACGATGCCCGTGAACGAATGCTTGAGTTATATGAGGTGTATCACTTGTTTGCATCGTGACCGTTGTGTTGCTCGTTTCCATGTCGCTGACCTGTGGGAACCCGGAAACCGGTAGCACCCCATCATCTTGCATGACTCGCTCACGCCATCCTTCTTTTGCACCGGTCTCTCGATGAGTTACCAGAACCGATATGTTGCCGTGGCATCATTTTCGGGTTCGCCGCCATGGCACCCCTTTCCTTTCCACCACGGTGACAAATGCTCCATATCTTATATCATGCCAACTTTTTCACTAAAATTGCATAAAACTTGAACGTGTCATCCGCATCATGATAACAACATTTAAATGGTTAAAATTGTTGTTTGCTTTAAAATTACTAATTATGCACATGGGGATTTTTCGGGAATTGTTGTTGTTATTTCTGGCCTCATTTAAATTGCCTAGATAGTGTAGTTTGCTCATGCTTCACCTCTTGCCATGTTAAAGAACAATTAATATTTTTGGGTATATAAATGAAAGAGAACTAAATAATTGAATGTGGTGTTTTGTCAATATGCAACTCGTTGCATATTCGGCTCCACTTAACTTGTAGAATTGTTTGTGCACTTTGCCATGCCATGCATATTTTAACCGGACATGCATCATACTTGTTTGTACATCATGCCATGTTTATGCTTGCGTGTTTACTATGTTGTTGGCTTCTTTCCGGTTGCTTCTCTCGTTAGCTTTGATTTCATTCCGGAGTTGTGAGGATTCGTTCGGCTACGTCCGTTTGTCTTCTTCATGGACTCGTTCTTCTTCCTTCGGGATTCCAGGCAAGATGGCCATTCCCCGATATCACCTCTATCTTTGCTTTTGCTAGCTGTCTCGCTCTATAGTTATGCCTCGATGCCTATTCTTGTCTTGTCAGCCTCCTATGTTGCCATGAAACACTCTAACCGCCTTCCTAGCAAACTGTTGATTGGCTAAGTACACTTTTGCTCAGCCCCTCTTATAGCGTTGTTAGTTGCAGGTGAGGTTGAAGATTGCTCCATGTTTTGGACTTGTTTATTGGGATAACACAATATATATCTTATTTAATAATGCACATATATATTGGTAATGGGTGGAAGGCTTGGCCTTTTGCTTGGTGTTTTGTTCCACTCATGCCACCTTAGGACCCGATAAACCGGTGTTATGTTCCTTGATTTTGCGTTCCTAACACGGTTGGGGTTTATGGGCCCCCTTGATAATTCGCAGTGCTTAAAGCTTTTCCAGCAAGACCCAACTTTGGTACTACATTGCCTAACAACTAAAACTTGCATAGGGAGTAATTAACCCGAGTTCTTAATCAACAACCCGGGCCAGTGCTCCTCATGAGTGCTGGTCCAAACTGGGCAAACTGCGGGGCCACCTTGGGGAAACCGAATGGCTGGTATATACCTGTAGGCTGACCTATCCGGTCGTGGCTTGAGACGAGATACGCGCGGCTACTATCAGGGTGTCGGCACGCCGGGAGGTCTTGCTGGATTAGTTTTACCTTTGTAGAAATATCTTGAGCACATGATTCCGAGAATACTCGGGTCTTCCCAACTTGGAGTTGCGACTCCGCGGATCGTGAGCTTGTGATGGGCTAAGTTGGGACACCCCTGCAGGGATATGAACTTTCGAAAGCCGTGCCCGCGGTTATGTGGCAGATGGGAATTTTTTAATATCCGGTTGTAGATAACTTGACACCATATCCTTAAGAATACACTACATGTGTGTGTAACCGTGATGGTCTTTTTTCGAAGGGTTTTTGAAAAGTGGACACGGTGGGGTTATGCATGAACGTGAGTTGCTAGGATCACTTATTGATCATCTTTGGCGACCGTTGGCACATATCCTCATCTCGCTCTGAATTCGTAAGCTAGTTGCTTAGTGCTTGTTGCAGCCACTTTATTACATCTCCACACCTAAAAGGCTTTGTTAGTTTTGATACCCGGGAATGGGATTGTTGAGTCCTTGTGACTCACAGATTACAACACACACCAGATGCAGGTACAACTGAGTACGACGCAGGAGATGGACAAGAACTTCACTGGGAGTTCGATGAAGAGTGTGGCCGTATGTATGTGACGTACTGATGACCCACAAGTGTATGGGATCTATCGTAGTCCTTTCGATAAGTAAGAGTGTCAAACCCAACGAGGAGCGGAAGGAAATGATAGGCAGTTTTCAGTAAGGTATTTTCTGCAAGCACTGAAATTATAGGTAACAGATAGGTTTGTGATAAGGTAATTGGTAGCAAGTGACAAAAGGTAAAAGTAAATAAGGTGCAGCAAGGTGGCCCAATCTTTTTTGTATCAAAGGACAAGCCTGGACAAACTCTTATATAAAGGAAAGCGCTCTCGAGGACACATGGGAATTATCGTCAAGCTAGTTTTCATCACGATCATCTGATTCACGTTCGGTACTTTGATAATTTGGTATGTGGTTGGACCAGTGCTTGGGTGCTGTCCTTACTTGGACAAGCCTCCCACTTATGATTAACCTCCTATGCAACCATCCGCAACTACAAAAGAAGTATTAAGGTAAACCTAACCATAGCCTGAAACATATGGATCTAAATCAGCCCCTTACGAAGCAACGCATAAACTAGGGTTTAAGCTTCTGTCACTCTAGCAACCCATCATTTACTTATTACTTCCCAATGCCTTCCTCTAGGCCCAAAAAATGGTGAAGTGTCATGTAGTCGACGTTCACATGAAACCACTAGAGGAGAGACAACATACATCTCATCAAAATATCGAACGAAGACCAAACTCACATGACTACTAATAGCAAGACTTCTCCCATGTCCTCAGGAACAAAAGTAACTACTCACAAGACATAATATGGTTCATGATCAGAGAGGTATTAATATGCATAATGGATCTGAACATATGATCTTCCGCCAAATAAACCAACTAGCATCAACTACAAGGAGTAATCAACACTACTAGCAACCCACGGGTACCAATCTGAGGTTTGGGTACAAAGATTGGATATAAGAGATGAACTAGGGTTTGAGAGGAGATGGTGCTGGTGAAGATGTTGATGAAGATATCCCTCCTTAAGATGGGAGAGTTGTTGGTGATGACGGCGGTGACGATTTCCCCCTCCCGGAGGGAAGTATCCCCGGCAGAACAGCTCTGCCGAAGCCCTAAATTGGTTGCCGCCTCGGTTCCGCCTCGAGACGGCGGCATCTGGTCCCGAAAGCCTCCTTCTGATTTTTTTTCCAGGTCAAAACACTTCATATAGGAGAAGATGGCCATCGGGGGGCCCATGAGATAGGAGGGGCGCGCCCTGGGAAGGGGGGTGCTGCCCCCACCCTCGTGGATAGCCGGTGGCCCCCCTCGTGGACTTCTTTCGCCAGATATTTTTTATATTTTCTGAAACGGAGTTCTGTTGAGTTTTGGGGCTTTTGGAGTTGTGCAGAATAGGTTTCTAGAGTTTGCTCATTTTCCAGTCCAGAATTCCAGCTGCCGGCATTCTCCCTCTTCATGTAAACCTTGTAAAATAAGAGAGAAAGGCATAAGTATTGTGACAAAACAAGTAATAACAGCCCATAATGCAATAAATATCAACATATAAGCATGATGCAAAATGGACGTATCAACTCCCCCAAGCTTAGACCTCGCTTGTCCTCAAGCGAAAGCCAATATCGAGAAATATGTCCACATGTTTAGAGATAGAGGTGTCAATAAAAACAAGATACGGACATGAGGGCATCATGATCATTCTCATAACAGCAACATATATATAATGTCTTATGATTCTTATGCTAAAGTAACAATTCATCCACAATATCAAGCATGAATCATAAACTTCATTGGAAACTAACAAACTTTGATCTCAGTCATTGAAGCAATTGCAATTTATCGTAACACCGGAAAGAGTCAATATAAGAGCTTTTCAGCAAGCCTACATACTCAACTATCATATAATCTTTCACAATTTCTCACACTCACACAATACTTTATGTTTATGGAGTTTTAACCGGATACATAGAAAGATAGGGCTTATGGTGTTGCCTCCCAACCTTTTACCTCAAGGGTAATGTCAACAGTAATAGATCATGAAAACTTACATCCAAGTGGGTATATATGTCAGGATCTTTCCAACACAATGTGCTTGCCAAAGGATAAAAGGTAAAAAGGAAAGGTGGATTTCACCTTGACTATTATAAGGCAAGAATAATAGATAGGCCCTTCGCAGAGGGAAGCAGAGGTTGTCATGTGTTTTAATGGTTGGATGCACAAAGTCTTAGCATAGAAGAACTTCACTTTATATTGCCACTTGTGATAAGGACCTTTATTATGCAGTCCGTCGCTTTTATTACTTCCATATCACAAGATCGTATAAAGCTAATTTCTCCCACACTAATAAATCATACATATTTTAGTGAGTTTGCAACATGACAACTTACTTGGAAGGATCTTTCTCAATCCATAGGTAGGTATGGTGGACTCTCATGGCAAAACTGGGTTTAAGGATGTATGGAAGCACAAGTAGTATCTCTACTTGGTGCGAGGAGTTTTGGCTAGCATGAGGGGGGAAGGCAAGCTCAACATGTTGGGTGATCCATGACAATATACTTTATTTCGGGTATAAAAAGACATAACCCATTATGTTGTCTTCCTTGTCCAACATCAACTCTTTAGCATGTCATATTTTAATGAGTGCTCACAATCATAAAAGATGTCCAAGATAGTATATTTGTATGTGAAGCCTCTCTTTTTTTATTACTTCCTATTAATTGCAACGATGACCAAAACTATGTTTGTCAACTCCCAACAACTTTTATTTATCATACTCTTATATGTGAAGTCATTACTTCCCATAAGATCGATATGATCTCTTTGGTACTTTTCATATTATTTTTCTTTTTATCATGACCCAAGTGAGGAAATCAAGCCCTTGACTCAACACTAATCCTTATTATATAGCTCACGGACTCGATTACAAAGGGTAAAGATCATAAGGCAAAAGCTCACAACTAGATCATGCTAACTTTATTCTACTAGATCAAGATACTACCAAAAGGATCAAACTAAGATAAATTGTAAAGATAGGAGTGATGGTGATACGATACCAGGGTCACTCCCCCAAGCTTGGAAGTTGCCAAGGGGAGTGCCCATACCCATATGATTATGTCTCCTTCTTCGGGGGTGGTGATGATGGAGTTTAAAGTAGTGATGTAGGCTTGTTGTCCACCTTCCAAGGCATGGGTTCACCATCGTAGAAGGATAATCGAGTCTCCGGGATAGTCAAATCTGCAGCCAAACTCATCTTCTTGAATCTATATTCATACTCACAGTTTTGGTTTTGCATGTCATAGATCTGGGCTTGGAGGTGTTCGATCTTCTCTTGAAGATTGGAGAGAGCTTCCCCAAAGATCCTTGAGTCCAGCTTGAGGTTGCTGGCAAGCTCCGAGATCATCATGTGGTTGGCGTTGAGACCTCGTTCCACCAAACCTTGGCACTTGAAAACTTGCTGCTCCACGCTTCGAAGAACTTGTCCTTGGGGGTGTTGGAGGACGCCATGATGATCTAGATCTGTCAAAATTAGCAGCTCGAAACGAAAACAGAGGATTTTTGCGTGATACAGAGGTCAAAACCTTCGGGAGTATATATAATGAATTTTTACCGACCAAAAGGAGTAACCCGCAAGAAAACATGGTCCGGGAGGCACACGAGCTGCCCACGAGGCAGGGGGCGCGCCCTCCACCCTCGTGGATGGCTCGTGTCTCTTCTGGACTGCGGCTTATTTTTCTATTTTTCTAAAAATTTCAAAACGGAGAAAAATTGCCTTTAGAGCTGTTTTGGAGTCGGTTTACTTACCGTATCACATACCTCTTCCTTTTCGGAGCCTGAATCATTCTGGAAAGTGTCCCTTATGTATTCCTCCGGGGTTACGGTTTCAATAATATTGGTTTCAACATTTATAGGATTACCTGAGATATAATGTTTGATTCTTTGACCGTTCACCACCTCCGGATTTGTGCCTTCGAAGTTGTTGTTTTTTATGGCACCGGAACGATAGACCTCCTCGATAACGTAAGGTCCTTCCCGCTTGGAGAGAAGTTTTCCTGCAAAAAATCTTAAACGAGAGTTGTATAGCAAGACATAATCACCTACGTTAAACTCACGCTTTTGTATCCTTTTGTCATGCCATCTTTTAACTTTTTCTTTAAACAACTTGGCATTCTCATAAGCCTGGGTTCTCCATTCATCAAGGCAGCTAATGTCAGATAACCTCTTTTCACCAGCAAGTTTGAAATCATAATTGAGCTCTTTAATAGCCCAATATGCCTTATGTTCTAGTTCAAGAGGTAAGTGACAAGCTTTTCCATATACCATCTTATATGGTGACATACCCATAGGATTTTTGTATGCAGTTCTATAGGCCCATAATGCATCATCAAGTTTCTTGGACCAATTCTTCCTAGACCTATTAACTGTCTTTTGCAGGATTAGTTTCAACTCCCTATTACTTAGTTCTACTTGACCACTTGTCTGTGGGTGATAGGGGGATGCAATTATATGGTTGACATCATACTTAGCAAGCATCTTACAAAAAGCACCATGAATAAAGTGTGAACCAACATCAATCATTAGATATCTAGGGACTCCAAACCTCGGAAAAATAACTTCTTTAAGCATCTTAATAGAGGTGTTGTGATCAGCACTGCTAGTTGGAATAGCTTCTACCCACTTAGTAATGTAATCAACAGCAACTAAAATATGTGTGTACCCATTAGAGGCAGGAAATGGTCCCATATAACCAAAGCCCCAAACATCAAATGGTTCAATAACAAGTGAATAATTCATAGGCATTTCTTGAGGTCTACTAATATTACCAATCCTTTGACATTCATCACAAGATAAAACAAACTTACGGGCATCCTTGAAGAGAGTAGGCCAATAAAAACCGGATTGCAATACCTTGTGTGCAGTTCTATCTCCCGCATGGTGTCCTCCATAAGCTTCGGAGTGGCACTTGCGTAGGATCTATTCATGTTCATGCTCAGGTACACAACGTCTAATAATACCATCTACTCCTTCTTTATAAACATGTGGGTCATCCCAGAAGTAATGTCTCAAATCATAGAAGAACCTTTTCTTTTGCTGGTATGTGAAGCTAGGAGGTATAAACTTAGCAACAATATAATTAGCATAATCAGCATACCATGGAGTAGTACGAGAAGTATTTATGATAGCTAGTTGTTCATCAGGAAAGCTATCATCAATAGGTTGTGGGTCATCAAGTATATTTTCTAACCTAGACAAGTTATCTCCAACGGGGTTCTCAGCTCCCTTTCTATCAATAATATGCAAGTCAAATTCTTGCAGCAAGAGAACCCATCTAATAAGTCTAGGTTTAGCATCTTTCTTTTCCATAAGGTATTTGATAGCAGCATGATTAGTGTGAATAGTTACTTTAGAATCAACGATATAGGGTCTAAACTTGTCACAAGCAAATACAACTGCTAAAAATTCTTTCTCAGTAGTAGCATAATTTCTCTGGGCACTATCTAGAGTTTTACTAGCATATTGGATAACATTTAATTTTTTATCAATTGATTGCCCTAGAACAGCTCCTACAGCATAATCACTAGCATCCCACATAATCTCAAAGGGTAAATTCCAGTCAGGAGGCTGGACAATAGGTGCAGAGATCAATGCTTTCTTAAGTATTTCAAATGCTTCTAGACAATCATCATCAAAGACAAAAGGAATATATTTTTGTAAGAGATTAGTTAGAGGCCTGGAGATTTTGGAGAAGTCCTTTATGAACCTCCTATAAAACCCGGCATGACCAAGGAAACTTCGTATACCTTTGATGTCCACAGGGCATGGCATATTTTCAATAGCATCAACTTTAGCTTTGTCAACTTCAATACCTCTTTCAGAAATTTTATGTCCCAAGACAATGCCTTCATTAATCATAAAGTGGCACTTCTCCCAATTCAAGACTAGATTAGTGTCTTCACATCTCTGCAAAACTCGATCAAGGTTGCTTAAGCAATCATCAAAAGAAGTTCCGTAGACGGAGAAATCATCCATGAAAACCTCAACAATCTTTTCACAAAAATCAGAGAATATAGCCATCATGCATCTTTGAAAGGTAGCAGGTGCATTACATAAACCGAAAGGTATACGTCTATAAGCAAAGGTATCGAAAGGACAAGTAAAAGTGGTCTTTTCTTGATCCCCTTTTGACACAGGTATTTGAGAGAAACCAGAATAACCATCTAGAAAGCAGAAATGAGTATGTTTGGATAACCTTTCTAGCATTTGATCAATAAATGGCAAGGGGTAATGATCTTTCTTAGTAGCTTTATTTAAATTACAGAAATCATTACCATCCTATAACCTGTAACTATTATTTGCGGGATCAATTCATATTTATCATTAGGAACGACAGTCATACCGCCTTTCTTAGGGATACAATGGGCAGGACTTACCCACTGGCTATCAGCAACGGGATAGATAATACCTGCCTCTAGAAGCTTTAGTATTTCCTTCCTTACCACTTCTTTCATTTTAGGATTTAACCATCTCTGATGATCAATAACCGGTTTAGCATTTTCTTCCAAATTTATCTTGTGTTGGCATATAGTGGGACTAATGCCCTTAAGATCATCCAGAGTATATCCAATAGCAGCACAATGCTTCTTCAGGGTTTTCAATAATTTTTCTTCTTCCTGCTCTGAAAGGTTAGCACTCATAATAACATGATATATCTTCTTTTCATCAAGATAAACATACTTAAGATTATCAGGTAAA
This sequence comes from Secale cereale, assembly GCA_902687465.1. Lineage (NCBI taxonomy): Eukaryota > Viridiplantae > Streptophyta > Magnoliopsida > Poales > Poaceae > Secale > Secale cereale. The sequence continues at coordinate 623,982,215 of LR738712.1, read as the reverse complement.
GGTTTAAGTTCAAACACAGGATCACCCTTGGGTGGAGGAGGATCCCCTAGGATTTCAACAGGCAAGTTGTTTTTCAATACGGGTCCCTGTTTAAAGAATATTTCATCTATTTCCCTTCTCTCATTCATATGCATATCATTTTCATGGTCTAGCAAGTATTGTTCTAAAGGATCATTAGGAGGCATGGCAATAGAAGCAAGACCAATAATTTCATCCTTACTGGGTGGTTCCTTTTCTAAGGGTTGTCTACGGAATTTAGCAAAGTTAAAATCATGAGACATATCCCCTAACCCCATAGTAACAATACTTTGACGCAGTCTATCTTGGCATTAACAGTATCCAAGAAGGGTCTACCAAATATAATGGGACAAAATTCATCTTGTGGAGAACTAAGAACAAGAAAATCAGCAGGGTATTTAACCTTCCCACACAAGACTTCAATATCTCTATGTCACATCCCCAGTTCAAGCCATGTGGTCCTTGCCTGTTCATCATGTCATCATGTTTAATTTATTTTTTGTTAAACTTGAAATGGGGATTGTTCAAACCCTAGCACTTTAAATCTCAAATAGGTCCAGTCAAAAAAATTGCATTCAATGTTTCCAAAGTGTTCCTAATATCTGTTGGATATTTTTGGCAAGGCTTTTGCAGCAAACCAAAAATAATGGACATTTTTGTGGAATATTTTGGGCATGGAATTTAATTTATTATTGTATTTGAATTTGGAATTATATTCATAATATATAGAATATATTTTCAAATAACTTTGAAATGTTTTATGTGCTTCTGGAAAAGTCCATCTAGCAACATAAAATTGTTCAGAGGAGTTTTTGGCATTGTTTGAAATTGTTTAAATTTCAAAACAGTGGCAAAAGAAAATGAAACAAAGAAAGAAAAATAGAAAACAGAAACAAAAAATTAGAGAGAGAGGAATTACCTGGCTTACCTAGCAACCCGCCTGGCCCAGCTCCTGTGTGGCCCAGCTGCAGGCCCGGCCCACCAGGGGCAGCACTGTCTTCCTCCTCCTGCCAGGAGGAGAAGCAGCTGCGTGCCCGGCGCACAGCCGGCCGCGGCCACGTCTCCCCGCCACCTCCTGCTCCGTCGGGCCTCCCCGACCCCCCTAGAGACACCACGCATGCCCCCAGACCCCTCTCACTCCCCCTCGGTCTCTTCCCCCTCTCCTGGCGCTCTCCCTTGCGAGCGCCCGAACGCCACCGTCGCCGTCGTTGCCGTAGCCGTAGCCACCATGACCCCCTCGCCTCTCCGACGCGCCAACGAGCTCCGCTGCGTCCTTCTCGTCCTCTCCAGCAAGCTACGGGATGCCGGGAGGCCCTGCTTCGTCGTCATCGGGCTCGTCTTCAACCTCCGGCCGCCGTCGACCTCGCCGCCGATTCGTCGACTCCAGTGCCTCCCCGAGCCCACTCAGCTGCTCTTCGACCCTGCCGTGAGCTCCCCTACCCAATCCCGCTCTCCCCGCAGTCATTTTCCTCCTCTAGCCCCGCTGCCCACCGGAGCCGATAGCTCCTTCCCGCCGGCCATGTCGCCGCCGTGGCCACCGTCACCTATAGCGGCAACCGAGCACACAACCGCACCCCACACAACGCCAGAAGCCCAAAACTCACACCGGTTGCTCCTGCTGTGCGCTGCAACACCGTCTCCGTCGATGCCCGAATGCCACCGCCGCCGCGAGCTTGATTCCGGCAAACTCCGGCCACCCCAGCAGCTGTCGCTTGCCGCAACGGATGCGCGAGAACGCGGGCTTCACGTAGATACTCTCCACGGCCATTTTGGTCGCCTGTGGGCGTTTTCCGACACCCTCCGCCGTCTCTGGCTCCGCCGGCGACGAGCCGCCGGCGTTTCTGACCTCTTTGACCGGTGGGTTGACCGCCCCGGGTCACTGACGCATGGGTCCCACACCCTTAGTCCACCCCTGACTCGCTGACAATTGGGGCCCGCCCTGTTAATTAACTTAGGTTAATATTAATCGTTTGGTTAGTTAGTTAATCACTGACGTGTGGGCCCCGTCTTGTCTGAAATTAGTTTATATTTTAGTTAGTGCTAATTAACCCTGTTAATTAGCAAAGCCACTGACGTGTGGGTCCCAGCCGTCAGGTTTGACCTGGGCTGGCGCCTTTGACCTGCTGACGTAGTGATGATGTCACTATGATGTCATAATGCTTTTCTGGAATTTTAAATAAATCAGAAATGATTTATTTATTTCATAAAATAGCCAAAACTTCTAAAAATCATAGAAAATAATCTATAACTCAGATGAAAATAATTTATATATGAAAATTGATCGGAAAAATCCAAGGAATCTGTTTATGGCATTTTCATGCATGTTTGAATAACTTACAGCCACTGTTTAGGACAATTTGAATAGATGGCATTTGAATAATCACATATGGAGTTTGAATTTGAACCCTTGGTTCAAACCAACTTCATTTAACTTGTTGCTAGTTGCATTAGCTCAACCAACAGCATATTGCCATGTCACATTCATGCATCATATTGTTGCATTGCATTGATTGTGTTCTTTCTCTGTTTGCCGGTTCTGTCCCCTCTCAGTAGACGACGTTCCGACGATGAATTCGATGACACCGATGAAGAGCTATTAATATCTTCAGAAGTGCCAGGCAAGCAGAACCCCCTTGTTCATTCTGATACAATCCCACTCTCTCGCTCCTGCTCTCCTTTACTGCATTAGGACAACAACGATTGAACTGCTATTTGCTGCGGTAGCTGAACCCTTTCCTCTGCATGACCTGTCATTGCCACAGTAAATAGTTGAAACCCACTAGCATGAGTAGGAGTTGTTTGAGCCATGTTGTGCCTACTCATTCATGCTTTCTGGTTATGCCTGCTATTGCTTAAAGTTGTGTCAGGTCTGATTCATCGGGGATGAATTGGAATGTGGTGAACATGTCCTACTGTTGAGAGCTAAGTGTGTGAACACGATTTGGTAAAGGTAGCGGTGAGAGGCCATGTAGAAGTACATGGTGGGTTGTCTCACTGGAACTGTCCTTAAGAACTGAGTTCTGTGTAAGTTGTCCAATGACAAAGCTACTACCACGCATTGGAATTCTTAAGTGCCCCTCTCGACTTATTAATCAACTCGATCTCTGTCCAGGAGTTGCAACTAGTTTCTGGTGCTTGTAGGTAGTGCTAGTAGTCTACCAAGTGGCACCCGGTACAGGTGGGCTTGGGTCAGACTAGGCACCGTGGCACGGTGTATCGATCGCTCGTTTGGTGATGCGGGAACCCTGTACACATCGTTTGGGGCCGTGAGCGACACCCCGGCCGGATCTCCCCACGGATGGAACCCGAATAGGCGATAAACCTGGACGAGAGACTTGTGTGGTTAGTCAGGTCGTGGCCGACACCCTCGCCAGGCCTCCGCTTGAAGGTTGCCGAGATACATGACGTGTACATGGCGGTAAGTGGCGAGAGCGTGTGTGAAGAAGTACACCCCTGCAGGGTTAACATGATCTATTCGAATAGCCGGGTCCGCGGATATGGACTTCTTGGATGCTTACGTGGTACATAGACAAGTGAAAGTGGATACTCTAAAACGCGCAAGATAAGCGTGAGTGCTATGGATGGCCTTCTCGTAGGGAGACGGGAGCGGATCCATAGTGGTGTATTGATTGGTGAATATGTGGACTTGTGTGCGCCACCTCAAAAGGTTACTTGCAGTCATAGTTCAGAATAGCCACGAGTCAAAGCTGGCTTGCTGCAGTCAAACTCCACTACCCCTTTGTTGATACTGTTGCATATGTAGTTAGTTCTGATGTAAGTCTTGCTGAGTACCTTTGTACTCACGTTTGCTTAAATTATGTTTTTGCAGAGAGACTTCAGTCTCGCTAGTGGTTCCGCGTGGACTTCGACGTTTAGCTTGTTACCTCAGCTACGATCTTGTGCCCTTGGGAGGGTCTTGTAGATAGTCAGGCTTCTTAGTCTTTTTCATTTGTAGTTGTCTGTACCCAGACATGTTATGCTTCCGTTGCCTGTATGCTCTGTATGTTGGGTCATGTGACCTCTGATTGTAATAAAGGCTATGATGGCTCTTCTGGGCCTTTATCTATATGAGTTGTTGAGTTACGTTGTGATGCCATGTTGTACAGCACATACTTGCATGTTATGCGTACGTATAATGTGTATTGCTATGTGTGGGATCCGACACCTAGTTGTTTACCTTTGGTAGCCTATCTTACAGGGAAATGTCTCCTAGTGATTCCACTGAGCCTTGGTAGCTTGCTACTGCTCCGGAACACTTAGGCTGGCCGGCATGTGTCCTTCTTCGTTCCTGTGTCTGTCCCTTAGGGGAAATGTCACGCGTTGTTCCTTTAAGTCCTTGTAGCTTGCTACGACTTGGGTCATACGTTGATGACCGACACGTTCGTTGCTGGGTCATGTATGCCTGTCTCTGTAATTTAGTGCCACTTTTGGTTTATAACTGGTCATGTCAGCCCGGGTTCTCTATCATATGGATGCTAGCGACACTATCATATACGTGTGCCAAAATGCGCAAACTGTCCCGGGCCAGGTAAGGTGGCACCCGTGGGGATACCGTGCGTGAGGCCGCAAAGTGATATGATGTGTTACAGGCTAGACCTGTGTGACTTAGGATCGGGGTCCTGACAGCTTTGGTATCAGAGCCTGACTGCCTGTAGGATTAGCAAGCCAAACTGGTCGAAGTCGTGTCTAGAAACTCTTTAGTTATATAAGGGAATTGATTGTGGAAGGGAACGTAAGGCTCTTTTTACTCCTTTACCCCATGACCTTCTGATCTGAGTCACCTTCTTCTATTCTACGGGGATTAAGAACTAGGCTTTCTCTTATGTCTATCAGGATCACGTTAATTGTGGATTCAGCTCTCAGTTCAGTTTATTCTACTACTGTGTGTTCAATTGTTGATCTCAGAACCTTGACATTATGATGTTAAGTGGGTATGCTACCCCTTTTGCTTGGATCTCCAAAGTATTTTCGAGCATTTGCAGCCGTTATGCTGTCCGAGTCATCCCAGGTCTCTAAACAATCTGATGCATTGCAAATCATTCCTATCTGTTCTTAATGTCCTTTTGGGCCAGATTAACCACACTAGTCGGTGTGTTGAGGCACTCTGTTACCTCGACATATATATTGGACTTATTACTATGACCCTAAGTATCTTAAATGATCACCCAGTAATCCAGCAACGTTTTATATACCAGTGTGATGATTCTGGCCATCATTCTCGAAAGCATCCCGTGATGCTATTTAGTTGGTAGGTATTCTATTCCTATGTTCTTGAGCCCAAGACCCACTCCACTTACCTCCTGTTGGTAGTAATTGCTCGTCCCTTTTGGATATTAGTAACCTTGTGATAGTCCTCGAGGTCCGTGGTGAATCGTTCTTCCAATACCATGAACCGTTATGGTAGAAGTTCTTCTGAACCAAGAGATCACAACCCGAGTGCTCTTGAGTAGTACTCCATTCTTATTGTGACTCTGCCAATTCTATCTTTCTGCATGGGTTATCCGGAAGAAATATGTGGAACTCGTTCGACATACTAACCTATGCATCTACAACTCAGACAATCATATGTTCCCCGGGTTGTCCCCTTTAGTTGTATTCTGACCCTCGTCTATCAATTGATAGCCAGGAGTAGTCGTGCACTTGTGTTCATCGATGCCTTTTACTCTTGAGGTCCGTCAAGCCATTCTATTCCGGAATGACTAGGAGAAACAAACTCCAGTACCTCATCCATTCCTAGGATTGGGTCAAAGAAGTTGTACTCCGTAGATGAAGAATGTTAATCCATCTTCTAATCTGTTCTACCTTGGAGTATTACCATCTTTATATCAAGAATGTCATGGGAATTGCACATCATCCTATGAACTCTTGATACAGTAATACTTCTCACATCGTCGTTCATTCCACGGTCTCCGCGTTGTTATAACCGGAATACCGACAAGTGAATTGTGATGTGTGAAATCAATACTCCTAGCAACCCTGTTGCTTGGTAGTTAAAGGACAACAATTTCATTCTTAGTGTGTTGGTTACCAAATCACCATTCTAAGATTGATCGTGCTACCTAGTCCACTTTCCTGGTGCACTCCTTGATTGATGAGTTAGAATTTTGTTAAGTCCTCGCTCATTTGATCATATCGTCTTGCCTTGAAAAGCAAGATTGTTCTCGAGCTTAGTAACATATCGGTGGTTCGTGATTTTCTGAATATCTTCTCGAAAGTATTACCAGGTTGTCACCTGACCGCTATGTTGAGCTCGTGATCAAGTTGGTTTCTTGTAAACCACCCCTTCTCCAAGAATCTGTGTTATATATCCTGAGCTAGTTGGTTAAGCTAAACAACAACGTGGAGAGTTGGAAGATAAAATCTTAAACCACATAGCTCACTCCAAAGGGATATCTTGTGTGTGTATTGAAGATAGATGATATCTTCTCCAATTGATCCCCGTGATCATTTGTGGATCTATTGTCTTGTCCAAACTTTGATTTGAGTATGGGTTATCGTCAAGTCAAATCAGAACCAACGATATTCGTAATGTTGTCTTACTCATGGTTGATTCCTCGAGCATACACCGTTATATCTCTTGGTCTGCCCAATGCTAACACCGTGTTCACTTAATTGTGAAATTCCATCTATATGGAAACTTGGATGAATTGTTGTTGAGCCCATCAGCAACATTATTATCTTCTCCATGATCTATGTTGCACATCCAGCTAGTATTGGAAACTTTTATAAGCATTATCTTCATGACCCGTTCGTGAAGCATATGTACGGAAGAAAGAAGTGACTTCCTCTAATTCATGTGCATTTGATGCAAGTTGCCACCGTGAATTCGGGAAAGCATGTTTTTACCTTCTCTGGAATCATCCCAAGTCAGTCATGCATACGTGCGAAGTATTCTATGGTCTGATAGACTGATCATCTTCATTCCATATGTATCCCTAGCACACCAAGCCACTGGTTGATTTGTTCAAGGAGAAGAAGTTCCATCATAAGAGCTAATCATATGACTTATGTAAAGACTTCGTTATCCTTGATGATGGTTCCCCACCTGAACTCGGTAGTGTTTTATCGTAAGACTTCTACGTGGTCATGCTTGTCTTGGACAACATGTTCATGTGTGTGTAGCAGAACCAGCTCATGTTTTGGAGCTTACTACCGCAGTCCATTTCCCGAGAATCTCGCAACGTCGTCTCGTCGATTTGGGTTGCAAACTTTCATTTTTCTCCCTAGATTCGATGAGTCTGGAATATCCTGACACCAACCGGAACTGAATCTCAGGCAGATATGATGGTTGGAGCATTTCCAAGAGCTATAATATTGGTCTCTCGATAACCGGTAAAGTGGATGTCGTAGCCAACCCATCCGGCCGGAAGACCTATTGTTGTAGTATCTTGATTGAAGAAGTCGGCCACCTCCCCATAAGGATTTTGTAGGATTTACTCCCTAGTTGTTACTTATGGATTCTTGTGCTCCCGAAGTCCGACCTTTACTTGATGTTCAAGATACCAAACATATCTATGAATGGCTTACGCTAACACGTCAAGGAGAACATTAAAAGCGGAGTGCTAAATGTCTCTCGGTCGATCATCCAGATTTTGCTCCTGACACCACTAGGGTGGAATCTGAGAAAGTGTTGTCTTCCTTTGCATCTGCACCGTCCATTGCTATTCATCATGGTCGTATGTTGTGTTGCCAGGATCCTTGACACGGATATTGGTAAAACCTTGATGGAATATGGGAATGCTCAAGTTCTTGAGAGCACGCACAAGCACTAGGTGTTATCCTCGACACTAACCGGGATTGCTTCCAGTGTTCTTGGTTATGTTTTGCACTCTCAAAGAGTAGATCTACTCTCTACTGTTGGGTTTCTTCCCAGTTACCAGAATCATTCCCAGCTTGCACCGCCAATGTGCCATTTCACCATGGGTCCCATCCATTTCCGATGATAAGCAAAATCATCCTTGTGTCGTCTTCAACAAGGTAGTCCACATCATCCATTCTGGCCCGAGAATGTCATTCTTACGGACTCTGTCAAATGATCGATTGTGATCCGCCTCAGGCTGGTATAGGGAATTTCAATGACCTCTATATCAAAAGTAATTCTTTTTGCCACTTAAGGGAATAATTCTGTGAGTCACCTTCTCTAAGGTGCCCCGTCCGGTGATCTCGATCACCATCTTCTTAGGTGTGGAATTATTGCCTACCGAATGAACCTTCATCGTTTATTTCACTCCATCCCTTTGGATGTGTGTTCTGTATCTCAGCTCAAGAGATGGGTTAACATCTCACTCCATGAGTTGATCTCGAGTTCATTGATCTTCGGAAAATCGATTTCTACAGAGTATGTCTCCGTTATCATCTGGTTGGATGAAGATCTCAAAACAAGGATGACAAGATCAATATGATGCAATAAATCAATATCTCCGAGAAGGAAATTTGGATCCTGAAGATTGTGCTAGCTTGTGTCCCCTCTGATTTCTTACCCTACGCTTGAATCTCGAGACGAGATTCTTGTTTTAGTGGGGGTGAGTTGTCACATCCCCAGTTCAAGCCATGTGGTCCTTGCCTGTTCATCATGTCATCATGTTTAATTTTTTTTTGTTAAACTTGAAATGGGGATTGTTCAAACCCTAGCACTTTAAATCTCAAATAGGTCCAGTCAAAAAAATTGCATTCAATGTTTCCAAAGTGTTCCTAATATCTGTTGGATATTTTTGGCAAGGCTTTTGCAGCAAACCAAAAATAATGGATATTTTTGTCGAATATTTTGGGCATGGAATTTAATTTATTATTGTATTTGAATTTGGAATTATATTCATAATATATAGAATATATTTTCAAATAACTTTGAAATGTTTTATGTGCTTCTGGAAAAGTCCATCTGGCAACATAAAATTGTTCAGAGGAGTTTTTGGCATTGTTTGAAATTGTTTAAATTTCAAAACAGTGGCAAAAGAAAATGAAACAAAAAAGAAAAATAGAAAACAGAAACAGAAAATTAGAGAGAGAGGAATTACCTGGCTTACCTAGCAGCCCGCCTGGCCCAGCTCCTGTGTGGCCCAGCTGCAGGCCCGGCCCACCAGGGGCAGCACTGTCTTCCTCCTCCTGCCAGGAGGAGAAGCAGCTGCGTGCCCGGCGCACAGCCGGCCGCGGCCACGTCTCCCCGCCACCTCCTGCTCCGTCGGGCCTCCCCGACCCCCCTAGAGACGCCACGCATGCCCCCAGGCCCCTCTCACTCCCCCTCGGTCTCTTCCCCCTCTCCTGGCGCTCTCCCTTGCGAGCGCCCGAACGCCACCGTCGCCGTCGTTGCCGTAGCCGTAGCCACCATGACCCCCTCGCCTCTCCGATGCGCCAACGAGCTCCGCTGCGTCCTTCTCGTCCTCTCCAGCAAGCTACGGGACGCCGGGAGGCCCTGCTTCGTCGTCATCGTGCTCGTCTTCAACCTCCGGCCGCCGTCGACCTCGCCGCCGATTCGTCGACTCCGGTGCCTCCCCGAGCCCACTCAGCTGCTCTTCGACCCTGCCGTGAGCTCCCCAACCCAATCCCGCTCTCCCCGCAGTCGTTTTCCTCCTCTAGCCCCGCTGCCCACCGGAGCCGATAGCTCCTTCCCGCCGGCCATGTCGCCGCCGTGGCCACCGTCAACTATAGCGGCAACCGAGCACACAACCGCACCCCACACAACGCCAGAAGTCCAAAACTCACACCGGTTGCTCCTGCTGTGCGCTACAACACCGTCTCCGTCGATGCCCGAACGCCACCGCCGCCGCGAGCTTGATTCCGGCGAACTCCGGCCGCCCCAGCAGCTGCCGCTTGCCGCAACGGATGCGCGAGAACGCGGGCTTCACGTAGATACTCTCCGCGGCCATTTTGGTCGCCTGTGGGCGTTTTCCGACGCCCTCCGCCGTCTCTGGCTCCGCCGGCGACGAGCCGCCGGCGTGTCTGACCTCTTTGACCGGTGGGTTGACCACCCCGGGTCACTGACGCATGGGTCCCACGCCCTTAGTCCACCCCTGACTCGCTGACAATTGGGGCCCGCCCTGTTAATTAACTTAGGTTAATACTAATCGTTTGGTTAGTTAGTTAATCACTGACGTGTGGGCCCCGTCTTGTCTGAAATTAGTTTACATTTTAGTTAGTGCTAATTAACCCTGTTAATTAGCAGAGCCACTGACGTGTGGGTCCCAGCCGTCAGGTTTGACCTGGGCTGGCGCCTTTGACCTACTGACGTAGTGATGATGTCACTATGATGTCATAATGCTTTTCTGGAATTTTAAATAAATCAGAAATGATTTATTTATTTCAGAAAATAGCCAAAACTTCTAAAAATCATAGAAAATAATCTATAACTCAGATGAAAATAATTTATATATGAAAATTGATCAGAAAAATCCAAGGAATCTGTTTATGGCATTTTCATGCATGTTTGAATAACTTACTGTTGGGTAACGTAGTATTTTAAAATTTTCCTACGATCACGCAAGATCTATCTACCAGATGCATAGCAACGAGAGGGAAGAGTGTGTCTACGTACCCTCGTAGACCGGGAGCGGAAGCGTCAAGTGACGCGGTTGATGTAGTCGAACTTCTTCACGATTCAACCGATCAAGCACCGAACGTACGGCACCTCCGCGTTCAGCACACGTTCAGCTTGATGACGTCCCACGAGCTCTTGATCCAGTTGAGCTTCACGGGAGAGTTTCGTCAGCACGACGGCGTGGTGACGGATATGATGTATTCACCGGCGCAGGGCTTCGCCTAAGCACCGCGACGGTATGACCGAGGTGTGTTTCTGTGGAGGGGGGCACCGCACACGGCTGGAACAATTCAACTTGTGTGTCTTTGGGTGCCCCTCTGCCCCCGTATATAAAGGAGCAAGGGGGGAGGCCGGCCGGCCCTTGTTTGGTGCGGCTAGGGGTGCAATCCTACTAGGAATAGGATTGCAATCCTATTCCTAGTAGGAACCACCAAAGAAGGAAGAGAGGGAAAGGAAAAGAGGGAGAGGTGGCGCCCCCTCAATCCTAGTCCAACTAGGAACCCTAGGTGGGGCGTCGGCCAGCCCTATGGGCTGCCTCTCTCTTTTCCATAAGGCCCACTATGGACCATCCCCCTTCGTAGGGGGTTCCGGTAATCCCCTCCGGCAATCCCGTTAAATCTGAAACTTTTCCGGAACACTTCCGGTGTCCGAATATAGTCGTCCAATATATCAATCTTTATGTCTCGGACATTCCGAGACTCCTCGTCATGTCCGTGATCTCATCCGGGACTCTGAACTACCTTCGGTACATCAAAACTCATAAACTCATAATACCGATCGTCATCAAACGTTAAGCGTGCGGACCCTACGGGTTCGAGAACTATGTAGACATGACCGAGACTCATCTCTGGTCAATAACCAATAGCGGAACCTAGATGTTCATATTGGCTCCTACATATTCTACGAAGATCTTTTATCGGTCAAAACCGCATAACAACATACGTTGTTCCTTTTGTCATCGGTATGTTACTTGCCCGAGATTCGATCGTCGGTATCTCTATACCTAGTTCAATCTCGTTACCGGCAAGTCTCTTTACTCGTTCCGTAACACATCATCTCGTGACTAACTCATTAGTCTTTTGCTTGCAAGGCTTATTATGATGTGTGTTACCGAGAGGGCCCAGAGATACCTCTCCGACACTCGGAGTGACAAATCCTAATCTTGATCTATGCCAACACCACGAATACTTTCGGAGACACCTGTAGAGCATCTTTATGATCACCCAGTTACGTTGTGACGTTTGATAGCACACAAGGTGTTCCTACAGTATTCGGGAGTTGCATAATCTCATAGTCATAGGAACATGTATAAGTCATGAAGAAAGCAATAGCAGTAAAACTAAACGATCATAGTGCTATGCTAACGGATGGGTCTTGTCCATCACATCATTCTCCTAATGATGTGATCCCATTGATCAAATGACAACTCATGTCTATGGCTAGGAAACATAACCATCTTTGATCAATGAGCTAGTCTAGTAGAGGCATACTAGGGACACTCTGTTTTGTCTATGTATTCACACATGTACTAAGTTTCCGGTTAATACAATTCTAGCATGTATAATAGACATTTATCATGATATAAGGAAATATAAATAACAACTTTATTATTGCCTCTAGGGCATATTTCCTTCAGTCTCCCACTTGCACTAGAGTCAATAATCTAGCTCACATCGCCATGTGATTTAATACCGATAGTTTACATCGTTATGTGAATAACACCCATAGTTCACATCGCCATGTGACCAACACCCAAAGGGTTTACTAGAGTAAATAATCTAGTTCACATCGCTATGTGATTAATACCCAAGAGTAATAAGGTGTGATCATGTTTTGCTTGTGAGAGAAGTTTAGTCAACGGGTCTGTCACATTCAGATCCGTATGTATTTCACAAATTTCTATGTCTACAATGCTCTGCATAGAGCTACTCTAGCTAATTGCTCCCACTTTCATTACGCATCCAGATTGATACTTAGAGTCATCTGGATTTAGTGTCAAAGCTTGCATCGGCGTAACCCTTTACGACGAACTCTTTATCACCTCCATAATCGAGAAACATTTCCTTAGTCATCCAATTACTAAGGATAATTTTGGCCGCTGTACAGTGATCTACTCCTGGATCACTATTGTACCTCCCTGTCAAACTCATGGCAAGGTACACAACGTGTTTTGTACACAGCATGGCATACTTTATAGATCCTATGGCTGAGGCATAGGGAATGACTTTCATTCTCTCTATATTTTTCTGCCATGGTCTGGCTTTGAGTCTTACTCAACTTCACACCTTACAAGTCAGGGAAGAACTCCTTTGACTGATCCATTTTGAACTACTTCAAAATCTTATCAAGGTATGTACTCATCGAAAGTCTTATCAAGCGTCTTGATCTATCTCTATAGATCTTGATGCCCAATATGTAAGCAGCTTCACCAAGGTCTTTCTTTGAAAAACTCCTTTCAAACACTCCTTTATGCTTTCCAGAAAATTCTACATCATTTCCGATCGACAATATGTCATTCACATATACTTATCAGAAAGGTTGTAGTGCTCCCACTCACTTCTTGTAAATACAGGCTTCACCGCAAGTCTGTATAAATCTATATGCTTTGATCAACTTATCAAAGCGTATATTCCAACTCCGAGATGCTTGCTCCAGTCCACAAATGGATCGCTGGAGCTTGCACATTTTGTTAGCACCTTTAGGATTGACAAAACCTTCTGGTTGCATCAGATACAAGTCTTCTTTAATAAATCCATTAAAGAATGCAGTTTTGTTATCCTTATGCCAGATTTCATAAAATGCGGCAATTACTAACATGATTCGGACAGACTTAAGCATCGCTACGGGTGAGAAAGTCTCATCGTAGTCAACTCCTTGAACTTGTCGAAACCCTTTCGCAACAAGTCGAGCTTTGTAAACAGTAACATTACCGTTTGCGTCGGTCTTCCTCTTGAAGATCCATTTATTTTCGATGGCTTGCCGATCATCGGGCAAGTCAACCAAAGTCCACACTTTGTTCTCATACATGGATCCCATCTCAGATTTCATGGCCTCAAGCCATTTTGCGGAATCTGGGCTCATCATCGCTTCCTCATAGTTCGTAGGTTCATCATGGTCCAGTAACATGATTTCCAGAACTGGGTTGTCGTACCACTCTGGTGCGGAACGTACTCTGGTTGATCTACGACGTTCAGCGGAAACTTGATCTGAAGTTTCATGATCATCATCATTTACTTCCTCACTGATTGTTGTAGGAATCACTGGAACAATTTTTCTATGATGTACTACTTTCCAATTCAGGAGAAGGTACAATTACCTCATCAAGTTCTACTTTCCTCCCACTCACTTCTTTCGAGAGAAACTCCTTCTCTAGAAAGGATCCATTCTTAGCAACGAATATCTTGCCTTCGGATCTGTGATAGAAGGTGTACCCAACAGTCTCTTTTGGGTATCCTATGAAGACACATTTCTCCGACTTGGGTTCGAGCTTATCAGGTTGAAGCTTTTTCACATAAGCATCGCAGCCCCAAACTTTAAGAAACGACAACTTTGGTTTCTTGCCAAACCATAGTTCATAAGGTGTCGTATCAACGGATTTAGATGGTGCCCTATTTAACGTGAATGTAGCTGTCTCTAATGCATAACCCCAAAAGCGATAGTGGTAGATCGGTAAGAGACATCATCGATCGCACCATATCTAATAAAGTACGGTTATGACGTTCGGACACACCATTACACCGTGGTGTTCCAGGTGGCGTGAGTAGTGAAACTATTTCACATTGTTTTAAATGAAGACCAAACTCGTAACTCAAATATTCTCCTCCACGATCAGATCGTAGAAACTTTATTTTCTTGTTACGATGATTTTCTACTTCACTCTGAAATTCTTTGAACTTTTCAAATGTTTTAGACTTGTGCTTCATTAAGTAGATATACCCATATCTGCTCAAATCATCAGTGAAGGTCAGAAAATAACGATACCCGCCGTGAGCTTCAACACTCATTGGCCCACATACATGAGTATGTATGATTTCCAACAAATCTGTTGCTCGCTTCATAGTTCCGAAGAACGGAGTTTTAGTCATCTTGCCCATGAGGCATGGTTCGCAAGCACCAAGTGATTCATAATCAAGTGATTCCAAAAATCCATCACTATGCGTTTCTTCATGCGCTTTACACCAATATGACCTGAACGGCAGTGCCACAAATAAGTTGCACTATCATTATTAACCTTGCATCTTTTGGCTTCAATATTATGAATATGTGTATCACCACGATCGAGATCCAACAAACTATTTTCATTGGGTGTATGACCATCGAAGGTCTTATTCATGTAAACAGAATAACAATTATTCTATGACTTTAAATGAATAACCGTATTGCAACAAGTATGATCAAATCATATTCATGCTCAACGTAAATGCCAAATAACATTTATTTAGGTTTTACACTAATCCCGAAAGTATAGGAAGTGTGCGATGATGATCATATCAATCTTGGAACTACTTCCAATACACATCGTCACTTCATCCTTTAACTAGTTTCTGTTCATTATGCAACTCCCATTTCGAGTTACTACTCTTTAGCAACTAAATCAGTGTCAAATACCGAGGGGTTGCTATGAACACTAGTAAAATACACATCAATAATCTGTATATCAAATATACCTTTGTTCACTTTGCCATCCTTCTAATCCGCCAAATATCTAGGGCAGTTCCACTTCTAGTGACCATTTCCTTTGCAGTAGAAGCACTTGTTTCAGGCTTGAGTTTAGCTTTGGGTTTCTTCACGGGAGTGACAACTTGCTTGTCATTCTTCTTGAAGTTCCCCTTCTATCCCTTTGCCCTTTACTTGAAACAAGTGGTCTGGTTAACCATCAACACTTGATGATCTTTCTTGATTTCTACCTTCGCCGATTTCAGCATCGTGAAGAGCTCGGGAATTACCTTCGTCATCCCTTGCATATTATAGTTCATCACGAAGTTCTACTAACTTGGTGATAGTGACTAGAGAACTTTGTCAATTACTATCTTATCTGGAAGATTAACTCCCACTTGATTCAAGTAATTGTAGAACCCAGACAATCTGAGCACATGCTCACTGGTTGAGCTATTCTCCTCCATCTTGTAGGCAAAGTACTGTCAGAGGTCTTATACCTCTCGACACGGGCATGAGTATGAAATACTAATTTCAACTCTTGGAACATCTTATATGCTCTGTGGCGTTCAAAACGTTTTTGAAGTCCCGGTTCTAAGCCATAAAGCATGGTGCACTTAAACTATCAAGTAGTCATCATGCCGAGCTTTTGTCAAAACGTTCGTAACGTCTACATCTGCTCCTGCAATAGGTCTGTCACCTAGCGGTGCATCAAGGACATAATTCTCTGTGCAACAATGAGGATAATCCTCAAATCACGGAACAATTCCGTATCATTGCTACTAACATCTTTCAACTTAGTTTTCTCTAGGAACATATAAAAAATAAACGGGGAGCAACATTGCGAGCTATTGATCTACAACATAGATATGCTAATACTACCAGGACTAAGTTCATGATAAATTAAAGTTCAATTTAATCATATTAATTAAAGAACTCCCACTTAGATAGACATCCCTCCGGTTATCTAAATGATCACGTGATCCAAATCAACTAAACCATGTCCGATCATCACGTGAGATGCAGTAGTATCAATGGTGAACATCTTATGTTGATCATATCTACTATATGATTCACGCTCGACCTTTCGGTCTCCAGTGTTCCGAGGCCATATCTGCATATGCTAGGCTCGTCAAGTTTAACCCGAGTATTCTGCGTGTGTAAAACTGGCTTACACCCGTTGTATTTGAACGTAGAGCTTATCACACCCGATCATCACGTGGTGTCTCGGCACGACGAACTTTCGCAACGGTGCATACTCAGGGAGAACACTTATACCTTGAAATTCATT
Organism: Secale cereale; assembly: GCA_902687465.1. Taxonomy (NCBI): domain Eukaryota; kingdom Viridiplantae; phylum Streptophyta; class Magnoliopsida; order Poales; family Poaceae; genus Secale; species Secale cereale. The sequence continues at coordinate 623,965,719 of LR738712.1, read as the reverse complement.
AAGGGATCATCTTATAATGCTACCGCCGTTCTAAGCAAAATAAGAAGCATAATAAGATAAACATCACATGCAATCAAAATATGTGACATGATATGGCCATCATCATCTTGTGCTTTTGATCTCCATCTCCAAAGCACCTTCATGATTACCTTCGTCACCAGCGCGACACCTTGATCTCCATCGTAGCATCGTTGTCGTCTCGCCAACTATTGCTTCTACGACTATCGCTACCGCTTAGTGATAAAGTAAAGCAATTACATGGCGATTGCATTTCATACAATAAAGCGACAACCATATGGCTCCTGCCAGTTGCCGATAACATTACAAAACATGATCATCTCATACAAAACCGTATAACTCATCATGTCTTGACCATATCACATCACAACATGCCCTGCAAAAACAAGTTAGACGTCCTCTACTTTGTTGTTGCAAGTTTTACGTGGCTGCTACGGGCTTAGCAAGAACCGTTCTTACCTACGCATACAAAAACCACAACGATGTTTCGTCAAGTATGTGCTGTTTTAACCTTCACAAGGACCGGGCATAGCCACACCTGATTCAGCTAAAGTGAGAGAGACAGACACCCGCCAGTCACCTTTAAGCAACGAGTGCTCGTAACGGTGAAACCAGTCTCGCGTAAGCGTACGCGTAATGTCGGTCCGGGCCGCTTCATCTCACAATACCGCCGAAGCAAAGTATGACATGTTGGTAAGCAGTATGACTAGTATCGCCCACAACTCATTGTGTTCTACTCATGCATATCATCTACGCATAGACCTGGCTCATGATGCCACTGTTGGGTAACGTAGTATTTTAAAATTTTCCTACGATCACGCAAGATCTATCTACCAGATGCATAGCAACGAGAGGGAAGAGTGTGTCTACGTACCCTCGTAGACCGGGAGCGGAAGCGTCAAGTGACGCGGTTGATGTAGTCGAACTTCTTCACGATTCAACCGATCAAGCACCGAACGTACGGCACCTCCGCGTTCAGCACACGTTCAGCTTGATGACGTCCCACGAGCTCTTGATCCAGTTGAGCTTCACGGGAGAGTTTCGTCAGCATGACGGCGTGGTGACGGATATGATGTATTCACCGGCGCAGGGCTTCGCCTAAGCACCGCGACGGTATGACCGAGGTGTGTTTCTGTGGAGGGGGGCACCGCACACGGCTGGAACAATTCAACTTGTGTGTCTTTGGGTGCCCCTCTGCCCCCGTATATAAAGGAGCAAGGGGGGAGGCCGGCCGGCCCTTGTTTGGTGCGGCTAGGGGTGCAATCCTACTAGGAATAGGATTGCAATCCTATTCCTAGTAGGAACCACCAAAGAAGGAAGAGAGGGAAAGGAAAAGAGGGAGAGGTGGCGCCCCCTCAATCCTAGTCCAACTAGGAACCCTAGGTGGGGCGCCGGCCAGCCCTATGGGCTGCCTCTCTCTTTTCCATAAGGCCCACTATGGACCATCCCCCTTCGTAGGGGGTTCCGGTAATCCCCTCCGGCAATCCCGTTAAATCCAAAACTTTTCCGAAAAACTTCCGGTGTCCGAATATAGTCGTCCAATATATCAATCTTTATGTCTCGGACATTCCGAGACTCCTCGTCATGTTCGTGATCTCATCCGGGACTCTGAACTACCTTCGGTACATCAAAACTCATAAACTCATAATACCGATCGTCATCAAACGTTAAGCGTGCGGACCCTACGGGTTCGAGAACTATGTAGACATGACCGAGACTCATCTCTGGTCAATAACCAATAGCGGAACCTAGATGTTCATATTGGCTCCTACATATTCTACGAAGATCTTTTATTGGTCAAAACCGCATAACAACATACGTTGTTCCTTTTGTCATCGGTATGTTACTTGCCCGAGATTCGATTGTCGGTATCTCTATACCTAGTTCAATCTCGTTACCGGCAAGTCTCTTTACTCGTTCCGTAACACATCATCTCGTGACTAACTCATTAGTCTTTTGCTTGCAAGGCTTATTATGATGTGTGTTACCGAGAGGGCCCAGAGATACCTCTCCGACACTCGGAGTGACAAATCCTAATCTTGATATATGCCAACACCACGAATACTTTCGGAGACACCTGTAGAGCATCTTTATGATCACCCAGTTACATTGTGACGTTTGATAGCACACAAGGTGTTCCTACGGTATTCGGGAGTTGCATAATCTCATAGTCATAGGAACATGTATAAGTCATGAAGAAAGCAATAGCAGTAAAACTAAACGATCATAGTGCTATGCTAACGGATGGGTCTTGTCCATCACATCATTCTCCTAATGATGTGATCCCGTTGATCAAATGACAACTCATGTCTATGGCTAGGAAACATAACCATCTTTGATCAATGAGCTAGTCTAGTAGAGGCATACTAGGGACACTCTGTTTTGTCTATGTATTCACACATGTACTAAGTTTCCGGTTAATACAATTCTAGCATGTATAATAGACATTTATCATGATATAAGGAAATATAAATAACAACTTTATTATTGCCTCTAGGGCATATTTCCTTCACTTACAGCCACTGTTTAGGACAATTTGAATAGATGGCATTTGAATAATCACATATGGAGTTTGAATTTGAACCCTTGGTTCAAACCAACTTCATTTAACTTGTTGCTAGTTGCATTAGCTCAACCAACAGCATATTGCCATGTCACATTCATGCATCATATTGTTGCATTGCATTGATTGTGTTCTTTCTCTGTTTGCCGGTTCTGTCCCCTCTCAGTAGACGACGTTCCGACGATGAATTCGATGACACCGATGAAGAGCTATTAATATCTTCAGAAGTGCCAGGCAAGCAGAACCCCCTTGTTCATTCTGATACAATCCCACTCTCTCGCTCCTGCTCTCCTTTACTGCATTAGGACAACAACGATTGAACTGCTATTTGCTGCGGTAGCTGAACCCTTTCCTCTGCATGACCTGTCATTGCCACAGTAAATAGTTGAAACCCACTAGCATGAGTAGGAGTTGTTTGAGCCATGTTGTGCCTACTCATTCATGCTTTCTGGTTATGCCTGCTATTGCTTAAAGTTGTGTCAGGTCTGATTCATCGGGGATGAATTGGAATGTGGTGAACATGTCCTACTGTTGAGAGCTAAGTGTGTGAACACGATTTGGTAAAGGTAGCGGTGAGAGGCCATGTAGAAGTACATGGTGGGTTGTCTCACTGGAACCGTCCTTAAGAACTGAGTTCTGTGTAAGTTGTCCAATGACAAAGCTACTACCACGCATTGGAATGCTTAAGTGCCCCTCTCGACTTATTAATCAACTCGATCTCTGTCCAGGAGTTGCAACTAGTTTCTGGTGCTTGTAGGTAGTGCTAGTAGTCTACCAAGTGGCACCCGGTACAGGTGGGCTTGGGTCAGACTAGGCACCGTGGCACGGTGTACCGATCGCCCGTTTGGTGATGCGGGAACCCTGTACACATCGTTTGGGGCCGTGAGCGACACCCCGGCCGGATCTCCCCACGGATGGAACCCGAATAGGCAATAAACCTGGACGAGAGACTTGTGTGGTTAGTCAGGTCGTGGCCGACACCCTCGCCAGGCCTCCGCTTGAAGGTTGCCGAGATACATGACATGTACATGGCGGTAAGTGGCGAGAGCGTGTGTGAAGAAGTACACCCCTGCAGGGTTAACATGATCTATTCGAATAGCCGGGTCCGCGGATATGGACTTCTTGGATGCTTACGTGGTACATAGACAAGTGAAAGTGGATACTCTAAAACGCGCAAGATAAGCGTGAGTGCTATGGATGGCCTTCTCGTAGGGAGACGGGAGCGGATCCATAGTGGTGTATTGATTGGTGAATATGTGGACTTGTGTGCGCCACCTCAAAAGGTTACTTGCAGTCATAGTTCAGAATAGCCACGAGTCAAAGCTGGCTTGCTGCAGTCAAACTCCACTACCCCTTTGTTGATACTCTTGCATATGTAGTTAGTTCTGATGTAAGTCTTGCTGAGTACCTTTGTACTCACGTTTGCTTAAATTATGTTTTTGCAGAGAGACTTCAGTCTCGCTAGTGGTTCCGCGTGGACTTCGACGTTTAGCTTGTTACCTCAGCTACGATCTTGTGCCCTTGGGAGGGTCTTGTAGATAGTCAGGCTTCTTAGTCTTTTTCATTTGTAGTTGTCTGTACCCAGACATGTTATGCTTCCGTTGCCTGTATGCTCTGTATGTTGGGTCATGTGACCTCTGATTGTAATAAAGGCTATGATGGCTCTTCTGGGCCTTTATCTATATGAGTTGTTGAGTTACGTTGTGATGCCATGTTGTACAGCACATACTTGCATGTTATGCGTACGTGTAATGTGTATTGCTATGTGTGGGATCCGACACCTAGTTGTTTACCTTTGGTAGCCTATCTTACAGGGAAATGTCTCCTAGTGATTCCACTGAGCCTTGGTAGCTTGCTACTGCTCCGGAACACTTAGGCTGGCCGGCATGTGTCCTTCTTCGTTCCTGTGTCTGTCCCTTAGGGGAAATGTCACACGTTGTTCCTTTAAGTCCTTGTAGCTTGCTACGACTTGGGTTCATACGTTGATGACCGACACGTTCGTTGCTGGGTCATGTATGCCTGTCTCTGTAATTTAGTGCCACTTTTGGTTTATAACTGGTCATGTCGGCCCGGGTTCTCTGTCATATGGATGCTAGCGACACTATCATATACGTGTGCCAAAATGCGCAAACGGTCCCGGGCCAGGTAAGGTGGCACCCGTGGGGATACCGTGCGTGAGGCCGCAAAGTGATATGATGTGTTACAGGCTAGACCTGTGTGACTTAGGATCGGGGTCCTGACACTCTAACAATCCCAACTGGTGAAATAGTGTCTCTATTAGCTAGCTTAATAGTAACATCAATGCCTTCTAACTCAACAGGTGCAATATCATGCATAATTTCTCGATATAAATCAAGAGGGATAATACTTGCACTAGCACCTACATCACATAAACCATGATAGCAATGATCTCCTATCTTAACCGAGATAACAGGCAAGCCTACAATAGGTCTATGTTTATTCCTAGCATTGGGTTTGGCTATTCTAGCAAACTCTTCCTGGAGGTAAATAACATGTCCATCTAAATCTTCTACCAAGGGATCTTTAACCATAGCAACACTAGGTTCAACTTTAATTTGCTCAGAGGGTGTAGGTGTTCTAGTATTACTCTTATGAACTACAGTTGAAGCTTGAGCATGATCCTTTATCCTAACAGGGAAAGGTGGTTTCTCAATGTAAGCAGTAGGGATGACAGGATCAACATTATAAGTGATAGTCTTTTCTTCAACTTTAACAGGTTCAACTACTTTCACTTTAATAGGGGGGGTTATATTTAAACCACTTCTCCTTAGGGAGATCAACATGAGTAGCAAAAGATTCACAGACAGAAGCTACTATCTCAGAGTCAAGTCCATACTTAGTGCTAAACTCACGGAAAACATCGGTATCCATAAAAGCTCTGACACAATCAAACTTAGGGGTCATACATGACTCCTTACCTTCGTCGAGATCCCAATCTTCAGAGTTGCGTTTAATTCTTTCCAATAGGTCCCATTTAAATTCAATAGTCTTCATCATATAAGAGCCAGAACAAGAAGTATCGAGCATGGAGCGATTATTAAGAGAAAGCCGAGCATAAAATTTTTGAATGATCATTTCTCTTGAGAGCTCATGATTAGGGCATGAATATAACATTGACTTAAGCCTCCCCCAAGCTTGAGCGATGCTTTCTCCTTCGTTAGGCCAGAAATTATAAATATAATTACGATCATGATGAACCTGGTGCATAGGGTAGAACTTCTGATGAAATTCCAACTTCAAACGATTATAGTTCCATGAACCCATATCATCACATAGCCTAAACCATGTCAATGCATCTCCCTTCAAAGATATAGGGAAGACCTTCTTCTTGATAACATCCTCGGGCATACCTACAAGCTTAAATAATCCACAAACTTCATCCACATAGATTAGATGTAAATCGGGATGCAATGTTTCATCTCCCGTAAAAGGATTTTCAAGCAGTTTCTCTATCATAGCCGAAGGAAACTCAAAGCAAACATTTTCAGTAGCTGGAGTAGGTTGAGGAGCAGCTCTTTGCTCTTCTATTCGGGGTGAAGATACCCCGAACAAGCTCCTCAAAGGATTTTGAGCCATATTAACAAGTGACAATAAATTTCAGCACACTATATAAATTTTTCCTTACCAAATTCCACTTACCAAAGGCGCTTCACTCCCTGGCAACGGCGCCAGAAAAGAGTCTTGATGACCCACAAGTGTAGGGGGTCTATCGTAGTCCTTTCGATAAGTAAGAGTGTCGAACCCAATGAGGAGCAGAAGGAAATGATAGGCAGTTTTCAGTAAGGTATTTTCTGCAAGCACTGAAATTATAGGTAACAGATAGTTTTGTGATAAGGTAATTGGTAGCAAGTGACAAAAGGTAAAAGTAAATAAGGTGCAGCAAGGTGGCCCAATCCTTTTTGTAGCAAAGGACAAGCCTGGACAAACTCTTATATAAAGGAAAGCGCTCCCGAGGACACATGGGAATTATCGTCAAGCTAGTTTTCATCATGATCATCTGATTTGCATTCGGTACTTTGATAATTTGGTATGTGGGTGGACCGGTGCTTGGGTGTTGTCCTTACTTGGACAAGCCTCCCACTTATGATTAACCTCCTATGCAAGCATCCGCAACTACAAAAGAACTATTAAGGTAAACCTAACCATAGCCTGAAACATATGGATCCAAATCAGCCCCTTACGAAGCACCGCATAAACTAGGGTTTAAGCTTCTGTCACTCTAGCAACCCATCATCTACTTATTACTTCCCAATGCATTCCTCTAGGCCCAAATAATGGTGAAGTGTCATGTAGTCGACGTTCACATGACACCACTAGAGGAGAGACAACATACATCTCATCAAAATATTGAACGAAGACCAAACTCACATGACTACTAATAGCAAGACTTCTCCCATGTCCTCAGGAACAAAAGTAACTACTCACAAGACATAATATGGTTCATGATCAGAGGGGTATTAATATGAATAATGGATCTGAACATATGATCTTCCACCAAATAAACCAACTAGCATCAACTACAAGGAGTAATCAACACTACTAGCAACCCACAGGTACCAATCCGAGGTTTGGGTACAAAGATTGGATACAAGAGATGAACTAGAGTTTGAGAGAAGATGGTGCTGGTGAAGATGTTGATGAAGATAGCCCTCCCCAAGATCTGAGAGTTGTTGGTGATCACGGCGGTGACGATTTCCCCCTCCCGGAGGGAAGTATCCCCGGCAGAACAGCTATGCCGGAGCCCTAGATTGGTTTCCGCCTCGAGACGGCGGCGTCTGGTCCCGAAAGCCTCCTTCTGATTTTTTCCAGGTCAAAACACCTCATATAGGAGAAGATGGGCATCGGGGGACCATCGGGGGGCCCACAAGACAGGGGGCGCGCCCTGGGAAGGGGGCGCGCCTCGCACCCTCGTGGACAGCCGGTGGCCCCCCTCATGGACTTCTTTCGCCAGATATTTTTTATATTTTCTGAAACGGATTTCTGTTGAGTTTCGGGGCTTTTGGAGTTGTGCAGAATAGGTTTCCACAGTTTGCTCCTTTTCCAGCCCAGAATTCCAGCTGTCGGCATTCTCCCTCTTCATGTAAACCTTGTAAAATAAGAGAGAAAAGGCATAAGTATTGTGACAAAACAAGTAATAATAGCCCATAATGCAATAAATATCAACATATAAGCATGATGCAAAATGGACGTATCACGTACCCCGACGATCAGTAGTTGTTCCTACTAGGGGCGATTAGGCCTTGTGGTTGTGGTATCTTTTCTCATTTGATTTCGTCCGTAGTCGGACCCTATGTTATTTGGATGAATGTATGAATGTTGAATTAATTGTGTGACGTGTCGAGTGTAAGCCAACTATTTTATCTCTTTTACCCATGTTCATTACATGAGTTGTGCAAAGATACCATGCTTGCGATCATTCTAGTATGCGATTATGTCTCTAACTCGTGCCTCGACACGTAGGAGCTATAGTCGCATCCTGGGCATTACAGGTACACCTTCTATCACAGATCCGAAAGCAAGACTTTTGTTGCTAAGAATGGATCCTTTCTAGAGAAGAAGTTTCTCTCAAAAGAAGTGAGTGGGAGGAAAGTAGAACTTGATGAGGTAATTGTACCTTCTCTGGAATTGGAAAATAGCTCATCACATAAAATTGTTCCCGTGATGCCTACACCAATTAGTGAGGAAGCTAATGATGATGATCATGAAACTTTGGATCAAGTCACTACCGAACCTCGTAGGTCAATCAGAGTACATTCCGCACCAGAGTGGTACGGTAACCCGGTTCTGGAGGTGATGTTACTAGACCATGACGAACCTGCGAACTATGAGGAAGTGATGACGAGCCCAGATTCCGCAAAATGGCTTGAGGCCATGAAATATGAGATGGGATCCATGTATGAGAACAAAGTGTGGACTTTGGTTGACTTGCCCGATGATCGGCAAGCCATAGAAAATAAATGGATCTTTAAGAAGAAGACTGACGCTGACGGTATTGTGACCGTCTACAAAGCTCGACTTGTTGCAAAAGGTTTTTGACAAGTTCAAGGAGTTGACTACGATGAGACTTTCTCACTTGTAGCGATGCTTAAGTCTGTCCTAATCATGTTAGCAATTACCGCATTTTATGATTATGAAATCTGGCAAATGGATGAGAAAACTGCATTCCTTAATGGATATCTCAAAGAAGAGTTGTATATGATGCAACCAGATAGTTTTGTCGATCCTAGAAGTGCTAACAAAGTGTGCAAGCTCCAGCGATCCATCTATGGACGGTGCAAGCATCTCGGAATCGGAATATACGCTTTGATGAGGTGATCAAAGCATGTGGTTTTATATAGACTTTTGGAGAAGCCTATATTAACAAGAAAGCGAGTGGGAGCTTTGTAGCATTTATGATATTATATGTGGATGACATATTGTTGATTGGAAATGATATAGAATTTCTGGATAGCATAAAAGGATACTTGAATAAGAATTTTTCAATGAAAGACCTCAGTGAAGCTGCTTATATATTAGGCATCAAGATCAATAGAGATAGATCAAGACGCGTAATTGGACTTTCACAAAGCACATACCTTGATAAAGTTTTGAAGAAGTTTAAAATGGATCGGTTGAAGAAAGGGCTCTTGCCTGTGTTACAAGGTGTGAAGTTGAGTAAGACTCAATGCCCGACCACTGCAGAAGATAAAGAGAAAACGAAAGTCATTCCCTATGCCTCAGCCATAGGTTCTGTCATGTATGTAATGTTGTGTACCAGACCTGATGTGTGCCTTGCTATAAGACTAGCAGGGAGGTACCAAAGTAATCCAGGAGTGGATCACTGGACATCGGTCAAGAACATCCTGAAGTACCTGAAAAGGACAAAGGATAAGTTTCTCGTTTATGGAGGTGATAAAGAGCTCGTCGTAAATAGTTACGTTCATGCCAACTTTGACACTGATCTAGATGACTCTAAGTCACAAACCGGGTACGTATTTTTGTTGAATGGTGGAGCTGTCAGTTGGTGCAGTTCCAAGCAGAGCATCGTGGCAGGATATATGTGTGAAGCGGAGTACATAGTTGCTTCGGAAGCAGCAAACGTAGGAGTCTAGATGAAGGAGTTCATATCCGATCTATGTGTAATACCTAGTGCATCGGGTCTAATGAAAATCTTTTGTGACAACACTGGAGCAATTGCCTTGGCGAATGAATCCAGATTTCACAAGAGAACCAAGCACATCAAGAGACGCTTCAATTCTATCCACGATCAAGTCAAAGAGGGAGACATAGAAATTTGAAAAATACATACGGATCTGAATGTTGCAGGCCCGTTGACTAAGCCTCTTCCACGAGCAAAACATGATCAGCACCAAGACACCATGGGTGTTAGAATCATTACTATGTAATCTAGATTATTGACTCTAGTGCAAGTAGGATACTGAAGGAAATATGCTCTAGAGGCAATAATAAATTTGTTATTTATATTTCTTTGTATCATGATAAATGTGTATTATTCATGCTAGAATTGTATTAACCGGAAAGTTGATACATGTGTGAGTACATAGACAAAACACCGTGTCCCTAGTAAGCCTCTACTAGACTAGCTCGTTAATCATAGATGGTTATGTTTCCTGACCATAGACATGTGTTGTCATTTGATGAACGAGATCACATCATTAGGAGAATGATGTGATGGACAAGACCCATCCGTTAGCTTAGCATTATGATCATTTAGTTTTATTGCTATTGCTTTCTTCATGAGTTATTCATGTTCCTCTGACTATGAGATTACGCAACTCCTGAATACCGGAGGAACACCTTGTGTGCTATCAAACGTCACAACGTAACTGGGTGATTATAAAGATGCTCTATAGGTGTCTCCGAAGGTGCTTGTGGTGTTGGCATAGATCAAGATTAGGATTTGTCACTCCGAGTGTCAGAGAGGTATCTCTGGGCCCTCTCGGTAATGCACATCACTATAAGTCTTGCAAGCAATGTGACTAATGAGTTAGTTGTAGGATGATGCATTATGGAACGAGTAAAGAGACTTGCCGGTAACGAGATTGAACTAGGTATGAAGATACCGACAATCGAATATCGGGTAAGTAACATACAGATGACAAAGGGAATGATGTATGTTGTTATGCGGTTTGACCGATAAAGATCTTCTTAGAATATGTAGGAGCCAATATGAGCATCCAGGTTCCGCTATTGGTTATTGACCGGAGATGTGTCGGTCATGTCTACATAGTTATCGGACCCATAGGGTCCGCACGCTTAACGTTCGATGACGATTTGTATTATGAGTTATGTGATTTGATGACCAAAGATCGTTCGGAGTCCCGGATGAGATCACGAATATGACAAGGAGTCTTGAAATGGTCGAGAGGTAAAGATTCATATATTGGAAGGCTATATTCGGACATCCGAAGGGTTTCGTGTGATTCGGGTATTTTTCGGAGTACCGGGGAGTTACGGGAATTCACCGAGAGAAGTAATGGGCCTTATTGGGCCATACGGGAAGAGGAGGAATCAGGCCAAGGGGAGGTGCCCCCCCCCCATCGGTCCGAATTGGACTAGGGGAAGGGCGCGGCGCCCCCTCGCCCTTTCCTACTCCCTCTCTCTTTCCCTCTTTCCTTCTCTCTTAATTCGAATAGGAAAGGATTTCCTACTAGGACTTGGAAGTCCTAGTAGGACTCCCTACACTTGGCGCACCCTAGGAGGTTTGCCTCTCTCCCTCCCTCCTTTATATACGTGGGCAGGGGGAACCCCGAAGACACACAAGTCAATCTCTTAGCCGTGTGTGGTGCCCCCATCCATAGTTACACACCTCGGTCATACCGTCGTAGTGCTTAGGTGAAGTCCTACGCCGGTAACTTCATCATCACCGTCGCCATACCATCATGCTGACGAAACTCTCCCTCGTCCTCAACTGTATCAAGAGCTCGAGGGACATCATCGTGTTGAACGTGTGCTGAACACGGAGGTGTCGTACGTTCAGTACTTGGATCGATTAGATCGTGAAGACATTCGACTACATCAAGCGCGTTACTAAACACTTCCGCTTTCGGTCTACGAGGGTACGTGGACACACTCTCGCCGCTCATTGCTATGCTTCTCCTAGATAGATCTTGCGTGATCGTAGGAAAATTTTGAAATACTACATTCCCCAACAACCACACATGGTGTGTCCGAACGTCGTAATCATACTCTATTGGATATGGTGCATTCTATGATGTCTCTTACCGATTTTCCTTTATCATTTTGGGGTTATGCATTACAGACAGCTGCATTCACATTATATAGGGCCCCATCTAAATCTGTTGAGACGACACTATATGAACTATGGTTTGGCAAGAAACCAAAGCCGTCGTTTCTTAAAGTTTGGGGTTGCAATGCTTATGTGAAAAAGCTTCAGCCTGATAAGCTCAAACCCAAATCGGAGAAGTGCGTCTTCATAGGATACCCAAAAGAAATTATTGGGTACACCTTCTACCATAAATCCAAAGGCAAGATCTTTGTTGCTAAGAATGGATCATATCTAAAGGAGTTTCTCTCGAAAGAAGTGAGTGGGAGGAAGGTAGAACTTGATGAGGTAATTGTACATTCGCTCGGATTGGAAAGTAGACCATTAGAGAAAATCATTCTCGTGATGCCTACACCAAATAGAGAAGAAGCTAATGATAATGATCATGAAACTTGGGATCAAGTTACTACCTAACCTCAAAAGTCGACCAGAACATGTACCGCACCAGAGTGGTACGGTAATCCTGTCCTGGAAGTCATGTTATTAGACAACGGCGAACCTTCGAACTATGAAGAAGCTATGATGAGCCTATATTCCGAAAAATGGCTCGAGGCCATGAAATCTGAGATAGGATCCATGTATGAAAACAAAGTATGGACTTTGGTGGAGTTGCCCGATGATCGGCAAGCCATAGAGAATAATTGGATATTCAAGAAGAAGACATACACTGATGGTAATATCACTGTCTACAAAGCTTGACTTGTTGCAAAAGGTTTTTGACAAGTTCAAGGTGTTGACTACGATGATATTTTCTCACTCGTAGTGATGCTTAAGTCTGTCCGAATCATGTTAGCAATTGCCACATTTTATGAAATCTAGCAAATGGATGTCAAAACTGCATTCCTTAATGGATTTCTTAAAGAAGAGTTGTATATGATGCAACCAGAAGGTTTTGTCAATCCTAAAGGTGCTAACAAAGTGTGCAAGCTCCAGTGGTCCATCTATGGACTGGTGCAAGCATCTCGGAGTTGGATTATACGCTTTGATGAGTTGATCAAAGCATATAGTTTTATACTACTTGCGGTGAAGCCTGTATTTACAAGAAAGTGAGTGGGAGCACTATAGCCTTTTTGATAAGTATATGTGAATGACATATTGTTGATCGGAAATGATGTAGAAATTTATGGAAAGCATAAAGGAGTGTTTGAAAGGAGTTTTTCAAAGAAAGACCTTGGTGAAGCTGCTTACATATTGGGCATCAAGATCTATAGAGATAGATCAAGATGCTTAATAAGACTTTCAATGAGTACATACCTTGATAATATTTTGAAGGAGTTCAAAATGGATCAGTCAAAGAAGGAGTTCTTGCCTGAGTTGTAAGGTATGAAGTTGAGTAAGACTCAAAGCCTGACCACGGCAGAAAAATATAGAGAGAATGAAAGTTATTCCCTATGCCTTAGCCATATGTTCCATAAAGCATGCCATGTTGTGTACTAGACCTAATGTGTGCCTTGCCACGTGTCTGGCAAGGGGGTACAAGAGTGATCCAGGAGTGGATCACTGGTCAATGGTCAAAATTATCCTTAGAGGAATAAGGAAATGTTTCTCGGTTATGGAGGTGATAAAGAGTTCGTCGTAAAGGGTTACACCGATGCAAGCTTTGACACTAATCCAGATGACTCTGGATGTGTATTGAACGTAGGAGCAATTAGCTAGAGTAACTCTATGCAGAGCATTGTAGACATAGAAATTTGCAAAAATACACACGGATTTGAATGTTTCAGACCCATTGACTAAAACTCTCTCACAAGCAAAACATGATCATACCTTAGAACTCTTTGAGTGTTAATCACATAATGATGTGAACTAGATTATTGACTCTAGTAAATTCTTTGGGTGTTAATCATATGGCGATGTGAACTATGGGTGTTAATCACATGGCGATGTGAACTAGATTATTGACACTAGTAAACTCTTTGGGTGTTAATCACATGGCGATGTGAACTAGATTGTTGACTCTTGTGCAAGTGGGAGACTGATGGAAATATGCCATAGAGGCAACAATAAAATGGTTATTATTATATTTCCTTAATCATGATAAAGGTTTATTATTCATGCTAGAATTGTATTGGCCGGAAACCTAAATACATGTGTGAGTAACATAAACAAATATTGTGTCCCTAGTAAGTCTCTACTAGACTAGCTCGTTAGTCAAAGATGGTTAAGGTTTCCTAACCATGGACAAGACCCATTCGTTAGCTTACCATTTGATCGTACAGTTTATTGCTACTACTTTCATGTATGTCAACTCCCGGATACCGTAGGAATACCTTGTGTGCTATCAAACGTCACAACGTAACTGGGTGATTATAAAGATGCTCTATAGGTATCTCTGAAGGTGTCTTGTTGGGTTGGCATGAATCGAGATTAGAATTTGTCACTCCGAGTATCAGAGAGCTATCTCTGGGCCCTCTCGGTAATACACATCATAATAAGCCTTGCAAGAAAATGACTAACGAGTTAGTCACGGGATGATGTATTATGGAACGAGTAAAGAGACTTGCCGGTAACGAGATTGAACTAGGTATAGAGATACCGACGATCGAATCTCGGGCAAGTAACATATCGACGGACAAAGGGAATTGTGTATGTTGTCATAACAGTTCGACCGATAAAGATCTTCGTAGAATATGTAGGATCCAATATGGGCATCCACGTTATGCTATTGGTTATTGACTTGAGAGGTTTTTCCGTCATGTCTACATAGTTCTCGAACCCATAGGGTCCGCACACTTAACGTTCATTAACGATATAGTATTATATGAGTTATGTGATTTGGTGACCGAATGTTGTTCGGAGTCCCGGATAAGATCACAGACATGATGAGGAGTCTCGAAATGGTCGAGAGGTAAATATTGATATATAGGATGATGATATTTGAACACCGAAAGTGTTGTGGAGGACATCGGGTACTCATCGGGTCATCGGGAGGAGTTTCGGGCACCCCCGACAAAAGATATGGACCTTATGGGGCAAGAGGGGATACACACCAGCCACCAGGGGCAGGTGCGCCCCCCATCTAGGATGAACCAAGGGGAGAAGGAAAGAGTGGGAAAAGGAAAGGGGGATTC
>LR738712.1:623937755-623950642 GCA_902687465.1 Secale cereale | reverse complement strand
TAGCAGGGGGCGCGGCTAAGGGGAGCCCAAATTGGACTTGGTCCTACTTGGGGTGCCTCCTAGCCTCTCCCCTCCCCTCCCACCTATATATATATATATATATATATATATATATATATATATATATGTATGTATATATCTGTGGGAGGGGGCCGCATAAAGGACACCAAACAATTGCCTAGCCGTGTGCAGCGCCCCCTCCACCGTTTACTACTTCGGTCATATTTTTGTAGTGCTTAGGTGAAGCTGCGCGGAGATCATTTCACCATCACCGTCACCACGCCGTCGTGTTGACGGAACTCATCTACTACCTCGACGTCTTGCTGGATCAAGAAGGGGAGGGACGTCACCGAGCTAAATGTGTGCAGAACACAGAGGTGTCGTGCATTCGGTACTTGATCGGTTGAAGCGCGAAGAAGTTCGACTACATCAACCGCATTGTGAAACGCTTCCACTTATGGTCTACGAGGGTACTTAGACACACTCTCCCCCTCGTTGCTATGCATCTCCATGGATAGATTATTGCATGTGCGTAGATTTTTTGTTTTTGTTTTCCATCCAACGTTTCCCAACAGGGCGCCCCTGGGCTTGTGGCCCCTCGAGAGTCCCTTGACCCTACTCTTCGGCCTATAAATTTACAAATATTCCAGAAACGCTAGATGCCTCCACGAAAATACTTTTCCACCGCCGCATGTCTCTGTTCCCATGAGATCCCATCTTGGGGCCTTTTCCGGTACTTCGTCGGACGGGGATTCGACCACGGAGGGCATCTACATCAACCTTGCTGCTCCTCCCGTGATGTGTGGGTAGTTTACCATAGACCTACAGGTCCATAGCTAGTAGCTAGATGTCTTCTTCTCTCTCTTTGATCTTTAATACAATGTTCTCCTCGATGTTCTTGGAGATCTATTCGATGTAATCTTCTTTTGCGGTGTGTTTGTCGAGATCCGATGAATTGTGGATTTATGATCAGATTATCTATGAATATTATTTGAGTCTTCTCTGAACTCTTTTATGCATGATTTATATAGCTTTGTATTTCTCTTCGATCTATCGATTTGGTTTGGCCAACTAGATTGCTTTTTCTATGGGAGAGGTGCTTTGTGATGGGTTCAATCTTGCGGTGTCCTCACCCAGTAACATAGTAGGATAGCGAGGCATGTATTGTATTGTTGCCATTAAGGATAAAAAAGATGGGTTTATATCATATTGCATGAGTTTATCCCTCTACATCATGTCATCTTGCTTAAGGCGTTACTCTGTTTTTCACTTAATACTCTAGTTTCATGTTGGATAGCAGTCGATGAGTGGAGTAATAGTAGTAGATGCAGGCAGGAGTCGGTCTACTTATCACGTACCTGATGCCTATATTCATGATCACTGCCTTAGATATAGTCATAACTTTGCGCTTTTCTATCAATTGCTCGACAGTAATTTGTCTACCCATCGTATGCTTTCTTCGAGAGAGAAGCCTCTAGTGAAACCTTTGGCCCCGGGGTCTATTTTCCATCATATATTTTCAGATTTATAAAACCAAAAACCCAAAAATATATTGTCGCAATTATTTTGTATTTACTTTCTTTTTCTTTTTTTACTTTTGTTTTAAATCTATCTCTATCAGATCTCACTCTTGTTTGTGACCGTGAAGGGATTGACAACCCCTTTTCCGTGTTGTGTGCAAGTGTTTGTTAGTTTGTGCAGGTGCATAGATTGGAGACTTGCTTGTGCATCCTACTGGATTGATACATTGGTTCTCAACTGAGGGAAATACTTATCTCTACTTTGCTGCATCACTCTTTCCTCTTCAAGGGAAAAATCAATGCAAGCTCAAGAAGTAGCATGACACTAGTTTTCTTGAACTTGTGGTGGAGAATATGGTATAGCTCGACATGGTTATGTTCTTCATTCCATGCATCTTGGACGGTTTTTAAAAGGCCTGGCATCTTAATCTAGAATTTTTTGAAGTGGGAGCATTTTGTGCGCTTCGGGCCATTCTCATTTGGAGGCAAAAGAGGACAGTGGTCAGGGAGGGAGGATGATAAGGCATGCAGGATGTGGGAGCCAAACTCAGTACCTAGAAAGTGGTGGAAATGTGAAAATATGCATGCTTTGGGTGATGTTTTGAGTAGGATATAGGTGTCAGAGTATGACGTGGCGGACATGCACGCACCCTCCTGAGCTCTCCTAATTTGAGACCAACTTGCAGAATTTCGAAAATCCGAACCGGCCCGACATAATTTGATGTAATATTTGCGGGTGTTTCTATGATCTGGGCACTAGAAGAAGATGTGCATGCGGTCTTCCCCATCGTTGTTGGTATTTTTTTGCGATGGAAAAGTGAGCTTATATATCAAGTAATAGGATTACAATCTGTAGCCAATAGGCTAGTGAGAGCACATGGGGCGATCTGCAACCACAACTCAGTTCGATGCTCCGCTCTCGACAAAAAGGCTAGTCGATCTGCAGCCCTATTTTGCACACGGCCAATACACATAAGAATATGCTCCATGTCTCCTAATAACTCCTTAATCTCCTCTATCATATGTCCGAGGCAGTGGCGGAGCCAGGATTTTCAACATGGGTATGCGGAGTTAGAAATATATATTTGTTGCACAACATGGGTAAGACATAAAAAAGTTTATAGTAATAACAATGAAACTATACATTATTACCTGGTTTTACTAGTGCTAACTGCAGCTCGTTGGAAGGTGGTTTCTCTCATTTTGATCATGAACTTGGGATTCAACGTAGATATATACCGGTATTGGTGTTGATGCCGAACTTGTCTTCGGTGCCTTTGAAGCCTGTCCCACAAACGCTTTAAATCAGCACACTTGTTCTTCATTTTTCACACCTATACAAATAAAAAAACATACATGTTTACATGTTCACCCTCAAAATTTAATAAATACATGTTGGATAGTGATGGTGGCATATGCCCTGTTTGGATACTCTAACACAGTTAGAGTTAGAGTTATTTTCTAACCCACTCTAACTCAAATAAGCACCTCTCCACCGGGATAGTTGGGTTAGATGGAACTAACACACTCTGACCCTACCTGTTTGGATACTTTTGGGTTATTTAAGCCTCCAACTAACCCAAACTAGCTCTAACCCCATGATCCAAACAGGGCCATAATTCAGAAATTTAGATGCAGAAACTTCACCTTGTTTTTCTTGTGGTTCTTCACAAGTTTTATAGCGAGCCAATGCAAACCGCCCTCAAAAATTGACTAGATGCTACAATAAATTAATAAAAAAAAATAAGAAAGAAGATAACCCTCTATTCTTGACTAACAATTCAGAGAAATCAAGTTTAAACGCCCACAAAGAACAATCAGTCTATCAGATGACTTGCTAATTTCGCACGCCGCCATTGCCGAGTTGTCTTCTAGATGGCAGATGCGTCGTGCGCCGGTGCGCGCCATGAGGCTGCCTGAGTGCGTACTGTGAAATATGTGGGCAGGCGAAGGAGAACGATCGGCGAGAGACGGTGATCCGCGACGGCCGACAGATAAGATGATGCACTGGTTGCCTCACATGGCCGATACGGGAATGCAGCGTGGTGAAGTGCTGAATCAGCGGAATTACAGGCTCGAGGCGCTGGCTCGGTGGCTCCTGGACTTCGATCAATCCAGCCAGCGATAAGTCTCGAAATAAGGCCCAGTAGGAACATAGCAGCCCAATATAGGACCAACTGATGTTGAATCGTTCTTTTCTTTGTTTGCCATGTTTTGTACGTATAACTAGGCTGTCATGCGTTATATACTGGCACATAGGAGCTTATATGCTGAAAATGTACTACACAACTTATTCGGTATGCATTGCATACCCTTGCATTAGCCTAGCTCCGCCCCTGGCCCAGGTATGATATGTTAAGTCTGGCTTCATTCATCACCTTTCACAACTGCAACGCAATCAGTCTGAACAATAAACAACAAAGAGGTATGCATCAATGCCGCTTTAACTCCTTCTATGACCGCCACTAGTTCAGCTTCTAATGCATCTACACAATGGGGAATATACCAGCATCCAGATAGTACATGCCCCCCATTGTTATCCCTTGCTACCATGGCTACTCCACCTCCATTGTCGCATGTTCCAAAGGATCCATCCGTGGAAACTGCTACCCAGGCCGCCGGTGGTGGCGGCCATGGCGTTTGCTCCTTCACCCGATGGATGCACGGTTTTCTGATCATGGCGCCCTCTTCAAGTGCTGGAGCTTTTCCCTTCACTAGGTCTCGCCTATCGTTCAACTTAATCTGCTCCAAATATGACACATAACTCAGCAGAAACTTACGTGTTGCCTCAACAGGAGCCGGGACTTTATCATGCAGAGTGTCATTCCTTATCTTCCAATTTATCCATATGATCATCAGGACCCTTGTCCTCTCTTCCTCCGTAAGAGTAACAAGCATTTCGATCAACCACTCAACTCTAGTGTTCAAAATTGTCTCCTTCGCTGGGACCTTCCAAACCTCACCCATGGCATCCCACACAGCCATCGCCGCCGGACACACAACAACGGCATGAAAACTGTCCTTGGTAGTGCACCCACAACGTTGGCACTGGTCAACAATCTCCAAGTGCATGTGCCTCTTAACTAGGCATGTAGGTAAACCTTCCCGTAACAATTTCCATGCACAAATTTTCACCTTCCATGACATGTTGATCTTCCAAAACATGCGCCATACAGGTCGCTCTGACGAGGTTACAGACCTAGGGTAGGGTCACAGGCCTGACCGAGGTACCCCACCCAAGGTCACTACCCCAGAAAATCAAAAGACAAAACCTATGATGACAAAGACAGTCGACTGAGACGGCCCAAGAGGACATCCCACTCGACTGGACAGCACCTACAAGACGACTCAACCCCACTCGACCAATCCAAGGCACTCGACCCCCGAAGGTCAAAGGTCCCTTAGGACAATAACAGTCTGGTATTTACTCGCCATAGTGAATGCCTTTATTACTCTTTACTATGGACATTATCAGTAACACCTGCCTTAATGTACATTGAACCCTTGGTAACGTGGAGCATGGCTGGGGTCCTGGCACACTATATAAGCCACCCCCCTCCTCCTGTACAAGGGTTCGCATCCCTGTAACTCACACATATACACATATCAGTCGACCGCCTCTGGGCATCGAGGCGTAGGGATGTTACTTCCTCCGAGAAGGGCCTGAACTCGTAAAAACACCTCATGTACAACTTCACCATAGCTAGGGCTTTGCCTCCGCATTCGTACCCCCTACTCGTACTGTCAGGCTTAGAACCACGACAGTTGGCGCCCACCTTGGGGCAAGGCGTCTTAGCGACATCTGGTGAAGTTGTAGTCTTTTCTCCGACCTCCTTCATCATGGTGTCAGGTGGTGGTCTGGCGTTGGGCCGCGAGATCCGGCTCAGCGCGCTCGTCTTCATCGTCGACGACTCCGCGTGGCTCCAGGAGGCCCCTCTCAACGTCGAGGCTCTGCCCGTCCGCGGGGCTGCGCACTTCCGTGCCAGCGCCTGCGGCGTCCTCCTTCGGCAGTCGTCGACTAGGTATTTGTCGATCCCTACATCGTCTCCCATCCCCGCCGGACACCGTCGCAAGCGATCCGATCGCTCACGGCTCCAGCGGTGGGTGAAACACGCGGTGGCCCGCCAGACGGCCACCCCTCAAGTCGCGGCCATCGAGCCCGACGGTTCCCTCTACGGGTCGGTTGATCCATCGATCGAGCTCGTAGATTCTGTTTCCGAGTGCGGGAGCAGTGATCCCGCAGCGCAGGTCCTCATGGTCGACTCACGCCGCAGCCCGCCGAGTTTTCCTCGTGGTGGTGACGGCGGCAGTGGTGGCGGCCGCGAGATCCGGCTCAGCGCGCTCGTCTTCATCGTCGACGACTCCGCGTGGCTCCAGGAGGCCCCTCTCAACGTCGAGGCTCTGCCCGTCCGCGGGGCTGCGCACTTCCGTGCCAGCGCCTGCGGCGTCCTCCTTCGGCAGTCGTCGACTAGGTATTTGTCGATCCCTACATCGTCTCCCATCCCCGCCGGACACCGTCGCAAGCGATCCGATCGCTCACGGCTCCAGCGGTGGGTGAAACACGCGGTGGCCCGCCAGACGGCCACCCCTCAAGTCGCGGCCATCGAGCCCGACGGTTCCCTCTACGGGTCGGTTGATCCATCGATCGAGCTCGTAGATTCTGTTTCCGAGTGCGGGAGCAGTGATCCCGCAGCGCAGGTCCTCATGGTCGACTCACGCCGCAGCCCGCCGAGTTTTCCTCGTGGTGGTGACGGCGGCAGTGGTGGCGGCCGTTCATACGACAACGACGGGTACATTCCTCAACCCCTCACTGCCGAGTAGAGGGATGAGCTCTGTCGCCGCAACGAAGACGCGCTCTTCACTCCCATCGTGTGAGATTCTCCAGAGGCTCTGGCCCTGGAAGCCACGCGCTTGGCCATCATGGCTGAGCGCGTGCGCTTGGAAAATATCCAGCGCGCGCTCGACGAACAAGCCCGCCAACTGGTCCCCAAGTCCCGTCGATGACCGCGGCAATCGCACCTGCGTGAGACTCAGGTGTTCCGCACACCAGTCCAGAACCTCGAAGCCACGGCTCACATTGCGGAGTCGATTCAACCATCTCAGTCGGAGGCTAGGAGAGGCCTTCAGCAGATCCGAGCTTTGCTCCGAATGGCTGAAGAGCAAAACGCGGCCGTCTCTTAGTCGCGCAACAGGATCCATGGCAGATCGGTGGCTGCAGACACCGTTTACTCAGCCCACAGTCCATGATCGCCCCTGAGGCATGAGGAACGTGGCCCGCGGCAAGACCGGCATCTGGGTCGGAATGACGAGCAACACGACCGTCGACCCGGTCATCATGATCGCCGTCGAGCACCTGCGCCTCCTCGGGGAAGCGGATCGTACTCGCCCCGGCGGCACGAGGGCAGGCACCTGCGCGACGACGAGCGGAGGGTTCCCCCAGATCCCCGGAGGCAAGGTTTCGACTCAAGGTCTATCCTTGTGCAGGGACGGGTAGACCGGAACAGGGCGTTCAGAGAAGAGCAATGCAGAGATCAACCGAGTGGAAGCCGAGCACCTGTCTCTGTACCCGAGTGTTTCTGCAGTGCCATCAGGGCCGCAGGGATCCCCCCAAACTTCAGGTTGGCGGCGGGGGTAAGCAAGTTCACCGGCGAGTCAAAACCAGACACCTGGCTATAAGACTACTGAGTGGCCGTACAGATTGGAGGCGGCAACGACGACGTGGCCATGAAGCACCTTCCTCTGATGCTGGGCGGTTCGGCTCGGGCGTGGCTCAATCTGCTCGCCCCCGGGAGTATTTACAGTTGGGAAGAGCTCGCACGAGTGTTCATTCGGACCTTCGAAGGCACCTGCAAGCGGCCTGCGGGCCTCGTAGAGCTTCAACACTGCGCGCAGAAGTCGAACGAAACTTTGAGGGGTTACATCCAGCGATGGACCACCTTGCATCACACGGTGGAAAATGTGTCTGAGCACCAGGCAGTTTGTGCCTTCAAGGAAGGCGTACGTAACCGAGAGCTGAATCTGAAGTTTGGTCGAACAGGTGATATGTCACTGTCACGGATGATGGAGATTGCCAGTCGGTACACCAACGGCGAAGAGGCCGATCGGCTCCGCAGTGGCAAGAATCCAGTCGGACAGGATGATCAGAATTCCAATCGGAAGAACAAGCGCAAGGCCGAGCCAGCCGCTCAGGGCGAGGCTGCGGTGGTCAATCAGGGAAAGGGCAAAGGAAAGCCGAAGGGGTCCTAGGCCCCCAAGAAAGTGAAAGATCAAGCTGGGAATGATGTACTCGACCAGCCGTGTCCCATTCACACGAAGAAAGATGAAGAGGGAAACTTGGTATATCCCAAGCACACCACTCGACAGTGTCGGCTCCTGATCCAGATCTTCCAGAAAGATCAGTCGGCTGAGAAGGGAAAGGAAACAGAGGAGTCCGAAGACAAGGAAGGGGATGGAGGATACCCCCAGATCAACTCCACTTCGGTGATCTTCGCAGACGTCGAGAGCAAAAGTCGATTGAAAGTCATCAATAGAGAAGTAAACATGGTTGCCCCGGTGACCACCACGTTTTTGACATGGTCCAAGACCCCCATCACATTCGATCAGTCTGATCACCCTGCGCACATTGCCACCCCCGGGCGGCAGGCACTGGTGGTCGACCGAGTGGTCGAGGGCACACGTCTGACCAGAGTCCTGATAGATGGAGGCAGTGGCTTGAATATCTTGTATGCAGCAACCCTCCGGGATATGGGCATTCCAATGTCCAAGCTGAGCGAAAGTAACATGAGGTTCCATGGGGTCATCCCCGGGAAGAAGGCTGACTCACTTGGCCAAACCACACTCGACGTGGTCTTTGGCGAGTCAAAGAATTATCGCAAAGAGAAGCTGACGTTCGAAGTGGTGGACTTCAACAGCGCTTATCACGCCATCCTGAGTAGGCCCGCCTACGCCAGGTTCATGGCTCGACCGTGGTATGTTTACCTCAAGCTGAAGATGCCGGGACCCAACAGCGTTATAACCATCACTGGGAACCGTCAGAAAGCGGAAGAGTGCTTCCAGAAAGGCTCGAAGATCGCTGACGAGCAAATGGCAATAGTAGAGATGGAGGAGTACCAGAAGAACGTGGATCCGAGTGATCTACTGAGGACAAAGAAGCCGGCTTCCGAGTCAGCTTTCCAGTCGGCCGGTGAGACGAAACCCATGCACATCCACCGCACCGACCCCAATGCAGCTCCGACCTACATTTCCACTACACTCGACAGCAAATAGGAAGAAGCGCTCATCCAGTTCCTCCGTGAGAACTGGGACATCTTCGCATGGAAACCATCAGACATGTCGGGTGTGCCCAGGGGACTGGCTGAGCACCATTTGCGAGTCGACCCAAAGGTGAAGCCTGTGAAGGAACATCTCTGTCAGTCCGCTACGGAGAAGCAAAAAGCAATTGGCGAGGAAGTGGCTCGGCTCCTGGCAGCTGAGTTTATCCGCGAGATCTACCACTCCGAGTGGCTTGCCAATGTCGTCATGGTCCCCAAGAAGGACAAGTCTCTCCGCATGTGCATCGATTTCAAGCACATCAATCGGGCCTACCCGAAGGATCATTTTCCTCTCCCCTGCATCGATCAGATAGTTGACTCGACTGCGGGATGCGAGCGTTTGTCCTTTCTGGACGCGTATTTAGGGTACCATCAGATCCGTCTGTTCGGACCCGATGAAATCAAGACAGCTTTCATCACCCCCTTCGGGTGTTTCTGTTATGTCATGCCTTTCGGTCTCAAAAATGCCGGCGCTACCTTCATGCGCATGATCCAGAAGTGCTTGATAAAGCAAATCAGTCGGAACGTCAAGGCATACATGGATGACATTGTGGTCAAGTCATGGAAAGGTTCCGACCTGCTGACCGACCTCGCTGAGACATTCGCAAACTTAAGAAGTTATGATATCAAGCTCAATCCGTCGAAGTGTACATTCGGAGTTCCTGGCGGCAAGTTGCTTGCTTTTCTCATTTCCGAACGGGGAATCGACGCCAATCCAGAGAAGGTCAGCACCATCCTTCGAATGAAACGCC
This sequence comes from Secale cereale, assembly GCA_902687465.1. Lineage (NCBI taxonomy): Eukaryota > Viridiplantae > Streptophyta > Magnoliopsida > Poales > Poaceae > Secale > Secale cereale. Next base: position 623,941,060 of record LR738712.1, on the reverse strand, counting down.
CCGAGCGTATACACGACGTCCAGAAGCTTACTGGTTGCTTGGCCGCATTGAGTCGATTCATTTCTCGTCTCGGTGAGAAGGCATTGCCTCTCTACCGACTCATGAAGAAATCAGACAAGTTCGAGTGGAATTCCGAAGCCGAAGCAGCGTTTGAAGAGCTCAAAGCCTTGCTGTCCACCCAGCCGGTGCTTGCTGCCCCAGTCAGCAGAGAGCCTCTCCTACTATACATTGCAGCCACCGGACAAGTTGTCAGCACTGTACTCATGGTCGAGCGGGAAGAAGAGGGCAAGGCATACAAGGTCCAGCGCCCTATCTACTACATATCTGAAGTTTTCACTCCTTCCAAGCAAAGGTACCCGCATTACCAGAAGCTCGTGTATGGGATTTACTTAACTACAAAAAAGGTTGCCCATTACTTCTCGGACCATACAATCTCAGTCGTCAGCGACGCCCTGCTGTCAGAGATCCTGAACAACCGAGATGCAACCAGTCGAGTGGCAAAATGGGCAATTGAACTTCTTTCGTTAGATATCAAGTTTGAAGCGAAGAAAGCCATCAAGTCTCAGGCTATAGCAGATTTTGTGGCTGAGTGGATAGAACAAGAGTTGCTGACTCAAGTTCAGTCGGATCACTGGACTATGTTCTTCGATGGATCCAAGATGCTGAACGGATCCGGCGTAGGCGTGGTCCTGGTTTCTCCCAGGGGCGACAAGCTCAGTTACGTCCTTCAGATCCACTTTGACTCATCGAACAACGAAGCTGACTACGAAGCACTTTTGTACGGGTTGCGCATGGCCATCTCACTCGGCGTCCGTCGCCTGATGGTTTATGGCGGCTCTGACTTAGTGGTGAACCAAGTGATGAAGGAATGGGATGTCAGGAGCCCGGGAATGACCAGTTATTGCAGTGCAGTGCAGAAGCTTGAAAAGAAGTTTGAAGGTTTAGAGCTCCATCACGTGCCCAGAGCCAAGAATCAGCTGGCCGATGACCTCGCAAAAATTGGGTCGACTCGGAGGCCTATACCCAAGAATGTGTTTCTGGAGCATCTGCACACCCCTTCTATCAAAGAAGACCCCTTCACGGAAGAACCCCCGCAGCCAGTCAGTGCGTCAGATCCGACTGAAGTCAAAGTGCCTGCAGTGGTCGACCTGATCATGGAGGTCCTAGTGATTACGCCGGACTAGACTGTGCCATACATATCATATCTGCTCAGGCAAGAACTCCCGGAAGATGAGGAAGAAGCGCGCCAGATCGTCCGTCGATCCAAGGCGTTCACTGTCATTCAGGGTCAACTCTACAAAGAAAGCGTCACCGGAGTCGCTCAGCGCTGCATCACCCCAGAGGAAGGTCGATTGATCCTGGATGAGATTCACTCGGGAACTTGTGGCCACCATGCTTCCTCTCGGACTATACTGGCCAAAGCATACCGAGCCGGGTTTTACTGGCCCCGTGCCAACGAGATGGCCAAGGATATTGTGGACAAGTGCGCAGGTTGCTAGTTCTACTCCAACATGTCCCACAAGCCGGCGTGTGCTTTGAAGACCATTTCGCTAGTTTGGCCCTTTGCCGTTTGGGGCTTGGACATGGTCGGCCCCTTCAGAACGGGAAGAAGCGGATTCACTCACCTACTCGTGGCAGTCGACAAGTTCACCAAATGGATTGAGGCCAAGCCCATCAAGAACCTCGAGTCGAGCACCTCCATCAGCTTCATCAGGGAATTGATATTCAGATATGGAGTTCCCCACAGCATCATCACAGACAACGGCTCCAACTTTGACTCGGATGAATTCAGAGCTTTCTGTGCTTCTCAAGGAACACGAGTCGACTACGCCTCCGTGGCACATCCGCAGTCGAATGGATAGGCAGAAAGAGCAAATGGTTTGATTCTCCAAGGCCTAAAGCCACGGCTCATGCGTGATCTTAAGCATGCCACTGGGGCTTGGGTAACCGAACTACCATCTGTCCTATGGGGTCTGAGGACAACTCCAAATCGGTCGACTGGTCGTACCCCTTTCTTCATGGTCTATGGAGCCGAAGCTGTGTTGCCGAGCGACTTGTTGCACAACGCCCCCAGAGTGGAACTCTTCTCCGAAGCCGAGGCAGAGCAGGCTCGTCAGGATGCAGTCGACCTTTTGGAAGAGGAACGAGAGATGGCCTTGATCTGGTCGACCATCTATCAGTAAGACCAGCGTCGATTCCATGCTCGCAACGTCCGAAGCCGAGCATTCCATGAAGGAGACCTGGTCCTTCGAGTGCATCAGAAACGACCACACAAGCTCGCCCCGGCCTGGGAAGGCCCATTCATCATCACCAAGGTGCTCCACAACGGAGTGTACCACCTTTACAATGTCGCCAAGAAGAAAGAAGAACCTCGTTCGTGGAACGCGGACCTGCTCCACCACTTCTACAGTTGAGACACTCGACAGTCGAGTTATAATAAAGATTTTCCAATTTATTTCAAAGACAAGTTTGCAGCGATCCTTTAATGATTGTTGTTTTCTAAAATTCTGGTCTTCAAAATCCCCCAGTGGGTGCTTAGCCGCGAACCCGATCCGCCTAAGTTTCAAAAAATTACTCCGAGTGAAGAGCAACCCTCTCACTCGAGGGCTTAGCCGCGAACCCGATTCGCCTAAGTTACAAACACTCACTCCGAGTGAAGAGCAACCCTCTCACTCGGGGGCTTAGCCGCGAACCCGATTCGCCTAAGTTACAAACACCTACTCCGAGTGAAGAGCAACCCTCTCACTCGGGGGCTTAGCTGCGGTCCTCCGAGCTGCGTCACAAGTATAATGTGGCTCTGTCTTCCGAGGTCCACCACAAATACAATGTAGCTTGGAATCGCCTAAGTTACAAACACTCACCCCGAGTGAAAGCAATCCTCTCACTCGAGGGCTTAGTTGCGACCCCGTGACTCGCCTAAGTTAAAACACTTACTCCGAGTGAAGAGCAACCCTCTCACTCGGGGGTTTAGCTGCGGTCCTCCGAGCTGCGTCACAAGTATAATGTGTCTCTGTCTTCCGAGCTCCGCCACAAATACAATGTAGCTTGGAATCGCCTAAGTTACAAACACTCACTCCGAGTGAAGAGCAATCCTCTCACTCGGGGGCTTAGCTGAAACCCCGTGACTCGCCTAAGTTACAAACACTTACTCCGAGTGAAGAGCAACCCTCTCACTCGGGGGCTTAGCTGTGGTCCTCCGAGCTGCGTCACAAGTATAATGTGGCTCTGTCTTCTGAGCTCCGCCACAAATACAACATAGTTTGGAATCGCCTAAGTTACAAACACTCACTCCGAGTGAAGAGCAA
>LR738712.1:623916582-623937267 GCA_902687465.1 Secale cereale | reverse complement strand
CCTAAGTTACAAACACTCACTATGAGTGAAGAGCAACCCTCTCACTCGGAGGCTTAGTTGCGGTCCTCCGAGCTACGTCACAAGTATAATGTGGCTCTGTCCTCCGAGCTCCGCCACAAATACAACGTAGCTTGGAATCGCCTAAGTTACAAAAAACCACTCCGAGTGAAGAGCAACCCTCTCACTCGGAGGCTTAGCTGCGGTCCTCCGAGCTACGTCACAAGTACAATGTGGCTCCGTCTTCCGAGCTCTGCCACAAATACAACGTAGCTTGGAACCGCCTAAGTTACAAACACCTACTCCGAGTGAAGAGCGACCCTCTCACTCGGGGGCTTAACTGCGGTCCTCCGAGCCACCTCATAAGTATAATGTGGCTCTGTCTTCCGAGCTCTGCCACAAATACAACGTAGCTTGGAATCGCCTAAGTTACAAAAGACCACTCCGAGTGAAGAGCAATCCTCTCACTCGGGGGCTTAGCTGCGACCCCGTGACTCGCCTAAGTTACAAACACCCACTCCGAGTGAAGAGCGGTCCTCTCACTCGGGAGGCTCCGCCGCGGTCCTCCGAGCTCCGCCACGAGCACAGCATCACCATCAAGGCGTCGACTCAAAATCCAAGCGATCAAAAAGAGTCACAAGCAAAGGAATCGAATCCAGATAAAGTCCCGCAAGATTCGGGCGAGATTACCTGGGCCACGGGCCCACCAGAGTTTAACGATTACAAGATCACTCGGCATTCCGAGGCAAATGAAATTAAAGTATCAAAGTTCACTCATTCCTCAGGAGGAGGCGGGCTCGCAGGTGCAACGAACTGGTCCAGGTCGATCCCATTGGCGATACGGGTGGCGGCTTCCAAGAAAGTCTCCATGAACGACTGGAATTGGAGCTCCTTCGTATTGGCGACCTTGAGCGCCGCGAGCCTTCTCTCCTTCACCTCCTTGCAGTGCACACGGACCAAATATAGCGCCACGTCGGCTCCACTCCGGGCGGACGACTTCTTCCACTCCTGCACTCGGCTGGGGATCTCATTGAGTCGAATCATCAGAGACTCGAGGTCGTTCTCCTGCATGACTCCCCTCCAGAGCGCGGCATCGATCCGGGCCATCACCGCTTTCAGTCTTCCCAGATAGTCCGTGGCAGCAGTAAGACGGGACTCCAGCCTCAAGATATTCATAACAGCTTCGTCCTTGACGATGGAATTGGCTGGGTCCAGGCCGGGCTCGACCCGCCCAGTCTCTTCTTCGAAGTTGCGGCAGAATTCTGCACCACAAGAAACAAGTCGAGTCAGCAAGCAAAACACGAGTCGACCGATCCAACTTAGCCTGAACTAAAGGGACATACCTTCGAGCACGAGGTACCACTTCTTGGTAAGGTCGCCCAGATAAGCCTCCGGGTCAATCCTCTTCTGGAAGAGGGCCTCGTATTTGTCATTTAGAACACTCTTGGCATTCTTCAGCCAAGTCACCTCTTGGTTAGCTACGTCGAGTGAACCCTTCAGCCTGGTGATCTCCGCCTCAAGCGTGCCTATGGAAGCCAGCTTCTGCGCCGCCAGTTCTGCCTTCTCTTGAGCCGCCTGTTGCGCCGCCGCCAAGTCGAGGTCTTTCTACTCCAAGGCCGCTTTCAGTTGACCTGCAAAAGACATCTCTAAACAGATGAACATAAGGAGACACAAGGCATATTTATCAAAAGTCAGTCGGCGAATAGTTAGCGTCAATTACTGGCTGCGTCGTCCTGCGTCTTCTTCAGGTAGTCTCGAGCCAGCTGCAAGTCGAGATTGAGCTGGATCTGCTTCTTCTCAAGGTCTGCAAATTTGGCTCCAAACTCGCAAGATCTCTGCATCAACACAACAAAAACAAGATTCTAAGACTATAGTCGAGTCAAACACTCAACCGCAGTCTCGGGGACTACACCCAGTGGGTGCACTGAGCGTGCCCCCACTGGTTCTCACTTAGCCAAGATCAGTCTGGCTTGAGCTCAAAAAACAACAAGGAGGAAAAGTTCTATCATCAGACCATGGCCGACTACCAGCAGTCGACCACGGTCTCGGGGACTACACCTAGTGGGTGCATTGAGCGTGCCCCCACCGGTTCTCACTCGGCCAAGATCAGTCTGGCTCAAGCTCAAGGGAAGTTGAAAGCAAACGCTAAAAGACCACACATCAAGACTCTCACCCAGTGGGCGTGGCATCATCTTACGAACAAAGCAGCAGATTTTTTCAAACCGAAGACTATTTCAGCGCAGCAAGTCAATCAGGGGAGAAAACAAACCTGGACGTTGGTCCGAAGGGCAGAACTAGCATCGTAAGCAGCCATGCTGGCCTCGTACGCCGCCTTCGTCTTCTCCATCATCAACCCCGCCTGGCGAACGGCTTCTTGAGCTGCGCCCACGGGATCCTCCAGGTGGCGATAGGAGGAGAAGAGAACGGACGACGGAGCAGGCGCTGGGTCGACGGCCGGAGCAGGCGCCGGGTCGGCAGCTGGGGACAAGCACTGGGTTGACGGCCCCTCCAGCTGACGAAGCAGGGCGTTCGGTCGACACGGGGACGACGAAGGAGACCGTGGCTCGGACCGCGTCTTCCTGTTGCTGGGCCTCCGGGCCAGAAGGCACCTTCCGGCCCTTCTTCCCCGTGCGTCGTCGAGCCCCTCCCAAGCGCTCCTCATCAACATCATCATCGTCTAGGAGCTCTATGACGTGGTGCGGCACTTCAAAACAAACAATTGTGAAGTTCAGTCGACCGTCAGCCCTAACCGACGAAAAGTAAGACACGATCTACAACTCGCACCTGCGCGGGATGTTGCGCATCTGCGGTCTCCTCGTCGTCCCGGCCCTTATCATTGTCCATCGAGGTCGTGGAGGCAGCAGCACTGAAGAATTCCCTCGAAGATGAGTCGACAAAGACATGGTCGACCTCCGAAAGGCAGAAAGGAACAAAACTGGACAGTACTTACATGGAGGCGATGGGAACATCCACCTTAATCTTGGGCAGAGCCTTCCGGGGCTTGGCGGTGATACCCTTGGGATGCTTGGGCGCCTTCTCGGATGGGTCGGGAGTGGCCGTGCGAGCTCGCTTGGGCGTTTGGGAGCTGGAGGGACCTGTCCGAGGGCGCATAGCCCCTGGGTCGTGCTTCCCCTTGGACCGCTTCTCATCACGGGGAGGTGACTCGACCTCCTCCCCGCTGCTGTAGTCCTCGCTCTCCTCTTCAGTCTCCTCCTCTGACTTCCACTCGGGGACGTCGCCCATACCGTCCTCGCCCTCCTGGACCAGATCCCCGTTGGGCAGCGAGTACATTTCAGTATAGATCTGCAAAAAAGGAAGATTAGCCAAACATTAGTCAGACTCGTCAAGACAATTACAAGCCAACAACAGCAGCACCACTTAGGAGCCGGGGACAGACCTTGTCAGGCAGATGGTCAACGTCGAATGGGAGGACCCTCCCGGACCCCCTGGGGTTGTCTTTGTTCCCCGTGACACACTTCAGGCACTGCGCCATGTACTTCACGTCAGCCGCCTCCGGGTGGACTCGCGACGAGTCGTCGGTGCCGGAGTACATCCACATCGGGTGGTCCCGGGCCTGGAGCGGCTGGATCCGCCGCATGAGGTACACCTCGAGAAGGTCCAACCCTGTTACCCCCTCGCGGACCAACTGGATGACCCGTTCCACCAACATGTTCACTTCAGCCCTCTCGGCTCGGCCCATGATCATTGAAGGAGGCTGGCTGGCTCGACCAAGAGAGAAAGGGGGGAGTCCGGTCGACTGACCAGGAGTCGGATTGTCCTTGTAATAGAACCAAGTCGACTGCCAGCCCCGAATCGACTCCGGAAAAATCATGGGGGGAAAAGCGCTCCTATTCCTAAGCTGGATGCCAAGCCCGCCGCACGCCTGGAGGACGTGCGTTTTCTCGTCACTCGGATTCGCCTTCTTGACGGTTTGCGAGCGGCAAGTAAAGATGTGTTTGAACAAACCCCAGTGCGGCCGGCAGCCGAGGAAGTTCTCGCACATGGAAACGAACGCGGCAAGGAAAGCGATGGAATTGGGCGTGAAGTAATGCAGCTGGGCGCCGAAGAATATCAAGAAAACACGAAAAAAGGGATGCGGAGGCATGGACAAACCTCGGTCGACGTGGGTCGCGAGAAGGACGCACTCGCCCTCCCGCGGCCGGGGCTCGAGCTCGCCCGCCGGCACCCGCCAGGAGCCGTGAGCGACCAGTCCCTCCTCCTCCAACTCCTCCAAATCCTCCGCCGTGATGGTGGACCAGATCCAATCCCCCTGGATCCAACCAGGAGGGAGCCCGGACCTCGACGACGATCCGCTATGGCCGGACCGCCTCCCCTTCCCCGTCGCCGCCTTCTTCGAATGCTCCATCGCCGCGGTCTTGTCCTTGCCCATGGCACGCGAGCCGACGGTTGCTGTGGAGAAAGCGAGAAGGAGCAGAGGCACGGCGGAGGGGCAGGAGCGAAAGAGCAAGGGATGGGCGCACAGTGCCCTCGCTTCGGGCTCGGCACGCACTTATAGCACCCCGGTCGAGTGGCTGACCGGTGGCCCCGAGCGATCTTATTAAATCCCGCAACAGGCGCGGACGCGATACGTGGCAAAAAAGGTGGCGCGAGGATCGAGGCGTCCCGAGCATATCCGTCCAATTGCTGCGGCACGTCCCGTCCCGCGCGCTTCCCCAAATTTTGAAACCCAGTGGAATCCGGCGACCAAAGAGCAACCAACCCCGCCGGAAACTGCGCACGCCAACGGCACCCGATGCCTAGAGCAAAGTTCAGTCGACGGAAGATGCAACCAACGCACTCGACGGTTCCAGAATCGATCAAGGCGACCAAGACAAGATTGAGGAGGACAGCCTAGTCCGCAAGCTCAGAGAATACTACCCCAGGGGCGTCGAGCCAAGACCGGGGCTTTCCTCAGCACTCTCTCCTGCTCAAGCCTCAATCCATTCGGGGGCTACTGATGAGGTTACAGACCTAGGGTAGGGTCACAGGCGAGACCGAGGTACCCCACCCAAGGTCACTACCCCAGAAGATCAAAAGACAAAACCTATTATGACAAAGACAGTCGACTGAGACGGCCCAAGAGGACACCCCACTCGACTGGACAGCACCTACAAGACGACTCAACCCCACTCGACCAATCCAAGGCACTCGACCCCCGAAGGTCAAAGGTCCCTTAGGAAAATAACGGTCTGGTATTTACTCGCCATAGTGAATGCCTTTATTACTCTTTACTGTGGATGTTATCAGTAACGCCTGTCTTAATGTACATTAAACCCTTGGTAACGTGGAGCATGGCTGGGGTCCTGGCACACTATATAAGCCACCCCCTCCTCCTGTACAAGGGTTCGCATCCCTGTAACTCACACATATACACATATCAGTCGACCGCCTCCGGGCATCGAGACGTAGGGCTGTTACTTCCTCCGAGAAGGGCCTGAACTCGTAAAAACACCTCGTGTACAACTTCACCATAGCTAGGGCCTTGCCTCCTCATTCGTACCCCCTACTCGTACTGTCAGGCTTAGAACCACGACACGCTCCCCATCAGGCCTTGTGCTCGTCGCAACACCACCTTGTTCTTGGATGTGATGTGAGACTACTAGGTGGTATGCACTACGAATAGTAAAACGACCATTCTTTTCTGGATGCCATGCCGGAATATCTTCCATTAGTCTTGACGACACCTTTATTTTCAGAACCTCATTAATATCTGCCGCAATGAAGTGCTCATTTAGCCTCTCCTCATTACAGGACCCATATGGCAATAGGAATTGCTCCACCCTAGTGAGCCTGCAAGTTCCCCTCTCGGTCAACGGACGCCGTGACGCACCTTGCGATATCCACGGATCCCGCCACACCCTTACATTTTTACCATTGCCAATCCTCCATATCATACCTTTCTTCAAAATCTCTAGGCCATGTTCTATCCCCCTCCACACAGGAGACGCATTACCTGGGGATGCGGTGTCCAGTAAGTTACCCTGTCGATAGTATTTTGCTTTCATAAATATCGCACATAGATTATCCGGTCTTTCTAGCAATCTCCAAGCTTGCCGCACTAAGAGAGCTTGATTGAACATCTTCATGTCCCGAAAGCCAAGACCCCCTTGATTCTTTGGGTGTATCACTTTTCCCCATGCAATCCAGTGAGTCTTATGCCTTCCATTCTCCACTCCCCATCAATAATTGCGAATCATACGAGTAAGATCGTTGCAAGTTGACACCAGCAATTTAAAGACGCTCATTATATAAGTCGTACAAAGCGTACAAAGCCAAGACCCCCTTGATTCTTACGACGTATCGTTGTTGGTATTTGGGGTAAGGTATAAGAGAAAATTCTAGTCATTTATCCCCGTACACTGCTTTTGTTTTCTTCGTAGACAGCAGTGGATCGGGGGAGATAGGTGCATGAAGTATTTTATAAAATCCTGTTGGTAGAGTCATGTTCGTGGAGTAAAGAAACACCGCGCGTCCGTTTTGAAATGCTTGAGCACCCACTAGCCTGAAAACCATCTCCGTTGGACAGTTCACTAGTAGAAAACGGGGCAATGGTCCAGCCCATTAGTCCCGGTTCAGTCCAGAACCGGGACCAATGGGGGCATTGGACCCGGTTCGTGAGCCCAGGGGGCCAGCCGGGACACGTGGGCCATTGGTCCCGGTTCGTCTAGACCTTTTGGTCCCGGTTGGTGCGACGAACGGGGACCAATGGGTATTGCTCCTGGCCCACCACCATTGGTCCCGGTTGGTGACTTGAACCGGGACCAAAGGCTCCCCTTTAGTCCCGGTTCATATCACCAACCGGGACCAATGAGGTGCCTATATATACCCCCTCGCGTAAGAGCAGAGCACACTGGTCTGTTTTTTCTGGCTGAGGGGGGGAGGGCTTGGTGGTGCTCTAGCTCACCTCCTATGCACACAACATGTTCGATGGAATGCCCGAGCCACACTAGTTAAGCTTTTCTCCTCTCAAAGCTCGAACTCGAAGCTCCATTTTCTCCGAGATTTGTCTAGGTTTAGCGGTCCGTCACGTCCCGTCCCCGTCTTCGCCGCCGTCGATCGCCCCCGCCGATCTCGTCACCGGCACCACCGTGGTGAGCCTCTTGTTATGTCCATGATTTTCTTACTTTTATTATTGCTTGTTATTATTGCTTTAGATAGATATTTGTCTAATTTTCTTACGTTTATTATTGCTTGTTATTATATAGTGCGATGGTTTTGATATTCGCCCACGTGGGCCCTCGTCCTGTCTACGATTCGGATGTGGTATATTATCTTTAATTTATAACTATTTGTTTTAGTGTTTATGACAATTATGCCGACCGACCTGACATGCATATATGTTTTTATATGTCTAGGAGGTAGTTGAACCGGAAATTCCAACCGACCCTCTTGTGGAGAGGTTAAATTTAGTTGAAGAGGAAAACATTTCCTTGAAGAAAAAATTGGAAAAAATGGAGGAGGAGAAGATGGAATTGGAGTTGCATGTTGCATGTTGCAGAAGTCGTCGATGATCACAAGATCAAGATGGACCCTATTGTCGAGAGGTTAAATTTAGTTGAAGAAGAGAACAATTTCTTGAAGGAAAAATAAAAAAATTGAGGACGAGAAGATGATATTGGAGTTGCATGTTGCGGATGTCGTCGATGATCACAAGATCAAGATGGATGCAATGTGGAGATTAGAAAGATTAGAAAATATGCCATTCATACCGAGGCTTGGTATCATTATGCCGTTGGATCAATTGTTACCTTGGTTGTGATTATGATCGCATTTGTTTTCGCATTGAAATGTTTTACATAGTTTCAATGTATGGTGAAAATTAATTAGATGCTCAGGATAGCTATATGTTGTTAGATGAGAACTATGTATGTACTTTGGTTTTAATGTGATGATGAACTTCTATTAATTTGGTCACTTAATTATCTATTTATGATGTTCTGTAATGGTTTTTGACACACTTAATTATATATAATGCACGCAGATGAACCGGCAATGGATGTACGGTGACAGACACACCTCCGAGTACATTAAGGGCGTGCATGAGTTTCTCAATGCGGCTGAGGCAAACAAGCAGGATGGTTTTATGTGTTGTCCATGCACTAAATGTGGGAATACGATGTCTTACTCTAACCGGAAAATCCTTCACTCCCACCTGCTTTACTGAAGGAAATATGCCCTAGAGGCAATAATAAAGTTGTTATTTATATTTCCTTATATCATGATAAATGTTTATTATTCATGCTAGAATTGTATTAACCGGAAACTTAGTACATGTGTGAATACATAGACAAAACAGAGTGTCCCTAGTATGCCTCTACTAGACTAGCTCATTGATCAAAGATGGTTATGTTTCCTAACCATAGACATGAGTTGTCATTTGATCAACGGGATCACATCATTAGGAGAATGATGTGATGGACAAGACCCATCCGTTAGCTTAGCACTATGATCGTTTAGTTTTACTGCTATTGCTATCTTCATGACTTATACATGTTCCTATGACTATGAGATTATGCAACTCCCGAATACCGTAGGAACACCTTGTGTGCTATCAAACGTCACAACGTAACTGGGTGATCATAAAGATGCTCTACAGGTGTCTCCGAAAGTGTTCGTGGTGTTGGCATAGATCAAGACTAGGATTTGTCACTCCGAGTGTCGGAGAGGTATCTCTGGGCCCTCTCAGTAATGCACATCATAATAAGCCTTGCAAGCAAAAGACTAATGAGTTAGTCACGAGATGATGTATTACGGAACGAGTAAAGAGACTTGCCGGTAACGAGATTGAACTAGGTATAGAGATACCGACGATCGAATATCGGGCAAGTAACATACCAATGACAAAAGGAACAACGTATGTTGTTATGTGGTTTGACCGATAAAGATCTTCGTAGAATATGTAGGAGCCAATATGAGCATCCAGGTTCCGCTATTGGTTATTGACAGGAGATGAGTCTCGGTCATGTCTACATAGTTCTCGAACCCGTAGGGTCCGCACGCTTAACGTTTGATGACGATCGGTATTATGAGTTCATGAGTTTTGATGTACCGAAGGAGTTCGGAGTCCCGGATGAGACCGGGGACATGATGAGGAGTCTCGAAATGGTTGAGACGTAAAGATCGATATATTGGACGACTATATTCGGACACCGGAAAGGTTCCGAGTGATTCGGGTATTTTTCGGCGTATATGGGCCTTATTGGGCAATACGGGAATAGAGGAGAAAGGCCAAAAGGAAGGAGGCGTGCGCCCCCCCTCTGGTCCGAATTGGACAAGGGGTGCAGCCCCCTTTTCCTTCTCCCTCTCCACCTCTTTCCTTCTCTCCTACTCCGGAAAGGAAAGGAGAATCCTACTAGGACTTGGGAGTCCTAGTAGGACTCCCCACACTTGGCGCGCCCCCTCTAGGGCCGGCCTCTCCCTTGCTCCTTTATATACAGGGGCAGGGGGCACCCTAGGACACACAAGTTGAATTGTTTTAGCCGTGTGCGGTGCTCCCCTCCACAGAAACACACCTCGGTCATACCGTTGCAGTGCTTAGGCAAAGCCCTGCGTCGGTAGATACATCATATCCGTCACCACGCCGTCGTGCTGACGAAACTCTAACGTGAAGCTCAACTGGATCAAGAGCTCGTGGGACGTCATCAAGCTGAACGTGTGCTGAACGCGGAGGTGCCGTACGTTCGGTGCTTGATCGGTTGGATCGCGAAGAAGTTCGACTACATCAACCGCGTCACTTGACGCTTCCGCTCCCGGTCTACGAGGGTACGTAGACACACTCTTCCCCTCGTTGTTATACATCTGGTAGATAGATCTTGCGTGATCGTAGGAAAATTTTAAAATACTACGTTCCCCAACAGTGGTATTAGAGCCAGGTCTATGCGTAGATGATATGCACGAGTAGAACACAATGAGTTGTGGGCGATAGTAGTCATACTGCTTACCAGCATGTCATACTTTGCTTCGGCGGTATTGTGAGATGAAGCGGCCCGGACCGACATTACGCGTACGCTTATGCGAGACTGGTTTCACCGTTATGAGCACTCGTTGCTTAAAGGTGACTGGTGGGTGTCTGTCTCTCTCACTTTAGCTGAATCAAGTGTGGCTACGCCCGGTCCTTGTGAAGGTTAAAACATCACATACTTGATGAAACATCGTTATGGTTTTGTATGCGTAGGTAAGAACGGTTCTTGCTAAGCCCGTAGCAGCCACGTAAAACTTGCAACAACAAAGTAGAGGACGTCTAACTTGTTTTTGCAGGGCATGATGTGATGTGATATGGTCAAGACATGATGAGTTATACGGTTTTGTATGAGATGATCATGTCTTGTAAAGTTATCGGCAACTGGCAGGAGCCATATGGTTGTCGCTTTATTGTATGGAATGCAATCGCCATGTAATTGCTTAACTTTATCACTAAGCGGTAGCGATAGTCGTAGAAGCAATAGTTGGCGAGACGACAACGATGCTACGATGAAGATCAAGGTGTCGCACCGGTGACGTAGGTGATCATGACGGTGCTTTGGAGATGGAGATCAAAAGCACAAGATGATGATGGCCATATCATGTCACATATTTTGATTGCATGTGATGTTTATCTTATTATGCTTCTTATTTTGCTTAGAACAACGGTAGCATTATAAGATGATCCCTTACTAAATTTCAAGGTATAAGTGTTCTCCCTGAGTATGCACCATTGCGAAAGTTCGTCGTGCCGAGACACCACGTGATGATCGGGTGTGATAAGCTCTACTTTCAAATACAACGGGTGTAAGCCAGTTTTGCACACGCAGAATACTCGGGTTAAACTTGACGAGCCTAGCATATGCAGATATGGCCTCGGAACACTGGAAACCGAAAGGTTGAGCATGAATCATATAGTAGATATGATCAACATAAGATGTTCACCATTGAAACTACTCCATCTCACGTGATGATCGGACATGGTTTAGTTGATTTGGATCACGTGATCATTTAGATGACCGGAGGGATGTCTACCTAAGTGGGAGTTCTTAAGTAATATGATTAAATTGAACTTTAATTTATCGTGAACTTAGTCCTGGTAGTATTAGCATATCTATGTTGTAGATCAATAGCTCACGATGTTGCTCCCCATTTATTTTTTATATGTTCCTAGAGAAAACTAAGTTGAAAGATGTTAGTAGCAATGATGCGGAATTGTTCCGTGATCTGAGGATTATCCTCATTGCTGCACAGAGAATTATGTCCTTGATGCACCGCTAGGTGACAGACCTATTGCAGGAGCAGATGTAGACGTTATGAACGTTTTGACAAAAGCTCGGTATGATGACTACTTGATAGTTTAAGTGCACCATGCTTTACGGCTTAGAACCGGGACTTCAACGTTTTGAATGCCACGGAGCATATAAGATGTTCCAAGAGTTGAAATTAGTATTTCATACTCATGCCCGTGTCGAGAGGTATAAGACTTCTGACAATACTTTGCCTACAAGATGGAGGAGAATAGCTCAACCAGTGAGCATGTACTCAGATTGTCTGGGTACTACAATTACTTGAATCAAGTGGGAGTTAATCTTCCAGATAAGATAGTAATTGACAAAGTTCTCTAGTCACTATCAACAAGTTAGTAGAACTTCGTGATGAACTATAATATGCAAGGGATGATGAAAGGAATTCCCGAGCTCTTCGCGATGCTGAAGTCGGCGAAGGTAGAAATCATGAAAAAGCATCAAGTGTTGATGGTTAACAAGACCACTTGTTTCAAGTAAAGGGCAAAGGGATAGAAGGGGAACTTCAAGAATAATGACAAGCAAGTTGTCACTCCCGTGAAGAAACCCAAAGCTAAAACTCAAGCCTGAAACTAAGTGCTTCTACTGCAAAGGAAATGGTCACTGGAAGTGGAACTGCCCTAGATACTTGGCGGATAAGAAGGATGGCAAAGTGAACAAAGGTATATTTTGATATACAGATTATTGATGTGTACTTTACTAGTGTTCATAGCAACCCCTGGGTATTTGATACCGGTTCAGTTGCTAAAATTAGTAACTCGAAACAAGAATTGCAGAATGAACAGAGACTAGTTAAAGGTGAAGTGACGATGTGTGTTGGAAGTGGTTCCAAGATTGATATGATCATCATCGCACACTCCCTATACTTTTGGGATTAGTGTAAAACCTAAATAAATGTTATTTGGCATTTGCGTTGAGCATGAATATGATTTGATCATATTTGTTGCAATACGGTTATTCATTTAAAGTCATAGAATAATTGTTATTCTGTTTACATGAATAAAACCTTCGATGGTCATACACCCAATGAAAATAGTTTGTTGGATCTCGATCGTGGTGATACACATATTCATAATATTGAAGCCAAAAGATGCAAGGTTAATAATGATAGTGCAACTTATTTGTGGCACTGTCGTTTAGGTCATAATGGTGTAAAGCGCATGAAGAAACTCCATAGTGATGGACTTTTGGAATCACTTGATTATGAATCACTTGGTGCTTGCGAACCATGCCTCATGGGCAAGATGACTAAAACTCCGTTCTTCGGAACAATGGAGTGAGCAACAGATTTGTTGGAGATCATACATACAGATGTATGTAGACCAATGAGTGTTGAAGCTCGCGGCGGGTATCGTTATTTTCTAACCTTCACTGATGATTTAAGCAGATATGGGTATATCTACTTAATGAAGCACAAGTCTGAAACATTTGAAAAGTTCAAAGAATTTCAGAGTGAAGTGGAGAATCATCGTAACAAGAAAATAAGAGTTTCTACGATATGATCGTAGAGGTAAAATATTTGAGTTAGCGAGTTTGGCCTTCAGTAAAAACAATGTGAAATAGTTTCACTACTCACGCCACCTGGAACACCACAGTGTAATGGTGTGTCCGAACGTCATAACCGTACTTTATTAGATATGGTGCGATCGATGATGTCTCTTACCGATCTATCACTATCGCTTTTGGGGTTATGCATTAAAGACAGCTACATTCACGTTAAATAGGGCACCATCTAAATCCGTGGAGATGACACCATATGAACTGTGGTTTGACGAGAAACCTAAGCTGTCATTTCTTTAAG
Source organism: Secale cereale (assembly GCA_902687465.1). Taxonomy (NCBI): domain Eukaryota; kingdom Viridiplantae; phylum Streptophyta; class Magnoliopsida; order Poales; family Poaceae; genus Secale; species Secale cereale. The sequence continues at coordinate 623,924,202 of LR738712.1, read as the reverse complement.
TTTGGGACTGCGATGCTTATGTGAAAAAGTTTCAACATGGTAAGCTCGAACCCAAATCGGAGAAGTAAATCTTCATAGGATACCCAAAAGAAACTATTGGGTACACCTTCTATCACAGATCCGAAGGCAAGGTCTTTGTTTCTAAGAGTGGATCCTTTCTAGAGAAGGAGTTTCTCTCGAAAGAAGTGAGTGGGAGGAAAGTAGAACTTGATGAGGTAATTGTACCTTCTCCCGAATTGGAAAGTGGATCATCACAGAAACTAGTTGCAGTGATTCCTACACCAATTAGTGAGGAAGCTAATGATGATGATCATGAAACTTCAGATCAAGTTTCTGCTCAACGTCGTAGATCAACCAGAGTACGTTCTGCACCAGAGTGGTACGGCAACCAAGTTCTGGAAGTCATGTTACTAGACCATGATGAACCTGCGAACTATGAGGAAGCGATGATGAGCCCAGATTCTGCGAAATGGCTTGAGGCCATAAAATCTGAGATGGGATCCATGTATGAGAACAAAGTGTGGACTTTGATTGACTTGCCCAATGATCGGCAAGCCATTGAAAATAAATGGATCTTCAAGAGGAAGACCGACGCCGACAGTAATGTTACTATTTACAAAGCTCGACTTGTTGCGAAAGGTTTTCAACAAGTTCAAAGAGTTTACTACGATGAGACTTTCTCACCCGTAGCGATGCTTAAGTCTGTCCGAATCATGTTAGCAATTGCCGCATTTTATGAAATCTGGCAAATGGATGTCAAAACTGCATTCCAGAATGAATATCTTAAAGAAGAGTTGCATATGATGCAACCATAAGGTTTTGTCGATCCTAAAGGTGCTAACAAAGTGTGCAAGCTCCAGCGATCCATCTATGGACTGGTGCAAGCATCTCAGAGTTGGAATATACACTTTGATAAGTTGATCAAAGCATATAGTTTTATACAGACTTACGGTGAAGCCTGTATTTACAAGAAAGTGAGTGGGAGCACTACAATATTTCTGATAAATATATGTGAATGACATATTATTGATCAGAAATAATGTAGAATATTCTGGAAAGCATAAAGGAGTGTTTGAAAGGAGTTTTTCAAAGAAAGACCTCGGTGAAGCTGCTTACATATTGGGCATCAAGATCTATAGAGATAGATCAAGATGTTTGATAAGATTTTCGATGAGTACATACCTTGATAAGATTTTGAAGTAGTTCAAAATGGATCAGTCAAAGAAGGAGTTCTTGCCTGAGTTGTAAGGTATGAAGTTGAGTAAGACTCAAAGCCATACCACGGCAGAAAAATATAGAGAGAATGAAAGTCATTCCCTATGCCTCAGCTATAGGTTCTATAAAGTATGCCATGTTGTGTACCAAACATGTTGTGTACCTTGCCATGAGTTTGTCAAGGGGGTACAATAGTGATCCAGGAGTAGATCACTGTACAGCGGTAAAAAATTATCCTTAGTAACTGGATGACTAAGGAAATGTTTCTCGATTATGGAGGTGATAAAGAGTTTTTCGTAAAGGGTTACGCCGATGCAAGCTTTGACACTAAATCCAGATGACTCTAAGTATCAATCTGGATGCGTATTGAAAGTGGGAGCAATTAGCTAGAGTAGCTCCATGCAGAGCATTGTAGACATAGAAATTTGCGAAATACATACGGATCTGAATGTGTCAGGTCCGTTGACTATACTTCTCTCACAAGCAAAACATGATCACACCTTATTACTCTTGGGTATTAATCACATAGCGATGTGAACTAGATTATTGACTCTAGTAAACCCTTTGTGTGTTGGTCACATGGCGATGTGAACTACGGGTGTTATTCACATAACGATGTGAACTATCGGTATTAAATCACATGGCGATGTGAGCTAGATTATTGACTCTAGTGCAAGTGGGAGACTGAAGGAAATATGCCCTAGAGGCAATAATAAAGTTGTTATTTATATTTCCTTATATCATGATAAATGTTTATTATTCATGCTAGAATTGTATTAACCGGAAACTTAGTACATGTGTGAATACATAGACAAAACAGAGTGTCCCTAGTATGCCTCTACTAGACTAGCTCATTGATCAAAGATGGTTATGTTTCCTAACCATAGACATGAGTTGTCATTTGATCAACGGGATCACATCATTAGGAGAATGATGTGATGGACAAGACCCATCCGTTAGCTTAGCACTATGATCGTTTAGTTTTACTGCTATTGCTTTCTTCATGACTTATACATGTTCCTATGACTATGAGATTATGCAACTCCCGAATACCGTAGGAACACCTTGTGTGCTATCAAACGTCACAACCTAACTGGGTGATCATAAAGATGCTCTACAGGTGTCTCAAGAAGTGTTCGTGGTGTTGGCATAGATCAAGACTAGGATTTGTCACTCCGAGTGTCGGAGAGGTATCTCTGGGCCCTCTCGGTAATGCACATCATAATAAGCCTTGCAAGCAAAAGACTAATGAGTTAGTCACGAGATGATGTATTACGGAACGAGTAAAGAGACTTGCCGGTAACGAGATTGAACTAGGTATAGAGATACCGACGATCGAATCTCGGGCAAGTAACACACCAATGACAAAAGGAACAACGTATGTTGTTATGCGGTTTGACCGATAAAGATCTTCGTAGAATATGTAGGAGCCAATATGAGCATCCAAGTTCCGCTATTGGTTATTGACCGGAGATGAGTCTCGGTCATGTCTACATAGTTCTCGAACCCGTAGGGTCCGCACGCTTAACGTTTGATGACGATCGGTATTATGAGTTTATGAGTTTTGATGTACCAAAGGAGTTCGGAGTCCCGGATGAGACCGGGGACATGACGAGGAGTCTCGAAATGGTCGAGACGTAAAGATCGATATATTGGACGACTATATTCGGACATCGGAAAGGTTCCGAGTGATTCGGGTATTTTTTTTGGAGTATATGGGCCTTATTGGGCCATACGGGAATAGAGGAGAAAGGCCAAAAGGAAGGAGGCGCGCGCCCCCCCTCTGGTCCGAATTGGACAAGGGGTGCAGCCCCCTTTTCCTTCTCCCTCTCCACCTCTTTCCTTCTCTCCTACTCTGGAAAGGAAAGGAGAATCCTACTAGGCCTGTATTTACAAAGGATACGAGATAAAGATTTTGGCCCAGAAGAAGAAAGAAGAAGAAAAAGAAGAGGAGAAGAAGAAAGGAATAGAGGAGAAGAAGAGAAAATAAAATATTATATTTTCTCTTCTTCTCCTCTATTCCTTTCTTCTTCTCCTCTTCTTTTTTTTCTTTTTTCTTCGATCTTCTCCTCTCACTATTCCTTTCTTCTTCTTCTCTTTTTATTTCTTCTTCGTTTTCTTATGTTTTATCGGGTCTGTCGTCGTCGATATACCCCTCCCGATAACTTCAACACGAGGGGGGTGGTCGATATACCCCCTCCCCGATAATATTATTTTCCCATGTACGTATGTCGTGTCGATATAAACTTCCGATAACTTCAACACGTGGGGGGTCGATATACCCCCTCCCGATAACTTCAACACGTGGGGGGGGGGGGTCTGTCGTCATCGATATACCCCCTCCCCAATAACATTATTTTCCCGTGTATGTATCCCGTCGTTGTCGATATTACCCCCTCCTTGAAGCATTCTCGAGGCCACCCCTAACCCTTGAAGCGTTGTCGAGGCCACCCGAAACCCTAGAGAAGCCGTCGAGGCCACAAATTAATATATATGATTCCTTACTGTGATTAGCTAGCTAGTTCTACGTTTGCCATTAATATATCCATCTGTCATGTTTGAATAATAATTGCCATGTTGTAAATATTTGTAGAAACTATGGACGACACCCCCTGAGACGAAGCACAAGAAGCGATGTTGCTGGACATAATCGCAAACGGACGTGATGCCGTCTTGTCGTTTCTCAACGACACCGATGAGCTGCTAGAAAGAGAGGATGAAGAAGCAGGCTATGATTATGATGGCTCCGATGACCCAATGCAGATGCAAGAAGTAGACCGTGAGGACGGCTCCGGTGACCCAATGCCCGTGCAAGAAGGAGACCGTGATGACGGCTCCGGTGACCGAACCGAGTCTGGCCAGCAGGTATATATATTAGTTAAGCCTGTGCTAACTAGTTAATTGATGCATTCATTGTTTTGGTATGTACACATATTAATTAACTCTCGTCTTTGTTCTTTTTTCTAGCCCTCCGGATCGAGCACATCTTCGATAAGGAGACGAGGCCCGAAGAAAAAGTTGAGCTCGGATGAAAAGTTTGAGATCACAGAAATCGCGCGCACCGGCCAACCGATTGAACCAATCCGGACAAAGAACACATTTGTTAATCGGTGCGGAGTTCTGGTTAGGGACAAAATCCCGATCAGCATCCAGCAATGGTTAAAGCCGGCTGCAGAAGACCCTGAGGTGTCTTATGTCACTGATATGCAGAAAGAAGATCTTTGGACTGAGTTGAAGTCAAATTTCACCCTATCGCCAGAGGATGATCCGGCGAAGCCAGTTAAAGAGGAGTTAATCAAGTCTTTTGCTCTTACAAAGATGGCAGACCTATTCAGGAGGTGGAAGAAAGACCTGAATAAGTTTGTCCGCAAAAAAGAGACACCAGAATTCAAGGGCATATATGAGAAGATCAGAGATGACTGGCCCGCATTTGTGGCCTATAAGACATCGGAAAAGAGTAAGAAGATGTCGGCGACAAACAAGCAAAATGTTGCGAAGAAGATGCATCACCATCGCACGGGGTCAGGTGGCTACCTCAGAGCCCAGCCTAAGTGGGCCAAGGCTGAGAATGATCTGCTTCATAAAGGGATCGAACCAGAGACAATGAACTGGCCAGACCGTTGCCGGACTTGGTTCTTCGGGGCTGGCGGAACCTTAGACCCTGTATCAGGGTGGTGCATTTGGACGGACAAGCAATTGGAAATACCACTCAAGAAGCTTCGGCACTATATCAAAGCAGCGCAGCAAGGGACGTTCGTTCCCGACAGAGAGAACGACGAGCTCACAATGGCCCTCGGGAATCCTGAGCACCCTAGACGGACACGAGGCACGCTAGGCTCCGTTCCGTGGAGTGCTGGGTTTCCGGACGCAGGCGGTTACAAATGCCACGAGAGGAGGAAGAAAGTGCAGCAGACCGAACTGCAGGCGCTGCACGCTAGGGTACATGCGATAGAGGAATGAGAAGCAAATCACAGCAAAAGAACTGCCGAAGCTTCCCCTGAAGCTACCCCGCCATCTCAGCGGAGAAGCAGTGTGGCTTCCACTGAGCTGCTTCAGCCGGAGCATGTCTTGACGGCTCCTGCCAGCTATCCCGTGGATGCTATCACGGAGTCTCAAAATTGCCACCTTATGACGCAATGGATTAATATGAAGGTCAAGGCGGCTGCTGGCTCAGTTTATCCAACTGGACCCGGTGCAACTTTTCACTGCCGGTCGATTCCAGAAGGATATGCTAGGGTGATGGTGGATGAAATCACGGAGGGATTTGAGGACCTCCAGCTTGACCACCCTACCGGTGAAGGGGAGACTCGGCTGGGTTCTTCTCTGAAGACTCCATGCCTATGGCAGAAGGACCTCATCAACGTTCTGAACTGGACGCCTCCGCCTCCTCCTCCTCCTCCTCCGGCAAGTCAGGGCACTCCGCCTCCTCCTCTGGCGAGTGACGATCAGGGCACTCCGGCTCCTTCTCCGGCGCGTGGCGGCACTCCGCCTCCTTCTCCGCCTGCGCCGGTGCGCCCGAGCAGCCAGCCTCCTCCTTCTCCGCCTCGTCAAGAAGGGCGGAAGAGACCCGCCGCCGCTCCGGCTGCTCCGGCGCGTCGTAGTCCTTCTCCTCCGCCGCGTAAGCAAGGAAAGAAGACGGCCGCTCTGTCTGGTCTGTCGGCATCTATCAGTACAGCCAGAGGCGGGAGGCAATACAAATTCGGTCCTTCTCTCATGCCTCTAGAGAAGTTACCATACGAGAGGTCCGACGAGGAAAACGCGAAGATCGCTAAAGCCGAAGTGAAGGACTGGCTTGAAGGGTTGAAAGCACAGAGACATCCACCTCCGGAGGAGAAGATAGATCCGGTGAAAGCAAAGCGCACTCTGGCTGCCCTGAAGAAACCAGCGAAGTGTCCGCCGAAAGACAACTATGACCGCATTATTGAAAAGTCATTTCACGAAGCGAAGCGGTCGGGAAGTACTAGAAGTGATCAAAGGTTAGCAGAAGGATGAGCTGGGAAACAAATTGCCCAGCTCGGCGAACAAGCGGACCAATCGTGCCCCCCGCTCAAGGTGTCTAGCGACATCGTCGCTAATGATCCGAGGATGGTGCCCGGTTATAGCAACCTTGGATATTACCTGCCCGACGATGTACATTATGATTTCTTGGAGGTGCAGATACAAAGATACGAGTACGGGAAGCCTCTCGTCAAAGATGAAAGATCTCTATCAACGATGATGCGAAGATTGCATGATTGGTACTTGAAAATCTGCAGAGAGTCTGGGGGGGGGATAGTTTGTATGTGAGAGTTAAACCGGAGCATGACCTCGTTGGAATTGAACTGTTGCCTATTCCATTTGAGGAGTTCTATCCATTTTTCAATCAATTAGCCCTCGATAAAGCAACGGTCACCTGCTATTGTCTGTAAGTAGTACTACTTCTGTCATTAAGTCTCTCTATATAGCCCAGCTCTTTCATTGCATGTATTTATAATTATCCTCACTATATTATGCAGATTGAAGATCGTCGAATTGAAGAAAAGACAAGTCGTTGATATTGGGTTCATTAACACATATCTCATAGATGCAACTGATGTTCAATTGCGTGCCGCAGATACCGAGGCCAACTTGCTACGATCGTTGGTAGTAAATGAAAACAAAGATATAATACTCTTTCCTTACAACTTCAGGTGAGTGTTACTGTCTTGTGCATATTCGGTTTCCCTTATATATTAGTCAAGGTTATAGTAATGTAATTGATGAGTTCATGCATGCGTGCGCAGCTTTCACTATATTCTCCTAGAGATTAAGCTTGAGCAGGGAGTAGTAACTGTCTTGGACTCTAAACGAAAAGATCCCAAGGAGTATGCGGACATGACTCAAATGCTCAAGAAGTAAGTTAAATCGATCATTATCCACCATGCATATCAGCAACTTTGTTCATTTATGATATCAAGTAATTGTTTTCTTTGTCTGGCAGGGTTTGGAGAAAATTCACCAAAAAAGCTCCGGGACTGTCGAAGAAGCTGGAATTTAGACACCCGAAAGTAAGTACTATATAGTAGCATGTTCCGCGCATCTCCTATTGATTCAAGCGCTAGTTTCATCAATACCATTTGGCATTCTTGCTTATCAGTTTGATTGACTTCTATTTCTTGTAAAGTGGTTGTGGCAGGAATAAGGGAATGATTTCTGTGGATACTACATTTGCGAGTTCATCCGCCACACGACCTGTGAGCGGGGCTACTCTGACGAACAATTTGAAGTGCGTAAGCAATAATATTCACAATTTTATTTCATTACCATCATTTGTGTTAGTTTCATTTATTCATATATATATATATATGTATGTATGTATGTATGTATATATATATATATATATATATATATATATATATATATATATATATATATATATATATATAT